>OY740770.1:130664959-131364565 GCA_963513935.1 Aphrophora alni | reverse complement strand
GCTATACTCGATATAACGATTTTAATCAAGTTAGTATTCAAATTCTAACGAAAGATTTTCAAATTAGTATAGAAAGAGGCAAACAAAAATTATTGGCCCTTAAAAATCTATTTGGGAGTTATCTGTAAAAAAAAACAACAAACCTTTGATGGAGTTGTTGTAAAATGAATTTTTTTTTCAAAATTTTGGTAAAATGTGAAGATTAACGAGCCAAACTAGTGTGCCAAGTCGAAAGTACAAGAAATTTACGGTTGAGGAATACAATAGCGACTTCTATCAATTATAGTTTACATCCTAGCCGAGGTTCTATTAAATACAGTGTCTTTCGAAATAAGTTAAAACAAAGATTGTTAACATAGAACAAAATAAAGTAGATCAATTTATTGGAATTAAATAGCATTTAATTAAAAAAAACTTAAAATAAGATCAAAATCTTAATTGTTATTGAGACATGTGTTCAAAGTGGTCGCTATTTTCTTCCTGTAGAAGCAGTAGTCTTCCCTCTATGCTATGCCCGACATATCTTAACGTTTTGAATAATTGATTCTTTCAGTTCATCAGCAGTTTCAACTTACTACACTGCACGGTCCTTCCCTCAAACTGTGCTAGTAAGAAACTTTCTTAACCCGGCTGATAAACTTGCGTTCACATTCATAATAACACTGAATCGATGCGATGCGTGTTTGTAAAGGTAAAGTCGTGATGGAATTAATAAATATATATTAATAATTGTAAACTACTACAAGTTTACCAGCTAGTAGACTCATGTGTTTAACATTAGTCAACAATGAGAAAACTCGTTTCTGTTATAAATATATATATGAACAGCACAAATGGCGGCTAGATAGAAAACTATGTATTTATATAAACTTGTTCATTGGTTTTGATGTAAGGAATAAGTTCCTGAAGTTTTTGAACGGTTTCTGGAAACACCCTGTATATTGAAAGGTAAACTTGAGTTTCGGTCGTTAATCTTCAAGTCACTAAAATTTCATGAAATTCGGTTAAACAGATTTTTGAAAAATTATGTATTTTATAACACCATTTGATTAAGATATTTGATCAAAATAGTTGAGCAGATTTTGAGAAACTTGTAATTGTGTGTGTTTTTTTCTACCCAAAGTTTTGAGTTAAAACGTCCCGAGATATAGTCAAAATTTGCCATATACCAAATTTTAGCACCACTGCACATAACGAAGCTTAAGATCTTCGTAACTATAAGCTTAAGATCCAAACTGTAGATTGATATTATTCTAAAAAAGTCACATAATTTTCTCTCTACTACGTATTTATAATAAAATAAAAAACCGTGTCCCACATAAACCGGCCCTGTCGAAACCTACGTGATTCAATCCTTTACGAAAGAACGAAGATAAAACACTTAATTAAATGTATCATTGCTTCTATCACGATACGTCTCGTAGGCGAAGACGAGATGAATAATTTCATGCACACTTCCATCGTAGGATTGTATCATTCATGATCACGATTTAATGTATGCGTGTATCCTTGGTAATTGTCAAAGTGATTTAGATTTTATAAGTTTACATTTAATTGGCATGATTACAGTGTGTGTCCATAGCAAATAGGTCTTTTTATCGTTATTTCAGCTGGAGACCAACGAGTTATGATTATTCACCGCTTTAAAGGTAGTACCCCTCAGGGGCTGACTTTAGTAAGTACGAGGTTAGAATTCCCAAAGCTACACTATTCTTCTTGTAGTCTTGGGTTAGATCTCTCTCTCTTTCATATTTGCTAACAGATCTCTCTTGACCTATTATAGTGTTCGAGGTATTTATTTGTTTTTTGTCTTCTTTTTCAAAGTCAATCATGACTGACAGCTTTTTAAACAACAAGAGGGAAGAAAACAAAATAATTAATACCGGGATTAACCTATCCAACATAGAGTTAACTAGAGAAAACTTGCTCCCCATCCCGTTTGAGGTCTAAATTTCTCTATCCCTTTCAGATTAATAACCACTTCTTAATGAGTTAATTATAATTAACTAAAAGGTAGGACTTACATTTGTTTATTAAAAGTTACAGTGCACAACTTAAATTGAAAACATGGGTGGTCGAGGTTTTATCGTTATTACTAAATTATCCATTTAAATATTTATACTACGATACGTTTGGCTTTTATGAGATCTCGGAAACGCCATTACCCGAAACCTAGCCCGACATCGGTTGCACACCACTCTCTACTCTTGTAGCCTGTTCCCTACGTTGTGGCCTTTTTTTTGTGTCAACAGCTGATCGGTAAATCCTTCTAGATAATGCAGGCAGTGATCTCTATTACAATTATTAAGGTTGGAATCCTGACTGAAACCGCGTTACCCAGGCCGAGTGACTGTATTTAAGAGTGTCACAGAGGGTTGGCGGAAGTTTGGACATAAAATTAAACGTGAAAACTATTTATAAAGTACAGTCAAATTTCGAGTGTATGAAGACTAGAGTTTTCTTAGAATTAAAACTTAATAAGCTGTTCAAAAAAAATTTGCACAAACTTTCTCACTCATCATTCTTACTCAAATTCAAATAAAAACTAAACAAAACTATTCTTCACCCAAATTTTCATTTCTGTAGTTGTCATTAGAAATTAATCTTTACATTTCACTAAAATTTGACGATATCGGTAGTGCCCGATTATGAGGAAATCGTAATTTTGTGTTTTTTTATAGGAGCTTGAGTTATCGAAAAAATATTTAAACTGTTCCGAGATATGGTCAAAATACGCGGGTATAACAAATTTAATTAAAATCGGTGCACAGGTTTAGGCTGTAGAGCACTATACAGACGACGGAGATCAGACAACAGACAGATATATGTACATAGAAAAAAGTTTTTAGGATATGTTTAATTGAATGAAATGGAAGAACTAGGCAGGATGGTGTGAGCTTAGTAATTGTGGTTAGAAGGTAAGAATGAAAGAGGCTCAGGATATTGGCGGAAGGTAGGAGATGATAGTGAACTTTACACTTTAGAGAAGAACAGGACGAATAAGTGTAAGTAGGAGTAAGAATAAGTACTGTTAGTATTAAAAGATAAGATAAGAAGTGGGTTTTTCAAATACAACTTGATCGTATTTCGGAGTCTGTCGACGTTGCTTTATTCGTAACAAAGTTTTGTAAAGAGCTAAGTAAACAGGACTTACTTCCTGTTTGGAAAAAAATATTAATTTGGTACAGTTTTGAAAGAGAATTATTAATGAAAAACCTTTTAGCTGATCTCCAATTTTCGATGATATTAGAAACCTGAATTTCAACATCTAAAATACCGCAGGTTTGAAGTCAACAATTATCGGAATGAGTTTATCGCTTGAAAGAGTAACATACCTACTACAAAGTTTAAGACAGGGGCAGTTAAAAAGAGGGTTCTCTAATGAAGTACGCTTTAGGTTGATCTTTCATTTCAGATGATATGAGATAGCTGAAGTTCAACAATCTAAACCAAATCCTCATGCAAGCAAACGTGCAAGGATATACATAGTTTAGTCTACAACACATGAGAGAGGTTGGAGGGAGGTGAATAAAAGGTGGTTATTTAATTAAGTACTTTATATAATTATATCTTTTTGAAGATGTTTGACAAATGAGTTAAATAATTTTTGGGCAAACGAGCGTGTAATAAAATAGCTTTAATTAGGAAGGAAAGTCTTTTTCATAGTTAACCGCACTTGAATTAGTTAGCACCAGTGATAATTACATTATCAGCTTGTTTAGAATCAAAGGTAGACCTATACTATAATATATATTAAGAACTAATTCAAACACATCGTAATTCCAATCGCTTTTAAAACAGTTGCTACGTATTTTCAATTCGCATTAGATTCAATTCAAATTACAGCGTTCTTGTTCGGAAGCGCAAATATTACTCATCAGCTAGAATTAGAGCGATAGTAAAAAGTGCATAATATTGTCTTACGGGTAGGCGTTGCTATTAGATTGCATTCTGCAGCAGCGATTACGGCCTTTGTAATTGGGTGCCTTTAGGCGACAGTCTGTGCCCACATCTATGTCAGGTGTACAACGACTCTCCCTGGAGGCTGAAGTACGAACTAGATCACAGAAGCTATAGTTATATCAACTGTGATGGTTTTAATAAATACCATTAAAACGTCACTTGGGTAATATAGATATAATTAATTGAATAACTGTAGTATAACATGTCAACTAATATTGCGTAGGAATTGTATCTGTCGCGTCATTGTAGAAACTTGTCGCTAACAATGATCATGTCATAACAACTTGCCTTTCCCCAGCTGCATACTCTGACTAATCTTTAAAACAGGGGATATATTGGAAAACGGATTATAGATCTTCGAAAAGAAAGGCTCATTTATGATGAGTATGGGTGTGTCAAAGTCGAGGGAACCTAGCTGGCACTACACTTTTCTTCATGTAGTCTTGAGTTAGTTTAGATCTCTATTTTTCATCTTCTCTAAATCTTATAGGAAAGATGAAAGAGAGGGGGATCAAACACAAGATTACATGAACAAAGGTGTAGATACAGCTAGACATACCCCCACTCACTATAGCGAGCCCTCAAGTGTTAAACTACTAGATAGTTTATACGATTAGCTGTAGGTACGTCTGTAAAAAAAATCAAGATTTAGATAAACAAATTGTTGATCTGTTTATTAATGTTACATTTTAAATATATAATTTTGTAAATATTTGTATAAAAAAATGCTTGTGTACCATGACTTAATGGAAACACTGCTATGGATA
Organism: Aphrophora alni; assembly: GCA_963513935.1. Classification (NCBI taxonomy): domain Eukaryota; kingdom Metazoa; phylum Arthropoda; class Insecta; order Hemiptera; family Aphrophoridae; genus Aphrophora; species Aphrophora alni. Next base: position 131,359,835 of record OY740770.1, on the reverse strand, counting down.
TCTTGAACCTTTTATGTATTAATATAATCATATAATCGTATTAATATAATCATAAATAAATGTTGTTTTCTAATATAATACAAGAATAGTAAGAATAACAATCTGTTAAATTCCTTACCTCATCAAAACACAATTTATTTCAACCTTATTAAAAAAAAAAAAAATGCTACAAATAATAGCCTACGATGTGAAACCATTGGGTCTTTTTAACGTCTTAAAGATAGTTTTATTCATTTTTACTTCACTATGCGTCATAATTACTTCTTTATCCCCCAAAACAGTAGACTTGAAATATACCGCTAAGTAAATATTAACATTAACATTTTTGTAATTGTACCCCTAGTCTCCAATATTATATGATAATTTAAAATATATAACCTTATTTAGATCCGTCACAATCCTTCTTGTAAATGTTTAATTTTATTACCGGTTTCGACAAATTAGATTGTTATCATCAGATGAACAAACACAATAGCATAATAAACAACCTACACATAGTAAAACACAAATAAAACATATATTCAACCTATTCATGCTCCATATTATGGTGAAATACTCTTCACAGTGAACTATAAGTATTTCATTATAATATTCAACACGAAAAGGTAGTCTATGTATTTTTATTTGTGTGTTATGGATATTTATAATGCGACTGTTTTTGTTGATCTGATGATGACAACCTAAGTTGTCGAAACCAGTGATCAAATAAAACATTTACAAGAAATATTGTGAATGACTTAAACATGGTATTTTCAATAATTAACATTAATATTAGGATGTCTAACGGAAATGTACTAAATATTAATTCATGTCCAAAATATAAAAATTATTGGACTGGATCTAATCTGAGAGTTGAAAGCAAAACGCTTCGGTCGATGATCCATTATAATGAGGGCCTCAGTGAGAAAAGTGTAGAATCAGAACAGTTTAACAAAGGGCTGTAGTTGAAGTGACACTATTTGTTATAGTTGTGTTAGAGAGTTAAAATTTCATATCATCTTTAATAGTACCAAACGGCGGATAATAGGGTTTGCTAACCAGACACTGCCCAGTGTGATACTACTTAGTAAATCGAGACGTTACAAATCTTTAGTAATCGTAAAACATGTTGACCTCCATTTTTTGGTGATCTTCACGTTTCATGGCTGTCAGTTGTAAAATAATATCAAGCACAAACATTAAGATAGGAACATGAAATTTGATAAGTGTGCTCATATAAAACTATATTTTAAAATCTCAAAATATGCGCCAATTTGTCTGTACTTGTCCATTTTGAGCAACTAGCGAACTCATAGGAAAACGGGCCTCGGGTTGCATACTAAGTATTTTCGTACTCAATGGAAAATTGCAATTCTTGAATAACACTGCCGTCATGTTGTGTTACCCACATCAGTTTAATTGTAAATATTCAAGTGTCAGTTTAACCTTTGGCCATGCACGATAGTAAACTCATGTTTCTCCTGCGTAAATCAGGTGTCCGTGTATTTCAAGTGCCAATGGAATACTATTCATCTTACTGTAGTACATTTTATCTATGCGGATATAAAACTGACTTCAAACACGAACCTAAGCTAATCCTTTACGTCCGTGCATAACTTTACTTCACTTCCAAGGTTTGTAAGCATAACTTATTTATCATGCAACCATATGGGGAATAGAATGTTGGGGACATGTGTTGCTCGCATCTCTGTATACATGTTTCAAAATATTCAAATATATGATTAATTTGTTTGTTATTATCAGTGTTACCATCTGGGTTTCTCCATACCTTTTCTATTACCTCCTCCTTCGTTTTCGTCTGTTCATTAACTCTTTTCTCCTCCCCTCTTGGTTCTCTTTCTTTCTTTCCATCGCTTCCTTTTCTCCCCGCTCGTTTTTTTTTAATTCCTCGATATCTGTCTCCTCTCCTGTCCTTCTCGCTTTTTCCCTATCCCCTTACTCTCACTCCCTGCTACCCTTATATCCTTTCTTACTATATATTCATATATTTCTTTCTTCACTCCTCATCTATTTCCCTCTGTATGATTTTCTTCTCTCTCCCTTGCTTATCGTGCTATCTTGCCACATTTTCTCTTCTTCTTATGACTTTCCTTTTCCCCTCCTCTTTATTTTCTTTGTGTTACTTACTTCCAGAAAAAATTCAAATCTGTGGACAATTGTGTTCAGTTTTTAAATTTACTTAAGATCTTTTTGAATAAAATTGATCTATTGTTATCGTCTTGAGGTGTGACGGAATAGTTAGTTTTTAGTTTATTCATAAATGTGAATGGTTGATAATAAGTAATTGTGTATTTGTTTTAGTTTATATTGTAATAATATTGGTAATTTTAGTTTTGTGGGCCCTGTTTTATGTTAATATGTATGAAAATGATTACGTGATATATATATATATATATATATATATATATATATATATACACCCGTGTAGAGTTATATATCCTGCTATAGTTTACATAAACATTTTATTTTAAATTGTGAATTTCAGTTTGCTGATAGTTTAAATTTGAATTTCTGTTCATTGTTATTATTTATTTGTTATTAACTCTTCATTGTGTTGTTATATAATGGGGTTAGGTGGTAGAGAAGATTATACAGCCCAATTCTCCTCGCCTTCCCTTGATATTTTATTATCTCCCCCCTTTTACCTTGTCCACTCCTCCCCTCCTTATTCTTCTCCCCTAGCTCTCTTCCATCCTTTCTTCTCTCTTTCCCTTCCTTCCTTCAATATCTATTACTCCTTTTCCTTTTCTCTTTAGCTCACTCCTCTTTGTCGTCTCTTAAGCTCTCTTTATTTTCTCGCCTCCATATTTTTCTTCTTTCCCCTTTGTTGTTTTTCCTCTCCTCCCACTTTCCATTCCTTTAATTATTGATATTCCTTCCTACTCTGTTTTATCTTCTCCTTCCGTTATATTTTTACTTTTTCTATTCTCTCCTCTTCTTCCTTCTCCTCTGTACTCTCTTCTCTTTATAAATTAATTACAAAAAAGAAGTACAAAAAAAAGACACAGAGTTGTCAATGATAATACTTATATATGTTAAATTAAAACATTTCACTCCAGTCTGTTATTTGGTGACGACCTTCTTGTACTAATAGGAATTTCTATTGAGTTATATAAAGGTCTTTATTTGGACGATAAAATTGTATATTGAATATATTGTAGTATTAGTAAAATTATATTTGTTTACATACTCAGATTTACTGCCATAGGTGTCGCCTTCGTTAACCTAATAGTAATTTCGGCCCTACCTGTATACATAATTGAACCCTAATCAAACAGCTGGTTTCGTTTAAACTTAATTATAGCTTCGGTCCGACCGGTGATTATAAAATTAAAGTTAGGTTCGTATAATTTTGACAATAACTGTATACGCAAATTAAAGTATTTTAGCACACATTAACGTGTTTAATTATAGGACACCAAATAAACGTAGGGTTATAATTAAAGAACAATAAATGAAATAGGGACATTCACACTTGAGTCTGTAATTCTATTGCGGAGGACGATTTGCTTCGTAATGTAATGGCTTGGTAATATTTCACATTGTGTTCAGTGTATTAGAGATTAAGATAATTTGTTGACAGGTAGCATCGTACTTTCTGTCAAGATGCCAGTCACATGTTATTTAATAAAAACAATGTTTGTATAATTTGTCCACAATGTCATGTCTACTGATCCAATCTTTGGAGTGATTTGGCACACATTTAGGATAAATAAATGTATATCCCTCAGGGGCTCACTACGAGTGTGGCAATCCCGAGGGATAGCTGGATCTACACAGAGCTTCATATAGTCTTGGGTTAGATATCTTTCCTATCAGGTCTCTCTTGACCAACTCTTGTCCTCTTCCAGGACTAGGGATCTTTGTTTTATTTTTTTATCTTCCTTATCTTAACAAGGTGATGTTGAATGAGAGGTTTTTTTCCTTTTAATCAACAAGAAAACAATATACATATGTAGGATACAAAATTTGGAAGACCGAAATGGTTTATTTTAAATCTGCTATTTTTTACTTAATTAAATGTCTTTTAGGTTAATAACACGCAAAATATATATATTTTAATGTTTAAATGATTGAGATTTTCAATTCGATTTTTTTATGAATTTCAATCAGCACTCTTTAGTAAATTTATTAATTTGTTATGGCCGTTATTGTGCTTACGTCCAGATGACAACGGCAACGGATAGACTTTTTCGGTTTCCTGAAAACATGAAATGTGAAGATCAGTCAAAAAAATCGTTTATGGTATTACTAAACTTATTCTATACTTCGTCTCCTGGATAAAATCGGTCGAAAAAGGGTGTAAACATGGCTGGCTTATTGAAACGGGGGTTGGTTTTGTCAAAGACTCTAATACTTGTACAACGTGTGATTTGCATTATTAATACCAAGATCGAGCTTGAAAACGAGTTGATGATTGCCATCTGGGTACAGCAGATCCCTCTAATTGTACGAATTGTTACGTTAAAACAAACTCGGTTCCGATCACGTCAGCCTGTGTCTGGAAGTGTATAGAAATGTAAGAGACTGAATAAATGGTGAAATTTAAACAAACAACTCAATTTGCATCGTAAACAATTGCGTTGCTTATTGTCCTTAGATGGTAACACAGTTATTTCAAAGAATGTTCACGGTGTTTCGAGTGTGTGCCAATTACACGCAAACTCCTTAGACAGGCAGCTTCTGTTTTTATTTTTCAGTCAATTAAAATATAAGGGTCACACTTTGTTGGGTCTTACGTGTTCCTGCAGGATTAAGATTATTTCCCTTTCAGGTTATATGTAATGAGAAACTGGTGTCGAGTTTCTAAATGAAATTTTACTTTACAGCCCAAACAGTGGACTGGTTTTTATCCATCTTTAGTGGCAAATGTATCTGGAATAAAATCAAAATTTAAAATAAACACCAGCGATTTTGATCGAATTTACCATATAACAGCTTCCATATTTCGAAGCAAACATAACTGCCATAAAATCAAAGTTCAAAATAAGCTCTAATGATTTTGATCAAATTTAGAATGTGGTCATATATTACCCATCTTTCGAAGCAGATATAACTGCCTCAAATCCAAAGTTCAAAATTACCACAAGCTATTTTGATCAAATTTAGCATTTGTGCATATTTTACCCATTTTTGGAGTCAAATATAGCTCCGGTATAAACAAAGTTCAAAATTAGCGCTAAGGATTTTGATCAAATTTATCATTTGGTCGTATTTTATCCATACGATATTTACTTGTATTCAAATCTTCAAGATGTTAAAATTACCTCATGTAGGACAAATATAAGTAAGAACTAACGAAAATAACTTTAAACAATTATAGAAATAACAACTCTTACATTTTAACCGAAGAAAACAAATTTGGGCATCATTAGCTGCAGATTTTAAGGCGAAAGAGACAAGTGGCGGTTTCGACTTATCAATCCATGTTTACACACAATTGGTAAAAAGACACAACTCAAGCGGAACATGTTTTCCTCTTGACATTTCAATTGCGACCTATCAATCCATACTTCGACTTGTTTCAAACCACGTCGTGTGTCTTTATCCTAAAGCCACGTTGTTAGGACCTGCAGTTGTAGAGTAACTTTCCGAAATTTGAAAGTTAGCAAATATTTTGAAATTTAACCAATTTTGTGTTTTATGAACAACAATTTGTGAAGCTGAGGTTACATAACAAATTTGACGTAATTATTGTATGACTATCTAAAGAGCGTAATTACGTATTATTGAGACATCTCCTTTGTAGTTACGTAGAATACATACTTATATAATCGGATAGAAACCAAAGGTAGCCTAGACTAGTGTGAAACGTATTTTTGAAGTGTTTTAACTTGGCTTTTTCCTACAAATTTGAATGTACCTCACGTTTCATGGCTTAAGTAAATCGACGTGACAATAAATAAGAAAGAAATATGGAGTTTGGTATAATGTGCTCATATAGTGTGCTTTTGTTGAAATTCAGAAAATAGAATTGAAAATGCAAAATGGCGGCTGTTTTAAGCAGTTTTTTTAAAATCAAATCTTGTGTGTTGTTCAACTTGTAAAACACTAAATTAGATCAACATTTCCAGATTTCAATTCTGCATGTGTGTTATCTCTACAACGACAAATAGCGAAGTTTTGTTTAAAAACGTAATTTCGATCCTGAGCCCTCAAGAAACTGTGATAGTAACGAGTGAACGCGTCTCTCTTTATATATGAAAGCTTCGAGGCCCACACCGACAAGAGCGAAGTGCGCGGAAACTGTTTAATATAGTTTGATACCTAAATAAATAAAAATACATAAACATAGAATTAAATGGCAAATCCCAGTTGAATTAAATCCACAGAAAGGTTTCTTACATGTAAAATGAAGTAATTATTATATTATACACAGAGATGTTGTTGTTAACACATGTAAAGCAGAAGTGTTGGGTTGTCTTACCGTGGATATCATCGACGCAGATCTGAAGATCATCCCGATAAACAGGAACATGCTGAAGACATTGGCAATGACATTGTGTGGGCGATGTCTGAGGCAGTACCATGGCAGTGCCGCTACTTCTGCCCACACATACTTCGCTAGAACACACATGATCTGAAATAAAATGCAAAGAATATCAAATTAATCATCTCATTATTTACGTTATTCATCAGAGACTTTAACGAGAGTCTAGAACAGTATTTTAATATTTTAAATACGCGATATCCGGGTATAAATAAGTTGTAACTTATTTAGAATTTTATTGGATATCCACTTGTTTTTAGTAGATATCAACTTGTTTTTAGTAGATATCCGCTTGTTTTTAGTGGATATCCACTTGTTTTTAGTGGATATCCACTTGTTTTTAGTGGATATCCACTTGTTTTTAGTGGATATCCACTTGTTTTTAGTGTAATCCATGTTAAATTTCAGTTGTGCCCGGTTATTTGCGACGGGTTATTTCCGACGGGTTTACCCCGTTATGGTTTTGACAATGTTGCATATTTCAAACATAGTAAAGCATGATTCATATTTACTATTACAAAAGATACCCTGTCAACAACTTGTCACTATAACCCGAAACAATACAATGTCTATCCCATCTGTAGTATAAATAGAATCATTCAGATTTTAAATCTTTAAGTTGTGTTGTGCTCTTGTCAAGTTGGTTAGGTTAAGTTAGGTTATAAGTTAGGTTATATATATAATAAAGTGTACTACGTGTTTGATCAAATTAGGGGGACCTAAAAGCGTCGGAGTTGATACAGGTCAACTCTTTAGACTATACCTGAAAATCGTCGGAAGTAACACAAGGTACTATTGAAAAATGTTTTATAACGGTAACCATTTTTCAGTCGTATTCAATGTTCAATACAATCTAATTTACAGGGTAATTTGAATAATTTATATAAAATTATATATATTTTCTAATTGCGAGATTATAGTAGAACGATTTTGATTTTTAGTAAAACGTTTTTATATTTTATCGTAAAAATGTTTTGATATTAAGGAATGTTGATTTTAAAGATGTACAATATAAGATATTGTGGGGAAAGTTGTACAAAGTTGGATGAAAAAAAGTATCAATTAAATAAAAAAACAAAACTATAGAATTACAGTTTTCACTGATATTTTTTAAGCCTTGCGTTTAAAATGGAATTCTACCCTGTAAAAACGACTGTTTGCACAAATAAATGAAAAATCATCTTTAAAAAAAGTTCTTGAAATTTGAAAATCGGCAGTATTTAAAAAAAAATTCTATTTACAAAACGTGTTCCATTAATTGTAAAATCAGATTCTATTTGTAAAATTTGGACAAAGTCCTACTGAAATTGTAAGGTATAGAGTGTTTATTAATATATGAGTGAAAAATTATAGATGCCAAATTATTTCAATGATGGCGTAATGTTTCGACGATCAGGGGTGGTCGCAATAGCTATAATTTCGATTAGAAATGAACATTATATTTAAAATTCATAAATAACATTATGAAATTCTATATTTTACTTCCATACAAAACCTGTAATTTTCCTTTCGTTTCCTCAAAATATAGTAATCTACTCTTAAGAATAGATATTTTTCTGTTAATATATTGTATGAGTTTTAAGTATATAAAAAAATTTTGTATGAGATATTTAAACTACAAACTTAATATGTCTATTGAAATATAACTTTCTTATAATTTAATCTTTGTCATTTAATTATTTATATTACTATTATTATTATTACTGAGTTGTGAGTTCCATTTCAGAAAGCAAAGACAATTGACTTAAAATTATACGAAGTTGTGCATAGCGTCGAGATGTTCCAACACAATTAAGTAAAATCATCGAAAATATTGATCTAGGATTTACATGTCGTTTTTTGTTTTAATTAACTATTATCTCTCTCTCCAAGTATCTATTGTTACTTTTTAATTTGTTCAAAAGAAGTTAAACATTAAAGAAGAGTTTACATAAAATATTTATCTACCATTGCAACCAATTTAACAATACACACTTAACAGCTTAACTTGATTTACTATGGTACTTCGGGCAAGCTGGAGTCTTAAGTTAGATTGCTCTCTTTCATTATTCCCATCAACTCTTGTTCACTTCCGACCCTGAGGATATTAGAATATTCGAGGGCTTTTAGGTCTTTAGTATGTTTTTTCTTCCTTTTGTTATAGCCTATGTTGATGCTTACCAAGAGGTTTTCGCTTAAAAAAAAAAAGCCATCACCTTTAATAATTCATTACAAAAATTTTAGTGTGAAATATTTTGGAAAATGTTAAAACTTGATTTTGGATTAAAATACTTTAAATTAAACATCAACTCTATTAAATGAATGAACTGCTAAAATACATATTATCCTTTTATCTTTTTGTGACAAAGGTATTTTAATGAACTTATAAAATGAAATACAACCACAATATTTTGTTAAATTCTATTGGGACTTAATGACCATTGTTTCGCCAGTTACGGGATTTACTTCATCTGTGTTAAGCTGCCTCGTAAAAGCTGTAACTGACGAAACCATGGACGGCAAGACTCAATAAGTTGTAGAATATTTAAAAAAATATCGTTTTTGTCTCTCATTTAACCATGTACCTTCGGTCGTTAGCGAAAATCGTATAAAATTTCAAGTTTTATCTTCTGACATTGATAGTGACAATAACAACTTAACCACCATATGAATATACAACAGCTGTTATTATATTTATTTTAAATTTTGAGGTTGTAGAAAGAAATGTAATATTCTGGATTCTTCACGCATACAAATCATATAGTTTGAACACATATTGCATACCTCGCGCCTTACATTTAAAAGTTCCTTCAGTCATCGTATTTAGGCGGATAAGATCGAGAAAATATCAAGGGACAAAATAAGGTAATTGTTGTGTAAATATTAATTTTGTAACCCTATGAAAATCGAAAAAAAATTATTTAAATGAAAATATCAATGAAACAGTTTAAATTTCATTTATTTTATTTGAAATTATTTTGAACCACTACTGTCGCTTTCACAACATTTTATTTAATATTTCGAAGAGCGTGTATTCCTTGGTAGGACTACCTTGTCTATGTCTAGGAGTTGTGTAGTAACTGCTTTGAATAACCGTTAAAATGTTTTGTTATTAATAAACTTACCCTCTATACTACGTATATTGGATAAGTAACAAGAAAGGATGGTTGAGTTTCAGAATAATTGGTTCATAAAAATCAAAAATAATTTACGGCGTCGCCATTTAAAAATTTACTTTCCTTAAGTTTCACCAAAACTAGGATCAAAGTAATGTTCACCGTAAAAAAAAGCAATGAAAAAACTTGAAACATAATTTCTATCTAAATCTCTACATGATAAAATAAGTTTATTTTACGATAGAAAATTGACAATTCTGAGCTCATTGAATACTACTAGATTTAATCTAAGTTTAAATGATGAAAAAAGTATAACTTTAACATAAATTTTATAAAACAATACTCGTATAAAATTTAATCGTTTACAAGACACAAAAATTCCTCCGCAAAAGAGGAACAAATTGTCTGCACTTATTAAGAGGGTGGGGTGAGGGGGGTTGGTAACCCTCATGGTCTATACGTCAATCATTCACATAACACATACATTATCATCCACAGTTTCTCCTACATTATACAGTTACTTAGTGTTCTCCCAGTTAGGGGGTACATACTAACTTCACCTATTGAGTGTGTGGTAAGCCAGAGGGACGCCAAGCCAGATTTACATCTTTTATCATGTAGTCTTGGGATAAATCCCTCTATTATCTATGGGACATTTATGAAACGACGTAAAAATCAATTTATGTTTAGACCATCCAGATTGAAACATACATAAACCAACCTGTTGTCTGTGCGCTCATGATTATTTTACGGATTTTTCTAATAAATTCATTTTTTTTCGGTCTTCAGTTCAAATTGTTAATAGATAAAATCGTTTTAAATATCATAAATTACGCCCTCAGCCTCCATCTTGGAAACGCTATGCTTGTGGTAGATTAGTGTTGAATAATTTAATTTCCACGTAAAATCTGTAGTTTCGTAACATTGCACAAACATTGCACTAATTATCTCACGGATTCGTCCATAAATCAAAAAATAATATCCTTCGTCATCTCATCAAAACTATTTGTATTTAATTAAAAAATAAACATTTAAAATTTATTCTAAGTTTGCTTAAATTAAAATGTTTTCATAAATAAGGTCTAATGGTATTTGATTGAATCAGTAAAGTCAACTATTCCTGTACCGTAATTTTCTTTTACTTGCGGTGTTGCATACTAGTGATCTTCAGAATTCAATAGGGAAATAGCAATATTAGAGTCTACAAGGCTTGTTTCCCTCTAGAAGGGTATCTTCGTGTCTCATTCAAATCGTTAGAGTTGATTTAGAGAAAATAGAAATTTGTAATAAAACACTAAAACTAATTAGGTCTAAAATCTTAAATAGTCAACTAGGCTATATTGATGTTTTTCACTTTTAATTTTAAAAAAAGAGTTGATTTATACTCTCGAAACGTCGTGTATACACACAAATGATGACAAATGTCCGATTAAATAATATCTCCATACCACGAAACTAGTAAATTATAAGTAGTCATGTAATTAATTAATACTAGTAATTATTTTTGCAACAAAGAACAATAGTTGGTCTTCTGATGTTATGTAAACAACGTTGGTTACCTCTAGGGCTCTAATTAACCATGGGTTATAAATCATATGGTTGTAAATTATGAAAATTGTATTTCTGCATAATCATGGTGCTGTGATCATTAAATACAAGAAGCGCACTAAAAGTATAAATTCTTGGAATAACGGTGAATTCTGTGATTACTGTTCTTTATTGTGCGATGAATATTTAGAGATCTATCTCAAGATGAGTGCTTTGAGTTTTAACAATCAGCTGTGTTGCGACTTTATCTTGAAAGAAGAATGGTTAATTAGAAAACGTCGTGGATCATTTGTTTAGCCTGGACAGGGCGTTGACAGTATTTGATTTATGACTAACAATGAACTTTTGATGATATCTTTTACAATTTTGTAAATTTATAGTCGTTGATGATCAGTGACAGAAATAACTGGATTTTAGTTTGGTACAAACGTGTTTTCGTAGCGGCCTCTTGATGATAAGCGAACTTTTTTTTTATTGCAGGAAGGCCCAGGATTCCAGTCCTGGTTTTAAAGCTTATCGTGCATCCTTTCACAGGCCGTTCCTTTTCAATCCAATCTCCAAAACAATGAGATACTACAGATATGTCCACCACTCATCAGAGCGCCTAAGGTCACAATCCTCAAAGCTGGGCAGTCTAACATTATGTGCGAGTTGTCTATTCAGAAGGTCTGCTACATGAAACTCCATTCTGTGTAGATGACTCGGGACATCCAGTGGCCTCATCCAGGTCTGACCTGTTCATCTTCATTAAGTCTTGAGCAAACAAATACTGCCTTCAGTTCTCTTACAAGCTTCTGATAACCCACTGGGAGATATACCTATGTGCCAAAGAATTATATTCTCCACTCGCAAGTTTTGCGTTGGTTTTACCACACTTGCCGACCTCGACCTTGGGATGTAGATCGTTGGCAGCACAACATTAAAGACTCGTGACAACGTAATTTTTAAATTGTTTGACTATTTTTGTCAATCATATTCAACGAATAGTAAAACCTAATTTGTGTAATTATATATTTATTTACTTCCCTATAATTATATTTTAAACATAACTGCATTTATGTATTTATTTTTCACTGCTATTCAAAACTGTGTTTTAACAAACACATAATTGAATTGAAGTAGTTTAGATGCTAAATTTAACTAAAACTTCGATTATGAGGACATTGCTATATTATATGAATTGCTATTTACATTATAACATTGAAATTTTGTTTTTATCGATTTTGTTTTATAGTAATTCTTTTGTTTTTAATTATAGAAAATACGTTTTGGAATTTTGAATGCTGATTATATACCTGTACAAACGTCGTATAGTGCAAGAGTTTTTATAGGTTCTTGTAAATTTTAAATAATTAGAAAAAAACGGAAAACGTTTCAAATATTCGCCATTTTGAAATTTGATTATAATTTTTTCAGTTATGTTCAATATAACTAGTTTACTTACTGAATTTGTCTTAAATGCTAAATCATCTGCTTTTATTAAGCAATTTTTAGGTTATGTTTTTTAACAATTTATATTTTTTTCTTAGTAATTAATAACTCTTTTGTTCTTTTCTTGTAGAAAACACTTTTGGACATTGGGCTGTTACGCCTGAAGTTCTTTACACATTTTTGGATCTTCAATACATTTGGTAAGTCCTTCAATCCTTTTTGTTCTTGTTTGATGTAAGACTTAATTTTTATTTTGCTGTATGTATTAAATTTTTAAATTTATTTATTGTCGTGATTCATATATGTATGTCAACCATTAGAAATATCAGCAAGAGCAACAATTTGTTTTGCTTTTCATTGATATAAATATCTCAATTTAATGGGATCGATCATGCATTTATTTTTGCTTATTAAATATACGTTATTATCATTTTTATTTATGAGATATGTGAATCTTTTTACGACGTTCACATTAATTTTAATCTAAATACAAAGTAGTCAAGTTTAAGTTCAGTCGGCCGCCATTTTGAAATTTACGGATGAATTTAATTGGTTAAGGAAGATATCCAATAGTTCATAAATCCGAACTTATACGCCAAATTTGACGAAACCGAAATAGGGATGTCTACAGTTTTTAATATATGTATACATAAAGTGAGACTGAAATAGTGTCAAATTACTTCGATGGATAGGATCAGTGGACATTTCATGGGCATTGGTATCGGCGTTTTCAAGAGAGAGATTGATATATCTAAATTCTAGACTATATGTGTTAGAATTTTGTTATTAAGGATTTGAATTTAAAATAGAAACTTATTAAAATTTATGTCAATCAAATGACAAATTTCATAATGGCTTCAATTTGTAACAGATTTTTGTCCATTTCTTTTGACTATTTGAACTACAACACAATAAATGAGATGAAAGTTTTAGAATTTAATGTTGTATATCTGATGGTATCAATCTCAAATTTCTACAGTACAAAAGAAAGGTATACAGTAAACTTGTGTAAAGGTCGTTACAGGCCTTGTGACAATAAAACTGGTTCACTCTTGATTGAGGAATAAGTTTTGAACTTGTGAGAAGTTAATGCAATGTTTGGGTATAACTGTTCTACATTACATATCTTAAGATGAGAACGTGACGTGGGTTGTTCCAAGTTTAACAATCGTGTCGCCGATTTTATCTGAAGTTCCAGAAAAAGGGAATGGTTTGGCTTAATTATGAAATGTATAGTTTGTTTAGGCAAGACAGGACCAGATTGGATTTATGTTATGACTAACAAGGTTGCACTTTTGAACAATCACGTTTCCACTGCAATACATTTGTAAGATTAACAAGGTTCCCGAGCAAGACCGTTCTTTATTGTACATTTTGTTGATGAGGGCATTTCTGAATGGGTCTTTCTTTGGATGATTGTTGAAACCTTGTGTTGGAGCTTGAGAGTTGTGGAGGGGAAAACAACCCCATCATTTATATATTGTAGTTATTTCCTTAATATGAGGGGAATTAAAAAAAAAAAATTGATTTTTCAAGGTCTAAAATGAGGAACCTTTAGATGAGTTCAGAAAGGTTGCGAAAGCCGTTAAATGATAAAAAAGTGGCACTATATTATTATGTATTTTTCCTTTGTAATAATATTTATTGGTTCATGTATGTTTACACATAGGCTAGTGATTACATAAACAGGTTTACCTCGGAATTAACCTAAATTGCTTTATAACATTTAATTGTTTTTACCATGTATTGTGAGACTATTTTGTTATTTTTTATTATTGTTTAAAAGTTACTATAAATTTCCATGTGTCTCAAAACAATTTCTTTTTTCTTTTAAGGAATAAACTAATCATTATTGCATCGTATGTTTGAAGAGCTACAATACAAATAGGCTAAATGTAGACTAATAGGTACAATTTTGAGAAGTAGCAAATCTGTGTGATAACTTATTAAGATTCTTAAAATTTCAAAAGCTTAATTTCAAATTACATATGGGAGATAAGAATATTTTAGGGAATTAGCAATTTTCATAATAATTTTAGTAAATTATTATGCATTATTTCAATATGAAAATCTGAATAAAAAAGTTTATTTAAAACGTTAAAGTGATTACGAACGATTCTATGAAGGGGAAGTAGTATATTTGGATACATTTTTAACTGGAGTTTAAATAGCGTCAATCTGAAAAGTATATTTTTGAAAATATTTTGGTTTAAAGGACTGTATCCTCAAACAGTTCTTAATTCCTTCGCTCTTCCCATATAGTAGATAATAACTTTATCACTTTCGTAAAGATAATTTGTTTTTATATACTCTGCTGATTATGGGACTGTTATCTTTATAGTTCATGAAGCTTTGTCACGTTAAGGTTGTAATCTATATTGTCTTACGGACTGAATGGTCCTTTAAACTTCATTTGTTAAAGCTTTGTTTAGTGGTCTGGCTAATTAGATATTATAACATAAAAAATCTCTACATACAAAATTTGGAAGTAGTCCTCAAATTTGTCGTCCTAAAACTAGTAGTTCGGTTGACTTAAAAGTTACAATAGGTGAGTAAATCTCTGATAGTATTTTGTTCGGCACCGCACGGTGTTTAAAATTAGGAGGTGGGTGAAATATTGGGTCTTACAAAAGTAAGTTAAAACTTTTATTGATTATAGAACAAAGTAAAGTTCATTAACTCCTTTAAAACTTAAAATTAGGTGGAATGTTTACTTGTTAGGGTTGTCTTCTAGGATACGATATATTTTTGTCTGACTAACATCAAGGTTTTGTGGAATATTTTTATTGCTATATTCTCCGTATTCAGTATTATTTGACTAAATTTTTTTTTCATTTATGATTCTAACAACAGCAATTTCATTTCTTACGATTGAAGGTCTTTCTGTTCTCTTGATGTCTCCTAGGGATAAGGTGGTTTCAAACTTACCAACAAGATTTTTATAAAAACAAGCTGCTGTTTTAATAAAACCCAATTATATCTGCTTAAATTAAAACGTTTTTCTATGAGATTGGACAACAAGGTAAGAAAATCACTACCATTTAAAGTTTTAACGTACATTTGAAAGACCCGATATTATTGGTTATTAACTCAAAAACTGTTTAACCGATATTAAATTTTTCTTTGCGAGACATGTCCTATATGGAACGATTAAAATTTTACGAAAACTGGTCATGAAAAAAGTAGAAAGTGAAAGAGATTCAAATATGGTTGTCACGTTTTTTTTTTCCATTATACAAGTGAAAACCCACGACAGTCATATTTGCAGATAATCGTTAAAAATTATTACTGAGTTAATTCTAGAATTTAATTCTGAGTTTAATAATATCCGAGCCTGTCTGACTAATCTGAGCTTGGACGACCCAAATTGTAACCACTTAATAGAATATTCTCTCTAAATAAGAGATTCTGCCTTAATTAGTAATAACATGATTTGTGTTTTTTTTAAAAACAATAAAAGTAATAATATTCACAAATACATTTGTAAGGAGATGCAATGGCGGATTTTCTGAAGAACTTAAATTATCCATTAGGTACTGATAGTTGTCCTGGGTTGAAGAACAGGAGGTGTCTAATAGGCATTGAGAAATGTCTCTGAATTAGTATCAATTCCTCAACCCCATAAAATTTAATAAAAAATACCTTAAACTAGAAATTCTAAGAAATTGCAGTTGATGACAGACAGAACAAAGGCACAACGTTATCATATTATGTAAGCCGGTAGTCTCAAACGGTGCCGGAACAGAGCGGGTATTGATTTGACAATAAAATTACAGAACAGATTTTGCTGGTTGGTTTCTTCAGGTTAACTCCGTATTATGATTTCTATTTAAGGAGATTGTTTACCTGAAGTGCTGAACATGTCCCCTTGGTGCTGACGGTTGATGGCCGCAGGAGTTATGATGGCCATTGAAGAATAGCTTTGTAAAGCTATCAGCTGCCAAACCCCCCACAACCACACCACCACAAGCTTCATCGCCAGAGCATCCTTGCCCTCAGAAATTCACCTAAACAAAACAAACATTCTTATTTTTCATTTTGTTTTTTTTTAAACTTGAATAATTAGACACATTATGACAACTGGTTGTATCTCTTTATGCATGTCTGGCTTAGATTATTCACGACCAATTTAACTTTCCAATTTGAAGTAGCGTTTTTATTTTGAAATATTCAAACATATATTTACTTTATAAAACACTCTTTTTATATTGTTCAATTACTAATTTTATGTTGTTATTACCACCCAGAAAATTTTACCACTATTATAATACTTTCGTTACTTATTTAAAATATTTCAATTCTTAGCACAACACTTTATTGTTTTCTAGAAGGCTTTTCATTGTGTGATTTGGAGTCAGCATGTTGAGTTTTCTTTGTGGTATTGCTAACCACAATTCGTAATTTCCCAGGATTGTTTTAAAACTCTCTAAATTATCCAACTTCCAACTGGGTCAAACCCACTTTTAGACAAAGCGCGAATAATAGCCATTAAACCACCAAGAGAGACACTTTACTAATTGTAAACTAAAGATAAGCTAGAAGTAAAATTTATTCTGTACGCGTTTTAATTTGGAGACTAAAGCTAGATCACGGATGATTTGTTTCGAGTGGACAGTTTCACAAGGAGCGACGAAAGTGGAAGCGGCTGTCGCTACCTTATTGTCTCGACACGGCTTCCTAACGCTGCATTTATCAGTGGAAAATCATTAACATCATAAAGACGTCTCAACCTATTTTATTGAATTATTTAATAACAATATTACTTTATATACATACATATAATAGTACTAAAATATACTACTAGGCCTATATGATATTACTAAAATTACTGTAACAACAAATCCAGTGTTAGGCCTATATAATACTGAATGAAACGAAATTATAGCGATAATTATAATGAATAAATTATCTTTCTTAATTACTCAATATTTAATTTTTAAGTTGTTAAAATGCATTTTTTCTATTGTCACTTAGCTCGTTTGTCGGGCTCAATTTACACGTCTGAAGACGACAATGACTAAGTATGGATTGTTAGGCCTCACGCCGCTGGAAAGTCGCGAGAAAACAACGTGTCGAGTCGACAGACGCGCGGTACAGACGTGGTTTTTATCACTTACTTTATATTAACTATTGTCTCACTTGGAATCAAACAAATACTTTTTACCTAAATATGAGACTGCTGTTCTCTACATTGACTTACTCCTATTTATTATTATGATACTCTAATTGAAATACACCGAATGTGATCACTGCTGTATTACTTGTAGCAGAGGGACGAACATACTGACCAGCCGTGCACTACATGTGTTTTGCATGCATAATTGTTATTCAAGTATAATACATTGCTTTATTAACGTTATTATAACATAGAATGTTGACTATTGCAATCTCGCAGCTCTGTTTGTCTGAGTACTTGAACTGTTGATTTTATTTGGGCGCAGTCAAGGCTATCCACTAAACCCATCAAATACAGTAAATACAAATTAAACTACAGCTGTTAAAAATAATTATACACAAAGTATGTAATGTATTCATAAGAAAGTAAACATACACATTTGTCAATTACAAAAGAAAACAAATTGCAAAACTAGAAGATTATTCAAAAGTAAAATTTAATTGACACTTATACATTTAAAAAGAGAAAATATTACAACAATTATAATCGTGACACGAAAAGCGGACCAGCAAATTACACAATAATTTAGAGAGAGAGAGAGAGAGAGAGAGAGAGAGAGAGAGAGAGAGAGAGAGAGAATTTTTGAATTGATTTGCCTTTATTTAGGGGCGAGGTTAGGACTGTATAGTCCTCTCTACCACCTAACCCCATACAACATAACAACATATTATATAAAAATATAAAATATAACTTGATAATAACAAAAATTTAAATTAAAAATTTTAAATTAAGATAATATAAAAAATTAACAAACTTAAAATTAGCTACAAAATGAAATTAATAATTTAAAATAAAATAAAAAGTAACAATCTTAAATTTAAAGTGACAAAATTAAAGTTATAACTTAAAATAAAATAAAAATTAACAAATTTAAATTTAAACAACGTAATAAAATTTAGAATTTAGAAACAAAAATAAAATAAAATGAAATACTGTAGCTTAGACGTGTAGATACAGATAAATACAATCACACATACACACAAGCACATTCATACATAATAACATTTAAAAAAGACACCACATAATTAAAAATCACTATTATAACTACATAAAAGCTAAAGAAAGTAACAAATACTTATTTCAATCATTCACACTTATTACAACAAAAAAATAATAATAAAAAATAAAATTAAAAATTAAAAAAACACTATTCCGCCACACCCAGGGACGAGGACACCAAATCCATTCTATTCAAAAAGAAAGTCTTGAGTAATTTTGAAAACTGGACACGACTGTCAACAGATTTAAGTGACTCTGGAAGTAAATTCCACAATCGGCAAGCGGACACAGTAAACGATTTATTAAACATAACAGTTCTATGTAGCGGTATCATAAGCAGAGTGGAACCTCTTCTAGTACTCCTTGCACTGATATCAGAGGTAAAAACAAACTTTTCTGCCAAGTAATTCGGCACTCCAGTTTTTAGGACCGAATGCAAGATAATTAAAATATGAAATGATCGGAAATCGTTAAGTTTTAGAAAATTAAGTTCTTTATAATAAGGGGTTACATGAGCATCGCGTTTTAAGCCAAAAATAAATCGCACGCAGTAGTTCTGTGCCCGCTGCAACCTGTTAGCCAGAACAACAGACATGTCATTGACTACGGTGTCACAATAAGAAAAGTAAGGAAATATTAAAGTCTTTACTAGGAGTGCTCTAATTTGGAGCGGCAAGCAATCTTGCATTTTTTTCAAAGAGTGGATCCCAGCAAAGACCCTGTTACACGTCTCAGTCACGTAATCATTCCAAGTCATTCTACTGTCAATTATTAGTCCCAAGTCTTTCACTCTATCATAGTAGTCCAAAAAATGATTGTCAAACTGGATTCTAGGAAATGTCGTTACATCTATTTTATTTAGTAGTCGAGAATAACCCAAGATTATTGGCTTTGACTTAGCTCTGTTAATCGAGAGTCCATTTTTCTTAACCCACAATGAAACATTTTTCAGATCATAATTTACATTATCCACTGCTCTATCAATATCACCAATTTTAAAATGCAAATATACTTGAAAATCATCAGCATACAAATGAAATTTACAATAATTCAGCACAGTATGAATATCATTTATATACAAACTAAACAACAAAGGTCCCAATACTGAGCCCTGCGGAACTCCACTACAGACATCCCTCCAACTTGACCTATCATCACCAACACTAACGCACTGACTTCTGCCAGAAAGATAGGACTCCACCCATGCAATGCATATAGGCGCCAAACCCATATTTCTTAATTTCACCAAAAGCAATGAGTGGTTTACGCAATCAAAAGCTTTAGAAAAATCCAATAAAGTTAGGATAGTCAGTTCTCTACGATCCATTGCTAACCTCACATCATCAGTTACCTGAAGCAAAGCTGTGGTAGTACTATTTCCAGTGCGAAATCCAGATTGTAGTGGACTGAGTATGTTATTTGATTCGAGGAAATTAGTCAATTGCTGTTGCACTATACGTTCTAGACATTTAGATAAAGCTGGCAATATACTTATTAAGAGAGAGAGAGAGAGAGAGAGAGAGAGAGAGAGAGAGAGAGAGAGATGGCGCCAAGAAATAACTTCTTGTAATGTGTGAGTTTCTAGCTATGGCCTTATCTTCTCGGATCGGCCCTTTAGGTATTACTTCGTGGAGTAGAGTATACCGGTAACCTATCTCTTCCTCATATAATTGTTATGTAATTTGTACTAATTAGAGCTTAAGCTTTCCTCCTTTCTTCATCTTTTCGCCGAAGGTTTTTAAGTACCCCTACTTCAATGCTGTTATTAGCAATCAAACTTTCTACCAGTATTTCAGGTGTAATGTCCTTAAAAACTTAATAGACTCTGTGACGTGACTGACTAGTTGAAATGGATGCACTGTTTCAAATACTCAGAATTTCGGACAATTCGATGTGTATGTGTGCTTTAATACAAACTCTATACTAGGTTTTAGGTTTAGTTTGAAACGTACAAAATGCTATAATTGTGTACATTAAATGAGAGTTTCACCATTACTATCCATAATAAATAAACAGCGCCAAAACATTTCACTTTCTTCCCCATAAAGAAGTATGCACTAAAAATATCAGTTTAGTAATTGTTAATCAAAAAGTGAACACTGCCTTGAAACAAGAATTAAATAATGCTTAAACTTGTTTTGCTTCTGCCTTAAAATAGAAATTTATTCGCTTCTTCAGATTAAATTATATTGGATTAAAATCGAAACTTTAACGAGGGCTGCCAACGTTCAATTTTGTTTTTTGATTACTAAGCGCTGATTTTTATTTTCTATCTGCAAGTTTGCACACTGGGTTATTAGTCTTCATATTACATTAAAATTTGAACGAAATCGGTAGTCAATATTTTGAAATTACGTGTTTTAGAGCTGATTCAGAGTTATAGTTTTGTTATTGTAGTGTACATGTATCACTGAGAATGGCGACTTTGTTTTTGAAATGCGTTTGATTTAAATAAACTTAATTCTTGTGAGATCATATGTTCCAGCTTTTTTTTTTACCTAATATTATCTCACAAGTCGAGCTCAATATTTATTTACTTATTAAAGTTATTTTTTTCCGATAATAAAGTAATTTGGGCCTTTACACATCTTTATATCTTCATTTAAATCCGCAATATTAAACAAAATGTTTTTTTTTTTTTTATGAAGATTCATAGAAGCAATAAAATGTACTTCACCGGTTTCCAGTTACCTTTACATTATTTATTTAGACAGCTTGAACGTAAAATGCATATTTATATAAAATAATTGCATGATATTACGTTGCGTGTAACAGGTGTAACATTGCGCAGTCACAGAAGACGATGTTACACGTCGGTCTGTTTGATTTATTTTGTACGCATAACTACACAGCTTCTTCAATGGCTATAAAAGTTGTTAGAGACCGTAATACGCGTGCGCGTGTTCACATTTAGTTCTTTTCCCTCATTACGTGATCTACATAGCCAACATAACAACAGAAAAACTAGAGACTGGCGTCTGTCACTAATCCTTATACAATGCTTGCATGCTAATACATTGTGATACCCATGTTTGTTTCATTAAGAGCTTAAACTTCCTGAGAATTTTTATTGTTTAACATTTTCCTAAGTCTTTAAGAACATGATATGTACAGTAATAGGGCTTTATATCATTATCACTGTACCAATAGTTTTTTCTACTAACTCTTATGTGTTTATATTAGTTGCAATTCTTGGATTTTAAAACGCGAAGGATCTGGACTACTATCGTGGGTTAATTGGATTTGTATTTAACTTTTATAGATATTGTGACTAAAATCAAAATAAGATTGCCAGAAGTAAGAATTTCAACGCACTGTATAATAGCGCACCAAGTCATTACATTGCGCACCCGTATTGTGACATTCGTGCATATACCGCATTACTATTGCTGACAGATTTATGTTGAAGTTACCATGACAACCATATGGATAAACACTTCACATCCACTATTTGTTACACGACATAACCCTACTTTGAAGGGTTTATATTCCTTAGCACGTTGTTAAATCTCTTGAACGCCTACCATTTCCCATTTTTCTCCCACGCTTCTATACCGGCTCCTTTGCGTATTTCATCATTGACATTGGAAATTGATGTTTTATAAGAAGCTTTATTGTTCAAGTTTATTATCGACTGTTTTGATATACAGTGTGCTGTTCTTTTCTTTCTGTCTGATTGTTTTGAGCACCAATATACAATAAATGTCAAGATTAATGTTTCTCTTTTTATAGGTTAACTATCAGCACACTCTTAAGAGCACGATTTATATACCTTACTTTCCTCTATAATCTTCGCAAGGTGCTCTCCATTCCTTAGATTGTGTTGGTCGGTTTACACTATTTATTCACTTCAGTCTTAAACTCTAAAAACAAGAAACGTCACGATGTAACAACTCGTGTTGAGCTTAGGCGTAGTAGACAGCTTACCAACGTGATAACCATCCTCAACTAGAGTTCCAGATCGATTGTTGCTTCTACTTTACCCCCAGGATGCTGGAACAACCACTAGACCAATCGGGAAGGGGGACATATCTTATCTACCTTAAACTGTCTGAAGTAACCTCAACGCCTACAGTATCCAAATAATCTCTTCTTGATTAATACTGGCGACATGTTAAATGTCGTCTTTTTGAAACAAGCGAATGTAAGATTTTGCTGTACAAAACAGTAAATTTCCTTAATAGTTCATAAATTATAAATCTCTTAATAGACATTTCCCAGTCTCAGGTTCCACGAAAGATAACATATGTGATGTATCTCTACATGAAATAGAGTTTTATATATTAATAATATAGTCACCAGCTACATCATTAACGTTTTCAAATTTACCTTCAACGGTATAAAGCATTCCAGCAAACTGTTAGATAATCGTTGTGTGTCAAAGGTCGTGTCACGAGGCGTCTCTGTGATGACCTTTGAGGTAGAATGGTCATTAGCAGTGAGACATGATTGTTTGAGAAGCGGTCGAGGATAGAATTGCAGTAATAAGTTGTAAGATATTATAATGAATAGTCGTGTAACTTTCTTTTAAAGTCTTTCAGAGTACCGTACTATAAATGTACGTATATCAAGATATAATTAAGGTTATGGGAAATGTTTAAAATATCTCGTACGTTGATATACACAGAAAGATTTAGTTTTCGGTTTATTTTACTTTTGTTGTCTAGTTGGAGTTAATGATGATCCAAAAGTCCATGATCCGAAAGTGTGTTTTAGATATTTAAAAATATAAGATTTGTTAATTAAAATATAAATATTAAAAACTAAACTTCAAAATTAGAAAAAAATGCAATAACGTTTCTAGTAGTAGGAAATTTAACTGAAATTTACTCAAATTTATTCTGTAAGCTAGGATTTACTATTTGTTGAATATGATCTAGAATTACAGGTTATGATTCAGGAAATGATTGCAACATTTCAAAATGGCTGCCGTTTGAATGATTTTAAGTAGTTTGTTCTTTTTTTACGGTTTTTTTTATTCAACCAGCACTTTTCTGCTCTCATCCTCACCTCTTAGTACTAATTAATTTGTAACTCGTAAATGTTATCAGATTTTTTTTTATTGCCAACTTTACAAACTTAAATAGAATTGTGCAACACAAGAACTTGTTTAATACCATAAACGTGATGACATCTCGAAGTTTGATTATTAACTAACCTCATATTTATCGCCTAAAAATAGTTCCGGAATCTCCATTAAAAGATATCGCATCAATGCAACCAAAAAGGTTCCTAACGGGGAAAACTATCATAAAAACAGTTTTAATTCTTTAACTACTTATTTTCTAGTTTTAATGGACGTCGCATGTCAGGAGAAAATAAAATAAATATTTTACTATCGGTATTAAACTGTTGGAATAGACCAGGGTAATTATTAGAAGCTGGTATAGTTGTTGGCCTGGTTTAGGACATCATTTTTTTTAAATATCCACTCGTGCTTAAACCAAAATACTGCTGCTAGTTTAGGACACGAATTCCTTTTGATGCGTTTTGTGTGTGTGAGATTACTGGATGCGTAATGAGCTATTAAAAAATTGGCAAAATGTCATCCCTCCATGTTCTTTTGTCCGTGTATTTTCTCTTATGATATGATATTCATTTTATCTTTATTTTCTTTGCCGTCAGATCCTTACCCTACGTTTCTTCTGAACCAATTGATCGGTTCTCACAGTTTGTTGTGTTGAATCCTGCGACTGATCCACAAATGGAGTCCTCAGAGTGTTTCATTCAGCTTAAACCAATTATCTGGTTCTAGACTTCAACGGCTGAGGTATTATTTCCCGTTTGTTTCCCACTATAAAGCCATGATTACATTATATTGGGGCCGGGTTCTCACCCTGACCAACTGTTAAAACCAAATTAGCGAAACCCTGAAGTTTGTTACGAGTCGTTTTTATGATATTCTAGTACTCCTTCTAAAGAACTAACTTTAAACAAAATTGATATTTTAAAATGCCATCTTCAGTAATTATAAATTTTTATCCAGAGATGTTGTCCAAACTACGTTAGTGTCCTTTAAAGTACAGTGCTTTATGTATTGCATCACCGCATTATCAGTTACAATTTTGGAGGTAGATTTCACCACCGCTTATGAATAACATTAATGTTTTTCAAATATTAAATTATCCTCCTTCAAAGTCAAATGTAAGGGTCTGGGTGATTTAAAGAAAGTAGTTAAATATGAGATAAAACTGCACATGGTATACAATAACAGTTTATAAACTGCTTGCAAAAGTGTGCATTAACACCTCTAGTTTAAACACACATGCATTTTGTTAACAGCACGTTCCTAGTATTAGAATTATTATTTGTTGTTCAAAAGAAAAAAGGAGAAAAGGATATAAAATAAAACTTCCCAATGCTCGAATACACCAAAACCATTAGAGTCGGAAGAGAACAAACATCAAGCGAGACTTAATAGGAATTTAACACAAGACTAGATAAAGAAAGGTGTAGATCCAGCTAGGATATCTCGGTATTGCCGTACAACTACTCGATTATTGGAATTTTGATGGTTGTTAAAAACACAGATTTGTAACTAATTTCAGATTTCTAATCTAATAATACAAGTCAAGTTTTATCATCCGGGTTTTTCCCATCTGAAGATGATAGTAGTCTTCAATTGCTGACCACTTTTTCAAATAACCTACACTACATAGTGATAATTACTTAAGCCCACACACTCCAGTCCATGACACATCTTGTGCCAATCTTGCTATACAATTACTTCAATTAATAAGACCACTCGTATTTTATTTATCTTTTGATTTCATCTAAACGATTTATGAAGTATCAATGAAGAAATAAATATTTATATTCTCCAGTTGAAAGGACATACGTATAATTCCTGTAATCTTCGCGATACTTCCCCAGCCCGATCTTCTAAATGTAATGCGCTAAATGTTACACCACTAACTCAGTTTGCTTAGAACAGTTCATACAAAGGTATTCTGGACCTTGTAACCACTTTCTTGGCTGCCTTAGCGGGACTCGTAGATACAAATGTTCCCACTCGCTTCGGTATTCCGGCCCTACCGGACCTCAAAGTTGGTCATATGTGAAGGAGCTTCCACTCGCTACCGCTTGCGTAGGGTTTTGTGAGACTTAACGAATAGGACATTTTCGTTGGAAGTAACGTTTCGAAATTACGATTTTTTAAACGATAATTTTACCATTTATCGTCGTATAGAGGTGAGGTGCGTACAATTGCATTCAGAATTGAAATCTGAATATGTTTATCTAATTTAGTGTCTTATAAATTCAAAACACACGGAATATGGAGAAAAAAAGAGAAAGAAAAAGGAAGAAAAAAATGTTCAAATTGGACGCCATTTAGACATTTTCAATTATTATTTTTTTTCTTTTTTTTCGAAAGAGTTCTACATAAGCACATTATAATCCAAATTTCATATTTATAAATTATTTTTTGTAGCTCTTATCGCGCTTATATGCAGACGACAACGTCAATGAACGGAGGCATCTCGAAAATCTTTACACAGTAAAATTTAACTTCACATTTTATCGAACTTTTAAACGAAATCGGTTGAATCAATGTTGAGAAATTAGGCCTTTTATATCAGCTCTATGAAAGATGTTTCAGCATTTTAATAGATAATTATGAAACAGGTATTTTTGGAGATGTGGGACCTGGTATTTTATTTGGCAACTTAGAGACTTCATTAAAGCAAAATGTGAACAAAATCATTACAGCTGACGAATCGTCATTATGATTTTTGTCGTAGGGTTAGCTTATATGACAGATATCTCATTTGGAGTGTACAGTTCGTCTCACAAGACATCAAGTCTTGAAAGGTACTAAACAGTTTTCCAATTACAGAAATTACCTGCTTTAATTGGGGTTATAAAAAAAAAGACCTATGTGGTCTATGCAAACAGTTCGATGAGACTGTCAGACACATTCTTCTGTATTGTGAGAAATTGGAGACTAAGAGGTCTTTGGAGCATCTCAATCAGGGAAGGATGCTGATCCTCGTATTTGACACAAGATGCTGAGTTTCGTAGCTGATCTTTCCTGGTAGGTCTACTAGAGAGCATAAACCTTGATTGAGGTGTACAGGACTTCAGTCGAAATCCTTCCAATAAAACTAAATGTAGTCTATTCCCAAGTCTTCAAATTTTAAGTTATAAAATAAAAACGCGCCATATATGGCCAAAATAGACATAATTAAAAACCAAAGTTTTAAAATTCAGATAACCTCGAAATATATATTTCTGTAAAACTAAACATAGATTATTTGACCAGTTACATAACTTTCTCATTAATAGTAAAGTAACAAATAAAACACAATTTTTCTTTTGTAAAATTCTATAATTTATTTGGTCTAGCCGACCATGGTTTCGCCAGTTACGGCATTGACGAGGCTCTTACAAGGCTGATGTTTTTATTTGTTAAAATATGGAATTCTATCAAGTACCGTCGGTCATCAGTGTAAACAATATAATAGTAAAGTAACTATACGATCAAATCTGTCCAATTGATTAAAACAGAAATTCTTGAAACAAACATTTTTCTTGCAATCACATTATTTTACAACGTACTACTACTGTATGTGAGAAAGTAAAAGTACTTGTGGTCCTACCGAGAGGTAAAGTTTCCCACGGTCATTAATAAGAAACTTCAGAATCATCTGGAGTCGTAAATTGTTGACAGTGTTTTCTAAAAACAAGAACTATTTATTGATTAGTACAGCAGTCACGTCGAAGCTTTTATAGTACTTGAATGTTGGCAGACCTACATATCATTCATTCCAGTGACTGACAGCTGTGTGATAAATATCTTTCCTAAATTACTTATAACTGTTTTACTTAAGAGTGCACAATACCAGAACGAAGGTAATCTTTGTGTCGGCTCTTTAGGTGAAGGAGTTTTCATTTATTCTTTGAAGGATATTATGGTATGTAGTTCCGAATGTCAAAAAAATATTTTATCAGTTACCTTAACGTCAATAATACTTGAATATCCTAATGGGCTACCATTTTCGACGGTATACCGTTATCTTCAGGTCCGGGAAATCCTTCTTCTTTGTTTCGTTTCTTTAGAGATTTCGACAATTTATTTATAACATTTTAAAAATAAATTTATGCTTATAAATCAATATTGAACTTGACTTGTGAGATGCCATACTTAAACACAATTTCTCCGATTATTTATTCAAACGCATTTCAACGACAAAGTCACCGTCTTTAGTGACGCACGAGCTACAATAACTAATTGTACCTCGTGCAGCACTAACGGTGACAACTTTATCATTGAACACTTTTGAATAAATAACCGTACTATTAGTGAGAATTTGTGTTCAAGTTTAATTCTATCAAATTTATGCTTGTAGATTTAAAACAATAATAATAACTATAAAACTTATGTACAAACACGAACGTAAACTCTACTGACACAAATATTTTAAAACGAACACGAAATATATATTTTTCAAAACCTGGAAATAAATTAATGATGTCCCGGACCTGAAGATGACGGTATACCGCCGAAACCGGTAGTCCAATACGATATAGAAGGATTGTTGACATAAAGGTAATAAACCTAAATTTATTTGATTAAATTCACAATCCTTGAAGCTAACACAAATATATTTACAATATTTTAACTTGTATATTTTTCCTTCCCCTGATGTCTTAAAACAAGGCCAGCAATAGGGTGGCACCATAGTACTAGCGGGTGTGATTGCCTATAAGAGAAGAAGCGGAAGAAAATTACATTACCAACTTTCCTATTCTTATTTAAAGTTCTGTTATTGCATCAAATATTACTAAAATAACAGTTAGTCGTGGTTATTTTTGTGCAATTTTATGTTTTTATGTTGTTTTTTTTAATGTAAAATTTATGTCTAAAATGATCTAATCGTAAATTTATTAATAATGCTACAGTAGACTATAATATAATAGTTGGTAAAGGTAAAAAGATTGATTAAATTCTACACCTGACATGCAACTACACAATTGTATTCCAATTATACGTCCATCACGATAAACACTTGTAATTTGTTTAAGAAATATATTGTATAATTATTAAAAATAGTTATGGTCTTCATGTAAAGAAATAGTAATATAGCTGTTTCAAATATTTAAACGGCCGCCATTTTAGATAGAAAAAATATATCTACTTCTAGTTTGGGCGGTTGTATTTTACTAAATAAACCTTTTAATGATGGAGGTTTATATTTAAGATAAATATAGTAGCCCCCAAAACCCCCATTTTTGAGGGGCAGGTAAAATGTCTCATTTGCCAGAAAGTAGTTTTTTATCACCAAAAGACACATATAAAATATATTTTTTCTACCTTTTTTTGTGTTCAAGTTTTTGAACCGGTCCGGGACTTTTGGGACACAAGATATATACATCTAACGGCAAACAAAACTGTTTAAATTTTTCGTAAACGCTTAAAGACAACCGAGTTATTGATGAAAAACTGAAAACATTATTTCTTGGTAATATTACACAAACGTACCTTCATATATTCAAGCGAAACCATCCCCTCGCCCATGTGTTGATGTAATGTACAAATACAATATAAAAAGTATTTCTACAAGAAAATTAATTTTAATTGACTCTCCTTTCTAACAACTGGTTTTTAGTTTTGTCCATTTATTGTATCAGGGATTTATAAACATATTTTCATTTTTTTACTACTAGGACAAATAGACGGGAAGCCAAAAGTTTGTGGAAACTACATTTTGGCAAGTCCCACTTGGGTATCTTGTATCTGTCAACATTATTTTTAGTTTGTTTTTTTTACGGCAAGTTTTGAAAGGAATTCCAATTTACATTTCCTAGAAAACGGAAAATATTTACGAAGATTGGCTGTGTTCAATTACTTAAACGACAAAATCGTAATTTTTCTCCTGATCATATATAAACATCATTAGGTGATGTTGACAACATAAAATTATCGTTTTATAGAAATGATGTTTGGAAGTTTAAGAATAATTTTACAACTATTACATCAGTTTTTTTTACTTCAAGGATCAGGTGGAAGAGTGCAAAGATCAGTTCAATCTTGGTATTTTGTGATTTTAAAGTTCACCATTTCATTTAATTATTTCGCGAAGACGTCTTTCTAGGTTTACCCGAGAGATTTTAGTTGTTTGTATCTACACATTTTTTCATGTAGTCTTGGGTTCGATCTCTTTTTTTCATCTTTCCTACCAGGTCTCTCTTGACTAACGCTTGTTCTTTTCCGAACCTGACGCTATTAGAGTATTTGAGGATTAAGGTTAGGTTAGGTTAGGTTAGGTTTCCGACCCTGACGATATTAGAGTATTTGAGGATTAAGGTTAGGTTAGGTTAGGTTTCCGACCCTGACGATATTAGAGTATTTGAGGATTAAGGTTAGGTTAGGTTAGGTTTCCGACCCTGACGATATTAGAGTATTTGAGGATTAAGGTTAGGTTAGGTTAGGTTAGGTTTCCGACCCTGACGCTATTAGAGTATTTGAGGATTAAGGTTAGGTTAGGTTAGGTTAGGTTTCCGACCCTGACGATATTAGAGTATTTGAGGATTAAGGTTAGGTTAGGTTAGGTTTCCGACCCTGACGATATTAGAGTATTTGAGGATTAAGGTTAGGTTAGGTTAGGTTAGGTTTCCGACCCTGACGATATTAGAGTATTTGAGGATTAAGGTTAGGTTAGATTAGGTTAGGTTTCCGACCCTGACGCTATTAGAGTATTTGAGGATTAAGGTTAGGTTAGGTTGGGTTAGGTTAGGTTAGGTTAGGTTAGGTTTCCGACCCTGACGATATTAGAGTATTTGAGGATTAAGGTTAGGTTAGGTTAGGTTTCCGACCCTGACGATATTAGAGTATTTGAGGATTAAGGTTAGGTTAGGTTAGGTTTCCGACCCTGACGATATTAGAGTATTTGAGGATTAAGGTTAGGTTAGGTTAGGTTAGGTTTCCGACCCTGACGCTATTAGAGTATTTGAGGATTAAGGTTAGGTTAGGTTAGGTTAGGTTTCCGACCCTGACGATATTAGAGTATTTGAGGATTAAGGTTAGGTTAGGTTAGGTTTCCGACCCTGACGATATTAGAGTATTTGAGGATTAAGGTTAGGTTAGGTTAGGTTAGGTTTCCGACCCTAACGCTATTAGAGTATTTGAGGATTAAGGTTAGGTTAGGTTAGGTTAGGTTTCCGACCCTGACGATATTAGAGTATTTGAGGATTAAGGTTAGGTTAGGTTAGGTTTCCGACCCTGACGATATTAGAGTATTTGAGGATTAAGGTTAGGTTAGGTTAGGTTAGGTTTCCGACCCTGACGATATTAGAGTATTTGAGGATTAAGGTTAGGTTAGATTAGGTTAGGTTTCCGACCCTGACGCTATTAGAGTATTTGAGGATTAAGGTTAGGTTAGGTTGGGTTAGGTTAGGTTAGGCTAGGTTAGGTTAGGTTAGGTTTCCGACCCTGACGATATTAGAGTATTTGAGGATTAAGGTTAGGTTAGGTTGGGTTAGGTTAGGTTAGGTTAGGTTAGGTTTCCGACGCTGACGCTATTAGAGTATTTGAGGATTAAGAGTCTTTATTTTATGTTCTTTTCTTCCCTTTTTACAAGGAGATGATGACACAGGTTTTACGTTCTTAAACAACAATTAAATAAACTTTCCTTTCTAGGTTTATATTTCAGGTCACTCAAAAATTCTGTTAATCAACTACTCTATTTAAACTGACATTTCAAGAATGTCACAAAATCAACTCCATAAACATCCAACAACAATTAAAAGCAAATTATTAATTGGTGCAGCTTGACAGCGGCACACTTTGTCCCGCCTTATTGGTTAAGTTATTTGAGTTGTTAACGGCACATGTGTTAATGGAATCTCAGTACTTTCATTAAACATTCTTTATTTGGTTTCATTGTATTTCTGTGCATTTAAGGAAAGCGAGGGACTTATAAACACAACAACAGGATGCCGATCATGTTGAAACACACGTATACAGTGATTCCTGGATTTATTTATTGTAATTATGCACTACGTGAGTTTCGTAAATCTGAACGTACTTGCTGTAGGACCGCTTCAGGTTCGATAAACTGTCATTGGATAATGGATAGGTTAGGTTAGGTCAGGAAGCTTTGTGTTTAAGATTTAGTTTTGATTGGTGTAACGGGCCTAAACAAATAATGTGTTTTGTTTTGCTACCGCTTTTTATAATTCTGTTTTTCCATAATTTTGTAAATAGTACGTAATTATTGTAATGAAATCCTTAAACAGACGAGAAGACTTAGTCCTATTTTTCTTCTCGAATTAATTATATCACGTAAATAGTGAAACGTATTTCTATTTAAAAAATGAATGGAGAAAATAAAAATAATAATAATAATAATAAAAATAATAATCATATATATATGTGTTGAATGTATTTTTCATTTGTGATTTTAATTGTTTTCAATTTAACTGTTTTTATAAATTTGTTTTTTATGTTTTATTTTTCTTATGATACTTTAATATCATTGATATTTACAAAAAAACATTATAACATATTGTATTATTTCTCACTACTAACTATTGAGAATGTATTGACTATTTATTAATCTGCGAAATAAAATATTATTAATCTATAAAATATCGACTAGACTTAAACTTTACAAGATTTAAATATTTAAACACAAGGCACGGCACAACCTTTAATTCCTTGATTATTTAACATTTTTAACTACGTAAGAAATACACTATATTTTTCAATTATATGCAAATTCTCCACTACTTCTAGTATTGAAATTATTTGAATACACACTAAATCACGGTGGTAAAATAGAAACTAACAGGAGGATTATGTTCTCAAGTTATTTCTGCTGATATTGATTTTACATAAGTGTCTACTTTTTAAGTTTCAATGGGAAGGTTTTTTTTCAATTACTGTTTTAAAATGTTTCTTTATAAATTGTAAATTTTTCTAGATGATTGAAAATCCTTCGGTGTAGTCAAAAAATATTTGAGGAAATGTAATTAACTTTTTTTTTATTTGCCTTGACAATTTTAAACACGAATGTTTCGCGCAATGAAGGAAAACTTGAAAATTCGCAATTAATAACAAATGAAAAACTCCAATTTCCTCCAAGACCAGTTGCAATTGCGTAAAAATATTGATTACCGTTTGATATAAGGTTCTTTTCTAAACCTACTTTAGTAGTTATTGTTGTGTATTTGCAAATACATATAACGTTTTGTCATTGTAGTTATTTGATGTGTAATTTCGGATTTTTCATTGATTACGAAGATTTGTTCTTCAATTTATATTTGTAAGTAGTAATTCTTAACGTTCTTTTACAAATGTTTTCTATATTTTATGACCACAACTACCGATAGTCGATTTATTCAATACTATAAATTTATCAAACCCGCGCTGTCAACAAACTTGCTGCGTATTTGGAACCGTGCTCTACCTGCTATTCCCAAGTCAGATATCACGTGCGCAATATATTCCAGTCATGGCTTCTTCTGCCAATATTTACAACACTTGTTGAACTTGCCTCATTTTGAAGTGGTTTCCTTGTTTACAAATCCTGCTGTCACGATCTCTTCAACGTTTTGTTTTAATCTCGATGACTACGACTGATGAATGTGTGTCTACTTCCTCGATAGTCCCAAGAGTTTGTGTGCATTTCTATCATCACATCTGGTGCAGATGGTTCTAATCAAGTTAGCTGTGCATTTTTCTTATAGAAACCGACGTATGTGTATGGATTGACTTTAGTACCAGGTTTATTTCTGAAGGATATACTGATATTTAGTTTAAGGAAGATACTGTTCTAAACTCGCACCATAATGTCAAGTTGTTATCGGTCTTCTCAGACATCATCCTAGTTGAACATTTTTTAAAAAATAACAGATCATTAAAGATCTTACAGATTTTAAAATAATTGTATCACATGTTTGTTTCAGATAAGTCTTTGATCAATACTATTTGACCTTATCTGAACGGTCTAATGTGTATTCTATGTTATTCTGTAATCTTATTTCAACTACTTCTATACCTCTTAATACCGATTCATCTGGTCTCCACTATTATCTTGTGTATTGGGATCCCAAATGGTCTATATAGGCTGTCCAGCATGCATTTTCTATAAATCCCTTAGGTGAAGGAAGACATTCCAAAAGTAGGATTCAGCTGCAAGCTATTAGTGTATGATTATGCTAGTTCATTGTGGTATAACAGAAAACCCGCGAACAGAATATTGGAGATCGTCAATTTATAATTATTAAATCAAAAATTGAACCCAATTGGTAGAGCCGTTTTTGAGAAATTACGTCTTTAATGAACAATTTTTGTTTTTTTCTCGATGACTCGTAACTAGTTTGAAGAAATGGTGACTGATTCCGTCGTTGAAGCTACACTTTAGCAAAATTTCATCAAAAATGTTTGTACCGATTTATAATAAAAACTATGGGCTTTTAATGTCCAAATTTTGGATGATTGTAAAAATTTAAACTTCCAAATATACTGTCAAAATTATCTTCGCGTTTGGGCTGTAGAGCACTGCATAGACAAAAGATAGACATTAAAACTATTTTGGACTATGAGGAACTCAAAACACAAAAAACTCGACATCAATTTTGTAAGTTGCCTCTAACATAACCAATGTGAGACAGTGAAAATGAAGGAATTTCTTAACCATATATTGCACATTTTTTAATTTTATTATTTTTTTAAAAATATTCTACGTTGAAAATATTAACTAGATACTGGGAAAAATATTTAAAATCTGACTTACCAAAAACTTTTTGAAACCTCCAAAAATAGGTTTGGTTCTTACGAGGTACATTGTGCAGTCACTAGTTAAATATATATCACATAAACACTTTAACAATTTAATTTAATCTTGGGTTATATCCCTCTTTGTCATCTTTTCTATTAGGTTCTCTTGACCAAGTTTTGTTCTCTTCCGAGCCTCGACGCTATTAGAATATTCAAAGGTTGGGGGGGGGGGGGGTCTTCATTTTATGTTCTTTTCTTTTCACGCGATGATGACGAAAAGGTTTTTCACTTAAAAAAAAAAAAAAAATTAACGCGCTACAAAAAAAATCCTGGTAGCTCACGTCAGACATCCAAAGAACCCAATTCAAGTATATTCCACGAAATGGCTTCGCCTTCATATTCCTCGTTCAACAAGGCAGGTTTCTAAGAATTCAAAATCTCTCCACCATGATGAAACCGTAAACCTTCTATCGTGCCAGACAGACTGAAACCCAATTTAGCACGGGTACTTTAAGTGTCAAATAAAGATTCCGTGAGTCGGCATAAACAAACATATGATTACAATAAAATTCCATAAACTTGAAGATGACCGAAGCATTCTTAGATGAGCTAGCTATAAGCATATGGCGTCCGTAGATCTAACGACTCATTGTTGTGCCTGTAGTTAAGTTCATCGCAATGCATTACAATTATTAACAATACGATAGCTATAGAGTTACTGGATAATGATGGGTTGTTCATATTATTTGTATAGTTTACTCGAAAATTTGTGAAGGGTCTATATAAAAGCTAATGCGACGTTTCGAGAGTATAAATCAACTACCGTTATCAAGTGATAAACATAGAACACGAGGAAAGAGAAACCGTGCAAAAACATTGTACAACTTTTCCACTCACCAATGCCTAATTAAATAAAAAGAAATCAAATTTAATTGTTACCAGAATTGTCATTTCGATAGTTGTCAATTTAAATTTAAATTTAAAAATGGACGCTCTTAACTTGCTTCCCCTGTGTCATAAACATTCTAAGCTAAAATTGTATTTAATTAAACACTGAGCTTCCAATTATGGCGGTCAAGGTATTTTTGATAATTTTTTATATTTATTATTATTATTATTATTTTTACTATTGATGAGTTCGGGTTAGGTTAATCGTCACATTTCACTCAAATTTAAACCTAATCATTTGCAACGATTTTGAGAAATTACGTCTTGTATAACTCTCCTGTGACAGATTTTATTTTTCTCCGATAATTTACAAAGCGGTAATTTTAGAGAAATGGCGACCAGTGAATTATGTCTGGGTTTTTGGAGGCTGCATTTGTTGAAAATTGGTCCACTTGTTTGAGTTGTAGAGTAGTGTAGGCCTATACACAACAGGCAGAAATCCCCAAAAAACTTGGACTCAGTGGACATAAAAAAAATGACCGATTTTTGACCTCATCACATAACTTTCTCGGAAGTAAAATGAAGCTTTGTCCCAAATTTATGAAATTTTTGATCAGTTATGGAGTATAGTCGTGTATTTTGGAATATTGAATTACAATTCGACATCAGTTTCTGACCACAGTTACCCCGTTTAATCAAGAAACTAATTTATTTTAGTAATATTATAATTTCAAAAGTAGATCTTAACTCGGCGAAACGTGTACCACCGGAAACCGCAATTGATATAACTTTACGCAAGTTGTGGGACACGCCTCGACTGTTCTTCTTTATAACTATTTCGGCAGGAGCCACAGCATCCTGGCTGCTTTATTTGACGTTCTATCTGTAATGCTAATACACGAGTTTGTTTCAAGGGATTATAATTCGGAACGCAGATAATACGCTGACGTGAGAGAATGAGAATCTTTCAATTATATTTATGGATCATTGACGATGTCAATCTTGATACTGACATGAGTAGATATCCCAGAACAAACAACCATCATGGTAATTACCCAGCTCCATCATACAGTGTAATACAAACAGATCTCATAAATGTAATGTGCAAAAGTTGGTATCCTAGACCTTGTAGGAAGTAATAAATTGTATTGGTAGATCAAGGTATCTTATACCAGTATAGTAAGTTTATTTAAAATTTGTTACACATGTTTTCTGGAATGTATATAAAATAAAACGTTTCCACTCGCTCCGCTTGTGTTAGTGACTTGACTCTGGAGGGTTTCACTCGCTACGCTCTTGTCGGTGGCGCAGCTCTGCTGAATTTCGTACGAATATCACACTTCTTGGGTGATCAGGAAAATTAACAATAACTTTGATAGTAGAGAGTTTGTGTTCATACTTTTACATACAGAATTTAAATCTTCACATTTGTCATTCATGCGGAGGTCGTATTTTGTTGCGATTATCATCTTACCCAATACTTTGTATAAAGGATAAGTTTAGATTTACGAGGAATTTACAAGGATTATTATTTAAATATATTAAATGATGAATTGAACAAATTCAACTAAAATCTGACTACTAGACCGTTACTGATTTAAAAGAAAGATATTTTTAGGTTAGATAACGAAAATATATGTTTATTTATCAATATCTCTCTTCTAGTGGTTAATACTTTTGCAAGACCACCCTGTTTCGATCTTTGTGGCGGTTTAAAAATTACGGTGTTGATCAAACATCGTAAGGGAAAATGCAGATATATAATTGGGAAGGGATCCTGCTCACGAAACATGTTTTAAGTCGACAGGAACTCGATTTGTTGATACCAAATCGCTCGATGAAACGCCATCTAGATGGTCTACACCCATAACGGATTTATTATTATTAATACTTCACTTAGTCACTATAATACTAAACGTCTTCAGGGGCTGACTTTAGTGAGTACGGGCTCTGTAATCTCGAGTTTTATGTAATGTTCCTTGTGTTAAATCCTTAATGTCAGTTGGCTAAATGAATGACGTTCAAGGTCAAATGCCATAGTTTTACAAATATTGCTATGAGTAGCCTTCAAAAAGTATTCTAATGAGACAGGGCAGGTGACCTTTGAAGGCTCAAAGCGAATATCACATAAAGTGGCAGAAATCCTTCCCGAGATGCTACCTCACTATCAAACTGCAGAAAGTACACTTTTCAACAAATTATTGTTAAACAACAAAGTAATCTTCTATAAACTATCTAATTTTAACAAAAATAAACCTGGGGGGGGGAATAAAATGTTAAAACATATTCCAATTTATTTTTTTCTCTACTTTACGAAAAATACAAAATATTTACATGGTTCCTTAAGAAAAGGTAAATACTAACCTAACCTAACCTGACATAATTTTTAGCTTACTCTGTAAATTCTGTTTTGTTAAATTTTTTTACCTAAATTTATATATTCAACCGTATTCCGATTTGACTTGTTCAACTTAAAGATACGAAATCAAAGTGGGGCTTTAAAAAATCAACAATATGAATGAAGATCTTTGTACCAGCTGAATGTTGACTCCAGTTTGTATATAGGATATGCAGTCAGCGTGATTGGCAAGGTGATACTCGATACATCATGACTAACAAGATAGTATTTAGCAGCGGGATTTAATGAAGGCGTTAGATTGGCACTAATTGCAAATTATATCGCATGACTTCTTTATCAATTGTAAGAACTAAGTACCTCATTTTATGGCAGTCGTAACCCATACACCTGTTTATAGGTGTGACGACAACACATATATTTAGCAACGATTGTACAGTTTAGATTTAGTTTTGAGCTAACATCAAATGCTGACTTCACGTATTAGTAGATGAAATACACTCCCTAATCTAACCTAACCTAACCTAACCTAACCTAACCTAACCTAACTAACCTAACCTAACCTAACCTAACCTAACCTAACCTAACCTAACCTAACCTACCTAACCTAACCTAACCTAACCTAACCTAACGATCCCCCAAAGAGAGCTATTAGGACTCAGCGTTTATTTAATTTATGTCTATGATTACTGAAACCTAAACAGATAAATGACTTTTAATTTCTTTGTTTTTGTTTTTCTTTCTGATAATTATGTAATTACGTGGTAGACAAAAATCGCGGACGAATTCTTTTCAGGATCCTTCAGTACAAAAAAAAATGTTTTTTTTTTGGAATAATGTCACCTTGTATAGAAATAGAATTTCTACAAAATAAAGTGTTACAAATCATAAACATTCTTAGACACACCAACTTACGATCAAGGTTTTATCACACCCTAACCGGACTGTACTTGTAAGGAAATCAGAAAGTACAGTCATAACCTTATACAAACCAAGTACTTTTACTGATTGTGGTTTCCAACTTTCAATTTTGTACTTATGTAGCTATTTTCTAAAACCGGTTGGGACACAAACTGTCCGTGTTTCATTTTTGTTTTAACATTTCACCTGTTACGAAATCTTGTGAATTAGATGTTTATTTTTAAGTTGTGTTTTTAGTATTTATTAATTAATTGTGTAGTAATTTATAAATAATTGAATACGGAGGTATACAATTTAAAACTAGTTGGTTTCTAGTGCCTTGTGTGAAATGTTAGATTGTATTGGTCAAGAGGTCCATACTTAGTTTTCCCTAACCTAACCTAATTTGTGAATATCATAACTTTCTTGACAAGCCACGTTGTTGTGTATTTAAAAAGGTCTCCATTTGCTTCGGTCATGTCAGTGTATCGGCCCTTGAGGAGCTTGAACTTTGTAATTCTTTGTAATTTACCTTGGTTTGGAAACTGTCGGTGAAGTAATCAGTTCTACTGCATTTAAACACACGATGAGATAACAAACTCATGTCAACACAGAAGTACTGTAGATCCACAATGGTAATGGTGCTGTAAGGAGACTTGTTATTTTATGAATAGGCCTAGCCTATAGTATGTTAAGTTTATTCCTAGTTGTAGTTAAAGAGAAGATAAATATATTTTTTTAATTACTCGAACACAAGAGCTCTATTTGATCGTGTCGTACTCAGCAGTCAGCTTTAATAATTATTTAAAAAGTTGACTGCTAAGAAAAAACAAAATTTGTATGTGCTCTAATAAAATTTAACAAACAAGTTATTGTATATTTCGGCGATTCACTGTGGTTATAAAGATATCATTTTATTCAGAATTAAAAACGGATAAATCATATGTAATTGAAGGTATTTATCATAAAATATTTTTTATGAACGCCATTTTGAAATGGTTTAGTGAAATGTTATCAAATTTTGCGATATACCGGAAACTAATTGTAAGATACATTTGATTTCGATATTTCAATCCGTTCTGTAATTACATTCAATAGACAACAGACAGAATCTACGATAATGAAACATTTCTGAATGTTTATTGGTTTTTCCAATGATCCTCCGCGCGTGTCGGTCTGTCTGTCTGTAAGTCGAAACTAGTCTACACGGGCAATACGATAAATCTCATATATTTCAAACTTTGTATTTATATTCCTTGTATTGTCCCACATATAGGAAAACATACTGGTAACAAAAAATTACTTTGGGGTAGTTAAGGGGCAAACACTATCGAGTTGAAAAAAAAAATTGTATATATTATGTCTGGGGGTATAAATACAACTAGAAGTTATTTTGATTACGAATATCTATGTTTATTGGATGAAAATATTAATAGGTGGGAATTATGCCAAATTTAAAGTGTAGATATAATACCCTCTTCATAAAAGTAAACAAAATTATTTTCATTTTAAAAATAAATTACAGTGCGAAATCATATTTTATATTTCTGTATGACGAATAAAAGTTAATTTAAACATACAATGAGGAGATTATAAGTTTTAAAAACATTTTTTCGTGAGATGTGAGACAAATATTTCAATAGTCATTTAAAAGATGGATTGGATTTTGAATAATTTCTCTTATAATTTCACGCGCGTGTCTGTCTGTATAAACTGCCACTGAAAAAATTAAACTTTATAAAAGTAACAGTTCCTATATACCACACGACTTGGCCCTGTTATTTGTTTATTTATTTTGATAAAGTCTAATGTTTAGTAGAGTAATCTTGAAATAGCTTGTATAAATATAAAATTAAAAAATATATAAATGTTTTACTGAAATGATAGTTTGAATGTTTATTACCAAATTCCCATTTCTTAGATTATTTTATCTTTATATACCTGTAAGAAATAGACAGGTTGTAACAGTCTGCGTGGAACTCAAAGCTTACTCAAAAGTTAAAATTAACTAACTCTAGTCTATGAAGACAGATTTAAATGTGTAATGATGTAGTAAGAATACTATTATATATTTCGTGATGTATTTTCACCATTTTTTTTACAAAAAAAACCCGTAAAAAACTTCGATACAGTTTGGATATTCAACAAGGCATGCGGTACCATGAATAGAGTCCCATTTCGCCCGCAGCAAGTCGACCTGTTTTAACAAGCCAACGACTTTCTGCAAAGTCGAGGTCAACTTTTTACTTATGACTTATTCCGGAATCTCTAAACTCAAGTCCTGTTATACGATTCGTAAAACCAGATTATAAATCAAAGTTTGTAAAGTTGTTTTAAACAGGTTCCAATAAGTTCAACATGGACAAACGGAACTGGTTTTACAGCAGTCGGATTCTGCCGTGACACAAGTTCTATTGAAACTTTAATTGCTTTAGCCAAGGGATTGATGTTTTGGAAGGATCGTCACTCTTTTAGAATCTAGAAGATTGTAATACAGATTTTTGTAGACTAATCATTGAGTTTAGTTTAGCTGATCAATAACGAGCATTTTAAATTGTATAGTTAGAAAAAGTATACAATTGTTTAAAGATGAAAATATTAAAAATGAACTGGTTGGCAGAAGTAAAAGGCAGGAAGGAGACAAGCATGTGGGGATCTGGCTGATACTAAACGACTACCCTGCGTAGAAATACTGGCTTGATGGCTCATGCTGACTCATTACTGAATTCCTTAATTAAATGGAAAATGTTTTTAGGTTAGTTGATATATATCACGTTGCTACTAATTTTTGAGTGATACTGGAAATGGGATCCTACCGATTAAATTTGAATTTTTGTGAAATGTGAAGATTAATTATCAAAACCGGTGTGCGTAATTGCTAACAATAGAAAATTATCTCTAAGGAATAATTTTAAAAATACTAAACTTAACCTTCCTCATATAAAATTGATTTCATGCCGTCTTTCTTGTCCTTGAGAATAGTTTGAGTTGACAAATCTACCTAAACGTAATTCATTGAATTCGTATTAGTTTTCCATAATTACTTTCGAAGCGTAATGTTCTGTTATATGTAATTTGTCATTATACATTTGCGTTATTAATCTCCATATTTCATCAAAAACATTGCAACCAATTTTGAGAAATTACATCATTTAAAACAATTCTATATATAGAGATAATGAACTCTATTTAGGGGATGATGACGACCAATACGTTTTATTACGTCGGATAATACAGCTTGTGAGCGATCATATTTTACTTTCATAATTTCCTCTTTTATTACATATTGTAATCAAAATCAATTTTACAGTTTCTGAGAAACCACTGCGACGGATGATATCAGAGAAAATATATTTTTTTGGGAGAACTCCACATTTAAGAAAATCAAAGTTTGCTGTTATCTGTGTTTATGAATAAGAAAAGTTTGTAAAACGTTAAACTGACTTTTTTACACAGCCATCCACGAAATCAAATACTAACCGAAAAGAATATTTTTAGCCGTCTTCTCAAATATATCTCTTTACGGCTGAGATAGAAAAATGTATCACTATTTTTTAATTACAGAGTTATGCTCCATAAAATGCGAGATAAGTTGGTGTAGGAGAACAACTACTAAATATTTTTGGTGAATTAAAAAAATAATAAAATCGGAAGATATTTATATAATATATAGTGCCTTAAAAGTATAAATAGTGCCTTGAAAGTATAAATAGTGCCTTGAAAGTATAAATAGTGCCTTGAAAGTATAAATAGTGCCTTGAAAGTATTAAATAGTGCCTTGAAAGTATAAATAGTGGATTGAAAGTATAAATAGTGCCTTGAAAGTATTAAATAGTGCCTTGAAAATATAAATAGTGGATTGAAAGTATAAATAGTGCCTTGAAAGTATCAATAGTGCATTGAAAGTATAAATAGTGCCTTGAAAGAATAAATAGTGCCTTGAAAGTATAAATAGTGCCTTGAAAGTATAAATAGTGCATTGAAAGTATAAATAGTGCCTTGAAAGTATAAATAGTGCCTTGAAAGGATAAATAGTGCCTTGAAAGTATTAAATAGTGCCTTGAAAGTATAAATAGTGCCTTGAAAGTATAAATAGTGCCTTGAAAGTATAAATAGTGCCTTGAAAGTATAAATAGTGGATTGAAAGTATAAATAGTGCCTTGAAAGTATAAATAGTGCATTGAAAGTATAAATAGTGCCTTGAAAGTATAAATAGTGCCTTGAAAGTATAAATAGTGCCTTGAAAGTATTAAATAGTGCCTTGAAAGTATAAATAGTGCCTTGAAAGTATAAATAGTGCCTTGAAAGTATAAATAGTGCCTTGAAAGTATAAATAGTGGATTGAAAGTATAAATAGAGCCTTGAAAGTATAAATAGTGCCTTGAAAGTATAAATAGTGCCTTGAAAGTATAAATAGTGCCTTGAAAGTATAAATAGTGCCTTGAAAGTATTAAATAGTGCCTTGAAAGTATAAATAGTGGATTGAAAGTATAAATAGTGCCTTGAAAGTATTAAATAGTGCCTTGAAAGTATAAATAGTGGATTGAAAGTATAAATAGTGCCTTGAAAGTATCAATAGTGCATTGAAAGTATAAATAGTGCCTTGAAAGTATAAATAGTGCCATGAAAGTATAAATAGTGCCTTGAAAGTATAAATAGTGCATTGAAAGTATAAATAGTGCCTTGAAGGTATAAATAGTGCCTTGAAAGTATAAATAGTGCCTTGAAAGTATTAAATAGTGCCTTGAAAGTATAAATAGTGCCTTGAAAGTATAAATAGTGCCTTGAAAGTATAAATAGTGCCTTGAAAGTATAAATAGTGGATTGAAAGTATAAATAGTGCCTTGAAAGTATAAATAGTGCATTGAAAGTATAAATAGTGCCTTGAAAGTATAAATAGTGCCTTGAA
The DNA here is from genome assembly GCA_963513935.1 of Aphrophora alni. Lineage (NCBI taxonomy): Eukaryota > Metazoa > Arthropoda > Insecta > Hemiptera > Aphrophoridae > Aphrophora > Aphrophora alni. Next base: position 131,316,319 of record OY740770.1, on the reverse strand, counting down.
AGTATAAATAGTGCCTTGAAAGTATTAAATAGTGCCTTGAAAGTATAAATAGTGCCTTGAAAGTATAAATAGTGCCTTGAAAGTATAAATAGTGCCTTGAAAGTATAAATAGTGGATTGAAAGTATAAATAGTGCCTTGAAAGTATAAATAGTGCATTGAAAGTATCAATAGTGCATTGAAAGTATAAATAGTGGATTGAAAGTATAAATAGTGCCTTGAAAGTATCAATAGTGCATTGAAAGTATAAATAGTGGATTGAAAGTATAAATAGTGCCTTGAAAGTATCAATAGTGCCTTGAAAGTATAAATAGTGCCTTGAAAGTATTAAATAGTGCCTTGAAAGTATAAATAGTGCCTTGAAAGTATAAATAGTGCCTTGAAAGTATAAATAGTGCCTTGAAAGTATAAATAGTGCCTTGAAAGTATAAATAGTGCCTTGAAAGTATAAATAGTGCATTGAAAGTATCAATAGTGCATTGAAAGTATAAATAGTGGATTGAAAGTATAAATAGTGCCTTGAAAGTATCAATAGTGCATTGAAAGTATAAATAGTGGATTGAAAGTATAAATAGTGCCTTGAAAGTATCAATAGTGCCTTGAAAGTATAAATAGTGCCTTGAAAGTATAAATAGTGCCTTGAAAGTATAAATAGTGGCTTGAAAGTATTAAATAGTGCCTTGAAAGTATAAATAGTGGATTGAAAGTATAAATAGTGCATTGAAAGTATAAATAGTGCCTTGAAAGTATAAGTAGTGCCTTGAAAGTATAAATAGTGCCTTGAAAGTATAAATAGTGGATTGAAAGTAGAAATAGCGCCTTGAAAGTATAAATAGTGCATTGAAAGTATTAAATAGTGCCTTGAAAGTATAAATAGTGCCTTGAAAGTATAAATAGTGGATTGAAAGTATAAATAGTGCCTTGAAAGTATTAAATAGTGCCTTGAAAGTATAAATAGTGCCTTGAAAGTATAAATAGTGGCTTGAAAGTATTAAATAGTGCCTTGAAAGTATAAATAGTGGATTGAAAGTATAAATAGTGCCTTGAAAGTATAAATAGTGCCTTGAAAGTATTAAATAGTGCCTTGAAAGTATAAATAGTGCCTTGAAAGTATAAATAGTGCCTTGAAAGTATAAGTAGTGCCTTGAAAGTATAAATAGTGCCTTGAAAGTATAAATAGTGGATTGAAAGTATAAATAGTGCCTTGAAAGTATAAATAGTGCATTGAAAGTATAAATAGTGCCTTGAAAGTATAAATAGTGCCTTGAAAGTATAAATAGTGGATTGAAAGTATAAATAGTTCCTTGAAAGTATTAAATAGTGCCTTGAAAGTATAAATAGTGCCTTGAAAGTATAAATAGTGCCTTGAAAGTATAATTAGTGCCTTGAAAGTATAAATAGTGGATTGAAAGTATAAATAGTGCCTTGAAAGTATAAATAGTGGATTGAAAGTATAAATAGTGCCTTGAAAGTATTAAATAGTGCCTTGAAAGTATAAATAGTGCCTTGAAAGTATCAATAGTGCATTGAAAGTATAAATAGTGCCTTGAAAGTATAAATAGTGCCTTGAAAGTATAAATAGTGCCTTGAAAGTATAAATAGTGCCTTGAAAGTATAAATAGTGCCTTGAAAGTATTAAATAGTGCCTTGAAAGTATAAATAGTGCCTTGAAAGTATAAATAGTGCCTTGAAAGTATAAATAGTGCCTTGAAAGTATAAATAGTGGATTGAAAGTATAAATAGTGCCTTGAAAGTATAAATAGTGCATTGAAAGTATAAATAGTGCCTTGAAAGTATAAATAGTGCCTTGAAAGTATAAATAGTGCCTTGAAAGTATTAAATAGTGCCTTGAAAGTATAAATAGTGCCTTGAAAGTATAAATAGTGCCTTGAAAGTATAAATAGTGCATTGAAAGTATAAATAGTGCCTTGAAAGTATAAATAGTGCCTTGAAAGTATAAATAGTGGATTGGAAGTATAAATAGTGCCTTGAAAGTATTAAATAGTGCCTTGAAAGTATAAATAGTGCCTTGAAAGTATAAATAGTGGCTTGAAAGTATTAAATAGTGCCTTGAAAGTATAAATAGTGCCTTGAAAGTATAAATAGTGTCTTGGAAGTATTAAATAGTGCCTTGAAAGTATAAATAGTGCCTTGAAAGTATCAATAGTGCATTGAAAGTATAAATAGTGCCTTGAAAGTATAAATAGTGCATTGAAAGTATAAATAGTGCCTTGAAAGTATAAATAGTGCCTTGAAAGTATAAATAGTGGATTGAAAGTATAAATAGTGCCTTGAAAGTATTAAATAGTGCCTTGAAAGTATAAATAGTGCCTTGAAAGTATAAATAGTGGCTTGAAAGTATTAAATAGTGCCTTGAAAGTATAAATAGTGCCTTGAAAGTATAAATAGTGTCTTGGAAGTATTAAATAGTGCCTTGAAAGTATAAATAGTGCCTTGAAAGTATCAATAGTGCATTGAAAGTATAAATAGTGCCTTGAAAGTATAAATAGTGCCTTGAAAGTATAAATAGTGCCTTGAAAGTATAAATAGTGCCTTGAAAGTATAAATAGTGCATTGAAAGTATAAATAGTGCCTTGAAATTATTAAATAGTGCCTTGAAAGTATAAATAGTGGATTGAAAGTATAAATAGTGCCTTGAAAGTATAAATAGTGCCTTGAAAGTATTAAATAGTGCCTTGAAAGTATAAATAGGGCCTTGAAAGTATAAATAGTGCCTTGAAAGGATAAATAGTGCCTTGAAAGTATTAAATAGTGCCTTGAAAGTATAAATAGTGCCTTGAAAGTATTAAATAGTGCCTTGAAAGTATTAAATAGTGCCTTGAAAGTATAAATAGTGGATTGAAAGTATAAATAGTGCCTTGAAAGTATTAATAGTGCCTTGAAAGTATAAATAGTGGCTTGAAAGTATTAAATAGTGCCTTGAAAGTATAAATAGTGCCTTGAAAGTATCAATAGTGCATTGAAAGTATAAATAGTGCCTTGAAAGTATAAATAGTGCCTTGAAAGTATAAATAGTGCATTGAAAGTATAAATAGTGCATTGAAAGTATAAATAGTGCCTTGAAAGTATAAATAGTGCATTGAAAGTATAAATAGTGCCTTGAAAGTATAAATAGTGCCTTGAAAGTATAAATAGTGCCTTGAAAGTATAAATAGTGCATTGAAAGTATAAATAGTGCCTTGAAAGTATAAATAGTGCCTTGAAAGTATAAATAGTGCCTTGAAAGTATTAATAGTGCATTGAAAGTATAAATAGTGCCTTGAAAGTATTAAATAGTGCCTTGAAAGTATAAATAGTGGATTGAAAGTATAAATAGTGCCTTGAAAGTATCAATAGTGCATTGAAAGTATAAATAGTGCCTTGAAAGTATAAGTAGTGCCTTGAAGGTATTTCCTTAAAAAATGCTTAGTCGTAGTTACTCCGTTAAAATATATTCTATTTTTATGTAAATTTTTCATACTGGTTAAAGTCATTAATATTCGTATTGCACCAAAAATTGTAAAGAATAGATAGAATCGATTTTGAAAAATTAGTTTTTGTACAGTTAGTTATCTAAACGATTTTTGGCCCCCCCGATAAATTCTTGCATTTTTTGGGGAGTTGGCAGCCAAACGTTGCATTTGGGTCCTTAAAAGTTACAATTTTGTAATATTTAGTCAATAAAAAGGTTAAAATCGGAATTTTGGTTTTATAATAGCTACTAACAAATTATGAGTAATCATAAAAGTGTAAAATACTCTCGATATGTGACCAATATATCCCCACTTACCAAAACCGTCCATTCGTTATTGGCTGTTGAACGCTTCAGAAACTACGAAGAGTAATCGTTCCCAAAACTTTATTTTTTATTTATTCGTACTAAAAACTCAACATTGAGTGTTATTTCATCATACAATATTCCCTGTACTACATATTCTATCCCGTATCACCCAAAGACGTTCCTTACACTTGTTGCACGTTTCATCGCTTGCCCACGTCCCAAAACTCGGCCATTGCACGACGTTCGCTAAACACTCTAATACGATGAAATTGGCAACATTTTTGTCGCTATAAATAATAGACTCAGTTTTTAGCGATATTAGTCACAGCTTCGGACAACTGTATCGTGTGGACCAGTTCCAACCAATTGTCACGTTCCGATATTAAATGAGTTTGAAATATGCCAAATGAGTGGGTAGTATGATCGTGACTGTTGCAGTCTTGTAATTTGTACCAGAAGGAACCGCTGGTGGCTGATAGTAGACTAACGGTCGGTGTGACTAAAGTCGTTCATTGTTTGATAATGGGACTGCTTTTGTAATATTTCTATTATCAACACGCCACCAAAATGGAATTACGTGTATATTTTAACAGTAAATTAACTCCTACTTATTTTTAGATTTCGTTGAATTGTATTCAAACCGTTCAACATAGAAACTTCAAATTTGATGTGGATGGATAACATGCATGGAGACCCACATACAGGGAAATAAACGGCGCATAAATATTAACAAACTTTCTCACACAACCGTTTCCATCAACCAAAATTATTCGTCATCACAGAAATGGTAGTTTGGGAATTATCTGTCAAAAAGTGAAAATGAACCACGGATTATTTGAAAAAAATACATAACCTTTTAAGACTTCTAATTCTAATAATGGTTCTGACCATTATTCCTCAACCATAATATATTTTTTTAATTTAGATTTTTAACAAGTAAAATTTTTTGGAATGAAATTTGTAGAGACAATTAAAATAAACAGACCATAAATCAATGTTTGGCTTTTGACTCACGTCCGCACATTTGGCGATCAATAAGTTTTGTTTGGATCGTTAGAGGTTAGCCTACACTCTAGTAAAATTGTATCAAAATCGTTAGAGATGATATTTAAATACAAGGTTTGTATTTGAAGCAGTGAACCAACAATTAGACAAATATATTGTCATTTATTTTGTTTCTAATAATCCATACTGGAGTAAGAATAAATCATTCAGTTAACCGATTGAGTACAAGATAGTAGGATCTACCAAAACCTACATGGGATTTGACTAAAGTGGAGAACTTGGTGAATTTTAAATTGTATATTGTGTTTATATGTTCCTGTATTTATTGTGTACAAGTGCGAAGACTGATGATGTCTCTTTGCAGATGAAACGAACGTAGCTAAATAATATTCCAGTTAAGATTGTTTTTGACATACCATTAAAGTAAATACAAAATATATTTTAAAAAAATCCATCGTCTTGCTTTCCAAGTCGATCTTTCGTTCTAGCTTCGTAAGTAAAATAACTTTTTTGGGCGCCATTTTGTTTTGGGTTGTTAGAATTTATTTTTTTATGACATTTTTCTTAAACGAAGTCTTTAAAATGAGGTATCACAAGCCTAAACGTACCACTTGAAAATTTTTAACAACGTCCCCTAACCCTCACAATTAAAATAAACTAAGGCTTTGCTTTTTTGGTTACCTTTTCACCTAGAGAGTGTGCCGCAAACATATTTAAAATCTCAAATATATTTTTTTAATGAGATGGATTGAGCCATAAGAATTTGTAATTATATCACATTCTAACTTTCATTTCGCGCCAGATTGTTTTGCAAGCATTCCCGGGGAGGTCTTCTTTAGATGCCGAACATGCTTGACACTAGACTGACAGTTTCGCATTCTTCCCTGGAGACTCTCCTCACATGAACGCTAAAGTAGTGTACGAGAGTATGTATAAATATATTGAGGTGCATGAATAATTGGTGGATTTGAACAAGTGTGATTGCTTATAAGGTAGATATGTTTTTAGGGTAAGGATATAGGTAGAACGTTCAATATTTTTGTACTAATAACAGAAAATAAGCTGATTGTTGAAAACATTCTAGGTTTAGAATTGTATCATTCTCAGTAACATTGTTTTGGAAGTTAAATGTGATTATTTCTTGTTTATTATGAGTAAACTTTTTTTTGTATAGTTGTTAGTTTTTATATAAAACGACCAGAGGCCATACACATTTTTCAATGCTGGTTTTGTTTTTGCGTTTGGATCGAAGCCTCAAAACAAGTACCTGCCTAAAGGGATACCTAATTATTATTATTTTTTTTATATATTATGTTATATTTTTTTTTACTAAATTCTATAGTATGTAATTAATGTACTTTATAATGTTTAAAATTTTTCAAATATAAATAAAACAATAAACGGAGAAATACAGAGAAAAACAATAAGCAGAGAAAAAATCAACAGAGAAAGATAGAGAAAAAAACAATAAACAGAGAAACACAGAAAAAAGTATACTGATGCTTAAAAAAACTTTTTTTTCATGATGTACTTTTAAAATAACATATAACCCACTCCTGTTCATATTTAACAATTTTGAGTTATCCCCCTTCCCCGGATTATTATAATACATATGCGTTAATTTACATTTGTATGTTGATTACGTTTCATTATGGATCAGAAATAAGATTTTTTTTCTAAAATTATAAACTATTGGAAACCTAACTTTCTAAATGACGATTTAATTATCACTGACGGTGTTTATCAGCAACTACAAAACCGATTGGAATGAAATTTTGTTGCAACTATAACGACTAAGATGCAGGTTATGGTAAAAACGAAAATCACTGTAATGTTGTAGGTCAAAGGTAATCCAATAGTCACATCATATATAAGGGGAAAACTCTAGTACAAAACTTAATAACATGTTACAACTGTTAGATATGACGCTAATTGAATACAAAGTAAATTAAGGTTGTTATTATCTCTCTGAAAATCTGTGGTTTTGAGGTTAGGTTACCTATACGGACAAAAATAACTTTGTTTTCTTAGCAACCAAATCCTTACCGAGATTTATCTAACAGTGTGACATCTAATGTTTTTGCTCGAGTAATGACAAAAACTCGAGTAAAGTATTATTTATTACTTTTTATACATGTTGGCCTACTATCATGGTACTTACCCAGCTTTATCATACAATGTAATACAAACCAATTCTCTAAAAGTAGGCTACTACTCAAAAGTTTGTTTTTGGGCCTAGTAGGATATATTAAATGGTATTGCTATATCAAGGTGTCTTACTTCGTAGGTTAAGCCTCTTTAAAACAGTTGTTTTAACCTTGCAATTGTATATATCACTACTTTCTTGACGTCGGCTGGGTCCTAACGAGCTTAGTAGATGTCTAAAGTCTTCACTCGTGTTAGTAACTCGTCCCTAACCAGGTCTTGTAACAGTTTTTATCGATAGTCAGATTTTGAAATATAGTTTTTGACAATAACTTCATTATGGGATCTGTATCATTATATGCAGAATTTATATCTGCAAATTTGTTATCTAATTTAGTGGTAAGATAAGTTAAAAAACTATTTAAAATGGCTCCCATTTTAACATTTTCAATTAAAGTTTCAATAGAGTTCTATTTGAAAACACTGTAAAATACTAAATTTAATTAAAAACACATTTTTTTTTTTTAGAGTTTTATTATCCAAGCCAAAGAATTAGTATAATATATTATTGTACTTACTCTGTCTTGTAGCTAAATATTTTACGCGTATCTAACCGTATGTTTCATCTTCAGATCTCCTTCGTAAGAGGTCGTTAAAATATTTAAAAACACTAAGAAATATTAAAACAACAAAATGTTCCCGACGAGACCGTGACGGGTGCGCACCAAGGATTTCAAGGAACTCAAGATGGAGTAAATACAATAATATATTTATTAAACTACATGTTTATATTTTAATTTTTGTCGTCTTAGTTACAGACGACACAACGGCTTTTTCGGTTTCCTCACCCCATTACATGTGAAGATCAGCTGTTTGTTATCAGCTGTTTGCTTCGTATACCGGGTAAGTAAACAAACTAATTATCGTTACACTGTTGATGTGTGCATCAATCAGTTAAGTTACCATAGTTTACAACATGTTATTCTAACGTGTTAATCTGCGATTTTCATCTAAAACACGTTAACTCGCTTAGGATGAAAAACTATGTCAGCCATTGGAAATAGATAAACTTGAAAAACACTTAAATAAATGTGGCATATAAAAGAATATAAATGTTCTACCTAGTGAAAACAAGCAAAAAATGATTTAATTTATTTTATAGTTTGATCTTACTGGTTTACATTTTAACCCGAGTGTTTAAAATACACCTTAACACATGATATATTGCTTAGTTTGGAAGCATGAAAAAACTGTCATTTAATAAACCAGTATACTTTTTTTTTATCAGTGTAAAATGTAATCTATACTTATTTTTATAGGATGGGATTTATTTATGATTAAAACCTGTATAGTTTTCAACCGATTTCGTATGTCTGAAGTTGTTTCCTCCCAAATTTCAATAAAATGGAATTTAAGGAAGGGAACGTAGAACGGATGAAAGTTTTATCATTAACATTACGCTAATTTTATGGAGGAATTTATATAAACATCTGTAGTTGGAAACATCTGGTTGGAATTTATAAAAATCTGACATTATATTAAGAACTTGTTCTTATGAGAAAAAAATACGTTTTACACTACACCAATTAAATAATATCACTTTTTATTGATACAAACATAAATAATTTTAAAACAAACTAAACAACAGTGTGGTTATTGTATAAAGAAGTGTTGTTAGTTGTAGTTTTTAACAAAATATGTTATTTATCAATTCGTTTTGATTGGCTTATACATGTTTTAAAAGAGTTAATGTTTTTTTAAAGTTTGTTAATAGATTTTGTAATTTTTGTCATATAGTTTTTTAAGATTATTGAATTATTTTCCAATGTACTTTTAATAGTAACAATGCTTCCAATTAGAGGGAACAGAATCTTATACGGAAGGCAACTACATGTTTATCATTACAACTAAATGAGAATTATGCGTTGACTTAACATTGAGGAATCCAACATTGATTTTATAAACGACCACTAAGGATGCCAGCCGAAGTTATTACATTTACAATTGTACCAATGAATGAACACTTCAGATCATTTTTACAACAGTGTTTAAAGCTGTTTTCATTTTCTTCTCTCATTAAGTTTTCATTGTTGTTCTCAGAGTGATTATTTCTTCTAAGTATTTAAAATTCTCTTCTCGTTTGATGTCTTCGTATTTAGTCTTCAAAATTCTGTCTGTTGCCTTTTTATCTAGTTTCATGTACTGAGTTTTATTAAAATGATATTTGCAGTTTTATCTTTTGCTGCGATGTCTTTCGGCTTTTTTTTATCTGTGAGTCTCAATATTTTAATATTTAATCAATACAAATTAAAGTATTACAATTAACTCATTAAGAACGGGTTACCGTTTAATTTAATCAGTGCACACGTTTGGTCTGTAAAATCTGCACTGATGACAAATAGGATCATTCTAAAAACCATTCTTTTGACTCTCCATAACTCATTTATATGCGAAAATTCAATATTACGTTTTAAACCCATCACATCTTTCTCTATATGTGTGTAACGTTTTGTAAAGTAGTAAAATGTAGTAAAACATGTTAAGCCACAAAGGTTCTAATCATATTCTATAAACTTGGAAGCGAGCCAGACACAGTTTGTTTTATCACCGCCCACCCTCGAGTCTAATTACAATAGATACGATATCTGGCCAGGATGATTCCACCCTGCCCACTCAGTTAGTTTCCCTCTGAGGATAGTAATTATTTTAATCCTTGCTTTCTCTCAAGAGAGAAAGTTATGTGATGTGTAAAAGAAATTAATGTTTAGTTTTGAGTTGGAAAACTTTTTTTAATGATGTCTACCGTCTATGGACTGCTGTACAGCCCAAATAGGGGCGAATTTAATAAAAATTTATATCTGAGCAGATTTTTGGAGGCCATTACTCAAAATTTGGGGCTAACTGTCGCAGAAAATTGGCTATAATGAATTTGATTAAATTTTGTTAAATTTTTGCCCTTAGGACACAAGTAAATTGTATTGGTCGCAATCAATCCTAAGGTGACGTTTACTCAGTCACAGTTGGCGCTACTTGTTATGTTTAAATTTTAGTGAAAGGGTGACCCAAAACTGTGTTCAAAATCACAAGTATAAACAATATTATGATTCAAGAATAATTGACAAAAAATTAACACTGACAGCAGTCATTACGCTTAGGACGAGTTTATGACTTACTCGGTGATTTTCAACACAAGTTTAGGTCGTGAAAATCTGGACCAAATCGTGGGTCGAGACTGAGAAATTACGATATTTATTTATATCGTAAACAAGCCTCAAGGATGATTTTTACCTATAACTCAAGAACTGATTTTTTGAGGGAAGAACCATTTCGTTTTAACTCAGCCCGTAAAATCCTTAGATATGACTTCAAATTTTGAGTTTTTATAAAAGGGGAGAAAAGGCCAAAATGTGCGAAAGTTTATTAAAGTCGGTCCACGTGTTTTGGCTGTCGATCACTGCACATATGACAAACAGACATAATCCCCAAAACCAATTTTTTAAACTTTGGGACCTCAAAACGGATATATCCGCGTAAAACTCGACATACATCAGATACTTTTTAAATCATCAGATAACGTTCTTTAAACTTGTATCTGACAAGACAAAAATATAAGAGTTTTTATAGAAACTCAGATTACGTATTATGTTTCAGTATCGAACTCTTTTAAACATCCCCAGATTGTGTAATGTCCTTCATATTATACCAACGACCTCAGTAACTTAAATTTCTATAAAAAAAATATAATTTGGGCTGTTAATGATAACAATTCAAGACTTAACATTATGGACAAGAACGGTTTCGTATCCAACAATAGGCAACTGAGATTCTAGATTTATCAAAATGCCTTTTCTTAGCGGCTATTTAAACTTCCGGTCACGTCATTAGAGCTGCCAACCTGTTGTCGTTAAAGTGAGAACTTCTGCGGAACATAAATAAAAGAAAAGATAGACATGACACTAGAGAAACGTGTTGCACCATGAGAGATGAGTTTTGGTTTGTGATGAAATTATATCAAATGATCCGACGGGCAGAGAAAATGATCTTTTAATATTCTGAGTTACATTTAAACGGAATTTAAAGAATTACTGGTGTATAACAATTTAAAAACTTTATAAGATTTTATTCTTGATACTTTAAAAAAAAAGAAAGTTATACCCTTTAGAAGATAATAGCTCTGAAAACTTTTGAGTTTGGAGAATTTTCAGTATTAGATCTAAAACTAATCTTCTAGTAATAATGTTAGATCTTGGATGATTAAACTTGTTACCCTTATGATCAAACGGATTATTGACGTATTTGTGAAACGAGCACTGGTTTCCCCCCCCCCCCCAAGGTTAGTGATTGCACAAAATCGTTGTCCATACATTTTGGTGTTGACGTAGAAACGATTTCCATATTACTTATATTGCTGACGCCGTCGTTGACGCGCATTACTACAGTTTGGAGGGTTTCGTTTGTTTACGATATCGATTTACTTTGAGGCTTGTGGGGTGTTATTGGATTCGTTGAGATGCTCTTTCCAATCGTTGACGATTTTTCAATCCAATACAATATCACCAGAATAACTCATATTGTATACATTAACCACACTAAGTCAGAAGTTATACTGCAGTTTCCGAGGCGGGGAAACGATCCATCCCCGCGCGTGATTTCATAATCACCCACTAGGTGAAGTACATTTTGTATCTATAATAACTATTGTGTGATGTAAAGGATAGTTTCTTAGCCGCAATGAGAAACTGTATTCCGTGATTTCGTTATCATCAGGTGTTAATTTTCCCAAGTATATTTAAAATTTTATAGCGTCAAAAATTAAAGAATAAAATTGCCATAAATTGAACCATTTCAGCCATATTAAAAGAATAAATTTGAGAATTTAATGACTGATTTTACAAACACCATTATCATTTTATAAAACTGGCTAGATTTATGTAATGATTTTAGTGCCATTTTAAAACTTTCAATTTTTTAATATTTAATTTTGGTTCTAAAATTGAACACTCTACAATTCTAAGAGCAATTATCTCCGAAGTACGGAGAATAAAATCTTTTAAAATTGTGTATTTTAATACCGCAATAAAAAGTATAGTTGACTTTTGAAAACTTTTATTTCCACCCCTTTTTTTATCTTTTGAAAGTGGGTTGTACATAAAAGATAGATCGGTGATAACAATAGGAGGTGTATCCCATTTTGTTTTTCTCATATTTGTTCGGAAGTTAACAAACCGTACTCCCCAATTATTCCACTTAATTTTTATCTCCCTCTCAGAAAACAACAATAAACCTAAAACATAAACATTTACAACTACAATCAAAATTTATTATTATTTAAACGTTGTAGTTTGACAGTTTCAGTAGCAAGGTTGTAAACACCACGTGATTTATCTACAACTATTTTTTGTAGATAATAAAAGTTCCCTGTTTGTTTATTTCGATCTCTCTAAAGATTAGTTTAATTGAATTTCAAATTAATTTTTTTTTTCATTTTTATTTTTATTTTTACTGCGGGCATTTGTTGTTAACAAGCAATGAAATGTTTTCATTAAGTGGAAATAAAATGAGAAGAGGTTTTAAAATATTCTGAACTCATGACTAGAGGGCGGGTTGCAAGCTACATGGTAGTATTTTATGGAAGTTTAAAGAGTCTAGATTGTGATAGATTCTGTGGTAGGATATGAATCTGTTTTATTTTTTGTCGATCATATTCTCCCTTCATTTTCGAGATATAATTTTTGTCACTTTTTTAGGAAAAATGTGACTTTTCATTTAAAATTATGTTTTCTAACTTTATTTTTCACCTAGCAAGTAAAGTGACCCCATTCCAAAAACATTAATTAAATTTCATATATGACTGAACCAACGTCGTTTATTGAAACTGAGAATTTACAAACCGCAAACATGAAAAAAGAAAATGTTTTAAGCTTCTTGTAAAAATTCAAATTTGTTTTACAAACACAAATATTAATACCTTTAGGTGATCAAATGTCACAAAACTACAGCTGTTCATAAGCTGCAAGGATACAACGAAAACTCGCAGAAACTGCTTACCTATCATATCATTGTTGACCAGATCACTAACCATGATAATGGTTATTTTGACAATATAGATTTTTTTTTTAGTAAAGAGTTATTTCAACTCAATTAATCTTACAATATTTAACTAATAATACAATTTAATATTACAAACCTACTTCCATTGCTTAATATTAATTTATTTAAAAAAGAGTAAGAATATTACAATTGAGCACTGTTGAGTGTCAATAGAGAAACAAAATCTAAAATAATACCTTCATATTTAATTAATTATATATAAAAAGGTATATTACCTTATTATTTTCCGTCATACAATACAATTGATTTTTCAGATTATCGGTTTCGACGGTTATACCGTCATCTTCAGATCGTTGGACATCCTATTAACATCTTATTTTATAGGTTATCAGCCGTTCTGAAGCGTTGTCTATTTCAACATATTTTGATATATTTCTTCATATTTAATCATTACTTTTGACTTTCTGGACGCAATAATTCTATGAACGAAAAAGTAAATTAGCGGTTTACTTATACTTTTTGGAAAGATCATGAAAAGCTGTGTTTTTTGTGAAATTTCAGCCTTTATGAGGCGTTGTTTGTTTGATAAGCAAATAATATTTTAACAAAGATTTCAAAACATTCAATATTTCATGTTTGAAGGGTGTAAAGAATAGGCTACATATTTTCAGTTACAAACTAACAAACAAACAATGTTGGCTCTGTCTTATAGGTAATTTAATATAGTTTTTGGAAATGGGGTTACATTACTTGTGAGTTAAGAAATAAAGTCAGAAAATATAATTTTTTAACTGAAAAATTACGTTTTTTCTTTAAAAAATGGGGAAAATTTATATCTCGGAAACGAAGCGAAATAGAATAAAGGTTTACTATTATAAATTTTGCTGCAAATGAAATGTACTCTAACCCAGATTTTTTTGGCACATTGCTCACTATTCATCGTGCATAATGTATAATACAGAAACAGTTAAGAAACTAAAGACTAGATAGAAAAATCTAGGTCACGATAATTAAAAATTAATATTGCAAAAGATAATCCTACTCCTTAAATTCTGCAAAAAACTATCTGATCTCTTACAATTTCATGTTTTCTTGGAACCCTAACGTTTTTACAGTATTCAAATGCTTTTAGAGGTCTTCATTTTATGAGTTTTTCTTCTTTTTTTTTATAAGGCTATATGACCGAGAGGTTGTTCTCCGTAAAACAAAACAAATACTATTTTTTACCATTATACACTTACAGTTGATTTCAACGATTGTTTTTAATTGGTCAGTTGTTTTAAATGTATTACCTCAGTTTGAGGTTATGTTTACATCATCGGTCAAAACGTATGCGCAGAATTTCTGCGCAGTGTCAGATAGTGTGGAATACTTGCCGTTAGTTTAAAGTATATTACACGATAGAAGAATATAATATAACCCAATATATAAGGAATGTGACGCAAGAACAGACATGTTTTGGAAGTTTCACATAAAAGAGGAAAACAATGGAACGCAATAGAGATGCGTGAGAGAAACTATCCCGTAGGTAACACACGCTGATATCGATGACATAAATTTACTTGGAGTAAAATATTTGCATTGAATAAAGTAACAGTTATTGTGATGTTATTGGCATGTCTAATATGCTCTGTACTGTATCGGATCCATCCGCTCCGGACATTCGATCAGATGGCATCAGATTGATATGGCCTTCACAACAATCCTACAAGTCACAACACGTCCTATTATTTTATTTTTTATGTTTGTATTTATTTTCTCGTATTACAATGTTCTTTACTGTTCCGCTTCATTCTACGATATGCTTCTTCTGATTCTGTTTGTCTGGGTTTTTTATCTTATATGGCATAATTATTACAAAATATCCGATGTAAATATTGTGGAACGGCGACAACTTGTTGGAAGTTAGAACTGGAGTACTCATTGTGGTTTATATAATTGTGTTGATTCATTATTAATTGTCTTTGTAGCAGCATAAGCTCATATTTGTTACAATCTGTTTGTCGTTTACAGTTAACTCTGTCGAAGGTATATAACATTTGTTGACCTTACCTACTCCTACCCTATCCTGCATCCCATTATCTTACGTTACGTGTAGGGTCGAAACAACACCACTCCATCGAACTTTCAGATTAAATTTTTTAGTTCAATTCATGGTATTCCAATACCTTTAATACCAGTCAGATTCTACCTTACGATGTCCCTGTCTTACTTCGCAAAGTCCATTTCCTTTCTTACTTTAATAGTATTGTAAGATGGTATGTTCTTATCCAAAGACGTTGGTTGTTAATTCTTTGTGTCTTGGATCTTGTGCGGGAATGTATTTTATAAATAGTCGTTACTTTTGTTGTGACTTTTCATTAGTCTGTCCTGTAGGCTAAATCTTCTGCACTTAGACCACACTGATATTTAGTTGCATCTTCACACTTGTTTAATGTTCTCTCCTGGACATCATCTTATCCGTACATAACAATTCATTGTGTTCCACTCTTCCAGGTCCCTACAGATCAATACTCGAGTGTTAATCTCAAGTCCAGTCACCTTACATAAGTTTTGTTCTGGATTTGGAGGGTGTTGTGTAACTTGTTTCATTTATGTTAGTAATACTTGGTGTGTGTATATATTATAATATAAGATGTACATAACAGGTTTTATAGGTTAGTAACAACATGACTGCTACGAACTGTAATCTTAATACTCTGTCTGGAACTATTTCTATTGAACATTTTGAAATAGATGTCAAAGTACTGTAGGTCAATTTGTGCCTCATATTAAAGGCGATTGAAAAAAAATCCAATTTTAAATTTTTGTTCATTCATCTCTTTTTTTTTAATGGAAGCCCAAAATGTCTTTTTCTGTGAGATTTCCATCTTTTCTACAATAAACATGTTTTAAGTTTAGAAATGTTAGTAACTCCCTCTTCAGCTGGATCTACACATTTATTCGTGTAGTCTCACTTTCTTCTTCCTATCAAGTTGCTCTAGACCAACTCTTGTTCTCTTCCGACCCTGACGACATTACAATAATAGAGGGTTAAGGGACTTACTTTTTTGATGCCCGAGAGGTTTTCACCTTTAAACGAGAAGGAAAGAAGAAGAAGAAGAAGAAGAAGAAGAAGAAGAAGAAGAAGAAGAAGAAGAAGAAGAAGAAGAAGAAGAAGAAGAAGAAAATAATAATAATAACAAATGTTTTACCAAGAAATAACAAACTTCTATTTCAGTCAACTTTATTTTAGATAAAAGGCCAATTCGTTAAATTGGTTTCCCATGTTGAACAGCTGTTTTTTTTAACAGGAATAAAGAATGGTCTAATGGGTAAAGAATAAAAATGTTCTTCAAAAAAAAATCTAACCTAACCTCTAGTTTGCGCAGTTATTTTCTAATTAACAAGACCTTTAAAATAAGGTATGACTTGATGGGCTTTACATTTGAAAATTTTGAGTTGTCCTCTAAACCCCATTTTGGGATGGAACTGAATTTACCTTATATTATTTAATTTACCAAAATATGGTATTTTTACAACAAAGTTACATACAAGTTTTTTAAGATTATCTAATACTTAACCAAAAACATTTCTAAAATTTAAGTTTCTTACCTTTAAAGTTACTTAAACGTTTCGGGACTTTTTAACACTATAGGTCTATTTTGTTATATCATAAATTAATCACGCCTTCTTCAATTAATTACAGTTTTGAGTGAACTTTTCAAATATTATTTACTCAGTTTTAAGAAAACAGAGTAACGAGTGTACCGAGAACTGCCAAGAAAGACATAATCAGAGTTATAACCATGCTAGAGTGGGCGACTACATCTTACGATAAAAAGAAAAGGAAAGAAGTGGCGAAGTGCGAAATCAGACAGCGCCAGATGTTTTGACAGCTCTGAATTTAAACCCATAAATATCAACAAGAAGAATTGCCAGTGAGTCTGGAATGAGCCAAACGTCTATGGTGGAGAATTAATTCTCCACAACCAAAAAATTCACATGTTCCACATACCTCTATATCAAGAGCTTGAAAGAGGTGGATAGAATGTATTATTTTATCTGGACAGCAATTACAGGATCCTGATTTTATGGTGTGATGAGACAAGTAGAAATAGCATTAAAGATAATCGTTATAATAAAAATTACTGGAGCTTAGAGAAGCCTCATTTGAGATACTATGAGCAAAAACAAAGTAATTTTTTCAATGATCCGTACTTGTCCCTTGTGTCTGAGAAGCATTCTACAGTTTAAAACCAACTGATTTCTACAAAATACGGTACGTGGATACGTTTAAACAAACTTTTATTATTTCACAATAACATACAATTTAGGGGTAGTTGCCATATGACCAATACTAATGGATAAGATTTTCTTAAAATGCGGTCCAACAATAATTTATTTTTCTAAAATCTAACCTCTAAAGTAAGAATGAAAAATAAATCATGAGCACTGTCTTTTGGGATAGACTACTACAAGTAAACTTCCAAATAATGGTCATTTAATTATAAAATTCTTTTCATGTCGATTGTTTAATTAATTTTAAAATTATAGTCAAGATTAAAAAAAAAAAGTACGTCCTACGTTATTGATATCTTAAAGTTAAACAAATGAATGAAAACACAATTAAAATTTAAAAAATCGTCATCATACTCAGGTGTTATATACAAAATCCTTACTGATAATCCATTTGTATTTGTGTTGCACAAGTCAGGTGTTTTTTTTCTGTTGTGGAAAATAGAGTTTTCAATTATTTTTTTATTAAAATTTCCACAAGTGTATCAGCTGATTTTGGAGTTTAAAAAATATCAAAATACGGTTTTCAAAACGTTGGATTTCATAAGAGCTTTATATTGCAACATCAATAACCCACCAAGCAAATTTTCGCGGATAAAATCCAAACAATTTTTAACGATGAATCTAATGTTCAAAAACGTAAACATACTATTTATTGTAAAAACATCCAATACTATTTAAAATTACGGAATTTTAACATTATGTAGAAATTACATTAAATAAGCAGTCAGCAACTGCAACTTTAATCTGACTTCATTCTAATTCGGTAAACTAAAAATTCAAGAGGACAACTAAACTCATTTTTTTTGCATCTGCATTTTCGATCACATTTTTATACAAATAACTTTATAAATAACAATTAAACCACTTTTAAATGATTACTGAAACCTACAAATGCAAAAACAACTAGAAAGTAAGAGCGAATCCGGGTTTTCTTTTAGCAAATTACCCTAAAAAACGACGAAAATCAATTTCGACAATGCAAAACACTGCTCTTTGAACTTGACTCCACCAAATCATGACTTCACCCCATCATTCACTTAGGCACAAATTAAAGGCTCCCAATCTAAAATCTCATTTAGCCCGTGTCCTAATCATATTTTGATTATACGATACACGAGAAAATCATTCTACCTGTTTGTTTGTAATTTGGGAGTTGTTTTGACTGGAGAGATTTCATGTTGTTTATTTTCGTTGGTGGAAAACAAATTGTGACCATATGGCAAGGTACGTGTGGTCAGTGCGTTTTGTACTGGTTGGACCGGTATATTCAGTAAAATATATCTAAAGACACGGGGATTTCTTGATGTGTTCATTTGTTGTACTTTCTTATTCTAAATGTAGTCATACTGAAAAATTGGATTTTTAAAAAAAGATGCTTCGCCTTAAAATGTTTAAAATGCCTACCGCATACAGGTAGACAGGGGTTTTGATATGTTGTTGAGGTTTTTATGTTACTCGTTAAAACTTAAAAATATAATTG
The DNA here is from genome assembly GCA_963513935.1 of Aphrophora alni. Taxonomy (NCBI): domain Eukaryota; kingdom Metazoa; phylum Arthropoda; class Insecta; order Hemiptera; family Aphrophoridae; genus Aphrophora; species Aphrophora alni. The sequence goes on along the minus strand of OY740770.1, from coordinate 131,297,578 downwards.
TAAAAGTATTATAATTGGCCACTGTGAGAAGTTTTTTTAAATACCTTCATATTTAATTATGACTTTTACCTTTCTCGACCGACACATAAATTCTATGAACAAAAAAAGTAAATTACCGGTTAATTTATATCGTTGAAAAACTTATAAAATCTGTAGTTTTTGTGAAATTTGAACACCTGTTGGTGTAGTTATTTGTTTGTAAAAAAAAATTTGAATGTTAACAAAGATGTTTTGAATGTTTTCAAAACATTCACTTTTTTCATGTTTGAGAGCTTGTAAATAATGCACATTCACAGTTTCAAAAACAATGTTGGTTTTGTCTTATAGGAAATTTTATATAGTTATTTGTTTTATATTATTTTGCTACGTGAAAAATAAAGGGAGAAAATATTTAACTGAAAAGTCGTTTTTTCTAAAAAAATATCTCTTAAACGAAGCAAAATAGGACGAAGCACAAAATTAAAAACATTTAAATCAAAATAAAATTAAATTTAAATTTAATAAATTTAAATTTGAAGCATTTAAATCAAAATAAAATTTCCAAAACTAAAACTAATTATTTAGATTTCACTCACAACGTATTTATTCTGAAAATACAATATCATATTGCATAATATTATTGCAAAATTGACTTTACTCTAAATAGGTTAAAAATAAAATCTATTTAAAAAAAAATAAACGAACAGTTACAGTAATAAAACATAATCGAGATTGCATAGCTGATGAAATTATCAAATTATATATTCAGCGTTGCGTTTAAAATTATCGTCACATAAATTGTCGTGCCTTAAGACAGGTAATATGAATACGTCATGTGTTTATTGTAAAGACATGTTTAACTCGCTTTAACACTGGTTAAGCAATCGTGTGAACATGGTACGCCCGAGAAAACGTTTTATTCCGCATAGCTCGGAGTCAATCCATATGTAACGTTGAAGCGAGACAATCATTAGCTTAGCTCATTTGTAGATGTTTGCCTAAAAGGTCAGAACGTAAAACCTGGACACTATTTAAATATATATAGCCTACAGAGCTCTGTTAGGTCGACAATGAAAAAATGAAAAAATCACTTAGAACTATTTTCTGAAAATATTGACGTTATAAATCTTTTACATTAAATGAATATTGTTTTCTGTAGTGTCGACTTAATACGTTTTATTTTCTCGATAATTCGACATTTTGGTCTAGTTATTGACACAATTTATTTTTAAATAGGTTTATCAACAGTAACATCTTAAGAAAATAACATACTGTCGACAAATAAAAATACCCGCAACATTAGATTTGATGCTACATAAGGTCGACAGTCGTGATATTAAAACATTGAACGTTACTGAAATCTTATTTTTTTATGGACAGCCTCGCTTCACGCTTCACCGACCTTCCTCATAACTCGCTTCGCTTGTTTATGGACCTTTGAATGCATCCTTTACATTCTAAAACGGTTGGACTATAAAACCTACGAGGTTTTGTAAAAACAAAATAATGTATCTTTTAGGGAGAGACATTTTAACTTGTAAAAACTCTCTGAAGGACAAAATACACGAATACATAATAACTGAGTCAGTGGTTTATGTATTCCTCCAATCGAATATGCGATAGTTGCTTATAGTTGTGGGATGAGGCGCTATAGATTTATAGTTCTCCAAAATAACTGTCGAACTTGTGGTTAGGTAAGCGTATGGACTTATTATTCCAATAAACACTCCAGGTCACTAATACACTGAGCCAGCTTTATTATGAGTTTAAACCATTAATAATTATACCAAAAATACTAATCTATTGGTTACTTACTTATTAAGTAGGAATTTGTTAATGGGAAACGTGCTTTGCTTCAAAGATAGTGTAACCGTTGACGGTCGTAACTATCTCTGATACGGATAATAATCGGGACCACTTTTGTCCTCTTAAGGACAATATGATTGGTTTTGTTTTAATCGATCGCCAGTAGAAAAACTCCGACACTCTCCTTACGCATGGCAAATGAATCACGGGCGGCACTTCCTACCGCGACAATTCGAATTGTGGCTTAATACCACAAATTGAAATAAAGCACTGTATGCAAACTACAACATACAAAAGCAACAAACGAAATATAAGTATTCGTGTAAACAGCTGCTTAAATATTGTTAAAAAGTTTTGTTTTATACAATTTGATAAATAGGTGTGAAAACAACTATTTGAAATTTGTTGCATAGTAACACTGAGTGTCTTGACTAGTTTTGTTTCTAGTTAAAACTGGAATTGGAGATGAGGCCAGTAGCCGACTAACAAACAACTAATTATTCTTAGCCGAGTTCTCAGAATTCAACCTGCTTTATGGCATCTATGCTTCACCCTTAATGATTTCTGTACACCATTTATGTTACATTATTAGCTTGTATGATATGTTATTTTATTTTTGATTAAACATTAAGCGCCCACCAAACGTTTCCGCCCTAAACCCCAATTTATGGAAATACGCTTTTGAAGTTGATTAACTAAAAGGTAGCGGCAATGAATTTATTGCTATATAAAGTCAAATGATCATGCCAATAATACAGAAAAAAGATTTTATAATAATAATAATTTTTGTTCGTAATACTTTAAGATTTGTTTGCTGTTTTTGAGTTTATAAATATTGTAAATTACACTACTTTTAAAATATTACGTCAACATTTTCTCTGCGTAAGTTTTGACAACATAACACTCTGACGATAAGACGGTGTCGAACTCTAGTGGTCATGTAAGCTTTCATATTTTACTTCTTTAAATTAGGCTCCTAAATACCTAACTCTACCTTGTTAAAATTTTTAACATATCCAGGCTAATTTATTTAAAATTGTAACAATTAACTATCGTTTCATAAAACTTTATTACGCCCCAGGGTTTTGCCTACGCCTTCACTCTACACGTCATAAAATCCTAATTTTATTACTAATCCTATTAAAGTTACCAAGTGGTCACGCTGCAACGAATCATAACTAAGTTAAACCGGTTAAATATATACATGGGTGTGCGCCTCGTAAATTACTGTCTTTAAATATTATGGAGTGGGAGGAGGCTCTGTCAATAATCACAGACAGATAGATGGAACCAAATGTTTAGGGCGTTGCCTATATTTATATAAATGACGCCACTCTCTCATGTTTCAATCGATATTTAGTTCTATAATTTGTCTTAGTATTATCAAAATATTAATTTTTTTCTTGTTTTTTAAAGGACAAAATCTATCGTACATCACAGCTTTATAAAAAACATGGAAGAATAAAAACATAAAATAAAGACCCCTAACCCTAAGTCAAGGTCGGTAGAGAACTAGAGTCAAGATAGACCTGTTATGAAAAATTAAAAACGGGGAAATTAATATGCATGCGTTAGGTCAAAGTGTCCTTCCTCCCCCCCCCCCAACTTGAATACAACGTAAACTATAAATCGGAACAAAACATATTTAGTTTGAAATTAAATTATACAGTATAACAAACACACAGAACACAATTCTCATAAAAAATACGCTCAAGTATCAGACGCGTTTCAACGACAAGGTCGTCCTCTTCAGTGATACACCAGCTACACCAACCAAACCACAACTTACCACAACACAACTGATGGTGGTTATCAACTTGTTTTTTATATATACTCCTACGGTTTAAATAAGCCAACTATGAAATATGAGGATAATTTGTACACTCGTTGGGATCTAGGGCAATGCTTAGATGGCGGGTAGATGTATAAGGTCAAAAATGATATTTGAATTCATTCAATTCACAATTTGGATCTTAGTATGTCATCAATTGTAACTTAATACAGAAATTCTTCTGAGATACCTAATTAATACACAATTCTACACAATTAATTCTGCACTCTAATACAACTTAAAATGCAGAACAGGGTTTACTTTAAGCATTATAATTTTGATTTATCATTTGTATAAGTAAACAATTATATAAATCATTTATATACTGTTTAATTTAGACTGTAAGAGTTTTGTTTTATTATTTTATTATTTGTTGACTTTATAAAAAATAAAATAATACGCGTAGAATTAAAGATATTTATTTCTTAAATTTATCTACACCTCAGCAATTCCTTAACGACTAAAAGCTCAATATTACTTACGATATAGCCTACTAACTACGTTCGTTCTACCCCCTACAGAGACACACATGCTCTACATCTCTGCACTAAAATAGAATTACTTATTTGTGATAATGAACACTGCGCGACATAATGTAAAACGTGATATTCAACTACTGTATTATACAATTTCAAAGCGTGGTTACACATGAAGGCAAACAGGAGAGCGAATTCATCGTTTTAACGGTCTATGATCTCGTAAGTGTAAGTAGGTTGCAGTTATTTTTTATATCACGCAATCTATTAAAATCTCTGCATACACGTTACGCCATTTTGTTTCTATTTATACTCTTACTGACTACGAGTTTGATATTAATTTATAAGGATCACTAATTTTATTAAATAAGCTCGTATAGACTTTAGACAAAAATACCATTTTAAACGACAGCTATCTTGTAATTTTACATATTTAATTTTATAATATTTGAGGTTAGATTTATTATGATAATCTATTTCTACTAGGAAATACATAATTAATTTGAGTATATTTTTGTCTCACTTTTAAACTCTTTTTTCCACTCTCACTTTGTGTTAACTTTCTGAAGCCCCGACTTCTATAGGTCACTTAAGTAACTTATACAGGGTGTTTTCAAACTTCGGAGGTTATTATTCAGATCAAAACTAATCAAAAAGTTTATATAAACATATTTCCTAAAATGCTTAGATTTCTATCTAGTCGCCATTTTTTTTTTTTAACAACAGAAATCATATTTTTTAACTGTAAATGATATGGAGATTAAAGTTTGCATGCTACTTAGTGTTATAAAGACACAATTTGAGAGCAAAAATATTAACTGGTTTCCTTTACTCATTTTAAAAAGGGCAACTAATTAAACTTTTTGAAGTGGAATATCTCAAAAACCGTTAGTTTCACAAAATATTTTCATTTTATATTTTTATATTTAAAAAATGGAGATCACAGTTTTTTTTTGCGATTATCAAACTCACCCCTATACGTTGTTATATTAGAAAAAGGTTACGTTAAGAATGTCAAATGTTTTAGTGTAGTGTTCTGTGTGAGGTCTGCGTTTTGCTGTATTATGTTCTAAGACGGAAGATAAAATACCATAAATGGAGATGTAACTAAGAAATCGAAGATCAACAAAGCTGATGTTTAGTACCTGGAGAGGTCGACTCTTAAGTTGTTAGACAAGTTTGTGATTAGATTTTCTAATGCAGAGTTCTGGTATATTCTGATTTAGTAGTTGGATGTTGGCTTCTGGTGATTATCCTAGAGGATACTGTAAAGTAGTCTTGTAAATAAGCCGATAAAATTGTAAAATATAATCGCGATTGTTTAAAGTAAATAAATCAGATCTGTTCAAAATTCTTCACTTCCACTTTATGAACAATGGTTGAGGTAATTAAAGTATTGGTAGAAAGTTATATGAAAAATAGATGAGTAAATAACTATTATAGAAAGCGAAATTACACAAGTAGAAAATACAGTGTCTACTGAGTAAAACAAAAACTGCTTTAAAGATTCTTTCACGTTTGGAGATGGGGAGAGATATTTAATATGGTATCAGTAAAAGTGCAAAAGAGTACAAATTTAATTCAATTTTCCAAATCTTTATGAATATTGCTGTTTCCAAAAGAAATCAATGATTAAATTTTTTATAGTGTATTCAAATTTAATGTTTTGTAATTTATACGTAAATTGGTATGTGTGTGTATAAGATGGAGCTGTATATTTGTTGTTACTTTTGTGCAATGCAACATAATCTTAACATTATATTTAGATTAACATACACTTATTTGTTTAATTTGTGTAATATTCAAGATTCATTGAAAAGAATTCATTGTTTACGTGTAAAATGAAGGTGCTTTGTAGTACGGGTGCGTTGCGCCTGATGATGCCTCTAGTGAAGTTCAGACTCCTGTAGTGACTAAAAGCAAACTTAACTACTTTTTACGACAAATAAAAGTATCTTAATCAATTTAACACGGTAGTTCGAAAGGCTGAAATGGAAGTAATTTATTTTTCTATGTTTTTTTTTTTTTTAGACTTTTATTTATTCAAATAATTTGAGGTGTTGCAGGATCTCTTTCTCCCCCCTCCTCTAAATTTATAAATACAATACTGATGTTAAATCCTATACTACTGACTTATCAAACTGGGAAGAGTCGCTTCACTCACACAAGCGCACAGGGTTAAACCTCATTCAGACTCAGCGGTTGCGGATGCGGATCGTGAAACAGTTTTTAATATTGTTTAAATGGAACCTTTAGGCATGGAACAAGTCGGACGTACCGCATGTCACAAACCTATGTGCGGATGGAGACTCGTTTGTTCGCTTGTTCTATTTTTAACCTACAACTTGCTTCACTTGATCAAACTTTCATTTAATATTTGATAATAAAATCTCTAATATATTTTTATTCTACAACAAGTATTAAGTTATATATATATATATATATATATATATATTTTCATAAACATTTTAATGTGAAATATTTCAGCGTCTAATTAGCTGCTAGTTTTCTTTCACCAACCATGTATAACGATAGATACACCATACGTAACTTTACGTTATTTTTGTGGCAAATCGTGTCAAAGGGTCTCCAGTGCCACTTTATCATGAGAGAGTTTACAATACATATAATTTCTTTATTATATATTATTATATGTTGTAAAACATATATATATTTTTTTATAAAAAGAAACGTATGAGAAAGCCTCCAACTAGCTGATCTACAATAATAATAAATAAAATTATCAACCTATCATTTCAGCGTATTATTTATTTGTTTTGCAATATCCAGACAGTATTAACAGTACATTTAACAAATCATTTCACTTCTACACAAGTATCACGTAAAGCCTAGATCACGGCCATGTAGGCAGATTCAATCTTCCAATGTTATAAAATTGAAAACAACGTGAGATAATTAACTCCCGTTATAACACCCAATCACACGCACGCTTGCGAGTCGGTCCAATTACTGTGCATAAACGATTAACTCACACTCGGCCATTTAATTGTTACATGAAGGAATGTATCATCCCGTACCTAACCATTAGACATGCGCTGCGACACATTAGAACTGTAATAACCTGGAACTCGGCAAAACTAATGCGCAATCTACCTCCCGCATGCAACAAACACATTGTATGCCCGTATACGGTTCATCAGTTCAGCATTTGGTGTGTCTGTCTGTTGTTTATGCAACGTTGTACAGCGAAAACTGGTGGAACGATTTTGATCAATTCCAACAATTCAAACAAAACGTATTGGACAACACCTTTACAAAAATACCGGTTCAGGAGTTAAAATTAAATTTACTGTGGATTCACTGTTCCAAAATCCGTAAAAGGGGTTTCAAAGAAATGTGGAGATATAGAACTGAATCCCATTATTAAAGTACAAGTAAATATATACGGTTTATGAGTAGATTGGAAAATATCAACATTTTAAAATTTATTAAATCCTTTAGAGCCAATTTCGAGAAAATTAGTTTTTGTGTTATGGACAACCTTTTTCTTAATTTTGAGCATGATTGGTATTGTACACTGTTAGATAATTTTTTTTTTTTTAACTTTGTTTATGAAAACTTTAAATTTATTTATTTTTGAGGCTTATTCGTACAAGGAGTCTCTGGGATATTTTTTTCCAAATCTACAATCTTCATTTTTATTCTTTTTATAAGTTTTGGAATGTAGTTTGGAAACTTTTTGGTGTCACAAAAACTTTACCGTTCTATATAGCATCGTATTCTATATATCCATATAAATGAAAATTTTTCAGTAACTTTTTCAAATTTATCATAGTTCAGTTCCAATCTGTCATTTTGTTTGCTTACAAAAACTCACTGTAATTCCGGAAATAAATAAGTTATCGAGTTCAGATTTGGTAATTTTTTTTGTACGTTACGATGTACAAGTGTACCAAACACAATTAATTTTTTCTTATAATTTTCAAAATCGCAGCCGTTTAAAAATGTTTGTAAAATTAAGGGTTTTACATTATATATTCGACCTTAAAAATTTTAATTGGCTCTCCAAGAAAGTTTTCAGGTTCATTTGAATTTTTTTGAAGAACTCACGAACTGTAATTTTTGATTACGTAGTTTTAAACTAGGGGGTCAGTTATGTACAGTCTTATATTTTACCAAAATTTCAATAAAATCGCTAGAGAAAATTTTGAGACATTCTTACGTTTAACTCGTCGCCCATTGTTCATTGATGACTTTTTTGAGGAGATGGTATTTTTACATTTTGTTTGATCCCTTATATCCTACATTAAAAAAAAAATGTAATCAAACTAGTTTAAGAGAATTTTGAGAATCGAAATTTTTGAATTTTATTTTTATGGTATATTGCTTTTTTTAAAACTGATTGTTGTATTTAGTTTTCTGAATGGGTGTGTAAGAATTTTGTACAATGTTTGGCACCAATTTTACGTTCATTTCGAAAGTGAAAATTTGAAAAAATTCATAATTATTTCAAGATTTTTGAAATATTCGCCGAGACTATAAATATTTAAATGTGATAATTTTGATTAAACAGAATACTAGACCACCCACAGATATTGATTGTATATTTAGTTTTAATAATGCCCTCATTATCATGTATTAATCGAGATATTAAAAGCTTTTTTAAAACGTGATTTTAAATTTGAGAGAGTAGTCAAATTATAATTATGAAAAATGCATGTTATTTATAATGAGGGATAAAATTATTACGAGAAGGATCCTGAAACCATTTATGATACTGGCACCGAAGCAGATACTTTATTACGATTTCTACAAAATAACCTAATAAAATCAACAAACTTTACCTGTATAATAACTTAGAGCAACTTGATTGGTCTAAATTAAGCAAATAAGCGCAGCTGTTTGATTAACATAACGTCGAAATCGGCAGTAAAATTCAAATGGTTTGGGGCAGATTCTTTATGGTTGAACTTAATTTACTCTTTTGGTTAGAATCGTAACAAAATTCTGTGAATCTTTTAACTCTGTGAAGTAAACACACCCACTTTAGATGTCGAAATTGTGGTATTTAAAAAGCGAGTTTGGAAATTCTACTTTATTCTTGTGCTAAATGTAGTAAAGATGCGAATGTTTATTTCAGTTAACAATATTTAAAGCGGTCGCGCCTTATTTCCTTATTTAAATATTGCTTACGAACTGTACTTTTCTTCTACTTGTGGTTTAGTACATTAGTTTGAATTATAAATATACACATTTAAATTAAATTTGATCAAAAACGATTGCGCTGATATTGATACATCCGAACTTTAACAATAGCACAATTTCCCCTTTATAATTGATAATTTCCTAACCGACATTTTTTTTTAAAAGGACCCTTAAAGCAACAATATTTTATTGAAAATATACAACCATTTTAAATAAAAATATAATTTATGGGCATTTGTTTTATGACAACTTCCTTCCTTGCCTTATCAATCCAGATATTAAAATTAAATGTGATATATCAATTAAAACAGTTAAGGGTTGAAAAATAATTCCAAAAAGTAAAATACATGTATATATACTTTTAATTATAATATATATTATTGTGGATTCAGAATGGAAAATATTTTAAACTTCATTGAAAGAATGGAATAAAAACAACTAAATTAATTTCCAAAGCTATTCAACTTCCAAACCAATTATTTGAAGACAAACCTATTAAAGTTCTAACAATACAATTAATAATAATAGGTTGTGTAATTTAAGTTCAATAAAAAAAGGAAGATTGTTAACCTCTATAAATGGGGTTGGAACCCAATAGCTAGTTGCCTAAAAAAATCACCCCTCCCCTTAAATATTAAGATTTTATTTGTATTTGGTTTAGTAGCTATCTCATTGGTTAGGCATTGGAATCTTGATTGCAATCTGGTTGCGTTTGTGAAGATTTTGTGGTGGCAGTGGAACAGCTGATCATTGGTCCACACACAAGGAAGGAGAGAAGTGCAGTGTTCGAGACAGGGGATGGGGCTTATGTAACGCCCTCCCATTTAATTTGGTTAATTTTAGTTTATCAAGTTTTCCTTGGGATTCACAATGGGAAGCTTAGTGAAGTGTAATAGCGTTCTTGGAAAGGGCTGTGACAATCGGACTGTTATTTATATATAATATATAGGCATACAGATTTAGCCACCCATTTTACCTTTAGTTTTGTGTGCTGATAGTTTTATAATTAGATTGTAATAAGTCCTCCAAATTAAATAATTATAATTAACTCATTAAGAGCTGGATACATGAAGTGGTTTTCTGTAACACGGGAATGAGTGATTTAACGACCTCACTCAAACCATATCCCCCGGAATTAAGTGGTGATATTTCCCCCAACCACGGTATTTATTCGAATTTGTGCGAACATTGCTGTAATCTTCGTACATTATGTAAATGTTTACATCATTTGGTTACAAATCTCTAATAGACTTATTCCAAAATTATATTGAAGCAGTTTATTCGTTGATTAGCTTAATAATCTGTTTTGTGATAAATTCAACATTATCTCTATTTATAATTACTTAACTTTTTTTAAATATCAAATTTGAAATCAATGGTTTAAAAAACTTCAACATTATGAGTTATTAATTTATAGGTTTACTTTCTGCATATACGGGGCTAATCGATTTCAATTTTTTTTAATTCAGCGGTTATTTCGTCAAAATTGAACCACAGTATTAATAACCATTAATAGAAGAGGTATTTAACAATCCTCAAATTATATATATATATATATATATATATATATATATATATATATATATATAATAGGACTCTTCTGAATAGTTTAGGTTCTATATATATATATATATATACTCGTATGTGTGTGTGTGTGTGTGTGTGTGTGTTACACATTTTAACAATCATAAATAAAGCACCATAATTTTGAGGTATGCTTACGAGGCATTTTATATGTTTTACATTCAAATATATGTTTACTTGTTAAATATGCGAGGCTTTGAGAGGTCTGTACGTTTGTCTATTTGGCTTCAAACGTTTAAGAAATTGCTGTGAAGCTAAATGCATCTTTTTTTAAATAATTGATTAGTACTGCATTGATTGAGATACAGCAAGCTCTCTTTTAATTGATTTCTGTTCAACGATTTGTAATAAATTAATAATTGTTAACTTTTTTCCACATGGCAACATCATTATAATAGAAGCTAACGTATGTTTTTACAGCTTACCCATTCAATTAGCATAGGTTTACATTTAGCGACAAAGTTAAATTTTAAAACGTATTAGAAAATTTTTGATAACGAATCTGTTAACAGATTTCATTTTAATTTGTTTTAAATAATTATCATTATTGTAATAAAAGAGTAATTATTGAATGATCATCATATCATAAACCTGTACTATTACTCTTATCAGTTGGGGTTGAATCAGCTGTTTAAAGATTTTTTGATATTAATTAAAAATTATTTATTAAGAGCCTATGCACCTACAATGTAAACCCTATCCGTAAGATTTCTTTCTTTTTCTAATCAAGAAATGCATCAATAAAATAAGTTAATTATAGACTTACGTTTGGTTTATCAGATGAAATAAAAGAAGACATTCATGTAGATAATTACCAGTCGAGCCTCTATACAGGTATATTGGATAAAGATTTATACTTATCATCCATCATTATAATTTAAGACTCGTAAACTTCTAGCTGCTCCCTAGGTGATTAACTAGAAACAGGAAGATGCTGTATTACCGGCAATTAAATCATAGAAATGGAATGACACACATAAAAAAGCACCTGTATCTGATTTACCGGCCTAACTGTTTGTCTTAGGACAGCATTCTCTGCTGAAAATCTTCCCATTTAAAACTAATAAAAACAAGAATTTCGGACTCTGGTTAGTTTTATTGCTTCGACGAATTCGTTAACATCGATTGACTCGACACGTCTTGGCTTTGGATTTTCAAAATCTACCAATTATCTGTTTTTTAGATCGTTGCCATAAATGGAAAGAAGTTTTATCAAGATGTAACTGTGGCAGGGCTTAATCCCAGAATCAAGTTTCGTGTCGTTGGAAGGTCATCCTTCTTTCTTAACATCGTATGTTTATGTTTATTAGATTTGTCGACACGAAAAGAATGACCAACAGTAGTGATGTTATTGGAAACACAAATTAATATACAATTTGTAAATAAATTACAGACTCTGATTGATTGTTATAGAACAAATCACATCAGAGAAACAATATTTTACCTATTAGTAAAACGGAACTATCTTTCTGTATACAATAAAATTTGACCCACCCGTTATAACCGAGGCCCTAAGGGGTGTGCTCTACATTTCAAATATAAACCTTTATTTTTGCAGAATTTTTATATAATTGGATGTATTTTAATAAGATTTTATTATTTATTTTGTTTTATGACTTGACTTGTGACATTTCATTCCTCCAAGGACAGTGGGGGAGGGGACTGCAGTTGAATCATGTGCACTTAGACATTGCGACCCCTAATATAATTTACACTTGCAGGGTCGAGTTTGCAATGCACTTTAAAACAAAATCTAATAAAGTGAAGCATTTATCTCCCACAAACTTCAATGCAAATCTACGAACGAAATATAAAATCCTGCTTAAAATAAATGAAAAGGACACGAGGAAGGGTTTTAATGGTTAAAGTAATCATCATCCTTTCTGAGAACGCGTAACTTCGTGAGTAGCGATCATTGCTACAACACACCTGCAGTAATTTGCGAACAATGCAATAATGATGCAATAAACCCTGTACGGTCCAACACGATACTCGTTATCTTCTGATTTAACATACTCTCTTGATGAATATTTGTCTTTTAATTTCGACGCGATTGAATTGTACTTTACATTTGTAGATAAAATATTGTATTTAAGAGCCTTATTGAAATTTTGATAGAGTCATTTTAGACATTTTAAAGTTTGTATAGGTCATTTGAACGTTTTATAAATCCACAATATACAAAAGTATCGGAATATATATAAAATAAATTATCCCGTTCAAAAATTGTACGACTTCCTGTGAGAAGATTGTTCTATCTTTTAGGGTAGTATCCTAATAAATAGGACGATAACTCCATAATCAGGATTTTTAGGAGATGGTGAACAACATGTTTTGTTTGGAACTATGAAGGGTCTACAATAGTTCAAACGTTCATCAAATCGTTTGACTAAATTTTGAGATAGAAGTTTTGTATTATGAATTTTCTCTACTCTTAAACTTGGAGTAATAATTTTAACAATTGTCTGAATATATGATAAACAAATTAAATAGACGATAAACCTAGAAAAATCGGTTTAATTCTTAGTAAAAACCACTTTTATTTTTGGATTTAAAAATTCTCAAAATATACATATTAGTAAAAAAAAAAACTATTTTCTTTTATAAACAAAAACAATAAAAATCTTTACAATTTAAGACTGCATCATATACCAGCCACGTTACATGCATTACCTTAAACGAGAGTGCCTACTTTATAAAAAAAAGTTTATCTTTGCTTCAAATAAAAGTAGGAAAAATACAGGAATTGGGTTACCAATGATTATTATTCCAAAGACAGAAAAGTCATGTTTAACAAATCTTTTACCGTATCCGCTTTTACTTTGTGAAACTCGATGCCAAATTTGGCTAATCCATTCAAAGCCGTGCCCAATTTGCTATAAACACTGCAGACTTAAATGATTCAACTGTTCAACCGGGCATGAATTGATGTTTCTCGGTGTGGGATAAAATGATTTCGTCGCGTGAGTGTGTTCAAAGTTTTTTTATCGAGTTTTAAAAGTTGCTAAATAAAAGCCAATTTAATAATATCATATTGTTATTTTTTTTATAAGATTTGGTTGTCAACATTCCGAACATTGAATATCTGTAGGGTTTGATATTATACCAAAAAGAATAGAACAATTTAACAATTCCTAAACGGCCCTACAATCTAACTTTTGGGCATTAAATTTAGATATGTTTGCATGACATTTTATGATGTGTCTGGATGAGTAGCATGCTGTACCACATCCATCAACTTCTTTTGTAATCATTTGGTAAATATTTATTTTGTTTACATTAATTTAATTTGTATTATATTGTTGTTCTTACTTATTTGTAAATGAGAGAATCAAATTTCCCTATACAAAATGAAGACATGCTTGGTAACGTAAAAACAAACACTAATGATGAGAAAGTGTACAAGTACCACTCACTGAAAAACAAAATCAGATCAGAAAAAAAAAAACTTTAAATCCAGTTACAACGAGGAATGTCTTAATCAAACATTGAACACCGATAGAAGTCTGAACCAACGAAATTATGGCCCAATTAACCCGTGATTTACAATGGTACCTTAATAATATAAACTTTTGTAAGCCATAAATAAAACAAGATAATTAATCCCGATTCACCGCCCCAACTCTTTTTATCGTCTGTACAATGTGACGCCGGACTTAAACACAAACTAAAACATTAATTAAGTGTTTACATTATAGAAAGCTAATGCAATAAATAACCCCTTTGTCTTAAGGGTAAAAACAAACAGACCTGTTATGGAACTCGCTCCCGCCTGTATTGAATATCCAGTGTCATAATTTATATGGGATTAGGCTACGTGATCGTCGATGCACTGGGCGATACGCTGATATGATAGAAATCGACGTTATTTTGATGTTTTGATTTAGTTGTAGCATATTGTATTTTTAGTTTCAAACATGTTCATGTCCTCATACAAGCGAACGCCTAAAAGTATACCCAAAAGTTGGTTTCCTAGATCTTGTAGCATAAGGTTAAATTGTAATCATACGTCAAGAAGTATGGTAAATTTGTTTTTTGAACCTTGTAATTAATTTGTACATCATTTGATATCGGTTAGACCCTAACGAGGTTCATGAATATTGAATCCGCCTAATTGGATGAGATAGTTTTTTTTAAAATTGTAAGATGGTTTTTTGATACACGATTTAACTTTGGTGTTTAACCTATCAACCGGTATTTAAAACATCGATGTTCAATGACATAAACTTTTTTATATCCATACCTATTTCTTGTTATTCACGAAACATCATGGGAAATATATTAAATTTGACTTTTTTTTTCGTTTTTAATTTAATGTTTTAATTCTGTTATTACACTAGACCTTTATTTTCACCTCAAAACACCATTTGAAAAAGATACACTCCAATCCAATATGGTGGCCGTAAATTTTAACACATCACAAAACGTAGTATAAGTAGTTATACAACAAACTACATTTAGTCCGCAATCGATATGACGATATATCTATGTGGGAAAAAGTAGAGGGGGGGGGGCTTCACTTCCACTCGGTATATTAAAATGTGTCTACTCACTTCGCTCAAATCAGTTCCTCGGCCTGACGAGCATTGAAGAAACCTCCACTCGGCGCTCGTAGAACCATATCTTGAAGTTTTGTAACGTAGGTTGGGAACATCAGGTACATCCATGACCTTCCTTAATCCTGACAAAACCTTTTAGCTTCCTTAAAAAAAAGTTTAATTCATATTAATAATATTATTTCCGTCTAACAAACATGCCTCCCTCACACAAGAGAAGATGAACAGTCTCTCTTACCCTAGGAGCAGAACCGACAGACGTATTCTTGCGCTAACACACCATTATTTTGAGGTGGTAACCATTTAAAACCACGGAAACACCACGATTCTTTTGTTTTTATTAACTCACTGGGTGATGTCCGGTTAGCAGACTTATTGCCAGCCGTAAATTTTACCTGCTCAGTGAGAGATAATTTACAAGCGGAAGACAGGATGTACCTTATTGCTTGCATAGTCTGTAATAACCTCCCACAGGATTTGTTCTGGTTTTTAGAGTAAAAAAATATTTGGGTGTGCTTAAGACCACACGTTAGAAGTGAAAACTTGTTTGAACAGTATGTAACGCTTATATAATTATGATTTTTGTTTTAATATATATGGGTATGTGAGAAAGTTTGTGCAATATTTTTGCATTGATTTTAGTTTGACTATGTATATGAGTTTGAGAAAGTTAGTGCAATATTAGATTTTTAGTTTTAATATATATATGGGTATGTGAGAAAGTTTGTGCGATATTTTTGCATTGATTTTAGTTTAACTATGTATGTGAATTTTGAGAAAGTTAGTGCAATATTTTTCGTAGATTTTTAGTTTTAATACGTATGGGTATGTGAGAAAGTTTGTGCAATATTTTTGCATTGATTTTAGCTTGAATATGTATATGAGTTTGAGAAAGTTAGTGCAATATTAGATTTTTAGTTTTAATATATATGGGTATGTGAGAAAGTTTGTGCAATATTTTTGCATTGATTTTAGTTTGACTATGTATATGAGTTTGAGAAAGTTAGTGCAATATTAGATTTATAGTTTTAATACGTATGGGTATGTGAGAAAGTTTGTGCAACATTTTTGCATTGATTTTAGTTTGACTATGTATATGAGTTTGAGAAAGTTGGTGTAATATTTTTCGTAGATTTATAGTTTTAATACGTATGGGGCGCGCGTATCCGTTGTCTATATGTTAAGGTTGCATTACGCTACTGTGCGTGACGCGATTTCTATTGAAAAAGTCCATCCCAAAAGTTGCATTACGGTAGTGTGCTTGACGCGATTTCTATTGAAAAAGTCCATCCCAAAAGTTGCATTACGGTAGTGTGCGTGACGCGATTTCTATTGAAAAAGTCCATCCCAAAAGTTGCATTACGGTAGTGTGCGTGACGCGATTTCTATTGAAAAAGTCCATCCCAAAAAGTAGCCAACGCGCCAATAGAAGTTTTCACTTCAAAAACTGGTCGGTTACCATCGCTTTATAAAAACGAGGTAATTGGGACTTTCATAGTACTTACCTAGCCCCATAATACAATTACCAGTCCTGCGAGATTATCAAGCTTGTATTCATTAAAATAAGAATGAATACCCCCTGATGGTACACGCCACCGATTGCCTATTGAAAGGTTCTGTAACAAAGAGGGGTTGTTTTGCACAAAAACCAGCAGCATTGTTTCTTACTTGACAGAGGAACTTATTTCGATGAAACTAGGTATTAAAGATTATTGATTTTAAATTAATAGCAGGGACCATTTAATTTCATAAGATTAATCTGTAAATATGTTTTGTTGTTTTCATATGATTAGTGTTTTCAGGTACAAGTGAAAACCACTATAGTGTTTGAAATTTGAATTTAGATTACTTTTTATATTTTTTTGTCTCCATATAATCGTTGAATGTATATCTAAGAAGAAGTCAGATAGCATACTGTGTGTTGTCTCAATATGTGGATTGAACTGTTTTTGTTTCATAAATCGCTAATGTGGAAGAAGTTAAACCATATAATACGTCATACTGTTCTTGAAATTACCAGAAGTTTGTCGATAGAAACAGCCTTTAATTTCTAAGCTTCAAATCATACAATGGAGAAAGGTATGTAAAATTAATGATATAATACAAATTTGATACCGCCATTTCTGAAATTTGGAGTAGATTTTATATTTCCTTTGTCTAGATAATATCCATTGACTTTTATACCTAAAAAGAAGACCCATACAATAGTAAGTGAGATTTCAATATGTGGGTTGAAGAGCTGTTGGTTTGTGGATTTATGTTCAGAATGTGTTATTGTGGGAGGAGACAGAGCATGCCAGGAATTACCTGAAGTGAGACGTTAGATGGCAGCACTACAGCCTCTAATTTCTGAGTTTCAAATCGTACCATGGAAATGGACAATCAATGGTATAATCTATATTTTAGATTCGATCATTTGTTTAATCATTTAAGTTTTTACATAATGTCTCTTTATAAACAAGAATGAAAATGATCGGATCGTTAGTTGGTTGAACGCTCGCTGCACAATTCTCGATCCCGGGTCTAGGTTACGGACGTCACATCTGTTAATGGAAAATAAGTAACAAAATATTTGTTCGTAAACAAAGTGGATTGACCCGGAGAGTGACGACTGGTTTTGATTGATGTCGCATTAGGATACGAGCCAAATTGTAACCAATGCCAATCAAATCGAGGCCACTCGCTGTAAACAGCCACAGCCGGTCAAACAAGTGCCGACAACAGTCAACGTCATGATGTTTCTATTGTTTCAAAGTCTTGAATAAAATTCTTCTCCTTAAATGAGATAAAGACTAAAAAAGGAGAGTCGTTTCATTGAGCTATCTAAAGAGCGCGCGCGCACACACCTGACCCTGGATAATCTTTGTTCAACTGCTTTCACTGAGACCGTGCGAAAAAGTAGACTTTCGCTGAAGTTATTATAGCAATAATTACATAGGGAACACGTGTGAATGAATCGTGACCAGTGAAACCAAACATGAGAGTTAAACTTGATTTCTTTACGGTTTGTCTACGCATGACGTGAGTGAGAGTGAGGATATGTAAACATGTACTCGAGATGTCCACCATTAGAATCTATAAAACTATAAGAGTTACAAAACAATATAAATAGGGAACCGTTTTGGGGGTTTGAAAATATGTTATCAAATTTTGAAAAATCGCCGCCGTTTTCCAATATTTTAAAAATTAATGCCATGTTTTGTTGATAGACCTTTTGTTTTTAAGAATATTTTATTCTTGTGTATTTATTTATAAACCCAATTATTTAGAATTCACGAAAAATTACTTTGTGGTGATTATAAAGAAGTTCCTATAAATACATGCCCGGAAAAGTTTTTCCACCTGTCGGCTTTTTTTATTAAAAAAAAAAAAAAAAAAAAAAGCTTTTGAAATTATTAAGATTTCGAGTCAAAATTTTGTATATACGTTTTTTATTCAACGGTTTATCAATATACGAAAAACATTATCCTATAAATTTAAATTTTTATAAAATTAATGGTTTTAAGACATTTAATATTAAAATTTCAAACAGTCGGCATTTCGACAATTTCTAAAATAAAATTTTGATTCTTAGTATACAGATAAAACTGTATACCAAATTTCTAGTCGAAATCCCAATATTTTCCGACACAATCATTATTTTTCAAAAGAACACAAAATGGCCGACAGATGGACAACGAGGCGTTTTCTCTCATATGTTTATAGGCCTTTTTTTCTGTATTTTGATCCATATAACCACCACGTAAAGTTTGGCACGACACTTTCTGAACACCCTGTATTTGATTGTGTTTCTGAGCATTGGATATGTGTGCAACCGTTTCGACGCCTTTTATTTAATTTAACGCTGGTTCATAAATCATATTAAAGACTAATTATTTCCGATGCTATTCTTTCAATACCAAATTAACGAAAAGCCGTGCTAATGACATGTTTTGAAGGATCCAAGTGTAAATGTATCGGCTAACCAGAAGTAGGTGGGCAGTGTAATGTATTTCCTGACTGCACTGCATACTTCAAATCGTGTTACTGTCGACTTAACAGGCTGCATAGTCGCGCTCGTTATCTGTCTGTCCATGTTAAAGCGGAATACATCTCAACACCGCATCATTCATTGCCTTTGTCAAAGCTGCGTCATCTTATCTGATACAGTTCGAACTTTCTATAGTTTGAGTTTGGTAGTCGCAACAAATTGACTTCAGGAAACCGGAAAAGTACATTCGAGATACCGTTGTTGTTGTCTGTACCTAAGCACGATACTGCTCTCATGGTTTAAAGCGTAAAAGTCTAATCAAAACATGTTTAAAAGGCGGTCATATTGAACAAATTTTGTTGATATATTTTGTGTAATAACACACCAAATTAAATAATCATTTCCAGATATTAAATCTGCATGTAATGAACCATCCCCACATCTCACCGATGATAAATAGGGAAGTCCGAACAACTTGTCTACAACAAGAAAAGAGAGTTATTAATCAAATAAACGTTGTAGACTCAAATGCACAAGATTTCTGACTCACCCATTCCAAAAATCAAACACAAACGGACCTTAACTAATCGTTACCGAAAATATGATTTAAGTAAGTTGTCTATCATGTATTATGTATATATATACATTTAAATAAGCGCCTACACTTGATTCACTTGTGCCACAAACACATCCTCAGTGTAAGTCTTATGGGGTTCGGCGCAACGTTAGATTCAGTTATAGTTAGATTGGTGTAGCTCGTGTATCACTGAAGAGGACGACCTTGTCGTTGAAACGCGTCTGATACTTAGGCGTATTTTTTTTTATGAGAATTGTGTTCTGTGTGTTTGTTATACTGTATACGTCTTATTTGATTAAAATAAAGTTTTTTAATGATTGCAGTCAAGTTGCGTTTTCATTTCTCCCTTGAACTGTAATATTTTTATAGATACAATTTGGCACACGGATTTTGGGTGTGTAATCCTCACATTTCATTAAAATTGTAATAAAATCAGTACAACCATTTTGTGGAAACTAGATATTTTATAACATCCCCCCCTCTCCTAGCCAATTTGGTTTTTTTATACCAATAATTAAAGAAACAGCATTTTTTGAAGAGCGAAAACTAATACTTTTGTAAAGATTAATAGAGGCTACTCTTTAGTAAAAATGTAATTAATTGTTTTTTCTTATAACTATCCCAATTTTTTAGTAGTAAAACAAACTTAAAACAACGTCTCGAAATATGGTTGAAATAAGCACAAATTAGAAATTTCATTAAAATCTGTCCTCGTGTTTGGGCCATCGATATGAAAGAAGGCAGACATCATTTCAAAAACCACTTTTTTGGGCTCAAGAGACCACAAAAGATTTCTTTTGACTTAACGTGTATGTGTAAGGTTAAAAATAAACCTACAGAGTTATTTATGAAAACTTAATGTCAACATTTAAATAGGAGTAATGACAAATTTAGTACAAACAAGGCTTTGCTATTACTTAAATATTATTGCTTACAATATTTCAAAATGAAGTCTGTTTAATTTTGCCCCCCCCCCCCCAAGTAGTTTCTTCTTTTGTACGACTTTCATGAACCTCATTTTGTGCAACTATTTGTGTATGTCAATCTAGCGTATATATAAAATTTAAAAAAATTCTCTACTTAGCATAGCATCATCTGCAATTCAAATCGACTATAAAAAATTTAAATTAACTGAACAACCTTTATCGATAGTTAATTCGATTTATCTTTTATAATGAACACAAATCATTCAAGAGGTTATGTAACAAGTTTAATTTGATTACGCCACGGTTAATAAGTAACGACACTACCTTATGACGTAGTATAATCATTAACCTTAACTTATAAGGAAAGATTGCTTTCTGTGAGTTACAACGGTTCAAGTCCAACAATAATTGCAATTTATTTAATTTGATTTCAAAGTGGTTTGACACTGATGGTTTTATATGAAACTATCGCTAGGTTTATGATATAAAGTTGATCTTTTATAAGACAAAGACATTAAAGCAGTAAGAGCTGCTACCTACGATGAAATTAACAATCGTGGATGTTTACACTTAAATTTAATAAATCGGTTATTATATAAGGATGATTCCGGACGTATTCTATTAAGGTAAAAATAAAGAAAAAAGGCATATAAACCATAGGTCCAAAAACACTTAGTTTGCCGTCTATCCAACCATTTTGTTTTGTTACTTTATTTCGCGTTTATGGACAAATGTATGTTCAAATTGTTGAGCAATTTATAAATAAGGCTCTTTCCGACAATGACAAAGCTCTCTGTACAAGGTTGTTAATTTTATTATTTGTTTTAAAATGGCGACTGAAAACTGTTAAGTCATAGAAGGAGGTGCTCTGACTAGGAATAAAGTGCACACAACTAAGTATTCAATATAACAATCTACAGTAAACAAGGAAGAGTGCAGATAAAAACAACAATAAGCATCTTCAGTTGTTGCAGTTGCACAGATTTTGTGTAACTGAACTATAAAAGCTACGCTAACGCTTTGTGCGTGGTGCGTGAACCACACCCAAGTTCAATGCCTTTACAATACAGACAATTATTTGATTTGGCCTTGCCCTACTACTGCAATACGTATGAGACTTCGGCCTAGCTATTATAGTTCAGTTACACAAATTGTATAGTCCGGTCTGTGGCGATTAGTTTGTGTTTTAAGTTTAAAACATTTTATGATTTTGTCAGTTATTTTATACTTCAAATGAAAATTAAATTTTTACTGTTTACTAAACCATTTCCAGGAACGTTTTTTACCTCGCCAAACTATACAAAATTTCCTTACTACTTATTGAAGTTTGGTTTTATACGAGTTAAACCCTCTTTGAGACTCATAAACAAATATAACTCGCTTAACAGATACACAAAATCGCTATATTTTTTTCTAAAACTTTATATATCTTTTATATAACTTGATAAATGCATTAATATGAATTCGATAAAAATATTAACAGTAGTCAGATCATTAACGCTTCCAAAGAATTTAAGCCACTATCTTCAGAGAAATTTATTTAGGTCAGAGGTGGTAATAAACCTTCCTTTTCAATTAAGGCAATCAACGTTCCAGCGTTTATCGATGGATTCAACATAATATTTACTTCAATCAATGATAAATTACAATTACATTAAAAGGAGCAAGTCATTTATGAAGTTAAATTACTTTTCCCCTGTTAGTAGTGTTTTGTTCCAGTTCACAGTAGCTATGATATTATTTACTGTTACTTCTTTACCTTGGATTTTATTGTAATTTCTGTATATAGTTAGAAATATTAAATTTTTTTCCCATAAGACTTAAAATTGAGGGCAGATAAAACCATATACAGGGTGTAACAGACAATCCGTATCAGATGTATTGTGTGCAAACTGTTTGAGCTAGAAATAGGAAATAAATTGTAAACCCAGTAATATCTAATTAATCATATTTGTTTTCAAATTCGGTATTAAGAGATATTGTGTAACAAGCTATGTCAAATACTAAGAAAGATATGAAACGATGGGTCCAAAACACTGTGGTGATGACGTGCCGTCAACGAATTCCAAGTTAACTTTGTCTACAAAATAACGTAATGTACTTTGAACATCAGTAACTATTTTCTCACAGAAGGTACTGTAATATATAGTTTTAAATTTGACAATTTCAATAATATGTATACAAGTTTTTCTGTTATGTTGTTAATTTTATTATTACGTAATTATTCATGACTTTTTAAAAAAATCACAACAGATTAAACAAAACTGAAGTTGAGTTTTATGACCGCCATTTTGAAACCGTAAGAGATTATCATAAAACTATAATTACAAAAAAATGTTGTATTGTTTAATATATATAAATTAATGTATAATTTGACCTACCAATGCCGTTGAAAATTTTAAAGATAAAGGATTTTTTAAATTGGGTTATAGGCGTGTAAGAGAAAAATTTCGAAAACAAAATTGTGTCATCATTCAAAACCTGTATGTATGCTGATTCTTTTTTAATTGTTGAGCCTTTTGTAGTGTACGGTATAGTTGTAATGTTAAGTTACGTTAATCCGAATATCATTTTAAGCCGCCATTTTGTAACCGCGAAAGGTGTTGAAAAACAATTTATGACAAAATATTTGTGTTTTAAGGTATTAAAAGAATTGACCTCTGGTAGCATTTGAAAAGTTTGTGAAACAGTTCACTACCCCCACAATACGCCCTTTTGAGATACCGAATTTGAAAAATATATATAATTTCTCAAGATTATTGATGTGTAAATTAGTGGGGTTACAATTATTTATTTCTTATTTTTGTTTCAAACCTTTTGCCCACAATACATCTGAGACGGGAGGCCCGGTGAATGGTAAAACACACGTCTTTGAAATTAGACAGTTAGAATTATCCAGAAGCAATAAAACTGATTCCTGTTATAGACCGTTGATTCTGTCGGCTTAATGGACCCAATTATTTGACTCTGATTAACTTTAAAACTATTAAAAACAGAAGATCTAGTACAAACCACTCATTATCCGGTTTGTGATAAGAAACAGGTTAACTACATTATCTGGTTGATAGTTGACTTCTTTAAAAACTGGAACTTTAAATACTCGTTCACCGTTATTATGGTTGAAATGTAACGACACCCAATACATTCTTATTTTAAACTTTGTCCTGTGTACACCTTACCTACGTGAAGAAGTCTGTAGTAATAATTACATAAATGACGCAGACAGTTTTTTTTCATATCCATACACAAAATTAAATTTCACAGCGGCTGCTCACTAACCTTTACTTGACATTTCGCACATTGACTTGTAATACTAGTAGCCAAATGTTTTATTAAACTCGCTTCTACGCCAATTGTGAAAGTACTTTGATAACTGATTATTCCTGAACAGGAATTATTTAACAATAATATTATTCACTTGGCTTTTTAAAAGCGACAATTTATGCAAAATTTAATCTAAACCACTAGGGCCGTTTTTGAAAGAGTTATCAGTAAATTTTGAGTTAACAAAAAATAAAGAAATCGCTTCGCTTATATAGGCAAAATTGGTTTAAAAAAAATTATATCGAGTTTTGCTTTGAGGTATCCTGAATAAAAAAAAATAGATAAAAAATGTTTTCAAAATATGTTTTCGCATATGTAATGCTTACAGCCCAAATGAGATTTTTTTTTAAAAAAAGTGTTTTTTCTCGTTTTGTGTTAACTAAAAATATGGGGATTGTGCTACAAGATAATAAAATACAAATGTGCCTTCCGTGTTTCTTGCGTCTGTCTGTCTGTAAGTTGCAACCAGTCTACGCAGACAAGACGATAAATCCCATGTATTTCAAACTTTGCATTTATATTTATTGTATTGTCCCTCATATAACAAAAATATAGCAGTAAAAAAAGACCTTGACGTAGTTACAGAGGAAAAACTATTGAGTTGGGCAATTTTATTTTTGGAATTATTATATCTAAAGTATCAAATAACATTAAAAGTTATTCTGACTATGAATATGTATCTTCGTTCGACGAATAAATTGATATGTAGGCGCTAAGCCGCTCTAACTATTTCGATGAAAATTTTCTAAAGTGTACCTTATAACACCCCAAAGAAATTGTTTTGGTTGTCACCTCATAAAAACTATCGGTTCGAGTGTTATAGGTACCACGAAGTTCCACAAAATATGAAATATCTTAAAATACGCAGTACCGATTTCTTTCAAATTGGGTTAAAATGTGAAAATGAATGACCCAAAGACGTGTGCAAAAAACATGTAAATAATATAATGCTTCAGAAACAATAAGGGAAAATAAAAGGGACCATAATCTCCGCATCATTTAAACACGCTTAAGACGTGTTTACGTCACAAACATAGCTGTCCTTTAAAATAATATATAGGCTATATTAATTTTTTGTCCAAGACAGCATCCATTTTTCAAATTCACGTTTTAATAACTGAGATTTTTGGTAAAGATTAGTTATGGTTTCATTTTTATTTAGTTTCAAAAATGAAAAAAGGTTCTGCATTGTTTTTTATTTCTTTCAAAATGTATTTACGGAAACTGTAAAATAAAATGCAAATTTCAAATTGGTGGACTTTAAAAAAAATCAATTCGGAAATGATTTACTTTTTCTTTGCAAAAATGTGAGTTTTTACAAAGTTTTATTTTACATTCACACCAAGACAATGTAGCCACGATGTAGCCACACAGAAGGATATTGTATATCACCATCCTTTGATACAAACTATATACAAGTTGTTATTGATTTATTTGAAATGTTCATGACTTCTCGGAATAGTGAAATAAAACTGTCTTAAAAGAAGAATTGAATGTCTCAGTAAAGAGAAATAAGATTGTAGTAGGTAAATGGAAGGCCTAATTAAGAGAGAGAAGCAGATGGCGGACGTAAGATGCTGTCCTGCATCTAGATGGCCCAATTACTTCTGTCTCTAGACTATGGGTTCGGTTTCTCTCCAAGTTAGTTCTTAGTTTATGACGCGTGTTCTTTTTTTCTTGTTTTTACTTTCCAATTACGCAAGGAAAGTATTGTGGTGTGCTTCGATCCTACTTTTATAAAAACTAATTTTTTAATTGACGTCAGTTTGTAAGGTTTTCAACACATATTGTTGATTTGATACGAAATGTTGGGGTTGAGTAGAAATATTAAGGTTTTGTAAAGTATTATTTAAGGATTGGAGGGGAAATAGGAGATCCGTCTATTTACCTTTCCCCCATTCCCATTTTTATTCTTTCTATAATTCCTCCTTTTCATCTTGATGTTCTTTCTCCATTTCATTATCTTCTTATCGTTTCTTCAATTATATGCCATTTTAATATGTTTAGTTAAATGTGTTTCTTTTTACAATTATATTTAAAGTAAAAACGTATTTTAAAACCCCATGTAAATGATAAGGGTTTCTTCAAATATTTTTATTAAACAATTTCTCCAATAGATCTGATAAATCCTTGATATACTTTTACGGTAAATGATATTAATAAACATACTTACACATTGTTCTTAAGGAAACATGTTTATCCACTCCAAACTTTGGGTACAAGATTTCACAACGACAATCTCCGGTACTGGAATTCATTATTAGTTCCGTATAGGATTATCACTTTAAACCATCCTCTTCACTCAACTTTAAAGGATTTGGAGTTTTTATTTAAATAAACGTATTTATTAAACACCTCGGCATAGAGTTTCAATCAAAAGTATTTAATTAAAGAAAGAATAATACGTGCTTAATTAATTATGAACATAAAATATAAAATTTTCTTATTTAATTAAATATAAAAGATAGGTAGTAAAATAATCGTTTAACAAACATTTAAAAACATACTTTAACGTATTTTCTCGCATATTTATACACAAAATGGAACACAACAAAAAATTTAATTTTAAGGGAATCTGTCATAAAGTCGAAACTCAAAATTTTGATTTTCTCAAAATTATCTATAACTATTTGTAAATTGGGAGTTATCAATTAATAATGGAATGTAATAAAACTTGAAATACCTCAAAATCTGTGCAACCTATTTCAATCACATTTTGGTAATTTTCTTTTACTTGCAATTAGGGACATTGGTTTTTGGTTTGTATTATAAATTTTCGTCTTATTAGAAATATTTCAAATTTATAACTGGAACCAAGTTCATTTCTCATTTTAAAAAATATTTAGTTTTTATATTATGGCACCTATCAATAATTGTGAGTTACATAGCATATAATATGCCACATATTTTATAAACATCGTTCTACCAGTTTGGACTGTGAGTCGTAAGACGGACATAATTCAAAAATTATTTTGTTTGGGTCAAAGTATCTTAAAAAGATATTTTTACGAAAAATTCACCATCATTAAATGATCCACGAAATATGTTTCATTTTATACTTAATGTGAGAAAGTTAAAAACTCTCTCATTTATCTTTGTGTTATTGGTTAAATTCGATTTTCTAGTGAAAATAATTAAAATTTAATTTTTAGAAAATTTGTTGTTGACGAGTTTCACAGATGAGCTAAAATAATCATCACGTTTCAAAAACTATATTTCAGAAGAAAAAGTGAAAGGTTTATTAAACATCTGATATATTCAGTAAATAGAGTCAGTTTCTTAGATGAACTGAAGTGAAATTGAATTTAACGCCTGAAGTTAAAAGCTTGAGATTGATGTAATAACATGGTTTTGTATTCAATCCGCAGTATGAGTTGTCCATTCATTAAAGGTAAATGTAGAGACTTGAGTGCTGGTACAAAAAGAAGTTTCTGTATCAGATTGATCAATATTGGTTTTTAAATGAAATGGAATACAAATACTGTTATTTCTAGTTTAGTGTTTATCAGAACGAAGGGTCAAATGATTTTTTTAAATTTACAATTTGTAGTGTAGTAAATAAAGCTTGATTAGTTTTATTCAATCTTTTTTCGATAATAAAATACTCAGAATTATCGGATACAACGCTAGGAAGCAAATTTCTTCTGGTTTTAAATTTATCGAATTATAATGGATTGTTCATATAATTGTTATAGTTTATAATGATGGCTGTCATTACTTGTGTGAATAAAAACTAATACACCATGTTTTGATATTATTGTTCAACTCTGTGACTTGTAGTTTTTTAAAAGCATTTTGTACAGTCAGTTATTGTGACAGCCCAGACTAGCTGTAGCCCTGGGGTTTTTCTTAAATTACAGTTTTAGCTTCAGGCTCTAAACTATACAATATTTTAGTTTTTTAACAATTATATTTTTTAATAGTAGTTATATGATGTCTCAAAAAACACTACCACATTTTTTTTCAATACTGTATTTTCGTTTTGAGGTCCGTGAGTTCAAAAGTGTTTTCTTTTTAAAAAAATATATCTGTCTCTTCTTTGTCGTATGTGCAGTGCTCTACACCTCCAAAACCGTGAAGCGATTTTAATAAAATGTGGTGAGTTGGCATATGTGGCCAAATCTCGGAACTTTTATTAACTATTTTAATTTTAAAATTTGACGGTAGCTGTTAAAAGAAAAAAACACAAAATTACTATTTTCTAAAGATCAGCTATGACGAGTTTGATCAATGTTTTTTAATTTAAAATATTATAAAATTGTTTACCATTTTGAAATATACACACCGATAATTCTGGTTAACGAAAATGTCTAACAGCAAATCGAACCTAAATAACAAATTTAAGTAAAATCGTATTGAAATTGTAAGATATAGAGCATTTACACATACACATACAAATTACAATGTAGTCAAAAATATTGTAATATTTACATTACTTCAATTTAAAGGACATTTCCAAGTGATTGGTGAATTTAACATTTCCTTGTGAATTATTTCTGACATTTTTATATTATCAGTTTGGTCAAACATAACACTAATTTAATATAGGTTCAGAATGATACACAGAGTTTAAAACAATAAAATACACTGTTATCTAACATGTTAATAACAATAAAAAACTTCCAAAAGTGTGAAATTAATAAAAAAATTGTAACTACCGTTTATAACACGTCCAAAAACAGCTGTGTTCATACCTGCAACAATGAAAAATCACAAATTAAAATTTATTGTATAGTACATGAATATTTATTACAGTGTAAAATAAAAAGGATAAAACATGCTTCGTATGTTGAAGCAGAGTTATCTAGGGAATAAATGAAAAACTTAAAGATTTATACACCATGAACCAGTCATTGTAGCATTTATAAGGCTCAGTTGGTTGTGGATATATTGAAGGATGAGAACTTTGCGTCGTCCACGTGACGCAAAGTTGCAGGTTTAGTACAAAACGTATTACGTTAATCAAAAACAACATATGACTTTCTTATCATGAATTGTTGAACACCCTGTACATGAACACTAAGTTTCAACTACAGTAATTCCATTCATAATACAGTTGTGTGAGTTTTATATCGACTTAGACTAGATTAATACCATTATAAAGTAAATAAAAAAACTCTCCATACCTCTGTTTAAAAATAAAAGATGAACGATTTAATAAGTACTATTATAAAATATAAATATAATTACATACATTAAAAAAATATATATTAAAGAAAGGTAAATTTTGAAATTACCTGTAATTTTTAATGCAGTTTTTCCCACCCTGTACACAGTTTTCCATCACCATTTTAAACATATTATTACGTGGACTAGAAGCCGAGTAAAATAAATGATTGCAATAACATTGCACGAACTTTCTGACATATATATTCGGCAAAACCAAATAAAAACCAACCAAGACTAATCGTCACAAAAAATATCAGTTATGTAGTTTTCAATCAAAACGTGAAAATAAACCATTAACGCCGATCTTAAAAATATATTTATAAATTTAAATAAAGTTGCTTCACCTGTTCTCAACGTGAAGACGGAAATCAAGGTTAGTTAGAGAAATTACATAATCTACTTTATATAGCCTTATCACAGATTTTTGTTTTTTGTCACTCATGATCCACCATTTTTTTATTATGTGACATAAAAGTATGTTCGGGTTCTTAGAGGTTACAATTAAGCAAATTTATATCAAAATTAGAATTTTGTAGTAGTTGCTTCTTAAATTTTGAGTTTTAAAAAGTCTCGAGATATTGCCAAAATATAAAATTTGAATAAAATTTCTACGCATTTGGGCTGTAGATACATTGGAGATATGATAGACCGCATTATTACAAAAACGTTGACATATTAATAGATCTAAATTTCATGGGATCGACAAATGGAGGGAATTTCGGGAATCTCTGCGTGTGGAAGCCTGCAAAATAGTAGTGGGAAATTAAGTCAGTTCGACTTAAGTGGAAGGTGTCAGTATAAGGCCACCGTCTTCATGCTGGGTTCTGTTCGGTGCTACTGAGTTATTTATTTCTTTTATTATCTTTTTAGGAAATTAAAATCTTTTTCAATGGTTTCGTATGTATTTCGAGGTAATTCTCGAAAGTTATGACATTTCATGTTAATATGATGTATTCCTATAATCCGGACCATAACTATATTAGACGGTCTGATGGCAATATAAACTCCAATTTCAAGCGTTTAAGACGAGCGGTCTCGAAATGTGATGTCATTATTACTGGAAATTGTTGAGTGATGGTAACGACTGTGTGTTTATATAATGAAGACGTTCATTTTTTTAACGCAAATTACCCAATCACCGAGTATCTGGATTTTCCTGACCACAAAAAGAGAGAAGTAAAGCGGAAAAATAATAGAGAAGATTACTGAAGTAGTTATCGAAACCAATCATTTTTTCTACGCAATTGCTTTCCTTAAATGAAAGTAATTACAACATAATTTCCATTACTGTTTATGTTTTGTAAATTGTGTAGTAAATATAACAAAAAATGCACATATCTCACATTAATTGTTACCTCTATCTCGTACTTTTTATTAGCATTGTTTTTATAATTTAGCTGTTGTCGATAATTTTCCAAATGCAAAATTTTAATATAAACACATATTTAGGCTTCCTCTCAGAGTCATTTTAAATATCACATAACAACTGCGGTCCGCCAGTAATGTAAATGTTAGAACTGATATGTCTTATGTAAAAATATTTCACTCTCTGATACCTCTATCGTAACACTTTGCCCAGCAAAAATGAATCTGAATATTGTTAAAGTCGTGAACCAAATATTTTTGAAGTTATCTACAAATAGAATAGTTGTGCTATAAAAGTGAATAATTCTTGAAGGGGTGCTCATAAATTGCATTTTGTGTGTATAGAATCTGCTTGTCCGCCGACTGCATATGCAGTTGACAAGGATCAGAAGATTTTGACAGGTATTAGAGGTTATCTGCTGAGCGGCACATTTTTCTGCTCCCTGCACTCTTACACATGTTGCTAACTTACCACTCTGCCTAAAGGTTTATTACGTTTGGACAGACAGAAACGCGCGCGACTTTGTAAGGACCCTTGGTTTAACTACCCTAAAAAGAAGACCAGTAACTCTTAACTTCGCTACAAAAATAATAGGCTTTGTTATTACAGTTTTACATTTGGCTACAATAAACCGAGTGTTTTCGTATAGCCTACTTGTATTGAATAAAAGAAATTATTTATTACCTCCACAGGGAACAATCTAGTGAGATGTCGATCTATTCGGATATTGATCTAGTGAGATGTTGATCTATTCGGATATCTATCTAGTGAGATGTTGATTTATTCGGATATTGATCTAGTGAGATGTTGATCTATTCGGATATCTATCTAGTGAGATGTTGATCTATTCGGATATCTATCTAGTGAGATGTTGATCTATTCGGATATCTATCTAGTGAGATGTTGATCTATTCGGATATTGATCTAGTGAGATGTTGATCTATTGGGATATCTATCTAGTGAGATGTTGATTTATTCGGATATTGATCTAGTGAGATGTTGATCTATTCGGATATCTATCTAGTGAGATGTTGATCTATTTGGATATCTATCTAGTGAGATGTTGATCTATTCGGATATTGATCTAGTGAGATGTTGATCTATTCGGATATCTATCTAGTGAGATGTTGATCTATTCGGATATCTATCTAGTGAGATGTTGATCTATTCGGATATTGATCTAGTGAGATGTTGATCTATTCGGATATTGATCTAGTGAGATGTTGATCTAGACGTCGGATATCTATCTAGTGAGATGTTGATATATTCGTATATTGATCTAGTGAGATGTTGATCTAGACGTCTTATATCTAGCTAGTGAGATGTTGATATATTCGGATATTGATCTAGTGAGATATTGATCTAGACGTCGGATATCTATCTAGTGAGATGTTGATCTATTCTGATATTGATCTAGTGAGATCTAGAATTCGGATATCTATCTAGTGAGATGTTGATCTATTCGGATATTGATCTTGTGAGATTTTGATCTAGAGTCGGATATCTATCTAGTAAGATGTCTATCTAGTGAGATGACGATCGGTTGAGACGCCTCGCCAAAAACCAGTTTTCTGTACTACGCTAATGTGATCAAATAAAAATGGTAAAATAAATTACATTTTTTGATATTTGGAGCTTTCTTTATTTTCTAACGCAGTTTTTTCTTATCGTGTCCTGAATTATCCAACTCCGTGCTAAATATATTTCTACGTGAACTAAAAACCGAAATAAAAATATATAATCAAGACTTTTCCTTAATCCTAATAAATAATATAAAAATACTCTATTAATAGAATCTCTGGACATCACAAGTGGTAAGTCGCAAGTTGGAATTAGCATTTCTTTAGAAGGCCATCACATCCTAAATATGTCTCCAGATAAACAATATATCACCAACTGATAGGTATCTTCCATACATCCCACACGTATCATGATATCGTGAGGAAAGTGAAGAAGCATCAAGCGGCCTCTTAACCTGAATCGATATCTTGATCGTGATCTTGCCAACCGAGAAACATTAAGTCGTGCCTCTCCACTTGTTTACCTTGTTTATCAATTATTTCCAATTTGCTTTATTAACCAGGTCGTATTTTATAACTGTATTCTAAATGTATTTATTAGTTTCGTTAGATAATATATATATTTTATTTTATGCACGTTTCAAACCGCACGCAAACTTTCTTGGTGCAAATGGCAAGGCAATTACCTCCATGAGCAAGGATATAAGTCTTTAGCTGGGGTTTAATTTGCTTTTAGATTAAGTTAAATTTAAGTAAAAAGTACAGTCATAAATAACATTGAAGTTTATATTATTTTAAACTCAATTTATATAACCAAGTTAAAAGTGAAAATAACTATAGATATAACTTTGTTTCAGTTGTGTAACTTTTTTCTTTCCGTAACTTATGACGCGTTTCGGAACGTATGTTTCATCATCAGGTGCATAAAACCTTAAAAGTGTTTCAGTGTAGCATTCACTAGAAAAATCTATTAATTTGTTATCAACAGTCCACTCGCCGTCCCTCTTATCTTCCCCTTCCATCTCCTTCTCTATCTAAGTACAAGGTACAACAGCCAGCGAGCCTGCCTTGATTTAAAACACGTTTTGCACTCTGGTCCTTGGATTCTCAACACGTAGTTAAAACTTTCATCGCTCTGGTTAATTCTAATTTAAAGTTACAGCATGACAAAGTAATACTTCAGTTTCATAAAGAAAATGTAATATCTTAATTCTACAATTCAGTGATGTGTTCTTTTTTTGGTTTTCTAAATAAAATAGTTGTGTAGATTTTCATATATTACGGCACATGTTCACGTGAACTTTCGACAGGATTCCAGGTAACCAAATTTACAGATTTTACCATATTATAAATTTTGTTAATGTTTTGAAATTTATTCATTAGGATATGTATTTCATGTTTTATTTAATATTCAATGTTTTTCAGAAACTAAATAATTATAAAAAATTTTTTTTTCATTTCTTAAAACTTAGTTTACAAAACCTCAATCAGTCAGACTTTAAGTTTTGAGCAGTTATGTGAAATTAGTGCAAACTGGTAATAAACTTTAAACAATCAGAATATCTTATTAAACATGTCAAATATAAAACTAATTAAAGAAATCTATTCTAGACCAGAATATTTGTTTTACAGAATTTTACAGATTTTTCAAGTTTCATACAAGCTTTGTTTTAAACAAAACCAAGTATATATATACAGCTTTATAACCATCTAAGAAGCATTTAATTATAAGCTTAATAATTTCTGTGATGCAATCAATATTCTCTAATTTTGACAAATAACCAGATATTTTTAATAAAGAACATTAATGCTACAACATGTCTGAATTTGCACAAATGCTAGTAAACGTGTTTTTTTTTGGTTTAGCTAATGCTGGTTGGAGAAACCCACCGAACTTGCTTGATTTTGCATACTCCAGCAAAAAGTGTATAGCATGTTTCTGCCTGTTCTTTAAAACATGTTTTATATAACAAATCAAAAAAACTTCCAAGTGCACAGAAGTGACCTTTTTTGAAAACTGACTTTACAGAACTTTGATTAAATATATATATATTGTACATGTACCTAATCTAGTTTAGCAAAATGTGTTCTTAAAACTGTTATTTAAATGTAATCTTGTATAGCTATTTATAATTTAAAAGAAAAATAATTGGGTGGTGTTGCATGCAAACTTTTCGGTCCTGACAACCTCCAAGAGGTTATTTCTAAATTAATAAAATTGACGTCAATTTAAAAATTTCTATATTCTAAATTTCACCATTTTCTCTTTTTTTAATCTTCTCATGTCATAAACAATTTTCTCTTTATTTAAAAAATATATATATATATATATTGGCCAATTAGTATTTAAGAAATTTAACAAACAAAATCATGATATGTCATAATTAATCTAATAACAAACTTGTTAGAATTAATATAATTTTTTTTGAATTTAAAATATCAATCTCATTTATAGAATCTTTTTTTTATTGTTAAATTTTGTAACTGTTTATATAAACTAAAGGGGGGGATAAATTTCAGAATCTATTCATCAATTTTTTTTTATTATTGTAATTTTACATTAAGGGCGTATAACTTTTTTTTTTAAGATTAATTGTAATCTTGTTAATTATCAAGCTTTTGATCATTGGTAATCTATCTTATGATGTTTTTCAGCTTTGTAAATGGTAAAATCTGAACCGTCGAAATTTCTTTCTTGTTTAATAAATTTGAGCCTTGTTAATTATTAAATTTGTCTTTGTCTTTTTTTTTTAATTTTCAAACATTGTTACCATTTGGTTCCGCCTTTTGTTTAATTTAAGTCGCCTGAAAATAACTATAGATATAACTTTGTTTCAGTTGTGTAACTTTTTTCTTTCCGTAACTTATGACGCGTTTCGGAACGTATGTTTCATCATCAGGTGCATAAAACCTTAAAAGTGTTTCAGTATTGTAAGATTGTCGTATATTAGCCTTATCGCTTATACTTAGTGTATTGAATATTATGAGTCAAATAATTGATTTAGAGTTATCACAGTTTGCATTTTGAAGTCTCCTAAAATCAAAAAAAATGGTTTATGGAAGATGTCTGTCTGTCGTATGTAAAGTTTGTTTCGACCTAAACGAGTTGGTATATTTTGGCAATTTAGTGTTCAATTTTTTAAGTTTTGTTAACTACAATTTTGAGTGCAGCTGAAATAAGATCAAAATTAGAAATTACGATTTTTCTCAAAATAGGCTATAACGAGGGTTACAATAGTAAAATATGTATTTACAGATGGTTTTTTCAGAAAAATATAATTTTTTTTTTGGACTTGCGAGCAAAAAGTAAATGGTCAGCTATGTTAAAATTTACCAACCCCTTATTTTAATTAACGATTTTCTCAAATAAGTCGTACAATCGAGCCTAGATTTCACATTTAATTAAAATAAAACCAAAATTGTCACTATAGAGTGTTTGATGACACCGTCACATAAAAAATGAAAATTTATTTTTGTACTTTCCACAAATGTACGGAACAGCGAATCATAAATGGCAGCAAAATACTCCTATGATTAAGTTAAATGAAGATTCCCTTGTCTCTGACGTCACCTTCCCATCACAAATCAAAAAATTTAAAAAATGACATTCGTTTAGTATTTAAATATATCGTAGTAAAATATCAAAGCAAACTAACATTAAAACATAAAATATATTTTTTTTCTAATGTTTACAACCTGTCATCAAGTTGGTTACCATGGGAATGGAACACGCACACGATTCAAAGTTATCGTTTCCATTTAAAACCACCCGCTTGGAAGTAGAGACATCTAAAGTTGAGTAAATTAACAGTCGGAACAGAAAACTATCTTCGAAAGTATTAAATAATCTCTTAAAGTGTAGTTTATATTAATATAAATCCAATTACAACTGGTTTTAATATTCGCTGTTAATGTGACCAGAATAAACTTAAATATTGAATAAATACAAATGTCCCGTACAAATGATAATTTTCCATTAATTTATGCTTGGTGTATAACTTACAAGAAGAGTATAATGTGTTTGCCAATTACTTGAGCGTCATAACGATTGTATGACACGAAGCTGACCTCTCCATCTGACCTGGACAATAACTGTCATCAAACTATAATTGTTTATAATAAATATCAATTAACAGCATAATCCGTTAATTAGAGGACAGTTTTAATAGAAATGGTTACAATTTACGTTATTCTAAGCTGTAATTATAAGTAATAAAGTGTATTCAGACGTATTAATTGACTGTATTTTACAGCTATCATTTGGAACATCTAGAAGTAGCTGGAGGAGTTGCGACTTCGCCGACGATATCTGTTACTCACTTCTCAATACATGACAAATTATGCGAGGTGGCTATCGAAACTGGATTTGAGATTAATCGGGCTGCACACGAGCGGTAGAATGTTCTTTATACTTTTTGTGTTTTATACCTATCACATTCATGATAGTCTTTCAGTCTTTTAGACAGGGATATTTTCAAGGTAAGAAAGGTAGATATTTAACGTTATTTGTGTCTCTAGAAATCTTGCCTTTTAATATCACACCGACGAGCCGAAATTGTTGCTCAATACAAATATCTTACGGTATGAACACCCGCTACAGTACCTATAGTATGGCTTTACTGTGCAGCTGCCCAGTAATGATGAGACTAAGATCATTAAAATAAATGCCAATCAAACCATTGCCGTAGTCTAAAGTATCTGGAATATGTGAATGAATTTGTCTACTTTCGTAGTTTTATAAGTAAGAACGGAAGAACTAATAAAGTTGTCCAAAGAAGAATAGCGAAGAACAGAGAAGCTGATAAAGTTATCTAATGAAGAATATCGAAGTACATAAGAACTGATATCGAACGATATCTAAAAAGGAATATTGAAGAACAGAGGAATTGTTAACGGTGTCCAAATTTAAATATCTTAGTACAGAAGAACTGATAAAGATATCTAAAAAAGAATTTTGATAGCTTAATAAGATTTTGAAATGTTAAACCGTGTTGAAGAGCCAACCAAAAAAAAAAAAAGGCGAAAGATTTATACGATTTGAAGGGAAACCAAACATGAATAATATTTTTCTTATAATGAAATTTCAAATTCAAAATATTTACCACAAATGCTCCTTTACGGATCAGAATCTTGGAAAGTTACAATAAAGATTGACCAGAAAGAATTACCAACGAAGATTTTTGAATAAGAACAGGTCGATAGTCTATACACAAAACTATTAAAGAAAAAAATGTAAATGGATAGGTTATATTTTACAGAAAAAGAGAAATCACAAGGTTACACTACTGGAGTGTAATCGGGAAGAGATAGTATGGGTATGGAAATCAAAGCAATTGGATAAGCATGTATACAAAACCATCGAGTTAGGGTGCTGTGACGCCCCCAAGCTCCACAAAACCGTCGAGTTCATGCTCTCTTCAGTGAATAAAAAAATCGAATATCCAAATATTTTTGGATTTCTTCTTAAAATATAAGAATTCATTAAATTATTATATTTAATCACTTTTTATGTTGGAAAGATTTAGTTAAAAAGTCGTGAACAATTCATTTTAATCTTATTCGTTAGTCTAACATCAAACAAACCTCATTATTTATTAAAATCGCTGACTTTAAAAAAAATATATCAGTTCTAATCATTATAAATAATTTTATACAATACCAGTTTTTTCTAAACAAAACAAAAAAAATATTACGAATTTATACACGCGAAATATTCAAGCCACATAAAATTAAACCTCATTTGGCCCACTTTATTGCATCTTTTATTGCTTAACGTCATGCATTAAACTTTATAGTTTGATTTTTCGGATACTTTCAAAAGAAATTTATTTTGGTTTTTATTACATCAGAAATCAAATTATTTAACCGTTACCGTATAACACTGAGCCTGATTGGCCGTATAACAAAGTCGACTTTATTAGTTGGAAGCACTAACGAAGGCTTGAAATGAGTGCGAAATATTCCAATATAAGTTTAGCATATTTACAGCTGACGAGCCAACACTAACGAGAACAACTTTAAAATTGTTGATGAGATATTCCCTTCCACTGATATTAAATCTGATAATTTGCAAAGCATATGTACAGATTTATAACTCTATACCAAGCTTTGTTTATTATATTTCGGTGTCCAATAAAACAGTTTTAACAGAACGACTTTTATTCTAATTGTAACTGGTATTAAATTTAATATTCATGTCCAACAAGAATATTATTTCTTTAGGACGATTTATAAATATCAATGGATTAATACATCAGTTACTAGTCTTCTATAATCACTCACAAACTAAAACAAATCATCACGAAAAACATGTCATTTCGGTTGTCAATCAAAAAGCGAAAATGATCTATGGTCTTTGAAGAAAATAATTATATATTTAAATTGGACTTAAACTTGCTTCTCTTCTGCCATAAACACGTCCTTATCGTAAATGGTTTGTGATTAGAATTGAGCTTCTAATGACTGCGATAAGATTAATTTTATATTTAAGTCAATTATCTTTAAATTGTATTTCATTTTATTCTTTCAATTTTGCATAAAGGTTAGAGTAATACATTTGACTAACATTTTTACTTTGCACATTTTAAGAAATTGCGTTTTTTACCCCATGTTCGTTGTTTTTACTGATAACTCTAGAACCGACATTTATGTGGAGAAATAGCGACCAGTATGTTATTCTTACATGCTGCACTTGACCAAAATTTAATCAAAATCGTTAGATCTTGTTTTTTTGTTTTCTTTCATTATGACAGCTATTCCCAAATTTTTAGTTTTAAAAAAGTAATAGAAGGATAAAATTTATGCAGAAACCACATGACATAGCGTCCGTAGGTATATAGTAACAGTTATTTTTATAAAGCAAGCTGCCTAATGTAATCATATTAATTTCTTCGTCAAAAATATATACCTATTCGTAATAAGAATAACTTCTAGTTTTATTTGATATGTAATATGTATTTACAAATTTAATACACATCTATACTATATTAAAATATATAATGATATCAACACTTTTACAAAACTATGTATAAAAACGAAACTAA
This sequence comes from Aphrophora alni, assembly GCA_963513935.1. Taxonomy (NCBI): domain Eukaryota; kingdom Metazoa; phylum Arthropoda; class Insecta; order Hemiptera; family Aphrophoridae; genus Aphrophora; species Aphrophora alni. The sequence goes on along the minus strand of OY740770.1, from coordinate 131,258,285 downwards.
AAAACATTCAGTAGAACATGTGTTTTTGATCAAAATATTAATTAAGCCTAATGTTAAACTTATGAGAAACCATTTGAAATGTAAGGGGAGTTTTAATCCTGTTATTATTTTTTACCAGAGGTGAGAGAAAGTGGTAAACCTGCAAGATAAACAGTATAACCAAACTAAATTTTATAAAATTCTGCCAAGTAGTCTCCGAGATTAGCACGAACAAAAAAATCGTGCGTGTTTGAAACCACACGATGGAAGTGAAAATCATATGAAATTATAGAGGTCTATTCATTAAATCAGATTTGAATAGTTTTAAATATTTTAGAAAATTAAATAGATAAAACCTTTCAAAATATTACGCATTGGTCTAGACTGGGCCTAACCTATCTTTGTGTTTAAATATTAGAGATAATGGACCTAATCAGCTGTTATAAGTGATTATTATCAACAACAAACCTTCTTAAAAAATAGTACTATAAGCTTCCATAGTTTCATTGAGATCAGTTCGATAAATGCTGTGATTACCGCGAACAAATATCGTCATTAACGGCTGCCATTTCCTTATGGGAAAAAATACATACGTTGGGTTAGGTTATTACAACAGTTTCATTATCATAACTCATTTTCTAAACGATTTATCGAGAAAAACTCGAAGGTAAAACCTCCTTCTAAGTAGAAACTATAATTTTGCCAAGCCTCATTAAAATCAGTTCAATAGTTTTTAAGATCTGAGAGGACAAACGTAGAACCCCTCCTTACAGATTAGGATAGCTTTAAATAGGAACTAAAAGTGCTTCTCTTGTGTCATACCCGCGTCCTCAGTTTGAATTGATTAAAATTAAGCATTTAATGATACCTATTAAGGTTCAGTTTTTAATTTTGATTAATAATGATTTTTATTTAATTTTTCACAAGGGTTTGAGTCAATTATCTTCACTAAAACTAATAAGTTGGTTATAAATTTTGAGAGATTTTTTTAATAACAAGCCTACGACTGTTTAAAAATACCGTGCAAAGTACAAACTGTTTCATCCTATTTATTATTCATTAGATTTCGTTTAACTTTCCGTTATCATCATTCCTCTTTAAATAGCCTCAGCCTTATAAGACAGAGATGAAAACATTATGATGAGAATATGCAACGTCACTAATTAGTATTAGGCCTACTTTAATTATCCAAGTAGACACACACTGTACCATCGTACGTCGTTTAAAATTTGTTTGAATGTTTTCTTATATTTCATGTTGATTACAGAATGGTTTTATTCATTTTAAAACTTTTGTTTCATCTTACTGCTTTTCATTTGTTTCTTCTATGAAGGGATCTCTAGTTTTATGAATCACCTTTAAAGATACAACTGTAGTGTGACCCGTGACTAATGAGTATGTCTAAAGTAGTAATTATTGATTGCGTCATGATGGAGAGTTCAACGCGTAAGCTAAGAGAAGACGAGGCTCTTCAAAGTGTATTAAACATTCAAAATAAGTCAGGTAATGGTGTAGCAAACCCGAGGACCCTAGCTAGATCTACATGTAGTCTTAGGTTAGATCCCTCTCTTTCCTATCAAGTCTCTATTGACCAACTTTTGTTCTCTTCCGATTGTAACGCTTATTAGATTATTCGTAGGTTTTTACATTATGTTCTTTTATTCCATTTGTATTCAGTAAGCAAGAGGTTTTCACCTTTAAACAAAATATTTTTTGCAATACAATTCAAAAACAAATCAAAGAATTAATTATAATATTCAGATAGATATAAAATTCTAAAGTTAGATGAGGACTACGTTTGATTAGTTTAATGTGTGTGGGTGTGTGTAAACAAAGTTTCCCCGTACGATGTGTTTCTTTGCTTCCACGACAAAGTTTATGGTTACAGTTAATCACATAACGCTTCACATCGTGTTACAGCCTTTGTTCCACAGAGGTCAATTTGATCAAAGTGCTAAAAGAGTTTCGGCAACAGAACAAAGCTAAGATGCAAACGCTTTATCTTTATTGTCACAAGTCACGGCTGTTAGAGAAGATTTGACCCGGCTGCCAGTGTTTCACAGTGAGCGGTCGTACCCCCGGGACTTATTGTTGACGAAAATATAAAAAGGACTATTCACACAGTTAACACTCAATTTATTTCCCGTTTTTTTTCTCAATTTTGACACATTGTACTATGTCCTTCTTACGCTGGCTGTTCATGCTGAGAAATATCTCATCGAACAAATCATGAAAATAAATTCAGTAAGTTCATTGTTGTTGTGATTTTCATTATCTTTGACTATGGAATATATTGAGTGTAACAAGATTTAACAATTGATGCCTCACCCTCTATATTTTTGTTGATAATTGAAAAATCTACAGTTTTAAATTTAACTTAAGGTACATTGGTTATTTTGTATTTTGGTATTAGGTGTTGGTTATTTTGCTATAATAACATATAGCAGAGCTCTGTAATACCAGTTTTTCACAAAAACTGACTTTAGTTTTGCAATTTAATTATTGTGATGTATTGCTCCCTTTGGAGTAAGTTCAATGTATATTGGTAATTAGGAAATTGTAAAAGGTCTTAGAAATTTGAAAGCACTAAAAGATTTTACTTTTATTTTTACATTTAACTCATGAGTTTTTGGGGTGTTTTAGGAAAGTGGAAACGTTTCTGAAGGGTAAAGTGGGAAGTTTCTCCTTTTGTTCTTTACCCATACTAGTTCAAAATCGTTAGACCCAATTGGTCTTTCATATATTTTAATGGCCATGTACCTCCAAATTTTATTTTGTATAACTATGATTATACTTTATTTGAATAATTATTACTAAAATAACATATAAAACATAAAAAATCGACTCCAGAATTATTGATAAATTGTTGCTAACAGAGGTAGAAATTATTTGTAGAAATGTATCTTTAAACTTCAATTTACTTCATCATTAACAATTGATTTCCGAAAAAAAGAAAAGTCCAATTAAATTAGATTAAGCTGTCTTTTCTTGGTAATAAAATATATTTTTTTCGACTGTACGAACACAATATGCTTGATTATTGCTTATTTGCCAAAACTTCCCTGAAATAAATATTAATGTGAACGTTATTCTTTTTTTTTTGTACTAAATGTTTTAAATAGTTTTGGTTGCTTGTTTAGTTTAATTCAAATACCTTTTGCTTTAGTTTTTAAAAAAATCTACCATTTAATTAAAATTGATATTGATTAAACAATTGATATATCCTAAAAACAATCAAAAGATGACTAAAATAATTGAATACATTGTTTTTCCTCTCGTTGATTCTTTTCTCTTTTCTTTAACGACATATTTATTAAAGAACAAAACACTGTTACTTTGTATCTTAAACTATATAATTATTATAAAGTATAGCAGTTGATACAATATCAGAGGACAGGTGGTTACAGGAAACAGAGCGTACCTCTGGGATCATCCTTAAGAGCAAGGCTGTGATCTATCTAATTACAGGTTCAATCTTGAGAGACAAATGTTTCTCTTTGGCCGGAACTGATGGTCGAAACGATGCTGTTTAAAAACCGTGAAATTGAGAGCACAAACCAAACTTCGTGTTGCGGGGTTTAATACCAACTTGTAAAATATTAACCTTCGGCTTTTTAGAACAAAGTAAGACATTATCTCTGCTCCACTGAGTACTATTGTCACCTCCGGTTACAGACTGAGAAGATATTTTAATAATTACAAATAAGTGATTCAATTAAGTTTAAACTCCTTGTTAGAACATGTCCAAGTTACCAATATCACCGTTACAGTTATCCAGAGATATGAGTGTTATGGACTCTCACTCTTCATACTTATCTATGCAGATTTCTTTCTGTTACTCCTATTTATCATTTCATATCTCTCTCCTACCTCACTCTCGTCTCTTGTTTTCCAACTTCTACTTTTATATTTTTCTCTTCCTCTTAACCTGACTAATATTTTCTCTTTTATATCTCTTTTCATTCAATCATTACTCCCCTTTCCATTCCTCTTCTCTTTTTGTTTTGTCTCTCTCCCTACTTTTCCCACCTACCACTCCTCCTCTTAATACCTTCTTTTCGTTTCTCCCTCCTAAATCTTTATTCTTACTCTTTCCTCTCCCTTCCTCCGTTCAATCTTAACTCTCTCTCCCTGTCTCCTATCTTCGTTCTTAATACCTCCATTTAGTCTCACCTTCTTTCCTCTATTTTCTTATCTTCCCACTTTGCTATCTTCTCATTCCCTTTCGTCTCTACTTACTTCTTCCCTTTTCAAACTCCACTATTATAATTCGTTTATTGTTTTGTTAAAAGTTTAATTTCGTTTTTAATTAAATTTTATTATTATTCTTTTTTAAAATTGTATTTGTTATATTGTAAATTGTTTGCATTTGTTTGACAGGGGTTGAATGAGAGAGAGGACTAAATAATCCTAACCCACCCTAAAAATAAAATTAATAAATATATACATATTACATATTTTATGACGTTTCCTCACTTCTCGTTCTTTTCTCTCCCAGAATCTCCATTATATTTCTCATGCTCACCTCTCTTCTCTTCCACATCCTTTCTCCATCTTCCTTCTCTGTCTTTTTCTCCTCTCAATCTTCTCTCTTAATATCTACTTTTAGTCTCTCCCTTACACCTCTCTCCATTCTTTTCTCTGTCTCTCCTCTCTCCATGTCCTTCCTCCCTCTTTCTTTTTCCCCTTCTCAGTTTACTCTCTAACAACTACTTTCCGTATCCCATAGATTTCTCCCCCTCTTTCTCTCTTCTCATTCATTTCCCATAGATTTATTATTACCTTCCGTCAATTAGACCTCTCTCTTCCTCTTTAATCTTTTTGGTCCTTTCTCACTTTCCTTTTTTCACTTAAAATCCCACTTTGCCATCATCTCTCCCACCCACTTCCTTATTATAATTACTCTTTCATAACCAGTCCCTCCTTTCTCCTCTCTCTTTCACAGTTTCTTCTTTTTACCCTTTGTAGCACTCTCTCTTTCTCTACCTCTTTCCTAACCTTTCCCTCTCTTCGTATTTAATTCCTACTTTTCCTTATTTACTTTCTCTCTTTTCTCTTCTATTGCATATATCTCTCATTTATTCCCATTACCTCTCAATCTTTCTCGCTTCATCTTCCCTCTCCTTTTCCTTCTCCTTCACCTATTTCTTTATACCTCTCTCTTCTTTTCTCTCGCCCTCTTCCCACTCTCATCCTTTGCATCACATTCAAAAATGTAGGCATTACAAATTACTTTATACATATTTCTTTTCCGTGTTATTAATACTAAAAGAAGTGCCTAACGTCTTACGTATATTTTTATTGTAGCATTGATATTTATGTTGACTTTATATTTCTAAGAATACAAGTTCCTGCAAAAGTAATTTTCTACGCAATAACTTATAATAACGATCACACAGACGGACAGATTTTAATTATTATTACAGCTTCTGTATTGTTACTACTCACTTTTCTCTGACGTCATCATTAATCTACAGTTTAGAAAATGTAAACAAACACTTTGTTATTAGCGAAGCAATGTAAACGACAAATTACTCACAAATTAATAAATTTAAATAGAAATTGAAAATTTACGACCACATCACTTACTCAACGATAAGTGTTCATTTAAATTCGTTAAATGGATTTAATGATGTTTATATTGCATATAAAAGAGGATCTATGTAAATACTAATTGAAACAGAACTGGAAATTTATAGTCGTGTTTTAATTATATTAAATTTCATTATGGGTAGTTTAGATTAAATAATCACACAAAAGTAAATTAAACGTCAAAGGATAAAGTGATTCCACTTATTATAAAATAACCTTTTACTATGAATAATGTACGAGTACATACTCGTGTAATACAGCGGGGAGGAGGTACGGCTGAGAAGTTGATATGGTAGGCTATGAATATGAATATCTTTACTTTCTTCTTGAGTATCACTCATTTTCTGCACCAGATCTTGACATTAATATTGTAGACCGACGGTTTCACAAAATGAAGTACTAGAGAGTGGTTCCTTTATAAGAAGGAACTACTGATAATCTATTTCAAATAACCGCCTTTTTTAATATTTAGCGAATATTATTTCAGTAAAATTGAAATCAATTCTAATCTCTAGAGGTATTACTGCTGATTGTTTTAAATTTTTGAAGTTTGATTTAAACTATTTATTTATTTGTTGTTTTTTAATAATAATTTTTTTATACGTCAAGACATCAATTGGAAACGGATTTTAAAACTGCATAACGTTATAACGTTGTTATTATTTTACAATGTACAAAGTCAGTCGCGAGCAAACGCACGACAAACAATCAAACAAATTTCCACCCTATTTGTCAACGTATTCACTGCATGAGTTTTTTACTCACCCATTCCCAAATACCAACTAAGAATGTCAGTTGGTCAGTTGTTCATCAAGAAATGAATCATGAACATCGGCTTAAACAGGACTTCGAGGTTTTTTATTGAAATTACCTGAAACTTAATATTTCTTCCTTGCAAAGTAGTCTATTGTTTCACCCAAAACTGAAAACAAAACAGTTTAGTTCCTAACGTTCTTAAATGATTTAGTAGTTGTAATATCAACTTTGTAATGTGTTAATTTATTGTATTTTATATTATCTGAGTTTTGTGTTTTTGGTTATGAAAAACTTTATATCATTAAGAAATAATTATCTTGCTTTTTGAGGTAATTTTTGTCGTAGTTTTGTTTGTATTTATATTTGATGTGCTTGTTTTTTAAATGCGTTGATACAGTAGTAGTTTTTCGCAAATAAAATAAATCCCAACTTTTTTAACGGACAAAAAAATTCCCACAGAGGTTCGTTTCACAGTTAATTATTAGTAAAAACCTGCTAATTTTATAACTAGTATATTTATTTTAACAATTTGTAGATGTTCAATATGTTATATGTATTTATCTTCAGATCATTATTCTTGAAATGTGCATCAAAGTTAGTTTATCTTAGTAGGGACATTTCTTTTTATAAATACCAAACCGTTTTCAATAAGCTATCAATATTTTATTCGCAGCTGTTGCCATAACAACCAATATAATCTAAACATAACCTAAATATTTAATTAATATATACTGACTTTTTTGCGTAGTGAGTGTAAATGAAGAGTATCCAATATGGTGTAATTTTTTTTTTTTTTTTTTAGAGCAGATGTTGGAAAATTTTATGTATAATTCGAATGCATAGTGTCATTGTGGCAACTCTCTTTCTCGATGCGACAATGACTAACTTTACACTTGTTACAAAAAAATTTCAACACGTTTTAGAGTTATCAATCACGCTTCATCACATTTCACTAAAATTTGAAATAAATCCGTGATGTAGATTTAAAGAAAGTACTTGTTTTACGAATCAACATTATTGGATAAATGGCTGACAATGTGTTTAGTTTGGGTCATTAGAGGCTACACTTGAGACAAATATAATCTTTAAAGACTATTTTAAGAAAATAGTAATTTTGTATTTTTTGAACATTCACATTATGAGTTATTGATAAAATGAAAAACCTCTCAAGTTCTGGCAGAAATCCAAACGTTTGGACTGTAGAGCGACAGACAGACACCATTCCAAAAACCACTTTTATTATAAACTGGATATCAAAACGTATATATCCTCACAAAACTCAATATCAATTTGTTTAACCCATCCCATAACTTTTCTATACTACATATATGACCGTAGTATAGGGTTCTATGTATAATTATTACAGATTCTAATACATATCGATATTGCTTCTACTACTTGCCAATAGTTTCTTTGTGTTTAAGATATGTTGCAAATAAATATATTCGCTATTACCCATACAATTAATAATGATTAATGGTTAACTTGGCCTCTAAAGTTTGAAATGTAAATAATAAATTAGGATTCAAGATAAACGTAAGCATAGACGAGGTTTTATGGTTGCATCACCAACCAAAGACGTGCTAAATATGTGCACTCATAACAGTCAATTATATATTACGTAACATTAGATTGGAAGTTAAGAAAGGTCAGGTATTAAATCAAAATGGATACAAACAGCTGCGAAATTCATTTCAGGTTTTTATTAAATTAGCCTACTCAAAGTCTGGTATTTTCATATAATTGCGGTTTAACACGTTAGTTTCAGTTATTCACTGTTCATATAAATTTTATCCAAATCGAGATATAGTGTGTCATAAATTCAAATTTTGTAAAAATAGGTCTAATCTGATGAGTTGTAGAGCACTGCGCACACAACAAGCGACAGGCAGATATAATTTTTTTTTTAACTGGTTTGTACTCAGGAGCTCTAAAAACTTATTTTCAGCAAAAACGGGTATTTAAACGAATTCTCAACAAATAATAAAACCTAACTTTGGTTAAAATTTCAACTACTATTGCTGTTTTGTTCTAATTATTATAAAAATGTTGATTTAAATAATAATTGACTTACGTCGAATAAACATTAATATTCCTAATATTAAAAAAAAAAAAAATTCTACTCAATAGTTTTTACCTTTACCTACCTCAAGGCTTCAAGATTTATCGTCTTGTCTGCGTAGACTGGTTGCGTCTTACAGACAGACAGACAAACGGACAGACAGATTTACCTAAGGACCCTAAAAATGGGCGTATTGCTGGCTATTATAAGACGTACGAATGAAATATTAACTCAAAAAGTAGTTAAATATTAATGAAAATCTGCCGCCATATAAAAAAAAGTACTAATTGATTATAATATTACTTGTACAATGATACGCAAATTTAAACGTACGACCCAATTTGTCAAAATAAGACCTAAATGTGACAGAAAGTTTTTACTAACATAATATGGTGTCTCAACTACAGCGCCAAATTTCTCCAAAGATAGGATCGCTTGACATTTCAGTGGTCTATGGAGCTGGGTTTCCTTAAAGAAAAAAAAACAAAAATGTAAAAACTATAAATTCACATCTTAAGGAATTAGACAATATATGTACAATCCTCCCCTTCCATTTAATACTAGATGACTGATTTATATATATCTGTATTAAAACGGTCAATAGTAGCAAAAACGTCCCTCTGTTAAACAAGTTCTGATCCCAGAAATAAGTAACAATACATCACTTTATATATATATATATATATATATATATATATATATATATATATAAACTACGGTTTTATAAAACGATGTGTATGCATGATTTTTATTCTACAATTGATTAGTATGGACTTTCCTACAATTTCGCTATCATGTTTATATGTTTATAAATATTTTCAGCGCCTATACACCAATTGTAAATAATTTCAAAGAAAGTTATTGCTAAGTTTTTTATGGAGGATTATTGAGAAAACTTTTCAATCAATATTCTTTCTCGATTAACTTGTGCCCAAATTGATTGCACACAACCACGCTATTCTTGCGCAATTATATTAATTACTTTTAATAATCACCTACTTGTAACAAACAATACATTACGAAACATGAAGTTTATTGTTTTGCCAATTAAATTATAATTCCGTTTCGAACATTTTAATGTCATTTTTATTTGGAGAAGAAAATACCGTAAAGCGTTTAAGAAACTATAAAAAGTTTACACTGATTAATTCCTCGAAAAAAGTCATAAATCGGGCGACGTAACTGACTGAATTAAACGCTTGGACTGGCTTGAGGCGAGGCTTTACTTCATTAGACTCTTACAGAAGCAGATTCAACGAGTTAATGAATTCATTCATCAGTGAACTGCGCCGTAAATCTTAATAATTGAATTTTGGATTTATGTTCAAGGACGACGAATAAGGACATAAAAGAACCGTTCAGATGTTGTTTTCTTCCTTTTGGGGTCGTAAGGCCATGGATTTACTGCTATCAAAAATGTATATATTGTGTACCCGACTAGGATTCCTTCCAGATAATTCATGAAGCTAAGACTTCAGACTCTCATGTTTGCACAGAAAATGTTCTACCCTGATTGTTCCCAAGGAGCAGAACCGGCAGGTATTTCGTTCTTCCCCATATTATTTTCCATCGTTGGACAGTACTGCTAGAAGACGTATTGACGGGCGTAAATCCTGCGTGCTCTTCTAACTATCTTCCTCTTATTCAGATCAAGTCCCTAATTTAAATTTCTGTGGAATCCAAGGATTATTTCATCACAGTTCTCTCCACATTTAGAGAATTAGTCTCTTCCCTTGTGATGTTTTTCCTCCACGACTCTCAGATTAAAATTGACTCATTTTTAAGTATGAGTTAGAGCGTATATTTTGACATTAAAGTTCTCCTAATTCCAGACAGTGTATGAATGAAAAATGTTGACTTTATTAAATATATCTTTATTTTATAAAACAGACAATATTCACTCATAAATAAAAAAACGCACAGAAAAGTAAAAATATTCAATTTTCTAAAAAAAAAGCCTTACAAAGCTATGACTGACTCTCGGCACTCACACTTCAAAATCTAAGTAAACAAAAATTAAACGTAATTATCCTCGGGAAATGTTACGAACCATACAAATGAAAATAAACAGATTATTTAAAATTTTATTAAAGTAGTTTTGGTGAAATGTGAAGATCTGGATTATATATAAGTGTGTGTGTGTGTGTGTGTGTGTGTGTGTGTGTGTGTGTGTGTGTGTGTGTGTGTGTGTGTGTGTGTGTAGTGTGTAGTGTTTCCAAATTACGTTCCAAAACTTCGGTTGTTTCTTTGGGTCAAAATAAGTAAAGAAGTGACTAAAATGCTTAGTTTTCTGTCTGTCCGCCATTTTGTCTTTTTGCAAAAACATTATATTTATGGAAATAAATTAGATATCGAGTCAAAACTTTTTATACATTAATTTTATGTGATCCTTAATGTACATAAAACTACAACTTTTTTTATGCTTTCCGAATGGCGGCCATTTTAAACTTTTATTCACGACTATATCAAACACCATTAGCTTTACACAAATTTTAAACGGTTGCCATTTTGAAAACATTCAAAACAAAGTTCTGGTTTTTGGTACATTGACAAAAGGTCACGTAAAAAAATATATATAGCCTACCAAATTTGGAATCCGTATTTATTTATTTTCCCAATAAAAAACACAAAATGTTTGTCAGACGGAAAACTAACCATTTTATGACTTCATAGGAACTTTTACTTATTTTGTTCCAAGAAACCATATCGTGAAGTTTTAGAACGTAGTTTAAAAACACCCTGTATATAGTTTTTGAGTAATTCAGTAAAAAACAATATTAGAGTAGTCATGGTACTCGTTTCAATATTTTCCAACTTACAAGACGTATTTATCTTTTCTTTTTACTTAGGGTTCGGATTATAAATATTTGTATTTCATTAATATTGTATCGAATTTACTTGAAATAATTTTTTATAAAGAAAAGAAACCACGCATTAGCTATAATAGTTAATATTTTCCTACATATATCGACATTAACGTCAAGTTTGTTGAACTTAAGAACACTCAAATTTTAAAACATTTCGCGCATTCACGTTAGCTACCTATAATGTATTTCTATAATTGTAAACAAACTAGCAATAATAGAAAAAACCATAGCAACCGCACGAACTAACCATTAACCAATATTGCTTATAATAAACACGTTCCACTTTACTATGCACGTCATGTAATAGCAACAGTTACATGACAAACACGCGCGCGCACGTTCAAGAGCCATTCTCACGTGACTAATTAATTACACGGTAGACATGCGGAATGATTTTGTTAGAACTCTCAACATTGGAAAGGAGATAAAGTCTTTACAGGTTATTTAAAGGGGAAACTCGGCACGCAGCTGTGATTGAACGACAGTTTTGATTAATGATATTTGTGAATTATTGATGACCTTGGAATTAATATGTGCAGATTGTTAAGGTGAACAAAATCAGCTGTAACGGGTACTGATGGGGAAAAACCGTTTTAAATGGACGCCATTTTGAAGTAGTTAAAAGTTGATGAAACCCTCCAACTTTTCACAATAAGATTATGTTTCAATAAGTAAAATATACATAAAATTATTGTACTGGACCAAGAAGAAATCTAATGTTACACCATGTGTGCACATGTACATGTGTACCACGTGTACATGTGTGGTGTAAATTAGAATGTTTTTAACAAGTTGTTTTTCATCTATTTCAATAATATTAAACAAATAATAAAACATAGCTTAAATTTTACATTTGATGAAATAAGACTAACAATTTTGTTACTACAGAGATTATTATTACGTTTTTTAACCATAAATTTGTTTAATAGTTTAGGCCCATCTGTTGTGCTACAACTTACTGCACGGAAGACAGACGGACATTATATCAAAAAACATTCTTTGACGTCAAACGGTTATTTGAATGTAAAACCCAACGTAAATTGTTTCAACGTACAACGTAGGCCTACATGTGAACACAAAACAATCCCAGCCGGAATGACATTCAATTTAAACACGTTAGTAATTGAACAATGTTTTATTTATAATGTAAGAAATAAAAGATGGAGGTGACATCTTTAACTGAGTTGCAAGTGTACGAGGACCATATTTAGGCTTCCTTTTTGGGGTTCCGCCCTCATTAGTCTTACGGGCACAAAGTATGAACGTGGACGAAATTCTTTTTGGACGCAGTTATAAATATGTTATAAAAGATTTTAATTGACAACTTGCCAACTGTACTGTTAACGGTTTATTTACGCTGCAGTATTTCAACAACTGTTTAATCATTGTTGTAATTTGTAGTATTTTATAATATGATTTATGATAATACCGTCGATGTTCTATGTTATTAATATAAGAGCAATGGAGATGGTAAACCCTGAACTCAAACCCTCGCCCAGAAAGTCCTCCTAGGATTGACACGCGCCCTAGACAGCTCTGCTTACATGGTGTCTTACTAGGGAGTTTGTTATAGTTTCTTTGCTTTATTTAAAGACTATTCAGATCGGAGCATAAATCAAGAACTACTTTACAGTAGGTAGACATGTAGAACATTTTATGACCAAATTTTTTTTTTAAATAAAGGATTTTTACTTTCTCACAGTAATGAGAAAGTTGTGTGTGGTATTACAAAATCGGTGTCGAGTTATTTCCTGATGTATTTGTGTTTAAGTTTCCTGAGTTTAAAAAAAGTAATAAATTCCTTTTTAGTATCCATGTCACAAACTGAATAACTTACCTTTTAAATCCTTCACGTGACCTTTTTTGTTCTTTGAATATGTCGCGTTTTTGAACTTCTGTTCCATCATCAGATGATTATAAAACCACTCATATAAGGCACATTGAAATAAATGACATAAAACACAACACATTATTTTATTTTCGGAACATAGGTTACTCATTTTTTAGCTGCGCACTCTTTGGCTACCGGATGACAACACTTATCTGCGCCCACGTGAAGTTGTGTTTAGTTGGACTCTTATAGTTGCATTTCATCTTAAAATGAAAAATGGAAACGGCGAACATCAATTGCTAAATATTTAAATAAACTTCATTTTGAATATCCTATATAACAAAGCTATAAAAGTCCAAATGCCCGGAGGTAAACAGTAGTTCTGGTGCGTGAAAATAAAGGCGTTAGCAAAATCACTATAAATTGGCCGCCATTTTGAAATGTACCATGTTTATAGTTAAAGAACATGTACAGCAATTATTCATAACACCTATCCTACATACGAAATTTGAGCAAAATTTGCTTAAAACTGCTACCGCCAGAGCATTTACTAATTACTAAAACACACACACACATTTCACACTCTTTTAAGTGTCAGCATTATCACGAAGTAGATCTCAAATAACTCAAATTGATATTTTGATAATTCACTGCTATTTATATGTCCATCCATTCATAGAGTAACGTTGTAAAAAGTAAACTTTATTTTCCATTATCGAATTTTACGACTTCCTTACAATGAACAGCTTCCAATGTCAAGAAGTGAAGAAGCAACATCTCTGATATGTTTGTCTCAATGTGTATTTAATTACTTCTGCGGAGAGTTGAATGCTCCAACAAACAACTTCTCCTTTACAATAATTTACCGACTTCACTAAAACTTGCAACTAGCGAGTGTTAAGCTGACGATTGCCTTGAGCTAAGCGTAATGTTTACATGTTTCACGGTAAAGGACGAGTTTTGCTGTCATTAACTTTTACGACAAACTACTATAGTAGGATTTTTAGTTTTTGTTCAAAACTAACTAAAAGAATTTTATTTATAAGTATATAAATAAACTGTTTTAAAACGAACTTTTTTACCAAAGCAAATTCTAACCAAAAAATAATATTTGTCGTCATATTCACAAAATGTGTACCTATATACGTGAGAAATAAATATGTGTAATTTACGATATTACCAAGTTTCTTCAAAATATTGGAAAAATTTAGTGTAGAAGGAGTATTTGTGGAATTTTTATTTCTAAAAAGAAACTAACACCCCCTCTTATTTTTTAAAAATATTTAGATATTTAAATTCTGTTTGGACTAGTGAAGAATATAAAAGAAATGTAACTTTCTTAAAGGGTAAGTTATTTACTGTTTGGGGTTGTGGATAGAATAAAATGGTCATTAAAGCGTATCTATCTGGACGTAACGGCTTTCCTAGTACAAACTGGAATAGATAAACAAAACAAAACAACAAAAGTATTTAGTTTCGGGAATGTTGATTGTACATATTAATATTCTGATACGTTTATCAAATAATGAGCAACATTTGAAGACAATTTAATTTCTTAATGAAGAAAAAACCAATATTTTATTTTCAAAAAGAGAAAGTTTCAATCTTCGGTTATTTTCAAATACATAAGTTTTGTATAACTGAACTATAAAGACTTGGCCAAAACCTCGCGCACATAACAGACTAAACCATCCTGTACATAAAGCAATTATTTTTTCTCGAAATGAGTGCTCAGATCTCATTGAATGAGAGTAGACGGACTCAATAGACACCGTGTACGATCAATTTGGGAAGGTCGCAGTGTGGAAAACTCTTTAAACTGAGGAACATCAAATTGGTAAAGTGGAATAAAAGAACATTCCAAGACGAGTGACAATGGGAGATATAATGGGATGAAGACTTTCCAACTAGGACGTTACACATTCAACATCACCTTGCTGACATTCTTTGCGTGACCATTTATTGTTACACGACCTTATAACTTTATTTTGTGTGTTATATAAATAAAACAGAAATCAACCGTTTAAAAAGACAATCAAATTATGTATACTGTTTTTTGACTCATAGATCATATTAATTCATAAGTGCATCATGTACATTTTTTGTTTTTTTTTATATTTGTCTATTTGGTAGGTTTGGAATTTAATCTTGTAACTTTCTCCTTTAGAATAATCCCAAAAAATAAACCATAAACAGACTTTCTTAAACTCGCTTTCACAAATTCAAGCTCAAAAGCTTTCAAAAATTCGCTAACAAAAATTACCAGTTCTAGACTTATCAGCAGAAAATTAGGTATATACTTTAAGAAAGTAGTTATTGTTTGTTTACTATTCTGGGATTAAAACCAAAAATCCAAAGTTTTTTGTTTCCAAATAGACTATTCAAATACACCAAATAACGAAAGAGTTCCTAATCCCCTTAAAACTAAATAATTTAACAAAAACGACTCTGGAAAGGACAAAATGTAAAGTAAAATTTATGAAAACTTACAGAAGAAGCTAGTGTACGAAGGTGAATTAAATGAGAGATATCTCATCAATTTAACCTTTCCACCTGGTGCTGGAAAAGGCTAACACGAATTCCACCTAACCATGAATCATGAATAGGCTGCTACAATGCATCGCGTATTGTCCTAGTGTCAAGGAACAGAAAGAGGGTATGAAAGGCTGTGTCTAAAAAAGTAAGTATAGTTTATAACAATGAAACGGAATCAAAGAGGAGAATTCGATAGAAACGTAAAGAAGTTGAAAAAGTGAGCGCCTTTCAGTACCTCGGTTTTCTTTTCTTACAACTAAAAATAGGATATCAAATGAAGTAAAGGATAAAATAGTATTAACCGATGCTCCTCAAGTCAAGAAGTCTTATCAGAACATCTGAAATAAGAATACACAGAATAATCGAGACCGATAGTATGACATACCGCAGAGACTAGGATCATGATATTATCTCAGGATGATTGGTTGAGAAGGCGGGATCGTATTTAGAGAAGACGATAGGAAATGGCGCACTGTAAAGAACCAGGCATGATTCCAATAATAAAACAAAGAAGGCTATTCTGAGAAGGAAGATGAATAAGCTTACACTAGGCAGAATATTGTAGAGAGGAGTAGGAAAGTGTTCTAATCGGCACCAGGAGGGAGAAAAATTAGGGAAATGGTGATAAACGGAAATGATGATAAACAGCTCAGAAGAAAATTCAACATGAGAAGAGAAGCTGAGGACAAAAAGAAGTGGAGGCATCACTTGCTGAAGTCCAAAGATCTACACTAGCTGTAGCGCCGTTGTAAGAGAAGTAGACAGAAGGAAAAGATTTGTGGATACGGATTGAAAATCGGTTTAGCCGTTTTGTCTGTAGAGATGTTATGTCGGACATCCTCCGAATGTTCTTGGATGTTAGATCTGAAACGATAATGTATCAAGTTTTGTGGTGTTTAAAATTTTAAATATTATCTGCAAATTGAAAAAAGGTTTATGTTAATAGTTATGAAAATAACGTAAATAAAATAATATTGTCTTCAAATCGTTTTGTATGTTTTACAATTAGTTCGCACTTGGTTAAAAATCTCCGAGCACAAATTTTTGTGATTGCCTAAAAAAGGGAAAATAGCTAAAATGAAAGATGGAAGTACCGAACATACATTTTACTATTACATCGTGATGCATTGAATTATTATAACATGCTCATATATTCACAGCAGCTCTGTGTCATAGGTCAATAGTAATTAACTGTAGGATACTGCATACTCATGTCAATTTGATCTATGTTGAATCTCAATGTTATTACGTTGTAATACTGTAATTGATGTGGGTAACTATTACGTTGCTGTTTTTAATATGTCAACAAATAAATGTGGTAATAGTGTAAAAGCAGTGTGCATAAAACCTATCCCACCTTCATTACTTTTTGTTATTTGATTTGAAACAAAATGAAGATTATACAAGATCACTTTTACTACGTTACACGTTTATAATTTTTGTCAGACATTTTGAGTAATTTTTTTGGTCGTGTAACATGATCGTGGTGATTAAACATTGTTTTTCATAGCAGAGTACAGTGACAAACTCGTTTTTTGAACATATTATGTCTTCTATATCCAGCTATTCACGAACACCCATTTTAAATTTGTGAAATTTAACTCTCTTTAATACTGCAAATCCTATAAATGTGTGTGTCATAAAATACCACATTATACTACAATATTTATCTGAGTGGTGGATATTGTTTTTCATTACAACTTCTTCCGATCATTTTCATTAGCTTTTAATATTTAGATTAATATGATTTCTTTTCAATGTGAACATCTTGAATGATATAAATAAATACGCGTTGTGACAGTGGGCATACTACATCATGTTTTAAATGTATAAAGAACTTGTGTGTTTGTGATGTGTCGTGTGTTCGTGGTTTCTATTTTAAACTAAGACAACGGTAATACCCGCATAAAACTTGAAAATGGCTGAATAGCCGAAACGGCCGTAGTGAGATAACTACAGACAAATTAGACTATTGTGACGGTAAGTCTTATAATATATTTAATTAAGATATAAATAAATAGAAATAGAAAATGAAAAACAGATTCCATCGTTTAGATAAATATCGAAATCGGTAATATCAGGTTTCACTTAAAAATTAAAAGTGTCTTTGACAATATTTAAAAAAAGCTATAAAATTTCACAATTTTCATATCTTTTTTACGACTGAAAAAACTGATACTTTACTCAACTTTAAAAAACAATGTTTAATCATGTATACACAATCATGTTACACCTCAAGGGCTCATTTATAGTGAGTATGGAATTAGCAATCCCTAGGAGATTTAGCTGGATCTACACTTTTTTACAGATCGCTTTCTTTCCATTTTTCCTATTGGGTCTCTCTTGTCCGATTCTTATTCTCTACCTACTTTGACGGCATTACAGTATTCGAGAGAATGGTTTTAAGTTCTATTAATTATTAATTTTTAATACAAGTCAATGAGAGGTTTCCCCTCTTAACAACAATAAAAAACTCCCTTGTTACTATTTAAAAAAGGATTAAAATCAATGTGGCGTGTCCAATAATTTAGTCATAAAACTTCATTTACAAACTTCATTTGGTTCAAATTTAATTTTAAAATGTGGACAACCAGGAGATAAGACACATATTAACCACTCGGTATATATGTTGAAGTTATGAACATTTATTTTGTTTTGAAATATGAAAGAAGTAATTTGACCGTCATTATTTACTGTAGTTGCAATGTCAGTGATTTTTTTAAGCGAAATAGTAGCTGTACTATATTTTAAACGTCATGAATCTGTCTGAACTTTGATGAACTTTGAACATTGACCTTGTCGTCTTAAAACACTCAGACTGGCAATGAACTGTTGTGGGAACAGAACGTTCTTAAGGGTGTAATATATCTGGAAAAATTAATCCAAGCAACCGCATGAAATCATTCTTATCGAACTTAAAAATGTAATAGGTGGGAAACACCGAAACTATTATTTCCCCAAAAAAAAAGGTAATTGTTGTACCAAGATATATTTATACTACTGTATAGAAACAAGATCAAAATTAGGGCCTACTACTTTAAGCTACAGTAGTTCAATACCGTTAACTTACGTAATGATTTTATAATGTCTGGAAACTATACAAAACAATTTTCATTGTACAGTCAAAAATTAATATAATATTGTCTGGGGTAAGATCGTAAGTATTTGCAAAAGAACTTATAGGTACTATAACGTATAGGGTCGTATCATTCTGCTGTTTCGTCCCTATTGCAACTTGTGCCCCTAAGGAGGTTCAATAAAGTTTTTCTATCTAGCCTAAAAATAATAATTTTATCTTTATGAACATTATTTTAAATTTTTAATTATCCCCATAGAGTTGTTAATTTAATAAAATATTTAAAATAAATAATACTCGGTTTAAAATATACCATATTTTTGTCAGCTCGTTCTTTAATTTTTAGATACGACTTAACCATAGAACCATAGAAAAACCATTAAAATTTTTTTTCTTTTCGATTCTCAAAGTGGACAAAAATAAACATTAAATAAAAATATTAACAATACAAATTTATAACATCTTGTTTCAGAAAACAGAACCTCTTGTCCCTTCTTCATATCTTCTATAATAAGAAGTCAAAGGAAAATATCAAAAAAATTCATTTTGATAAAACAGTTATTTTCATGGTCGTTGAGATTTTGAACAAGTATTTAGCAGTAACTAACTGTTGTCGTTAAATAACCCAAAAAATCAAAATTATTTTTTTAATTTGGACAATTCTGTTAATTTCATAATTTTTCATCATAGAACCTAAACATAATTAGTACTATTTGAAAATCTATAAATAATGATATATTGACATTTAAAAAGTTACACATTTTGTAAGCATTCTACATTTTTGAGCTCATTTTTAACTTGTTTCAGTACCGAGTTATCCACCACCTGGTAAAACATCTTTCTACATGAACTAGAACCAGAGCTTAAAATATATTTCAGTCTTTTACCTATCTCAATGCAAAGTCCCTTGAAGGTAGTAAAATTAAACGTAACTGTGCCTCAATACCACAAGTTGACGGCTCAACACAAACAGTACTCTGGGATATGGTATTAAATGTAATGTAGTAATTGCTTGCCTACAAAGGTAATTACAATCCAAAGCCCACCTAGACCAAATATATAATTACTTAAAGGAAGTGGTATTAATATATAATTACTGTCTTAACCACATTTACAGATCTTTTAACGAGTTCAGGATATTATTTCATTACGTACTGTTAATACAGTGGCATTAATGCGGAGAGTTCAACGCGTGGTTTGATAAGTGTTCTTTATATTTACACTTACACATTGTATACAACATGCAATGTTAATATTAACATGTATGCAACTCGGAGAAGTCAACTAATGGATATAATAAATTTTGAAATATTGCACAAACTTTCTCATAACGACATATGTACAGAACAATATAGATTAAACCCTCTGAAATTAGTTGTCCTCTGAAGATCCTATTTTATCAGTGGCGCATAATTACCCCGACTATGCAAAATAAACAAATTTCAGATATGAAAATAATAACATCGTGTGACATCACAATCCACACTATCTGAAATAAATTCATTAATTTTTTACTTAACATGTGGTATAATTTGACTTTCTATCTCCAGATTTCGTTATCATCAGGTTTTTTGTAATGCCACCAGTATAGGAGCAAACCTAAAGATATATTCAAGTCAAACACACTAGGAGATATTCTCTCCATCACAAGTTAGCGTTATACCTGAGTGCTAAGTAGTAACTCTTGATCCAAAACACATTAAATATTGTTGTTAGAAATTCTGAATAGAATCATACCAAACCTAAATCAAATAGCTAATTACTTCATAAAAGCATTATATAAACTTATCACACAAAAATTACTAATAACATGTTCAGTAAACTTTCAACTTTTAAAACAAACTTTCTGTCTCTATTTTATCTCATAATTTTGAAACAGTGATTCTTCTCGGGACGTCTCATTATTATTTTCTTACAGTATAAAATATGGCGGTCAAATTATCAACTAGATTTTGAAAGAAAATTAAATGTGCTATTATCTGACGATTTGTATCTAATTTTACTTGTTTTTGATAAATTGAAAACTAAATCACATTTCAGATTTTTACGAAAAGTAGACACAATTTGAGTGTAACTGTAATCAAACCAAAACACAAAATTTGGATAACTGAAAACGCAAGGCTAATGATTTTAGTCAAATTTTGATTAAATGTGGCCCTTAAACTTCAAAAAGGTATTGATCACTATCTTCTTAAAAGTCTTTGTTCAATTATCAATGAATATATTAAAACCAATTAAAGTATTATGTATATTTTGGCCAAGTGTTAATGTTGATGACTCAATCCAGTGTTGTAAACTAGAATGTAAGAGTAACCAATTTATTCTTCTATTTTTGATATCACTCGTTATATCCATTTTTATTATTACAGTACTTTACTTCTAGCTTGCAGGTCATAAGACTATAGATTTCACTAAAACATCATCAATTTTTTAAAATTAATTTCAAAAATTCGATTACAGTCACCCAGACTTATATAGGATGAATTTTCGATCGCCCCCGGAGATTAATCGGACTGTCATACCTCGGCAATTATGATGACAGTAGATCAGCTGTTGACAGAGTATATAGGCTTTGGCAGTCTGTAGTGTGGTGACAACTCCACTGGACTGACAACTAGTCCCGGAAGTTATTTAGTTAACTTAATTCATCAGTTTTCTAAATTACTTTGTTGGACAAGATTTCAAGTAAAGGGGTCACGAGATCTCAGAAAGCTCAAGTAATGTGGCGCAAAACGGAAATATATATAATAAATAAATAATAGGCATATAGCCTCGATCATCCATAATACAATTTGAATTGTGTGCAATTACTTTTATAATTAAGTGTAAGTTCTCTAATTAGTTTATTGTAATTAACTCATTAAGAGATGATTATCTAGAGTGTAGTTTCGTTTGGTGGGTACAAGTGAATTAGGACCTCTTAAAGGAACAGACAAGCAAATTTTCCTATAGAATGTCTATAATTGGTTAGCATAACCTTATCTCGGTATTTATTAATTAGCTCACCCACAAGGAACCTTAAGCATTAAAAACAACTTCATTGTATAATTATTTTAAACAATACGTCTACATAATTACAAATAGCTGTTTGCAACTACTCCAGGTTAAAGTAATGTTTCATCCCCCATTAGGATATAACTATTATTTGATAGTACTGACAATTTAAAAATTGTATTTTTTATAAATAATAGTTGAGATGTAAATGACCAAATTTCAGAAAATTTATCTTAATTTATTTCTATATTTTAATAACAAAATTTGTAAGATTGTAGACAGCTGCAAATATCCATTTCATCATAACACTGCACATTTTATGCATTAGTGTTGTGTGTAGTTTTATGAAAAAGATAGTATAATATTTATGCACCGTTTAATCTGCTCACTAAATTCTTACACGCTTGAAGATATATAATGTCTTGGAAACATGCTAAGTATATTTTAATAACGAAATTTGTAAGATTCCAGACTGCTGCAAAGATCCATTTCATCCAAACACTGCACACTTGTATGCATTAATGTTATGTAGTTTTATGGAAAAGAATGTATAATATTTATGCACCGTTTAATCTGCTCACTAAATTCTTACACGCTTGAAGATATATAATGTCTTGGAAACATGCTAAGTATATTTTAATAACGAAATTTGTAAGATTCCAGACTGCTGCAAAGATCCATTTCATCCAAACACTGCACACTTGTATGCATTAATGTTATATAGTTTTATGGAAAAGAATGTATAATATTTATGCACCGTTTAATCTGCTCACTAAATTCTTACACGCTTGAAGATATATAATGTCTTGGAAACATGCTAAGTATATTTTAATAACAAAATTTGTAAGATTGCAGACTAGTACAAAGATCTATTTCATCATAACATTGCACACTTGTATGCATTAGTGTTGTGTGTAGTTTTATGAAAAAGATAGTATAATATTTATGCACCGTTTAATCTGCACACTAAATTCTTACACGCTTGAAGATATATAATGTCTTGGAAACATGCTAAAGTATATTTTACCATCTAAATACTGACACCTCCATTTTAAAGACGGAGTTAAATTATTACTTCAACGATATAATTTCTCTTTTCTACATTACGACGGACCGAACTTGTCTTAAAGAAGAAAACTGTACTGTAGGTCTATTTATCAACAGAAATATCGCAAATTCTAAACGCCAGCACCTCGTTGTGAAACAAGACAGTAGCAATCTATTATGAATAACATATCACTGCCAAAATTCCAGCAAGCCAACTGCTTTCGCAGTATTAATCCACTTCACATGTGTTTTTACAGCTTGATCCCTGCTGTGTTATCAGTTAAACAGCTGAGACCAAACGGATGTCAACAAGTCTATATATTTTAAATTGTGGCAGATATTTAATCTAGATCTGCCGTATTTATAGCTCTGCTACATATCCTGAGGACATAATTCAATTTAATTGTTGTTAAAATGTAGGTTTAATTTAAGATAGAATTGAAAACGTGTTTAAAATTTTTATACACTGAACCAAAAAATGATTTATGATGTGCGTTTCAGAGTGAAATATTTGGTCCGAATTAAACAGATAAGAACTTCTTCAAACAGCTGCGACTGTAATTTACAATATAATTAAACACGTCTTGTTAATTAAACCACGCGCATAAATTGTGCGCATTTAGACATCGAAAATATATGATATTAGATTATATATACCAATGGCGAAGTATATTAAATCGTTGGGGAATAAATTGAATTTAGAGCACTTTGCATCCGTTACTCATGAGAATATACAGGTCGAGATATGGATAATTCGAAAACAATATTGGTTACTATGGTAACCTTACGACATATAAGGAATGTATTGAAGTGGACACATATTTTAACCCGAGGTTATATGAGGAATTGTACTTCATTCCGATAAATTTAAAATCAACAAAAATGTTTCTTTCTGAATATTTTTCCAAACTAATCTGAAACTGTTATTTTTTAAAAGTTTGATTTTTCACATGAGTTTAACTCATAAATTTTCAATTTCATTAAAATTTAAAATAAATAATAATAAATAAATAATAAATAAATAATAAATTGTTTTGAGTTATTAAAACCTTTTATAACGACGTCCTTGCTTCATTTTACTTTCTAACGATGGGTACAAACTTTGCAACGACCAGTGCGTTTTCTTTAGGACTTTAAAGTTAAAATTTTTAGGACGTATTAATGAAACCGATTAAGATAGTTTTTTTAAAAAATGACAATTTTTAGTTTTGGTAATAAAATTTGGTGTTATCTGAAAACAAAAATCCTGCTTGGAGATATGGATAAAATATGATCATAATAGAAAACCATTTCAAAATCCGTCACACCGTTTCGGTTACAATTTATTCTTTTACCGATAAATACAATTTTTTCTATTATTTAAGTATGTATATACTTTGTTGACATAAGCTTTGGTATAGGTATTAGTGTGAGAGAAAATGTGTTCAATCATTTTCAACGTTTGGCCTAGCAATGATGATAACATCTTAGTAAATATTATCCAATCAAAACGTATTTAAACCTCCCCAAATTCGTCACCATAGACGTCTTCTAAGAAGGTCAAATATGACTATAAAACATTAAATACACATGGTTTCTCTCGTAGAGGTACAGACTTGTGATTTTCTATTAATTGCTTATCCTCAACCGATTCTTTTGAAACTTTACTTCCTTTTTAATAAAGTTACAAAAATTTTGTGTGAAATATTCAACAGAGTGGTGTTTATAGAAACAAAATGGCGCAACACAAATAAACTTCTATACCTCTATTTATACTTTTATGCTTTTTACTCGTAAAGGTCTAATTGTTGAACAGCTGTTCAATTCAAATTAAACTACAATTGTATTAAAACAATATCTTATAACCTAATTGTTATGAATACAATTTTATTATCCTTTGTAGTTCCAAAATTATTTTTAGAGTTGAGGAAAAAGTAAAGTGTTGAGGATGTCTTTGAAGTGAGTTTTTAGATTGGCCACCCCGGTATCTTGATTTAACTGTACATGGCTTTTCTTACGGGCCTATTTAAAGGAGCAAGTGTTCACCCATTGTTTCAATAATGATGAGGATTTGAAGAGTATTATCGAAGAGAAATTTATTCGGATCTCACATAATTACTTTTATAAGGCGTCCGAGACATTTGTTAGGCGTTGCTATCAGTGTGTCGTTGTGGATAGCTTTCAGTTTTGAATAAATAAATTGTTATTTTTATTGGTTTTAAAAACAAATAATTAGTTTGTGTGTGTTTTAAAAAGAAATTGCGGCCGTATTAAACTATACTTTAATTCATACTGGAGGAGTTTATGTGTTGCCACCATTTTGTTTGTATAAACACCAGTGTTTTGAAATTTTTACACAACTTTTTTTGTAACTTTTTTTAAAAAATACGTGAAGTTTCAAGAAAATCGGTTGCGAAATAAGTAATTAATAGAAAATCAAAACGTGCACCTTTTCGTGGGACACAGTGTATAACAACGACAGACGTAAAAAAAAACACTTTTTACACTCAAAACGGATTTATTCGCAAAAAAATCTACATCATTTTTTTTTACCCATCACATACCTCTCTATACTTCATTTATGGAAAAAATAAAAACAGTTTTTAATATGTCATTTCCTAAGTTGTACAAATGCTCATTTATGGCTTTTAAGTCTACATCTATTCATTTCCAAACATTTTTTCACAATGAAAAATAGTTATTACAACAATAAAAACAACTCATAATCTCCAAACAATTTGATAATAATTTGTTATAATAATTTTAGAAAGCGGAGTTTTAGTTTTAGTTAAATTAAACATGTAAACTAGGTTTTATTATTTGTTGAATACGAGTGAAGTAAAGTTTAAATGTTTGATATTTTCCTTTGTTACAGGACCTACAAAACTTAAAAGAGCTCACGTTTTATAACTGGAGATCTGCATATACTGGGTCTGTCAAAAGTAAGTTAAAACTTTAAATGGTTGTTGTTTCATTATTTGTTGTCCAATCCCTGGTATAAAACTCTTTATCGTGTGGTAATATAATTTGGATTTATTAAAACATCAGCTGTTAATTCATTGTTATTTGTCGCCATAGCAACGAGTTTTCTCATTGTTCATTAATTTCAAACACATGAATCTAGTAGGTAGTAAACTTGTAGTAAATATTAATATTTCATTTATTGCAACATGACTTTACCTTTACAGAAATCGTATTGATTGTGTTATTATGAATGTAAACGCAGTTTATCAACTGGGTTAGGAAAATTTCGTACTCGAAAAGGTTTGACGGACGGACCGTGGAGTGTAGTCGCGTATAAAAAGGTGGTTAGTAAGTTTGAAACCACCGAGTTCGTTGGAGACATCAAGAAGCAAGGAATACCTTCAATCGTAAGAGATGAAATTGTTGTAGCTAACGTTTTAAAAAAAAAACAATACAATATAATATTTCTTATAAGGACTTTTGGGTGTTAAATTTAGAGGATATGTAGATATTACATTGGGGCTGGGTAAGAACCACGATGTCGCTCAACTTTGTAAATAGTAAATACATAGTAGAGTGACCATTATATCGAAATAATTGTATTTGTAACATTTTATCCATTTATGATGTTGTTTTCCCTCCTAAAAAAGTTTGTCCAGGTCGAGAGACAACTAAATCGTTTCACTCACTCTCGTAAAATTCATCTCATTTCAACAAAATTCTTCTACCTGTAAATCAACATCAACCTAATACTTTCAGTGGCTCACTATAATGAGTACGGGCTTTGCAATCCCGAGGTATCCTGGCTGAATCTACATCTTCCTACATGTAATCTTGGGTTAGATCCCTCTCTTTCATCTTTTATATGAGGTTTCTCTTGAACGACACTGACGCTATTAAAAGTAATCGAAGTCTAGGAATATTTATTTTATGTTATTTTCTTCCGTTTTTTAGGTGAATAGCAATAACATAATAAAGTTAGGAATAAGTAAAAACAGTAAGATTATTCTTTCAACAACACTAGGCTTTGAGAAGTTACGCAATGTTACTGAACACTGTTTAGTGTTTTTTTATAAATTATATCACATCAATGAGAAGCTTTTAACACGATTAAACTGATTATGTAACACTGACCTTTACAAAACTCCTCCAGGCAAAACCCATCCTCGTAAGAAGACTGATGATAGAGTCCGTTACTCTTTGTTTCATTATAAATCTCTTTACATAAAACCATTATACCGGACTTGGACTTCTGCAATCATCTGTAACGAGTGGTTTGTGTCAAGCTAAAGTGTTTTAACCTACTGTAAGCATGGAGGGTGTATTAGTCTCTTTGTCGGAACGTAAGGGTGTGCTGTAACAGGTAAACTAATGTAACATGGGGAGTGGTTGAAGTTTTAAATTGTAAATATCGAAAGTTTGTTTTATGGAGGTTTTAGGAAATGTTAAATTGTATTGGTTTAAACAGGTTTTCTGGATCTTGTAATATCACTATTTTCTTGACGTAGGCTAGACCCTAACGACCTCGTAAGTGTGTATATTTAGAAAAGTCTCCACTTGCTACCCTCGTGTCGAAAGCTCAGTTCTGATGGATTGCCTAACTATACGAATATCAGATTTTATTAGGACGTTAGAGTACAGTTTACATTTTTAACAATACTATTTGTCATCGAACTGAACTCTGAAATTTTGTCTAATTTAGTATAAGTTGAATGACACATGAGATATGAACAAAATAACTGTTTAAAATGACCACTATTTAGATAGTTACAAATTAGATTTTTCTACGTAAGGTCAACAACGAGAGGGACGGTATCTCAAAAAATTTTTTCGATTTTCGTGAGGTTTTGGAAAGATCAGTCAAAAAACGAAGGTCTTTCATGTATTACTAAACTTACTATATACTGAGTAAGTAATTAGGTTCTAGAAAGTAAGACCTTTATGTGCTTGAACGCGATTTTTGTTTGTTGTTTACTTCGTTACTAAGGTTATCTTCGTTAAACAACTATCGCCCCACAATACTATAAATGTGTGTGTCAACATGCTTAAATGTCCTGAGCAAATGTTTAATTTGATTAAGTAAAAACAAAATATAGACTTCTCAAGAAAATGTTTTACTTTTTTCAAGTATATCTTTTTTCCAACTAAAAACATGTTTGGAACATAATATTCTGTGGTTATCATAAAAAAACTAATCTCTCTATATTTCTTCGGGTTTTATGTCCAACGAAACTGAAAAAGTGGGTTGTGTTTTTTCGATATTCAATCATTCAGTGTGTCGAAAGTTATAAATACATTGTTTCTGCCCATCTCTTCTATTTGTCATCTTTATCTATAAGGTTTTTATTTAATCTACCTCAGTAATTATGTTATCTGCAATATCGTATTGTTTTTGTTTTGTATTGACTTGTTTTATTTCATTTTTGCGTTTAATATTATGTTTTTTTCTTTGTTGTTATTCATTTTAGTGTTTTAGTTTTATTATGTTTTATTATCGTTTCTATATATTTTATTTTCTTATGTCTCGTTTTGTTTTGAATTTGTTAATTCGACTGGATTTGTTTTTCCTATGAAAATTAAAGTTTTTAATTAATTGTTTATTACAAAGCTAATATATTTTATTGTTGCATTCTTCTTGCTATCATAAAATCCAACAAGAAATATCAAGATGGTGGTAGTTTTTCAGAAACTAAAACAAAAGTATCGCACGATAAATTGACGAGCTTAAGTATGAAGTTTTATTTTTACTGTACACTGGTGTTGTTTTCTTTTTGGCTCATGTAACAGTCTCAGTAGATTGATAATTTTTCTTGAACAACACGTGATGATGGAATTTGATACAATACTCACCACGAGTTTGTCACATGACGGATGAAAATCAAATTATTGTCAAAATAGTAATTTAGAACTTTAACTTCCCAATAAAATGTGATATTCTTACGACATCCGGTACGACAGTGTCGCCGAAGCGAGCGAAGTTAGTTCAGGCTCAATTTATTTATTGAAATAAACGACCTTCAAGATATAAAAATGTTACGACATTTTTATTTGTATACAGTTATGAACAATTCAAGACACGTTGGACACCTTGACACAATAAAAAAATTGAAACGTTTCTTTATTTAAATAAAGTTGTTTGTTAAAAAATAAATGCTTCATTCTTTTAATGACCGACGTTCAATAAATTCTCACCATTTGTAACGCATACCATTATAAATATATCTGACATTTGAAATACTTTGACTAAATTCCTCACACCGTGGACAATGTACAAAACAAACTCAGCTGTCTGCTATTATCCGTATCGAATCTAATAACGGATATATATAGCACACAAACTCTGACATCTCTAACGGACAACGGTCATATGACATTCCGAATATCCCTCGCGGCAATGGAAGAAGTGTCCTTTATGCAAAGCTGGTTAATACAAGGTTATAAAGGTCATGTATACCGCATGACATTAGCACACAATCCTATTTACCAGTCCCGTTTGGAAAGTGTTTACCATTTCTGTAAACTTCCCTCCATTAAATTACTATTTACGGTAGATATTTGTCATCTGCTACTTAATTGTAAATGCGAGGAATTCTCCAGAGGATCTGCGTATTCCGCAATTATAAATGTATCATAAAATTTATAATTTCATACAGTTAGAAAATTTGTATATTTGACTTAATATTCTACTTGTAATTAAGATTACAATTCAATTACCTTTTTATTTAGTCGTTTCTTGTTTTACTATTATTTTATTGTATTTATCGCTTTACCTTGTGTTCTTATTTTGTTTTATTTCATCTTTTCTTTTCTTGTTTATTTTTATTTTAGTGCATTCTATTTTGTTTTGTCTCTACTTGAATTCTTTTGTTATATTTTCTCTTACAATGTTTTAATTTGATTTTGTTGGATTTGGTTCACTTTGGTATTTCAATTTTTCGTTTGTCTTCTCGTGTTTTGTTATTGAACATTGTCTTATTTTATTTTCATTTTTGTCTTTCTTATATAGTTTAATTTTGCCATCTTGCTCAGTCTTATCTTGTTTTTGTTCCCTTTTACTCACTTTTTTCTTCCTTTGCATTGTTTTGGTTTTTGTGTTTCTTGTTTTTTAAATTTTATTTTTTTATTCAAGTGTTTTTTGTCAAAATTTGAATATATTCCTCATTACAATAAAATGTAAGGAATTTCCTGTTCACCGTAAAAAATAAAACAAATAAATAAATAAACATGGTACGCCATTCGAAGCAACGCCCATGTAACATTTCTGTGAAAGAACAACGAAAAATAAACTTAATCTAAGAATCGCAAGGCTTTTGCCATTACTTTAATATTAAATGTTGAGCTTGCATATGAGAAAAATTATACAGTATAACAAACACACAGAACACAATTCTCATAAAAAAAATACGCCTAAGTATAGTTATAGTTGGTATAGTTTGACTGGTGGAGCTCGTGTATCACTGAAGAGGACGACTTTGTCGTCGAAACGCGTCTGATACTTAGGCGTATTTTTTTTATGAGAATTGTGTTCTGTGTGTTTGTTATACTGTATTACATTAATACAATGCGACACATTCTAAAGTTATTAACCACTCCAAAACACTTGATTAACGATAAGAAATACAAATTATACCATTTAGTGAAACGATTGTCTGTTGGTAATTAATTAAAACGTCAGATTATCTGTTTGACCTTTACTGAAAGTGATAGTGACCATATTCGAGGCTAATCTATTAGTCTCGTCACAAGCCATGCTCTAGATTTCTAATAAATTAACATCCGCACGATCAATTGAAAGTGTTCTAACTACGCGATGGTACATTTTAAATCGGTTTTGTTGAAATAACAAAGTGGTCTATTGAAGTTTTAATCTACATCGAAGATAACTATTAATTTAATTACTTTGTAACATAAATTGGTTATTAAAATAGGGAAGATTTTATTTTTATTACTACTGCGTTTTCGTAATAATAACAAGTATCTGCTTATATATCCTTTGTGTCCTTCCCATTTAAGCGCTTTATTTAATATTGACCAAAAGAAAAGATACTTTATATAATTTTACCAATGAAAACCATTTTGAATTCACCAAACACCATTCTCACAAGATGTCCCTCAGAGAGTCACTAAAGTGAGTACAGACTTGGCAATCCCGAGTGTCCTTGCTGGATTTATCTTAACTTGACCAACTCTTGTTATTTGCCGACCCTAAAGCTGTTAGAGTAATCAAGGGCTGTGGAGGCTTATATTATGTTTTTTCCTCCTTTTTTTATAAGTTATAATTTCCCATTGTAATATTTTGGTCTAATTTTAGTGTTGTCTACTTAGGAATAATCATTTTAGTCTTTTCTCCATGTTATAGTGCCCACAAAATTCAACCATTTAAAGTCTTACAGATTCTAATAAAAAAACAGCATATTGTGGACGGCAAATAACAAATCTTATAAAATCTTACATTGGGCAATCTTATTTTTAATTTTAAACACGCGTTTAACATTTTAAATTTAACTAAAATATCTCATTTGTGTGATTCCAATGATGGGCTGTTATCAACTATTTCGGTTTAAAACAGTGTTTTCACCAGGATAATTCTGAAAAATTAAGTTAAATCAATTTTAAAATATTCTAAGGGGTTCAGAAAAGTGAGTACTGGGTGACAATCCCAAGGGACACTAGCTGAATGTATACTTTTTCCATGCTATTTTGGGTTATAATCCTTCTTTTTTATCTTTCTCATCTGGTGTCTCTTGACCAACTCTTGTTCTCTTCCGGCCCCTGACGCTGTTAGAGCACTTGGGCTTTATTTTATTTCACTTTAATACTTATCTAAAAGGCGATAATGACCAATAGGTTTTCTCCTTTAAACAACATGAATAATAAAAATAATATCAAAATTATCATAAATACCAAACTATAATTTGTATAAAATACAAATATTATATAAAAGAATTATTATTAAAATATAATAATATATATATATATAATATATATATATATATATATATATATATATATATATATATTATTATTATTTGAATAGAAGATGAAACTGTATTTATAGTTGAAGTATGTCAAAAGAACTAATTTTAGTAACGGGTTATTCTTTGGGGGTTGCTTCGAGATTTACCTTTGAATACGTGCGACTAGCACAATTACAATTATTAAGATCTTAAGTGAATTCAAGGAATTAGAAGGCGGAGCTCCACATTTCTTTGCTCTTTTATCCCTACGAAAGTACACCATATTTTGTCACCTGCGAAAGACGGACAAAATGCTCTCGTAATTTTCCTATTCAATTCTGACACACAGATACGTTCTACAACTAGTTGAAAACAGTTTCCATACGACCGCGGTAAAGAAACAATTTAATGAAACCTTGACGAGAGGTGTATTGACTATAACTGGTTGCAAAAGTAAAACAAGTACATTTCTCCATCAGAATGATAACTTGAAATGACCTTCAATGTGAGAAAGGTGAAGTATTATAAATAACTCATGTAATCACAGCTGGTCTTGTTAACATCAGCTGTTATTACCGACCGTGTCTATCATTCTGATAGCGATCAGCTGATTAGATCCTTAAAGTCGCCGTTGAATATTAAGTAGTTAGACACTTGTGATACACACACTGTCAATCGAGAAAATAAAGTTTAAGTTCAAAGTTGTAAGGTAATGTTTAGACTACTGGACTCGAACGTTAAGAGGTTCAGATGAGTATTATTTATACCTTAAATTTCATACAGCAAATGATCCATGTTAACTTCTCTCTAATCTTAAAACATTCATATCGAAATGTAGCCTGAAGATAATCGATATTTAATCTTATCGAGGTTGTAACACTTTGTTTTTGTTCATAAAAATCTAAAATATAATTTTTTAGAACACAAATTTGAAATTGTCTATATCTCATAATGATTTATTAACAGGACAGCTAAAAATTAACTCTCCCTCCTCCAACTTTGTTATTAATTACGATATCTAAACACATTTTGCGGCAGTTTAAAGCACACGGTTTTTTAATTTTGACTTCAGGAGATGTAAGGGGAGAGGATAAATCAAAATATTTAGATGGAACTTATGGCCATGTGTTGAATCATTTTAAAGTGCTAATCTAGTTATGGGTTATTTACCCTCAAGGGGTGGGGTTGACTGCAAATATTTAAATACGATGTAGTCATTTGATACCTAATTTTAAAGGTATGTGAGACAAATAATGATGTTTAAAAAATTATAAAAAGTGTTCAATAAATGGGTTTCCACTTTAATTTGAATTAAACTATAAAATTTAAAAACGAAGCTCAGAAGCAGCCTCTCACCACAAAGAAGATTGGTGAATTTTAGATATATTAACTAATAACAAAGTTGAAAAGCCCCCCCCTCCTATTTGCAAGTTTCTTTTCAGCCGCCCTGTATAACTATAGAGAAAACACTGTTGAAAACATTTAATCGTTGTAATGATTTTCTGTAATGTAAGATTTATAAATTGGAATTATATTCAAATTTGTCATTTAATAAGTTTTTGAAATTAAAACAAAAAAGTTACCAGAACATATATTGGGAAATGTAACATCCCTTTGAATGTGTGCATCCTTACGAGAAAACGACTGGATCGATTTTATCAAAATAGGTATGTAGTTTTATTTTACCATATTCCGAGTTGTTTTACTGATTTTTTTATTGAAATTCTTTCCGACAACTCAAAATATGGGCGTACCTGTCATAAGACAAAAACACCATCACAATTTGGTCGATATTTCTCCAAAAATATTGGTTCAGTATTAGTAAACAAAAAACAAAAACTGTCGTGGAAATGTTATAATTAATTGTCTTAATAAAATTATTCTACGGATTTTATTGAAATATGTGAAGATTAATTTCCTATAGCTGAGAGTAAAATTTCAAATAATAAAAATTTCCATTACGAAATAATTTCAACAAAACGAGCGATTGTAATTAAAAAAAAAAAGTGCGCAAGTTTAGACTTTATTTAAATATATAAATGGCATATTAAAAGTAATCCAAAAAATGTGAGATTATTGTATTTATTTCCACGGTTTATTTTCGCTTTTTTTATTGATAACTTTTAAAAAGTAACATTTTGGAGAACGAATACTTTTATTTGTTTATTTCTCGATTCTCAGTAGATCTGTGAGAAAGTTTGTGCAATGTTTTTGCACCACCTATAATTTACTTGTGTGTATAAACCTTTCCGGTCAACACACTTACCCTAGATAACATAGTAAACAAATTATTGCTTCAAGTTTCATTATCCTATTATATGGACTGGTCATTTTAAGATACCTGTTATGGATTGAGTTGGTGTTGGAATTCGCTCCTTAAATAGGTTACTAGATGCAGTTCAACTTGACAGGCCTCATTTATTTTTCTGTTTTATTGAAGATGGTATTTCAAACAACGTTCCGTACAGGTTGTTCATTATAAGTAATAAAATAGTTTTGATTTATTGTATTTTTTACAAAAATTGGAGAGTGAGTTTCGTGTTGTTCCGTCAGGCACAAGTTTATAGTGGAGTATGGATGTGACAACCCTGAAGTAGCTATGCTAGTTCTACACCTTGTTGATTCTTCCGATCTTTATGGTAGAGGTTTCGAGGACTAGGGGGCCTCTTAATGCGCTTTTTGTTAAGGTATTAGATGGTTTTTCACTTGCTAAAAAAATTTTCATAGAAATCCCAAAATTTCCCAATCACGTCTACCTGTAAATTTCCCTTATATACGAGATATTAAGCCGTTCTCATACTTTTCACCCACTCTGTATGTATATTACACGTTAAATTTGGCAAATATTAATTTATTCGTAATCAGAATAAATTCTACTTTTATTTCACGCACATAATATTTCCACACACAATATTTTAAACTTCATAGTTTTTTACCCTTAACTACCCCAAGGTCGTTTTTTTCATTATTGGTCTAAATATTGGACAATACAAAGAATATAAATGGAAAGTTTGAAATATATAGTCTACTTGTCTGTGTAGAATGGTTGCAACTTAAAGACAGATAAACGGACAAACCTTAAAAAAGAATGGGCCGAGTAATCGTTGTAGAATACTCATTCATTTTCACATCCCCTGAGTAAAAAAAAGTGGTTTTTTAATTATGTCTTCTATCTGTATATCGTCTGTTTAATCAAATTTAGTATGTGGCATATTTTCGCCACATCTCCAAGCCTTCATCACATTTTTTTTTTAAATAAACATTTAATTCCATTTAAAAACTCAAAATTACAATATTATTCAAAATCGGCTCTAACTCTATTGATTATCATCTCTCCAAAAATCGCGGTTCGTTATTAATTGGTAAAATCTAAAAAATCG
The DNA here is from genome assembly GCA_963513935.1 of Aphrophora alni. Taxonomy (NCBI): domain Eukaryota; kingdom Metazoa; phylum Arthropoda; class Insecta; order Hemiptera; family Aphrophoridae; genus Aphrophora; species Aphrophora alni. The sequence continues at coordinate 131,223,266 of OY740770.1, read as the reverse complement.
GCCAAAGGGCAATTTAAGTTACGTAATTAATCAAAATCGACTCTACCGATTTCAATCAAATTTCAATGAAATGTGTAGAATAATACCCAAACTCCCAATTATTTTTTGTGAGTTAAAAAAAAATAAAATAAAATTCAACTCGTTGATATTCAATTTTCTGTTTTTCAAAATACTCATGAACAGTAATATTCTTTTACGTGATGTTTATGACACGTTGTATGGCGCTAACAGAATATACACTTTATTGAATTGGTCTTGGGTTAGATCCCTCCCTTTCATCTTTGTTATCATCTCCCTCGACCAACTATTGTTCTCTTCCTTCCATGACGTTTAGAACATAGGAGAGCTAAGGGGTCTTTATTCTACACTCTTTTTTTTTTTGGTTTTCGGACCAAATACTTCATCGTAATTATTTACACTTTTTGAAATATAATTCCCGGACAGGTTTATACACAAAATCTTGTATTTGTGTTTGTGTATTGGTACGACTGCTAATTAATTCAATATTAGTGCAGGATTATATTCTCTTGGCGTTCATATTGATGAGGTTCCGTAGCTAAACTACCTTGTCACAACAACCTGTCACTCGCATCTCTTGACTGATGAATATATTTCTACGCTTGTTTCATAATAATCCAATTACAGAAAGCTTAGTTACATCTTTATCATTCCTAAAGGCGGTAACGTCCAACACCAGAAGTGTCAAGTTGTTAGACATCTCTTGATCAAGCTATTTGGAATTCATCAGAGGTTAATAATAGACCAGGTTTTAGACGGATTATGGACCGCCTAATTTGATGAATCTAAATATAAGTTATTATATTCTGTCATATAACGTATAGTTTAGAAAGAGTAATGTATGAGAAACCGTTACAAGCGTTTATTAATGTATACTTTTAGAAGTTTACAAATTTATATAAAATTTAAGGCTCTATTGGATTATTTATTTGTTACTTTTATGAAGGTTCCCAACTTCCGATATCCTGGGAATGTCCATTCTCCCAAATATACTTCAAATATGATAAGGTATAGTTACCATAATTTTGTACCTATCCCTTTCCCCTTGCTTGCAGGAAATAACCTACTTGTTTGTTGTCTGACTATAGAAACTATCTAAGAAGGAGTAAAACAAAGCTGCATTATTTTAGAAACAACTCCAATCTTTTACTGTCACAAGTACAGGGTAAGTTTGGGAATAGTCAAAATATATCCCTTCCGGTTTTAACTGATCTTTACGTTTCATAGCTATAAGAAACCGAAAAGTGATTTTAAACAGTTTTAGGGACGATAGATAAAACAGACGGACCTTTAAAATTTCGTGCAACCCGTCTATACAGACAAAACGATAAATCCTATATATTTCAAACTTTGACTTTATATTATTTGTATTGTTTAAATATAGATAAAACGTAACGATAATAACAACAAAATGACCTTGAGCTAGTTAAGGTGCAAAAACTATAAAGTTTAAAAATTGGAAATATTACGTGTGAGGTATCAAATAATCAAATAAAACAAAAAATTATTCTAATTGCGAATATGTATATTTATTTGATGAAAAAATTAATGTGTTGGTGTTAGGCCAGATTTTAAGTGTCAGTTAAATCATGACCCTCCCCCTCCCATAACAACTTCATGACCCTATAACAAAATTATTTAGATTTAAAATTTAATTGGACTTTAAAATCATATATCATTGTTTTTTTGTTTTTATATGGCGAATACCATTTAATTTAACTACATAATGAGTAGTGTACAAGTTGTAAAAAAAGTTTTTGTGAGATGTGGGACAAACAATTCAAAAGCCATTAAAAGATGGATTGTATTTTCATTAATTTCTCTTTCTTAGGGTCTTCAATTAAGGTTTGATTACAAACATGTATGTTTATTTAACAAAGAAATTAATACGTTGGTGCTAGACCGCTTTAAAGACTTGGAATTTTAAAAATAACTGGCCCTGTATTCCTATGGAGTTGTTGTTTGGCATAAAAAACACGCGTGACATTTTTATTTGTTCTTATCCGGATAGTATTCAATTTATAAGGCTCTACGTTAGATGGAAATAATATCAACCCCACCTCTCTACGATTACAAATAGCAAGTGGAGATTTTTAGTATACACACATGTATAAAGACCGTCATATGCCTAGCCGAAGTCAAAAAGTAGTGATGTACAAAAAACGAATTTAAAAAATATCGGTTGTACAAAAAAAAATATGTACAAAATGGCGGTTGTGTCCCATTTTGTAACACACTAAACTAGATAAAAGTTTGTAGATTTTAATTCTGCATGTAATGCTATCAACCCTACCTCTCTACACGATGACATAGATTTCAACCCTACTTGCCAAGGAAATATGATATTTGTATACTTACAAGATCCAGCAGGGTCGAGTGGAGGCTACTTAACATTGAACCCATCAGGACCGAAATACTAACAAGAGCGAGGCCCGTGAGGCCTAGTCTAGGTTTATAAAACCTCTATAAAAACTGTTTCAAACAAACTTAACCTACCTTTTGACCTACCGATATAATTTTTCATTTCCTATAAGCCCCTTGTATAACATTGTATGATGGGACTGGTTATGAAGCGTGTTTTATATTTACTCCTTCAAGACTTTTGAGACATCCTATATATACAACTACTTTGTAGCACCAGCAGACTTAATAACGCCGACATAAGCAAACATTTTCCAAACTGTACTTAACTATATAATTCAATACGACAGTGATTTCAGAGTGTTTGAATTGCCGACAAAATGGCGTCGTAAGTAGCGATTTTATGTAATTTCTTGTTTAATGTTTACTTTTATGGAAGACGCGTCTGGTAGAAAGCTATTACATATGATGCTGCAATAAAATGTGTGATAAAATCAGGCCGGTGGTGTGAGATACGAAGGAAAGCTAAGCTAAGCTTTAACTATTAAATTAAACTGTTAATAAACATTGCACTAACTTTCTCCTACACTAACCATGGAAGAACATGGCTAATTGGGTTAAGGCGAGCTTCTAGCTAACCGCAATTCGGAGTTATAAAAATGTAAAATGTTACGCAGGTTAAAAAAAAAACGGTTTCTGGATTTTCCGTATATTAAGGCTACTATCGCCTTTCCTTTAATCGGCGTGAAGGAAAATCTTTCCAAATAACACCTCAATAAGCACTGTGGTGAAATATACAAAATTAATTAATAATTCCCTTTACCATATCACCCCCCCCCCGTCAAGAGGACTCCCTCGGTACGCTCGTGTAAGTGTGTCTACTATGGTGGATCTAGAAGCTGTCTTTTTTTTACTTAGGACCTTTATGAGCCTCGTAATATATCATTTTGTGCAACTAGAGATCTGTAGACATATTTTACCCAGATCTAAATCTCCAAACAAAGGAATACACACACAAAAAGTAGACAAATAAATTCATGTCATATCACACCAGCGAATACTTATTAACATAAACTGTTCAATAAATCCATGTGAAACTGTAGACCTATTTATAAAAGTGAACTCGATCAGTAACAAAAAACAAATCTCTGTGAACGGCGGGATAACAAAAGAGACTCTAACAAGAGTTGGGATTCCGAATATTTTCGATGGAAGTGTGTAAACAAGTTGAGGAATCGTAATGGTGCGTTATGACAAACTGTATCGAGGCCAGAACGCGCCGAATTGCGTGAGAACTGGAACTAGTCGGAGAAAGCCGAATCTGAACGATTCCAAATAAACCATCGCACGTAAGAAATCGGTAATTATGCTATACATACAAGTGTTTTATATTTACTGTTATGTTGTTTGTTCGTCAATATCTAGTGGTTATTGTGGTACTTTCCCAACTCTGCTTTGTCAAACAACCAGTAACTAGATTTAATATTATTTAAAATACGTATGTTAATCCAAGTAGCTATAAATATTTACACATATATAAGGTGTCCCAAAAGTATCGTCCCCAAGCTTCTAAATGTTAAAAAAAATTGCACTTTTAAGATCATATGGCTACTTATAATTTCCCAATTTTGAGGGTGGGGTAAAATTGTCTTATATACAAAAAGTTAATTACTTTAATCAATAAGTTATTCCAACAGCAAGTATTTTTTCACTTTTTGAAAATTTAATAAGTATTGGACTTTTGACAGACCTTTCTTATTTTTTAGATTTACTTAATAAAAGTAGATATTTTCTATCCTTATTCAAGTGTGTGGTCCTGTACCGAAAAAATAACTGAATATTCCTGGGCAAGACGAGTTACCCCAATTTACCGCCACACAAAAATACATAATAAATAAAACTGTAATCCTAAATTCAAGTTACAAAACATGATTATACATTTTTATGTAAAATTCAAATTTTATATTTTTGATCGACTTTAAAGGCTAGATAAAGCTAGCCTTACGCGATTTTGGAGAAAAGTGTGTAATAATTTTCAAGAGATTATTTTTCGATTAAAAAAGATTACTTATATATATATATATACAATATATGGTATATAGGAATTTATTATATCTCTTCTTTTTGGAAGGGATGGGTCTTTTTTCAAGAACATGAGATTAAAATGAAATTTAGTAATTACTATTTTATGAGTTGTGGAATTCGATAATTTGCTAGGTTTTTAAATTTATAAGAGAAAGACGAGTTAGGACAATTTACCTTCATACAAAAATTGATATGAAATAAACTACAACCAAAACATTTAGATTTTAAATTTGAAAATATTAATATTCATTTGATGTAAAAATCAAATTTTATTAATTTCTGATCTACCTTCAAAACTATAGAAAACATTTAAGAAAAAGTAATTTGTAAGAGGTTATTTTTCGATTAAAAACAAAAACTAAATAAAACTATCTTGTAATAAAAATACGAAATATGGGAATTTGGTATATCTCTTTTCTGGAGGGTGTGGGGGATGTTTTTTTCGAGAACATGAGATTAAATTGAAAATTAGTAATTAATAAATATTTTAAAAGCTATATATTTGACAATAAACAAGGAATTTTAATATTTTATACAAAGTATATTGATTGTTTTTTCAATATAATTGTTTCAAAATCATGATTTAGGCTGCATCCTGAAAAATGTTTAAATTAAAATTAAATACTTTACCTACCTCTGCCCCACGATAAACCAGAAATTCCTTATAAAATAATTTATTCTAAAACAAACATGAATTAAATAAATTCACCTTACTTTCTTGAAACGTATTTGTCACAAAAACTACTACTTCCACAAAAAAATAAAATGTAAATCAATCTTTAAACAAATGTTTTAATTATCTAATTGAACCCCAAAATCCACCCACACCTCTTCTTATGCGTTCTTATAAATTTGAATCTATACAAAATTTGATGTATCAATTAAGCAAACCATATTTGACCTGCCTAACTTATTAATAATATATTAAGAGTACTTTTGTTAAAAAATAAACTCCAAATTTGAGGTATTGAAGCTAAATTAACTTATTTCAAATTTAGTTAATATTTGTTTCTCCTTTACTGGGATATTCTGTATATATATAAAAGTCAACGAAATAACAAAACAGGTTCATAACTTTTATTAAAATCCGAAGATCAGGCCTTACCGTGATAAATTCAATACCAATTTGGAAGTTATCAAAACAAACTAAAATATTAAAATTAATAATTAAAAATGGAAATAATTAGTAAAACGTATTTATTGACAAGTATCGTAGCTCTCTTACAAAGAAACGTTCCCGAGTAACAACAGAAAGCAATTAAAACTGTTGATTGCAAACATTAAGTTAGGTAATAAACTACCACGTGGTAACGACTAAAGGTTCGCACATTACAATCAAAGGGAAAGTTCACATTGTCTTGTCGTTAATTAATTGTTTATCTTCCACAGGTTTTTAATAAAACATCAGAAACAGGACTGTTACGTGGAATCGATATCGGTAGCGTGTGGATGAGTGTTGCGTACACTTACAACTTTCCATCTTGGTACTTACCCAACCAACCCTTGCAGATGTTTATTTAAGAGTGCACAGTATAAGGACGAACCTGATTCATGCAATCCTCTGCAATATCACCACTTTCTTATCGAAATATAAAGAACTGATGTAATAAACGACAATTTGTTCACAATATATTCAAATTATTATTGTTAATATTACCTAATTGTTTGTATATGAGTACATAACAGAAAACACTTATTTAAGGTGAAATAGTTGAAAGCAGCCATTGTATTCAATACAATAAGGATAAAACAACAGGATGAAGTGGCGTTACAATGTTAGAAAATCACAAGCAAGCACTTACTTCTTACTTCTGGCCAACCTAGTTTTAATTTTAGAATGAAATTTTGAATACTCATGGGTTCATTATAGTAATTACGGACCTGACAATTTCAAGAAAACATAGCTGGAACGATACGTTTTTCTGTGTGGTATAGGGTATAGGGTATATGGTATAGGGTATAGGGTATATGGTATAGGGTATAGGTGTAGGGTATAGGGTATAATCATCTTGCCTATCTTGTCTCTCTTGACTAACTCTTCCCCTCTTCTCTTCCGATCTAGGCGATATTGTAGTATCAAGGGCAAGGATTTTTTAATTTTCTTTTCTTTTCTTTTATTTGTTTACTTATGATGACCAAGAGGTTTTCGACTATAAACAACAAGGGAGGTTGTACAAGACTACAACAATCAGTTTCATTTTGAGCAATCTTACCGACACTGTACATTAAATAACGTTATATAATAGTAATGAACGTACTACCTTTCTATGAGAGAAAGAGAGAGAGAGAGAGAGAGAGAGAGAGAGAGAGAGAGAGAGAGAGAGAGAGAGAGAGAGAGAGAGAGAGAGAGAGAGAGAGAGAGAGAGAGAGAGAGAGAGAGAGAGAGAGAGAGAGATGACTTTCCACTTCTTTAACTCTGGTGCAAATAAGATATGAAAACTTTAATTTTGCAAAACGAAAAATGATTGTAGTTTATTTTCAAATGTCTAATAATTTCAAATAATGTTTGAAATCTTGAAAAACAAATTTCTTAATGAAATTGGAATTCTAAACAACTATCATAAATGGTAAGACACAATATTTATACCAATTATGATAAAAATCGTTTTAAAATGGTAGTTTTAAAAATGTTTTATCGTCTCACTGGTTATTTCAAAAACGGGACAGCAAATCAGAAATATTGCTAACCCCTTGCTAATGGACACAATATTAAGTTTAGACATAATCTTAAAAAAAACGTTTGTTTCAAGTTTTTGTTGAGTTTCTGTCGAACTTACAAGTACCAAGTTTCATTAATGTAGTATTAATCTCTTGTATTCCAAAAATAAAAATTGGGCTTTGTGATGTGCATCTAGAACACCTAAGGATTGGGCCGATTACAGATTCACCAATTCGTTTATGGATTTCATTTCAGATTGGTTTGAAACAAAACATTCCCGTTTTATTCAAACTTTAAATATTGTCTACAAACTGAAAAGTGAAATCATAGAGGTGTTAACATTTTGCTATGTACATTCCGCATCAAATAATCGTACCCTTAAATAATATTCTATTGGCGAGGATCGGTGTACATTTCATGGTCTCTCCTCTGAGATACACAGAACAGACGTCTCTGAAAGCTATTGCACAATAAATAGTTCAAAATCATTGCACAAACGTGTTCATCCGCACATAACCAAAACTAAATAAAAACCATCCAAAATTGTCAGTGTGATATTTTTTATCAATCAAAACGTAAAAACAAATATTTTAGAATTATTACATATACATTTAAATAAAGGCCAAAACTTAGTTCACTTGTGCTATAAATCGTATTAGATTGAAATTTATTATTTAATCGCAACTGTCAATTTACATTTTGGTTTCTTGCCAATTAATTCTGAACCGTATATTTTTTTTACTTCCGATGTTCTACTCGTTAATATCAATCTTCCTTCACAATAGACTCAAATTTTGAGAAATTACGATTTTATAACAACCCATGGTCGATTTTGTGGTTATTTACCGATACCTGTTGAATCCTTTTTTTTGAGGTATCACAACCGATACGTTTTATATAAGTCCTTAAAGGCTACAAATCGATTTAAAAAAATCGTTACTTTGTATATTTTTTTAAACAGCTACCCTCTACTTTTGAGTTAACAGTCATATAGGGACATATAGGAACAGTTACATTTATAAAGTCGAAGTGTTTTAAACAGCAGTTTAAATTGTAACAAATATTTAGAAAATTAATGCAACAAAGTGTCAATACAAATGACATTACAATTGTCCAAAATATATTGAAAATACTAATAGAAATATCAATATTAAATATGAAAACGATATTTATAATATAGACTTTAACGCATATTTAAAATTTCCATTATATAGTTTTTCTATATGTAGGACAATACAAAGAATAGAACTGCAAAGTTAGAATTATATAGAATTTATCAACTAGTCTGTATGACTGCTTGCGACTTATAGACAGACAGACAAACATGCGCGTTAAATTATAAGGGTCCTTGGTTTTGCCTACAGACCCTAATAAAGGTAAATAAATTAAAATGCAATCCATTTTTTAATATCTATTGAATTTTCTCTTACATCTCACAAAAACTTCTTCACTTCGTATTTCTCTTCGGTACTCGTCATACAAAACTATAATACATGATTTCCAACTACAATTTAATTTAAGATTTTTGTTTAATAATTTTGTTTCAGATTTGTAGGTCACGCCGTGTTCAAGTTTGTAGAGGGGGAACATGATAACAAACATTAACTTAGCTCTACCGCCAACACATTAAGTTTTCGTCAATTGAACACGATTCGTAATCAGGATAACTTATAGTTTATTTAACACCCCACGTTATATGTTTTTATATTTTTCAACTCTATAGTTTTGCTCCAACTACACCAAGGTCATTTTTGTTGTTACCATTATATCTGTCCTATATGTGGTATAATACAAAGAATATAAATTCAAAGTTTGAAGTATATAGGATTTATGGTCTTATTTCTGTAGACTGGATGCGATACAGTTTGTTCAAACACGCTTTTGAAATTATAAGGGTCCTTTGTTTTACCTACAAAGTCCAAAATATGACCAAATCATACCGGCATATCAAATTTTATGAAAATCTCTCCACGGTTTTAGAGCACTATACATATAGGACAGACAACATTCCAGAAACGATATTATTCGATACAGGGTGTCTCTAAACTTTGTCTATACTTCGTATGATTAATAAAGTAAGAAGGATATACAGGATACAATAACGGTTCATCTCAAGCTTAACATTCATCGCAGATAACGACCTTCCTCAACATAGTAAGCCTACACTCAATCATACAGACAAGTAATTGTAGGTCATAAATGGCTAATTAGTGTTTGTATAATTAAGCAATTGTTACGTAAAATTATCTCTGAATTAAACAATTTGTCTATTGTCTGTCTAATTAAAGGTTAAATATTACCGTCTGATTATATAAGAATAAATAATACGTCACGGGTATAATGTTAAACTGACGGATCAGGGTATTGAATTTATTTATAAGAAGGAGTCCTTTAGAATGTGATTGGAAACTTCAATACCTGGGTTGAACAGTTGTGTTTTGAGTCAGAACATGCAATACGTCATGTTGTAATTGAAGTTGCCAGAAGTGGGCCGTTAAGTGGTACTGAGCTTCAACACGTACTATGGCGACTGTTGAGTTTTTAAACTCCAGGTTTCGTTAAAATTTGTTCGAAATCTGTAGAGCTGTTTATGAGAAAAGTCTTTTTTTGAACCCACTTCTCCCAAATAAAGACAACGCCCTGAGATATGACCATAATACACCCACATTGCAAATTTGATTAAAATTGGTTCATACGTTTGGACAATTGAACACTGCACATACGAACATCATTCTCAAAACCAATTTTTGAAACAGGGGTCCTCTAAACGAATATTTCAGTAAAAAACTTGACATACACTTTTTGAACCATCACAAAACTTTCTGTATACTATATACATTTGAGAAAGTTAAAAGAAAATAACTTGTCTCTTTTGTTAATGTTTTGTTTTGTTTTTTATATATTTCCCTCAGTTTTAAGTTGTTAAAATCGTTCTTTTTTTTTCTTTTCAAATTTTGATATCTGCAACACGAAACGAAAAAGTAGTAACTTATCATTAATAATAAGGTACGACAATGATAAGTGTCTATTCCTTATCAACAATTTTACTTTACGTTCTGCTTTAGTATTGGTTAAACCAATTATTTCATCTTACTTTTGAGAAATATGAATATTAATAATAGAAACTCATGTGTATATTTTTAGAATCTCTTGGTTAAATCATGAAAAACATAAGATAATTTAAGGAGCGTGTCTGTAAGTTGCAACCAGTTTACACAGAAAATCCTTTATATTTCAAACATTGCATTTATATTTTTTGTATTGTTTCACATATAGGAAAAATATAGAGGTAACAAAAAATGACTTTCGGGTAAACTATAAGGGGGAAAACTATTAACTGATTTTTTTTTTTTTTTTTTTTTTAATATTACGTGTGGAGTAACAATTAATGTATGGTTATTCGACGAAAAACAAATCTAAACAAAATGATTTGGATTTGAAATTAAATTGCAGTGAGAAATCATATATTACAGAAATCATATATTATTATATGTTACATATATTATATCATGACGAATGTAACTTAATTTAACCGCACAAGAAGAAATACGAAGGATATAAGTTTTAAAAGCAGTTTTTATGTGATGTGAGACAAATAATTAATTAAATTGCCATTAAATGATGGATTGCTTTTGCATTGATTTCTCTTTATTAGGGTCCGTAAGTAAAACCAAAGACTCTTATAATTTTAACAGCATGTCTGTCTCTAAGTAGCAATCCGTCTACACGGACAAAACTATAAATCCTATATGTTTCAAACACATCCTTTCTATTGCCCCACATGTAAGAAAAATTTAAAAGTAACAAAAAATAACCTGGAAGTAGTTAAAGGGACAATTATCAAGTTGAAAATTTTTGTGTTTTAAAATATTATCTGTGGCATATCAAATAAAACTAGAAGTTATGTGTGTTTATTTTTGGAAGAAATTAATATTTTAGTACCAAGTCGTTTAAAAGACCTTGACTTTATAAAAATAACTGTCAATACTCATATATGCCAACGGACCTAATCGTGTAATTTTAGCACACGGTTGATCCTTTTATTTAAGAAACATCACAATATGGTTTCAGAAGCAATTATTATCAAAATAATTAACGTCGCAATACAAATGAAGTATATTTTAGTTTAATAATAGATAAACCTACATTTACATACCGGGTGTTCAAAAAGTCTGGAAACCCCTTAATATTAATTTTATTAATAAACGCAGAACAATGAAACTCTAGGATTACGTCCTCACTGTAGTTACCGACTTTTTGCTCATTTTAACTGTCTTTTTTCGTTTTGGAGGGACGTCCTGTGGAGGAAGACTAAAAAATCTTAAATGAAGCATAGGTCGAATTATACCTCATTTTAAAGGTCTTTGTTAGAGGAATACGTTGCCGCAATCCCGACTGAAAAAGGACCATTCGTTTGGAAATGGCAGCCTTTTACAATTTGTTAACTTTATGTTGCAAAGATTAAGAGGCAGAAGTGAATATTCAACCGTGTTGGTTATGTTAGTGTTTTAGCTATGAGAATTTCACAGCTGGAGTGTGAAGGGCTAGGAAATATCAGTAATGGTCGATTTAATTGTTTAAAAACGTTAGGAGTGCACAGATGTTATTGGGGACAATTATCATTATTAATAAAATTGAACAGACAGTATGTCAGTTGTTTATGTTTAAATTACTTACTTTGCAAGAATATAATTTTTATAAAAAATAAACAAACCTTGGAAGGTATTACAGAAAGTGCTCGAAGTGGTGTCCTTGTGTATCTGATTGGTCGCATTGGTTGCTGATTTTGGCCGTCCGGATCTTGACCAATCTGTTGCAGAACCGCGCTGTACGGTCTTCAACACTGTTGATTTTTGAATAGGTTGTCAATTGGGGCAAGTTTCATTGAACAAGCGGCTTACCTCCTCATGAACGAGTTCTATCCCCATAATCCCTCATCATCAGAATGGTTATTTGCTCTGTCTCACTAAGTGACATTGTAATCTAAACTAAAGCTTACTAAAAATTTGCCATTGAATTAGCATTAAAATCAAACAAACTTTAAGAGGCTGACATTTCCAAACGAATGGTCCTTTTTCAGTCGGGATTGCGGCAATGTGTTCCTCTAACAAAGACCTTTAAAATGAGGTATAATTCGACCTATGCTTCATTTAAGATTTTTTAGACTTCCTCCACAGGACGTCCCCCCAAAACGAAAAAAGACAGTGAAAATGAGCAAAAAGTCGGTAACTACAGTGAAGACGTAATCCTAGAGATTCATTGTTCTGCGTTTATTAATAAAATTAATATTAAGGGGTTTCCAGACTTTTTGAACACCCGGTATAATGTTGTGTCTATATTTATTTAGTTCAGAAAAAATCTGTGCACTTTATATATATATATATATATATATTATTTATATATAAAATAGAAAACCTTATAGAGATATAATAATTGAATATATTTGAAAAGATAGATTTTTTTTTTACATATCTTGACCTTGGCGTTAACCAGTAGATTGTCAAATGATCATAATGCACATTATAAGACATATATGGTTCTAGATAAAGATTGAACACATTTGTAAAATTATAACAGATTTTTCGCCATTTAACAACTTTTGTACACTTTTTGGCATATTATTTAGAAGATCTATTTACATTACAATGTCTGATCGGACTGGGTAAGTACCATGATGGCTCCATCAATTTGTTTAAGCATATATATATATATATATATATATATATCGTCTTTTTACGAAAATTAGTATCTTTTTTTTATTATAGATCTATTTTTAGGATACCTATTACTGTCGTTCTCATGATTAGACCTAAACCATGAACTGTCTATTGACCATGATCACTAACCCACATAATTATATTCTGAGATTTGTTTTTTTCTATATATATATATTCCTTAAACACTAACGTGGGAAATCATTTTAAAGTAACGCCCTAAGATTTTAATTTACATACAATGTTTAAATAAAACCAGTTTTAGTGCATTATTGTAACTGTACTTTGGGGAATTAACTTCTCTTCGTAACATAATTAAACTATTATCATACTTTGTTGATACGGCAGTAACTAGTCATAATTTTCCCCACAGTACTTTATTTACACGTTACTGTGCGTCATCAATCAGGCGACTAGTATTTATTTAATTGAATATATACAGTAATAATTATCAATCAAAATTGTATGATAATTTCATTAATAAAATATTAAACAATGCTCTGGTGATTGTAGTTCAGGTTTGTCTTATGATTATTAACCCCAAAAAACAGGAAATTTATTGATTTAATGATACAACTAAACAACCCTTAAGAAATATAATCGGTTTTTGATATCACTGCTTGTAATTGTGTCATTTCTCACTCTTATTATTTTTAGTTCCATATTTATTTTTTACAATGTAATTTCTCTAACAAAAAAAAAACAACTTATTTTAATAAATTTCGAAAAATGAAACAAACTTACATTACCCGACTTAGGATAAATTTTGACTCGTAAATACTCGTAAACGTTAATTTGTATTGGATTTCCGAGGGTTTATAATAAGGGGGTAGCACTACTCCCCTAACACTATGATAAAAATCCCCTCTTATAGTAAATTAGTTTTCCTCTCACCACTTCACCTTATCAAAGAAGAAACTCTTCAACATAACGATAGATAACATTGATTCTAAATCAAAAAGTAATAAAAAGGGTTATAATAAAAGGTAATAAAAGGTTATATTCATTTCATTTTTCACCTTTTGTGAAATAGTGTTAAAAATGTAAATTATAAACAATATCAATTTCAAGAAGTATTTAATAAAATAATAATAATAACGGTATGAGAACAAAATTAAATTTTATGCTTTTTTTAAAATAAATAAATATTTATTTAAATATGTTATAAAAAATTAACGTTTCTCGTAAAGAAGGAAATTTTTAAAAAAATCTTAAAAACAAACATACAAATCTTATCGAAATTTGAAAACATTTTAAATTTTTTGTACTATTTCGAAATAACAAAAATTGATCATTTTATAATTTTATTTTCTCCTCAAAAAAAGGAGTTTCACAAAAAAATAATTAAAGCATAACAAATACAACACTTTTAACTTCTAGCCTTGTCTGCTTGTTACTCGGTGAAACTTGTTATACTTCTTCTATTGTATTTCTTCATTTTTTCACCGGTATTAATTGTCAGTTAAATAAATCCTTCCTCCACCACTCCCATAATGTAATTACATACCAACTCCCTTCCTTTATGGACAATCCTATATGTTATGAAACGTACAGTAATACAATAAAATTGTAATAGTAGTGATGAAATTATTTTAAATAAATGATGTTCTCGAATTACACAACATAGAAGATGATACACATTATAATTCACAAATTAATATCCAATCAGAAAATAATTAAAAATTACAATTCATTTAATTTCTTAAGCTGTGTTTTACATAAATACAACATTTAAATACAAATACAAAATGTGTAAAACCTTATCCATTGTAAAGTATAGTCTTATTAAAAACTAGTTATTTACATAAAAACTCTTATTTATCCATAACTTCCAATGAAACCGAAATTAAAAAGCTTGTGGAATTTTATTAAATTTTTAAATCCGTTTGATTATGATTATCTCTCTACTAGAAGAAATTATTTAACCATTAGGTACAAATATATCCTGTCAGAAATTAATCTATATTGCACAGACAAATTTACAGAATCTGAATTTATTGTGTGAATATTTGACCTGCTCAACTAAATCATAACTGCGAGATTACTTTATAAATTGCACTGATTTTATTCTTTATTTTCCAAAACCTCAGATAAAAAAAAAATACAACATAATCAAAACTAATTAGAAAAAAAATGATGCGTTTATTACACCTACAATTTTATAAACTATTGGTAAATAAAGTTTAGTAGAAATGTAATTTTTTTCTAACGATCTGTTCAAAATGCGATTCAAAAACAAAAACTTCTTTAAATCATTGTATAGTTAACCAAATAACCAAATCATATTTCTTAATATAATATTTTATTTTGTTTAACGAAGAGATTGAAAAAAATAGTCACCACATAAAGAAATTTGACTATTTTTATTTAGTATTTACAAATTAATAACCCAAATTCATTTCATAATCTTCAAATTTTATTATTTATAGCAGAATATTTGTATTATATATATATATATTTTTTTTTTTTTTTAAGAAAGTGAGTATCACCTTTTTTAAAAATAAAATTCCGAATTTGTCAAAATTATCTCTAACAATTTTTATAAAACGTTAGTCTTAAACTTAATATTGGTGGAGATTACTCGTTCCTTCACTAAAGACCTACCGATTGGGGTGTCATTGGTTTAAAAGGATATTTATTTTAAAAAATCAAATATTTCAAAATTAGTTAAAAACAATTTCAAAGTTTCTTTCAAAATATGTTCTTTTATGACCCAAACCAACGTAACAGATACTACGTAAAATTATTTAAATTATTTTGTGTATCAACACTGTCAGTAAGAATATAATAATTTGTCCATGTCTTTAATTATATATATATATATATATATATATATATATATATATTATGTATTGTGTGTTCATGATTTTCATGACGTTAAGCTTTCTAATAATTTATTACAACCTAAACTTGTTTATGTGTATAGTAGATTATTACTTTTAATAATACATAAATATATAATAACGTAATGTACAGAGAAAAAAAGAATTAGAATTCATTTTTTGATTTTGTATTTTGCGTGTGTGTTTTATATATTTATTTTATAAATAGTAATTTATAAAATTTCAAAAATTGAATGAAATATTATGTAAATAATTAAAACAAATATGAATGATGATTATTATAGTAGCCACTGTATTGGCTACTTATTTTAAAACAATTCAACAATTTTATATTTATTTTAACCTGGTGAGAGATGTATACAATTTTTAAATATTTAGAAACTAAAATATAATATATAAAAAATTATCGTTTTCAAGTTTTTTAGATTTTGGTATTTTGTATTATGTTGTGTATTAATAATTTCATTGTTATTAAGCAGTAAATTAATGGTAATTATTGTGGTTCCACTGTATTGAGTACAATTTTTGTTTTTGTAAAACAATTCACCAATTTTTTTAGTTTTCCAATGGAGTGAGAGATGTATATATTTTTATCATTATTTAGAAACAGAAAGAACATAATATAAATCCTATTTTTTGTTGTCTTTTTTTAAGTAAAAGGAAATTGTAGTTACATTTACAGTTAAATTATATTTAATAGGACGAAAAGAACGGGATTTATTAAATTATTAAAAAACATAATAACAATTCGGGAAACATAAAGAAATAGTTACGTTTTTAATTTTGTTTTTTCATTTTTGATTTTGTTTGATTTTTTGCTTTGTTAATATAAAAAATTAAAAAATTGATGATCATATAATAAAATGCGAAAGATTTCGTCCTAAAAAAAAAGTTTTCCACGTATTTGAAAAAATATATATTAATTGGCATGAGAAATCTACATATATAATATTTGCAGTTACGACTTAATATTTTTAAATTAGTTTAATTACATATTTTACAATTTAAATAATAAAAGAAAGTCGTACCTTTAAAAGGCGTCCAAAACAAAACGTAATAAGTTGTAGGAAACACAGCACAACACTATGATAGAGCACAGTTGGCTAGTTGGTACTGTTTGCTGGAAGATGTACCGCTGACCACTGGTCGGGAAATAAACGCTACCTGCTTCAACACCGCTCAAGGCCGCCTCACCTGATCTAGTCTCTCTCTCTCTCCCTCACTTGATATTCTGCATTTACATTCACCATTTCACAGTCTGCGTATTTCTATGATATTCTTCTTAGACTATTTAAAGTTTTGGAGATCTGTACATGACGAACGATTGCTTTAGCGATGTATCCAAAAATAGTGGATTAAATTATAATTTGTACATATAATGTACTGACAAAATCGTAAGGATAGTTTAGTTTCATCTAAATTTGTTTATAAAAAGCAAATATACGGTTTCGCCATTTTTAAATGTTTTTTTTACCTAAAACTTCACATGTTAAAGTGTTAAAAATATATTTAAAAACGGAGATGCATTAAAAACTGTAAAAAAGAATAACAATATTAATTAAAATTTACGTCACATTTTTAATTTTAATATTGAAAATTAATTAGATTTATATTTATTGCCTCCTCTCTTTAAAGTATAGTTAAAATTTCCAAAACAAAAGAAATTGCTTTTGTAATTTTTTTGTCTATTGTAATAACATTTGTTGTTTTCTTGAATATGGAGACGATGGGTTTCATCAATATGAGTTTATAAAAAGTGAAAATTTAAGGTTTAGCCTTTTCTTTATCAAAACTAATAATACAATCATGTTCAGCGAAGAAAAAGAATACAGTACATTGTTTCAATACAATCTACATACAAATTTTTATATGGAAAACGTAAAAATTAAAAAAGGAAAAGGATAAATTTATTGTTTTTTAACCAATTTTGATATAATTTGGTATTTTTATTTTCACTGGGATTCATCAAATTGATTTTAAAACAAAAAATGTAAAATTACGGTATTGCCATTTTAAAAACAATTTGTTTACCTACTTCAAAATGAGTCACAAATTAAAGTTCAACAAATCGCAAAGTATGGATTTTATCAAAAGTACCTGAAAAAATTAATAAATTTACTACTGTCAATTTATAAGTATTGCAAATTTATAAGAGAATAGTTTTTGACTCTTTTTTATAACCGAAAATAAATTGTGAAAATACAATGAAATAATATACTGTTATGGTTTTCTTTTTGATAAAACTCTGTCTTCTCATGATTATTGATACCCTGAACTAAAGTTTGGCGGGGCCAATGTTGTTTAATCTCTGCTTGTAAATACAGCCAATTCAGTAATTCCAGATTTTCATTGCTTATTTTATTTTATTTTTTAACATAATTATACCAATGAGACTAATCATCTCACAGAAAACTCAATGCTATCAACAGGGCTCGAACTTGCACAATCTTTCACTGTTCACTACAGCGAGCTAGAGGTGCGCCTTAACCCACTGAGCTACAATACTTAGAACCGTAATTCACTAATTACCTTCCGATTCCATAGTTCCTTTAATAAACATTGTACAAACTTACTCGCTCATCAATCCTAAAAACCAAATAAAGACCAACCAAAACTATTAGTTACTAAAAATGCCATTTTGTTAGTTGTCAGTCAAATATTGAAAATGAACCATGGACTTCGTTTTAATATATATATATATGGCCTAAACTAGTTTAATTTTTAAAGTTTTATAGTTAAATTTGACGATGTTGTTTGATGAATCCTGGATAATAATAGTATATCAGGAATTATTGATCCTATGAAACACTTTAAAAAGGGATCTTGCCTTCTTGCCTTTTCATGAAATTTAAAGTTTTGGAAACTTTAAAAACGCCATAATTTTCCAATATGGCCACTAACTTTAAATTCCTCATGAAAACTCTTATATGGTGATTTTGGATATTACTTCAAATTTTAAAACATTTTTATTCATGGGTATTTTTACATAAACCAATTCGTTTAGGAGATAAAAAAGACGCTTAATACTTTCCAAAATTTTATTTTGTTTCATTTTTTGGTAGGCGATTTTCAAAACTTCCCTCTGTTGCATCAAGTTAAATCATTTGCATAATTCATTAACAGTAAATGAAAATTAACAGTACTGGAAATCATTGACAGTAGATTTCCACAAATTATTGGTATTTACAGTTCCTAAAGTTGCCTAATTAAATCTCTAACTTGATACAACTCAACTTATATAATTCCTCCATACGTCAAATTTTTGAAAGCTTAAGCGTCGTTATCTCCTAAACTAGTGGATCTACCTGAAAAATACTAAAGAATAGAAAGTCTAAAAATTTAGTATGAAATCCGAAAACACCGTAAAAAATAGGGGTTTAAATAAATTTTGCTGCCGTACCGGAATATCTCTCCCATTTTCAAAGTTTGCGAAATGGATTTTTAAATTCTATTTAAAGTTGTTCAATAGTTTCCACAATGAAATGATCAACCTGTATACCAATAGAGTTCCGGACACCAGAGTTGACAACATGTGCCTTTCTCTCCTGCACGAGTGGGTGGCACCTGTTATGCAGGTTATTTTATTATACGAAGAGGTCATTCCATCATCCAAGTTTATATGGTAAACCTTAACCTTAGCGATTTCGCATGGACTTTTACTTGCAAAATACTCTCTACAAGAAAAGTATTAAATATTATATTTAAATAAACTTGGCGTATTAGCCTCATTTAGTAAAATTAAAAAATCGCGCACATACCTTGCACATTTCCTTCATATACACGTGTACTAAATACAACATTGACACAAATAGCTGGCGTTGATTTTTAACATTACAACGTCGATTCTGATTCAATTCCTATTTGTATGGTATTGGCGAACAGAAAGGCTTTATTTTATAATTTCGGATTGTTAAGTATTCTTCATTAAATACCTACCCCCAAATTTTGAGTTATCGAAAGAATGAACAAAACTTATAGCCAAACTATGGAAACTACTCTTTTCAACCCTTTTTGACCCTGACTCCGTTAAAATATTCGAGGGGTGGGTGTCTTATTTCTGTTGTTTTCTTCCTTTTTGTATAAGGTTTTTTTTCTTGTAAACAATAATAAAAAGTTTAACAAAACGAAATACTCAAAAACTCTCAAAGTTCTAAGACAGAAACTAAAATAATTGACAACCATTCAACAGTTGTATAGTATAGAATTAGTAACTTTTATTGGATAAAATAACAGTTGCTACACTGTACAATAAACTTGATCGTCTGATATTGTTGCTAAGGTATTAATAATAATAGTTCCGTAATTACTTTCGTCCTCTGACTACGTTATTTTTGTTTTGTTACTTGTTCCAGAAACTGTATCAGATATTTTGTTTATTGCATTACCACTGGACACAACATAACACCTACTGTGGGATCAAGTAATCAAGTAAGAGCTATTAACCATAAATACATTTAACAAAACAAAGAAAATGTAGCCTATAACTCGTTTGAGCTTTCTCAGAACTTCCGAGGGTGTCTCCGATGGAAGGTCCTGAAGAAGATTGTGATCCTGGTAGAATTTCTGAAGTCTTTTCATCAGGATGTGTCAAGTTAACCCAACTGAGAAATAGATATCCCTATTTATGTCTAGCTCTGATATGAGGTAATTCTCTCCGAATTGACTTTTACATCATACTCTAAGTTCTGAAATATCGAATACAAAAATATATTTGTAGCTGAGTACCGGTGTTGCAATCCCGAGGTACCATAACTGGATTAACACCTTTCTTTATCTAGTCTTGGGTTAGATCTCTCTCATCTTACCTATCACGTCTCTCTTAACAGACCGAGAAGTTATTCGATGGCTAGGAGTCTTTATGCACTTTTCTTCTGAGACTTTGATGACTGCTAGGTTTTTCGTCTATAAGTAAGAAGGATTATATCTTAAATGCAACTGAGTGACCGAACTTATAAACACGTGCCACACAAGACAACAACATGACGCCAATTAAAACCATGGAAGTAAAAAAATATAAATCAAATGGTAACAACTGATAACGAAGCTAATTTGTTTATTTAAAATAATCTACATGTGTGTTATTATTAGATGAATCCTTGTATTACAGAAATAAAATTCCCACAATTACTCTAAATTGAAGTTATAAAATTGACCAATTTTCTCTTGATGTCTGTTTTTATCATGCTCAAACGAGATGCGCGAAGTATAGTGATTCCGCTTGTATTATAACTCTGCAAACATCAAATGCTTGCGAAATGTTATAGTGTGAAATTGTACTGTAATACTAGAGTTTTGAATTAATGCGCATATTTATATCTGAATAACGGGATAAAGTTGAGATTATGCCGGCTGTGGATAGTTGCGGACTAGTTTTGTCGGCGGATGACGATGAATGTTTTGTATGTGAATTCGTAAAATATTGACGACTTAAGTAATAAAATTAATCAGAAATTGAATCTAGATTTTTATTTTGGAAAGTAGGTAGCATTGATCTTCTGAAATCTATCCGGTGACTAGGAGTTTAGCTTATCTAAATTTGATAATATATTCTTTTTACACACAATCATTTAAAAAATAAAAAACTCCAATATCAAAATTAAACTATTTTCTCACGTACATAACCAATAAACTAATAATAATAATCTTGTCCACAAAAATGTCTTCAAAAATGTCTTACTCGAGAGAAAGAAAAGAAAATATACCTTTTTGTGGGAGATAAATTGGTGTAGAAGAACTCGTTCTGATAGACTTTTTGCTAAATTATTTCTTAATTATTTAAAAGATATTTATATAAGAAATAAAAACCAAACTTGCTTCACTTTTATCAAAACTCGTCCAAAGCGTAAATCTTATATTATAATCAAGTTTTTAATGGAGAGTGGTCAATCAATGTTTATTTTGTTATTTTATTTTATTTTTTAAATATTCTTTAACCATAAATTATTTTACTTCTCAGTTTTGTAAACTAGTTTGGCTCATTAGCTTTCATATTTCACTGATAGATTACATCTTAACGCGAAACGTAAGTGAAATTCATTTAAGTACTTTCTTTACACGAGTCTACGTGAGGAAGGCAAAATTAATTCTACCCTCCAACAACGACGTTATATTTTATTTTTTGGAGCCTAGAAAGTAACGAGTAATGGCATGTCTTTGCAAAATAAATAAGCAATAATGATGTACAAGAGAGCCTCTATAAACTCCAAGAGAATCTATCGTAAAACATCTTGCGGTAGAGGTTAGTTTTATAGTTGGAAGTGTTGGCAATCTGGTGTCTTTGTCTTCAATACATGATTTCCATGCGTACTTTAGTATTTAACTTAAGTCAATAAGTCGTTATTTAGGATGTTCTTTTATTTTGTCACAACAGCTATTTCGGAAGTATGGTAATCCCTAGATAGAGTTAACTAGTGAAAACGTGCTCATTCATTCTCTATTATATTTAATTCCCTTAAACCAACAACCACTCTTAATGAGTTAATAATAATTATAATAAACTATTTTGGAGGATTTGCATTCCCAATTTTAAAGTAAATCCAAGCAACCCCTAACGGAAATACGAGTTGTCAAGGCTATTAGTAACTCACACAATATATATATATATATATTCCGCGGTGCAACACTTTATTTAGGCCTTCCCATGAGTCTGGATAACTTCATTCCCTGAAACAATAATTAATAATCGTATACAATCATCACATAACGAACACAATTACAAACAAATAAACATAATTAATCAAATATAATTTGCACTATAACACACGTCAAAATCTGTATTAAAAATATTTTTAGAGTTGTTACCAAATACTACACTTAAGGTAGTCAACTTACTTATTGAATTACACATGGCTACCTCACTAACTGGTTGGATCTTGTTAGTTTTTGCTATTGTTGTCTATAATGGCTAGAGTAAACAGATGGATGCGAAATTTAATTTATCATTTAATAGACTATCCGAGTTGGTTTTGAAATGTTTGTAACTTTGGTAATCAGACATAGTTCTGTCTGTTTAGTGTATGTAAAATTTCAAAATTTGTCTTAATATTAGTGTACTTATGGTCTTGGTGTACTTATGTTTTTCGTGGAACTAACTTTGGACATGTTCTTTGAACCTAACTTTAAAATTAAGTCCTGTTTGACCAATATACTCTTCGTTGGAGTCAATGTATAGTAGTTTATATACACCACATTTTGAGTTGTAAATAAAATTGGTTTTAATATCTGCTACTTCAGGTGGGAATTACCATAAAACCAACATAATGTTTTTATTATAACATTTTTATCTATATTTGTCTAAAATAATGTATTGATGAACAAATTTTATAAAAAGTAGTTCGAGGTTGTCGATCTAAAATTATCAAAATAACATTTTTAAAAGATGGCAATCTAATGTTTGGAAACGTAGGGGTTCCAGTGAACTTTGATACGAATCACTTTTCATTGAGAGACTTCAAATTTTAAGTTTGGTTATTTATTTTTACTTTTTCATGTATTCAGTAGATATAGAAACAGTTATGTGTGCAAGACGTTAGTGATGCTGAGATAAATTATTAATTTAATGCCGGGATGCTAACCTAACGATAGGGCTGACGTAATCACCTAATGATGTCCCCACCAAACCAAACACCACTCTAGCTATTAATGAGTTAATTATAATAAATTAATTGAAGAACTTAGATTCTAATTATAAAAGTTATTGTACACAACGCGAAACACAATATGATTGGTCCAACATAGACCTTACACACCTCAGAAAATACATTTTTTATCGCGACCTGATGTATAATACCAGGATCGCCATTCACCGAAACTTAACCCACATTTTAATTTAGCGATCTTCACTAAAATAATCTACTCTAATATCCGACTCCACACGTCTTAAGTTGGCGGACACTATACTAGGAATTACGTATGAGGTGCTGCCAAAGTTGTTCACTCCCACCTCAAAGCGTGACCGAAGAATCAACTATACCCAACCAGGATCCCAACCAGGATGAGCCAGGATAACTCTTCCTAGGAACGTGTCACATATAATATTCAAAAATTAATGTCGAGTATTATGCATTTGGAGGTCCTTGAGTTTTTTTAATTATCTCTGTTTGTCTGTCGTATGTATATTACCGTACGTTGCAAATTCTTGGATTTTTTTTTTAGTCAAATTTTGTATGTAGTCATATCTCGGGATATTTTTCATTGTTTTGATAACTTAAGAATCCGAAGTAGTTGCTGTAAGGCAAATAAGCACAAAATTACGAATTTCTCAAAGTCGTCTCTAACGATTTTAATCAAATTGTTCTCAAGTCTATCCTCTAAGGACTCAAGGAAAACTTAGTGGTTGTTATAACTACAAAAATGTAATTTCGGAAGTTATCGGTAAAACAAATAAACAAACAAAACTCTGACTTAGGACTGTTAAAAAAACATCATTTCTCGCAATTGACTTTACCGATGTTGTTCAAATTTTATAGAAACTTGAAGATTAATAATCCAAACTTGTTTGTTAAATTGTAAATACAAAAATGATTTTGAAATAATTATCAAAAACAAAAATGAACCTTCATCAAACAACATCATTAAAAGTTTCATTTTAATGAAACACAATTTACGTTCAGGACATGTTTATGGGATATTGTTTCAAAGACTGAGTTCATTGTTCATTTTCATTTTTTCTTAATAAATACCGAACTTACATTTTTGATACCTAGTAGTTTTAGTTCATTATATTTGTTTTTGATGGCGTGTAAGTGACAACGTTTGTGCACTATTTTTTAACTTCATAATTATGACCAAAAAACGTCAGTGTTAATCAAAATCCATCGATCGTTTTATGAACTATCAATGCTGACGGACATTATCTAAACTATACTGTAATCATTGACGTACGCATTGAAAAAATATATATTATAAAGCCATATCACGTTTCACAGTTACATTTAAAGTTCCACCTTTTATTTCAATATTCATTCTTATTTTTGTTTGTTGCAAACTATTAATACAAGTCCATAGTAATTACTACTTGCAGTCAGTTTTGCATTTCATTGAAACAGTAATCTCAGTATCATGCATACTTATTAATATTAAATAAAACTTGTTGAACTACTTAAATATATTTAATGCATACATAATGCATACGACAAGTACCAATACACCGCCTTGGGGAACTGTAGTGAGGCCGCAACATAGTTTAATTGGTAAATACACAATATATCTTAATTACATATCTGAGTAATTATGACTTTTTTGATTAGTCATTAAAACATTTTAAATAGGATAGGTTTTATGTGTGATTTAAAAAATAGTTTAACCAGTCTTAGACTAGTTATGAAATAAAAAACCAAGCATACGTTATAGTTTAGTATAATTTTAAAACCAGGGCAACTGAGTTCCATCGGATAATTGAAAAGAAATTTTTACCATTCACTACTTTGTAGCGTGTCTTAAACCACTCAACTGATTTTTATTAAATGTAATAAGTAAATATTTTAATCATTTATTTGAGGTGTTTTTCCCCTTATTATTTTTTTTCGTTTTGGGTGCATTAAGACTAAATGTTTTAACGAATTCGATCAAATTTTCAATTTATACATCAAAATTAACACATGTGTCAAAATGTAGGATAAAAATATATTCGCGGGTAATAATTTCGTGGATAATTTAAACATGATTTCTGTAGTTTGTTTTGGACCCTTAAAACCAACATGCAAACTTTTAGAGTCAATTTTGGAATAAAATTCAAATGTTATTTTTGATCTTATAGATTCTTTCCTAAATTTTAGGTTTCTTTAGTAATTGGTTTATATACGTGAGTGGAAGTTTCTGCAATGTTTAAGCGCCATTTTTGTTCAAAAATTGTAGAATTAGTTAGTTTTTGTTATTGGATTCAATGATCCATTTAAACTATGGATACAAGAAGCTTTAATTATTGTTATTATTATTGTTTTTCCATTTAATTTCAAGATTCTATTTTATAAGGATATTGTTTTTTAGTTGTGATTTTCTTATTTGTTGTCACGGAAAATACGTTTAGTCATTATTAGATGTAGAACTTTATAGATACAAAGTAAAAAGTTATTTCCTAAAAATCTTAATTTTAATTTTAATATATGCCACAATATTTAAATGTATTTACCGATTTTTCTAGTTAAAGAACTTGTTCAACGATTTTTAATTCCTAGCTTAAAAATCGAATTTGTACAAAATCTAACAAATTAAGATGTATATCATTGCAAAGGATGTGCAAAAATCCAGGAACGGTTAAATGACTTTTAAAATAGAAAATATATAAAAATTAAACTTTAGATATGGTTTCTGGTTTTAAAACTTTTTTTTTTTACATATGAGGTAAATTTACCTCTAACTAAAATTTTAAAATATAAAGTCGTAGGTTATTTTAAAGGTTTTTTAATACTAAAAAATAACACCTTAAACTATTTTTATATCTCACCCCAATCCAGAAATGGTGGTCGTTCAAATATTTAAAAAAAGGCACATTACCATTTATCTAAAAAAAAATTTAAAAAATCAGAAAAATTACATAAATAACTAAAGTATTTCTTTCAGAAATTTCGCATTCCAATTGTAATAACATTTAGAGAATATACGGGCTTATATATAGCCCGTAATAACTCATTTTCTAAAACTACCGATCTGTGTATATTTATGTTGAAGTCGAAAAAAAATAGCAGACACAATAAATCATGTTAAAGTATAAACTGTTTGTCTTTTTAACATAATAACACTTGGATATCTGAAAGTCTTAAATTTATTTATTAAAAAGTTTGAAAAAAAACCAACTTTCGAGTAAAATGTTACCACAACTTACTTTCAGAAAACAGGTTCACGTAGTTATTCATTCTATTTTCCTCATTAAACGGATCAAAACACCAGAAATGGCTTCTAGTTTGATTTACAAGACACAGAAAACTCTAACATTTCATTGAGTATTTAAAATATATTTAAACTTTAAAAGCACATAACAACATTTTCGCCACCTAAAATCGATGCTAACGTCATCAGGCAAATATCATGTTGAACATTTACACATTCCGTCCACAAAACACAGTCAATTATTAACCTATAAAACCAAACAAAAACCCACACTTGGCTGCTGAATTCGTCACCATAAAGTTATAAAAAGCTTCCAAGTTGACTTGAAGCCGTGCTTCATTAGAGAAATTAAGAAAACTTGTTAGACCTCAACTGTGGATATCCTAACGAGAAAATTTTATAGCTTGCTTCGGTGTGTAAAACTAATAAACTGAGTTCGCACCTTAAAGTGCAGACTTGTGATTTGGTTAAATATCTTGTGAGACATTCCTATGTCATGGCACTTTGCATAACGTTTGTTGTTAAATAGTTGAGACGATTTTAAACACAAATCTGTGATGAAAGTTTGAAATTGGTCTTGGAACAGATTAATTTTTAAAAAATGTCCTTTGTAGTGAACTAATGTGTGGTTTTCAAGACTTAATCACCCTTTGGTTTCATGTAGATCGCTGAACTACTCGGCATGTAACTGATATATGCATTTTAGACGCGTATTGATGAACTTTATTTTCTAAAGCTATTTACGTACTGCTTCGTCCCACAAAAGTGTCGTCTTGTAAAATTAATGGCACAAAAAAAAGTAGCAGAAAACGGAAAAGTATTTGAATTATAAATTTACTTTCACAGGAAATGAGACGTCTGATTTTTTTTACCTTGTTGTTCACGGCTTAAAAAAAGAAAAAGGAACACAAAATAAAGACACCCCTCCCCCCCCTGGGTTCTCGACTACTCTAATAGCGTTAGAATCGGTAAAGAACAAGAGTTGGTTAAGAGAGACCTAAAAGGAAAAGTGAAAGAGAGGGATCTGACCCAAGACTACTTGATTAAATGTCTAGACACAAATAACAAACTTAAGAATTGAATAAGTAATTAAATCAAAAATATTTTATGAAATAAAATCTGGTTGTAATGCAACATACATACTGTAGGTCAAATGTCACGTTAACTTAAGACACATTAGATCCTAAAAATATAAAAAGAAGGATTCAAAATTCTCAACGCACGTGGAAGAAGAAAAGCACATCTCTATAGATATGAAAGATTGTATGAAATGGAGGGTAGACGCTCGGACAATTTGAAATTAATCAAAGTAAAATTAAGAAGTTAATATATTATAAATGAGCAAATGATATATAATGTATAATAATCTGATAATATTGGGTAAATCATTCCATTTTATTTTTATGTTTCATATATTGTTTATACTGAAGTTACAGAAAAATTGACAACTATAAAATAGCAGTAATAACAAAATATATACGTAATAAATTAGACAAAAACACAGATATAAAAACTTGATATTCAGCTAAAAAGATAAAAAATAAAATACAACCAAATCCATGAAATAAACAAGGAAGCAACGTAACAAAAAAAAAGTAATACACACAAATAATATTCAAGCGCTCAATAATAATATGTGAGTGTAAGAGATGTGATTGGGGTGTGGAAGTGTTTTTTTCTCTTTAATAATTTTGTTTATTGTTGTATTTCTTTTTATCTTGTTAAACTTGGAGATAGGGATGTGTATATATTGGTATGAGAGAGAATATGTAATGACTATTATGGTATGTGAGTGTTTGTATGTTACATATGTGTAAATTTTTACCACTTTATATTTATGTCATAGATGCAAATATATGGGCATAATTAATTATCATAGAACAAATTATTATTTAACAGTAGACCCATGGAGGCTGTTTTATTCTATTCCGTATATTTTTGTTTGTCTTAAATTGTTTATCATAAGTTTTTTTTGTTTAGGATTTAGAAGTAATATTGTTTTGGTTTTTCTTTCCTGGTTTTTTTGTATTTTAATTTAAAGTAATGTATTATTATGTCATATGTCAATTTATTTATTTTGTTTTAGTTTGTTGTTAAAGAAATCTTTATTTTTTATCTTATCTCTTTTTCTCAATCTAAATCATGTTTTGTTTATCTAAACGTAATAAAAGGAATGGAATAAAAATTTAAAAAACAAAATAATAATAAAAATATCCACCACCAATTGAAAGTTCAATTAAAGCAGTTTTAAATTTTGTACCATTAAAAAGTTTCAATCTTACAGGTAACATATTAAATAATTTCCTTCCTGTACACGAGGGCTTCCGAAGCTTAACCGAAAAAGTGAACTATCTGAACTAACCAATAACAAAGAAGCAATGTCAACCAAATACAAAAGAGAGCGGAGCCTGTAAGAAGAGAAGAACGGATGTTACTTGGCTTATATAGGACGACTCTTTTGAGGGACGAAACAGTAAGTAAATAGCTTTAGAAAATGACGTTCATCGAAAAGACGTAAGAACTTAATTAATGAATGCTAGGATTGGCAGAAGAATGTACTCTAATTAACCTTATGTCATCGCAGAAATATAGGTTATATTATGAAAAAAGATCGCTAATTTCTATTGATATTATTTTATGTAAGCTTCTTTACAGACCTCGATATTGTAGTCATATCTGCAGATGACGAAGTTATCGATGCGTGGAAAAAATAAAAATTTGATTAATTTGTTTTAGAGGCTCTTATAGACCGTTTTACAATATTTTACAACCATTCCGGAGAGTCTAGCTAGATTTGCACCATTTGTATCTTAGGTTATTTCTTCTCTGGACTCTATTGACCAACTCTTGTTCTTTTCTGACCCTGACGCTGTTAGATCTTTATTTTATGTTTTGGCTTTTTTTATTAGGCGATGATGGCGAGTTTTTCACCTTTTAAACAACAATGTAAACAAAATGTAACAAAGAGTATCTATTTATACTCGTATATTAAAAACCATGTATTTTACTTTATCGTATATGCGTAGTATGACGTAACAAAACATCGATGTTTGCAGATATATTCGTTTCGGGTTCCCTTGAATCCAGTAAATAGGCGGTTTTTGGAATTTTGTCTGTCTGTCATTTTAGCAGTGTTTCGCATCACAACCGGTGGATCAGTTTTATTTCTGGTATGTGGGGATATTTTGGCTATATGTCGAGGGCTTTTTTTAAATATTTTGTCGGTAACTCTAAATTTGACGGTATCTGCATTAAGAAAGTAATAAAACTTTTTTTTTTCATAAACGACTCTGGCGATTTTTAACAATTTTTTTCTGAAGTGACCCAAACAAAACGTTGTCGCCATACTTTCAAAAATACCGATTCGTGATTTATCACTAATTGGACATTGCGCTGTTATACAATTCTTATTTACCGATTCCGTTCAAACTGAGTGAAATATGAAAATTAGAACCAAACTCGTGTGCGAACTCACAAGTAAAACAATACTATGCAAGAAACCAAACTGAATCATCATTGCAAGCATAAAAACCTCCATTTTTATTACACTGAAGAACTGTTTATGGCACATGCGATGCAAGCTTAAGCTCTTATTTTAATATATAATTATCTTAAAAGACGGCGTCAATAGTTAATTTTCACTTTTGATTGACAACTACTGAATTGAAATTTTGGTTCGTTTGGGGGAATGAGATATGTAATGGGTGAAATAAATTTTTGGTACCATTTATTTCGTGTAGAAAAGAAGTTAATAACGAAATTTTTATTTAGTACATCACAATAGTTGTAACCACCTTATTTAACCAATTTAAATAAGCTTTTATTGGCATATTATATTTGTACAAGTTATTAAAATCTGTTTTTTGTTCACAAACAAACAAACAATTATCCACATTTTGTTTTATTGATAAATTTGTGAAATATTTTTCCAATATCAAAGTAATGGATCTGTAAAGTGGTCTACTGAACTGGCAAGGAAAACACTATCAGTTTTTATAACAAAATGAATGCTTTCAACTAATTACAAACTTAAGTTATCTTTAACGAATCACTCAATCATCTTGAAGGAATATAAAAACATGAATCAATATATGTAACCTGTCTAGTCTCCCTTACACATGTGTACTACTTTTTCCTTGACAAGATTTCGCCAATTATTGGCAAATTGATACAGAGACTTTTTTAAGAAGAACAATCTCACATTGTTCTCTGAAACCAGTTTATCAAACCCGAGCTTGTTTAACACATTCCCTACATTTCGTTTAATTGGTTTCAGGATTTTCTTGCTTCCTGTTTCTCATTATTTAATTCTTTAAACATTCAATAAATGATTTTAACAGGTTATTTCTAATTTAGAAACTAAGCCATTTCGCTCTCTCTCCCTCTCTGTCTCTCTCGTGGAAACCGATATCCGAGAGTATGAAATGTTCACCAATCTTACCCATAGGTATATTTTTGCCTTACTGTTTATACAGGTTGTCCAAAATGACGCAGGACACTTCATAACTTTCTAACTATTACAAATAAAAATTTCAAAATTTCTGAATACGTTTTAGCTTATCTATGCCCGTTTTTATATTAACACATATACGAAGCATAAAACAATTTAAGTGATTGGTAAGAAATTCTATGTCGAATTTTGGCAGACGTATTCATTTTGTAAAAGTAGTTATTGCAATAAGATCCAGTGTTCTACAGCCCAAAGTTGGACAACTTTTAATCAAATTTAATAAGTGGGAATATTTTACCCATATATCAGGATTTTTTAATTTTTTCGATTGCTCAAAATTTCGTTTTTCTTCCAAAAAAAGCAGAAAGTTATGATTTTCATAATCGGCTCTAACAATTTTGATCAAATTTTGCCCATGTGTAGTCCTTAGGGAACTAAATATAACGATTGGTTGAAATCACTCAAAAAATATTTGTGGGTAAACAAAAACAAATAAATAATACGTAATTTATCAAAATCGGCTCTACCAATTTCCTTCTAATTTTAGCGAAATTAATGATTAATGACTTAAATCTGTGTCCAAAACTGTAAGTAAAATAATATTATCGTTCAGAAATAATTAGCAAAAATAATCATTAATATTGACTACTGCCATTAAAAGAATGATTTTAATCAAATAGGATTTACATTGATGGAGCACGCAAATTATGTTTACGGCCTATTGAAATTTATTGTTTCAAAAACGGCGTTAACAGTTACCTAGCTGACATTAATCGAAGAATAGTTTTGTATGGTTCCTATTTGGATTATGAATTTGTGATTATTTTGTACCGTTTATTTAGAGGGGCGGGAGCCTCAAAAATTTTAATAGTTACCCCTAATCTAGTTAGTGTTAATTGGAAAGTACTTTTAGATGAGAAAAATGCCGTAAAGAAATATCTGATACAATAACTTTAACCGAAATGGCGGCTACTGCGCACATAATGACGTCATTGGCATTTATTTAGGGTAAGAGGAATATAAGTCAGTATAGAAGTGTAAAGGATGGAATGACCGAACTAACAGCTATAAGTCTATCTTTACGTCTGGGTTAATAGGTCTACTTTATTTCCGAACATCTAGTTAGGCCTTTCGTACGTTAGTAATCCGGTTAGAGTCGCAACCAAGGTTCCTATCGGAACACAAACCTCAACCACGGTGATCCCAAGTAGCAACCGATGTGACAACGCTTCACGGATTAGACAATTTAACAAAAGTAACTATTTCTAATTTAACCCTTTCCAGTCACGTGATCTGTTTTCGTATCATTACTTAAATATAAGTAATATAAGTTTATCAGACCCCTATACATCCCAATGATATGAAATTGTATCATGGATTGATACGATAGTTTGTTGGTGTTATGTTAGCAACGCGGGATAACTTTCATTTGGCTTGAAATCTTCCTTAAAGTTGATTGTTAAGGCGTATTTTGTCTCATTAAGAGCTGTACTGAATTCGTGGATTCTAAACCGACTCAGAACATTTATGTTATTTCAGTTTAGTTCTTTCCAACCTGTGATAAGTCGGAGGGAAGCCCTACGATACTGTTCAATAAACGGTAGTTGAATTGAGTGAAAGTTGACAGGGTTGGTTACAAGTTAGTTCGTAGAAGAAATCCTTTCGTACTTGTTATTTTCGTTATAATAAATAACAGTTATAGGTTGGTAATTCCTGTATGTGTATATGCGTGTATGTGTATATGTGTTGCGATATGTTGTGTAATAATTTATTTTAATGTTTTAACGACCTCAGCAAAGCGATATACTGAAGATGGAACGAGTTCCGAAACGCGTCATATGATTATAAAGGAAGTAACTACTTTATTATTAAAAAAGTCACATAGACGGACATTATTGTTCTTTTATTATATGAAAAAGATTGACTTGGATACAAACACAATGAGTTTTAAATCCTGTTGAAGTTGCCTTAACTATTTGAATAGATAGGTATGTTAAAATAAATAAATATTTTAAAATCATTGCATAAACTTTCTCCCACTCATCCTCAAAACTTAACAAAACGAACAAAAATTAATCGTCAGTCAAAACGTGAAAATAAACCTTGGACGTGTATACCTCTAAAAAACTAAAGATGACGATTTAGTCATAGAAACATCACTTTGTTTTAATACAGTTTCTTTTGGATGTTTGGTTATAAAACGATAAATAGTGCTGAACGTTAAACCAACAGTATAAAATGTTTATTGCTTGTATTATAGAATTGTAAAGCTCTGACCTTCAAGGATGAAACAAGGTCAAGCTATGTCCACTAGGGTTTACGTTCTAAGCTTGTAAAGGGCTTCGGGGCAATTAAATGTAACATGTTGTTTGGCATTACATCGATTATTGGCAACAGCTGATTATTGAATGGTGGTAAATTGAATAAATAATACGGACTAGGTTATAAGTTCAAATAAAATTACTAATAATGTTTTCTTTCTGACAATTACTGTAGCTACTGTTGTACGTATTGTTGCCACATTTCGAAAACTGGAAGAGTTTTATTTCATTTCATTTAATTTTATTTAATCTTTTAAGTAATACAAAATTCCCTTATCACACTTGGGAATAAACAAAATAACAAAAAACTAACTTTTTGTCAAAAGTAAAATGTTTATTCCTATTAGAGGTTGTCTGAAGATGACAACTTTGTTGTAATAGCTATAAGGGTCTAATAGGAATAAACATTTTACTTTTGACAAAAAGTTTGTTTTTTTAAAATACAAAATTGCATAAGATACGTTAAGAAACAGGTTATCTTTTTTAATATGTTTTGGTATCAGAGAGAGCGTTCACTGGAAGCTATATTTATTTTGATATTTTAAATGGAATTTGCTTCCATTTTTTTTCAGTTAAGTTTTATTTTTAAATAACTCGTCTTACGTTCTTAGAGACTGAAAAATGCAGATTGTTTGTAATTAATATCTATATAAATCTATATAGATTAGAACTATGCCAACTATTTTTTTAACCTATAAAAAATAATAAACAGGCGTTATTAATAAGTTTTATTTTTTCTTAACAACTTGAATGCGTAAAGAAAATTTGTATAAATAATCGTCATAAATTAGGTTTCAAAAAAATTAAAAGTAGTAATAACACTACTGACTTTTTTTATATGTTCTGCAGGGTGAAAAATAACACATTTATCATAATTTTCTGGTAATTATCTAGAGTATCCTCTGGCTTACATCAGCTCTAAATATATTACACCTTGTGATACATTTAATGTATTTAAGTACAAACTGTATTAATAAGAACTGTTGATGTATTTGTTTCAGCTATAATAGCTTATTAAAACTGTGTAATAAATACAGTAATAATTAAGAACTAGTGTAAGCCAGTAGGTGTTTTAAACAATTACCAAAAAAATATGATTTTTGTTTTATATTGATAACTCTGCTATTCCTCAGTCTTGACTTACTTGACTTATTTCCTTTTATCTCCTATTGAAGCATAGGGCGTCCAGAAGAGCTCTCCATCTGTCCCTGTCTCCAGCAAGTGCCTTCACTTCTCCCCAAGTCTTGTTAACCTCTTTTGCTTCTTTAATAATGGTCCTCTTCCAGGTTATTATACCAACTGTATATTATTATACCAAACTGTAGTATTGTGAGAAGCTAATTTAATTAGAAATAAGTAAGTAATTATGTTTATTAGTTCATCTAAAGCTCATTACAATGATATAAAGAGATGTTTTTGAGAGTATTTTACTTTCTTAAATTTATTAGAATCTTACATGAATTTATTTTGTTTCTATACAATCTGATATTGATTATGAAATTATTTTCTGGGGTAGTATATCAAAACGCATGTGAGAGTTGTAATAGAAGAACAAATCCTCAGCCTACAGAACAAAAATAAAAATAACAGTAGTGTTATTACACATTTCCCATAGCTCTAGTTTAAATTTCACCTAAATTTGACTTTGAAAAATAAATAATTGTATCATGTTTGAATTTGAAAATTTTTGAAACGTTGCCTGTAGCTCCTAAACGGTTGTAGATAGAAAAATAACCAAAAAATAAAAAAATTAATAATGACAGATGTCATAATACGCCTTAAAAACAATATTGTATTACCTTTAGTTTTAACTCAAAAATCCTGGGAAGTTACTTTTTACAGTTTTCTGTAACTTATCGAATAAAACAGGGGTCACACCTGCTTTAATAACCTTGTTTATATAAGAGTAACAAAAATTAGTTTCAATGAAGTTTTTGAGATCAGTTTTTCAATGAGAAAGATCATAATAACCAGAAAAAGTCTCCTCTATTTTACAATTTTTCTAATCTTTACCACATTCTGTTAATTCTAACACGAGGAGTCTATTAATTAATAAAGAATGTCATCACTGATGTATGCAACTACAAAGCCAGATTACAGCACGAGGGACATCGTATTGCTTTTAATTTATGAGATAGTCAATAAATTACCCAACAACCACAGTCATTAGTAAATACATAATAATGCAATCGTTGCCAAGCAATGTATCAGCTGAGAAATTTAATTGATTTTAGTTTCACAGCTGATTACATAAACCAATCATTGAACAGATGTCTTGCTGTTATCAATCGGCTGTTTTGTTCTAATAAATCAGCTGATTTTTTAGAAATACTTACAGGATATAAATTAAATTACCGGAAGTGAAATTAGCTTGCAACAGGATGATGTATAAATACTACTGTATTGCTGTTATATATTTATGGTTTTTTAACATATTTCTTAACATAATTTATTTCCATAGAACCACCATTAGGATATTTCTTTATAAAACTATCTCAACTATCCCCAGGTGAAACTGGGGTCATCAGCTAGTATTTATATAAATGATCTGTATTCGGTAAAATAGTATAGTTGCAGCATTTCCTGATGATACAGCTTTTGCTACAAAGGACATTGATGAATGATAAAAATTTATACAGGATGACTTGCATACCGTTTCGTAATGACTTAATTATATCAAGTTCCTGATACTATGTGTATCGATTTTTCTTAATGTAATACTTATTAAGTTATATTATAAGTTAATTATACCAAACTGCAGTATTGTGAGAAGCTAATTTAATTAGTAAGAAGTAAGTAATTAGTTTTATTAGTTCATCTAAAGCTCAATACAATTATATAAAGAGATATTTTGAGAGTATTTTACTTACATAGATTTATTTAGTTTGTATATAATCTGAATTTGATTATGATTATTTTCTGGGGTAGTATATCAAAACCCATGTGAGAGTTGTAATAGAAGAACAAATTCCTATTTTTTTTTTAATTTAAACAATATTTAAGATACATTTTTTTTTTTTTTTTTTTTTTTACGGTATAGAAATCACTGAATATAATGACGCTATACTTTTTCCTATCATTCACGTGATTTCATGCACTTAAATGTTTCAAAAATTCATTTGAAACATTATATATTCATTATCGATTACAAAAGAAGTCGCGCCTTTTTGAATCATTCTGTATATATTATTATTATTTTGAGAATATTATATTACAGAGAGGAATACAAAATATTTCATTTTAACACCTTGTATTTAAAAACTTTATTTTTATTATTTTGTCTCAAAGTTCCACCAAAATCAGTACAACGGTTTCTGAAAATCCGTGCAGGTTAGACAAACATAGACATTTTCAATAAATTAATAATTTTTAATTTAAAGGCTCAAAACAGGAGATCTAAACATAAAATTTTCCATCACATTACTCTATACAGGCCAACAAAAGTAAAACTGGTTGTTTTGTTTTGCAAGTTTTATCCGCTACAACATACAGTCACGCTATACTTTCACTTAAATTACAAAAAAAAATTAAATTAAACTCTCTCTTTAAAGAAAACGAAATTTGCAACGTTCAATAGTTGCAAGGTATCTTTTAATTAAACCGTCTGCATGTTTTAAATATTTCAATGTCAACTTACAGATTCACAATCGCAACCAATCTCATGGTATTTGTCTAAAATACTAGTTCAAAGAAAGTACTTGAAGTTTATGACACTTGCAACTATTCTATACAGCTGCCAACTCTGCAGAAATGCATCTCATAATTAAATGATCCTAATTACAGGTAATAAGAGAGGACAGTTTCCCTCAGTGACCTCTTCACAAAGTAAACATTCCTGAGGGGATTTACACGTCGTTTCTTCCTAATTACAGTTCACGGAATTTATTAACAAGTTGTTTATTTTAATTGTTCTATCTTAGAGGGACACTTAAAGTAACATATCGCCCACATTAAAGATCAATGGTACGCGTTGGACTCTGGCCAATTTTATAAATATTACCTGGAAAACCAAGCAAGCTACAGAGGGAAGGTCTAAGAAATTCCATTACCCAATATGCGAAGTACAGGAAGAATTGAGTAATTACAATTGATTTCAACTTTCGTTTTTATATGATCTTTACGTTTGGTCGTTGTTATTGTCGCTTGTATGAAGGAAGTTAGCGACCACCAAAATATGATATTTAGTATAAGGGACTAGAGTGTGCCTTATTGAAATTCAGAAAAATGGCGTCATATTAATAAGTTTATTGTTCATATTTAGTGTTATTTAACTGGTAACAAATTAAATTAAATACGAATTTGTGCATTTCAATTTTACACGCAATGGTACCTCTATACGATGACAAATAGCAAACTTCTCAAAACATAATTTCAAATCCTAACCTCCCAAGATAATGTGATATTCTGGCGTGATGGAAACGAGTGGACACTTTTCAATATACACATCTACAAGGTCCTTTAGTGCCCAGCCGAAGTCAATAAAGTAGGGATATTACACTACCTGTGTAACAACTGTTTATACAGACCCCTTGATCCACCAATACAATTTAACATTTCCTACAAGGTCCAGAAAACTAATTTTTAAGCAGTACATTTGGAGAATCTGTTGTACTACATTGTATGATTGATCTGCGCCCAAAGATTTCTTTATATTTTACAATTTTATTTCCAAAAATTGTAATAGTAAGCCAGAATAATCAAGAATTGGAAACACATTAATGAAGAAGGAACATCAAAACATATGTTTTTGCGTTGTAGTAGTAAATTTAGAAACCACTTTTAGTCTTTTCGGCACTTAAAATATGTTTTCGCCTTCTCGTTTAAAAGCATAAAACCTTTTAATAATTACAAATGAATAAAAATGACTCTTAAGTATTAATTGACATAAATTCATTTCTCTCCGTATCATTTCAAATAAGGTGATTTGTTCTCTGCGCTTTATTAGGTTCCTAAACTTGTATATAATGTCTTTCCGTGTTTATAAATATTTGTAAACATCGATATAAAGTAATAGACTAATCGAACATATAGACTAATAAAAAAAGATTTTAGTCTTGTAGCTAACGTCAGTTGGGTAGTAATCTCGATTTGTGTGCCTGGTTCATTTACCGTGTTAATCAAAATCGTAAGGGGGCAGAAACTGAACCTGATTCTGCGTATTCTGATTATGAATACTACAATTACAACGAAGAGATCTCTATATGCTGATTACACAATCCGTCTGGAAGTCCTTAGAGACCTTCACGGATTGTTGTGACAATCTTATTATTACGAAATTATTACGTTTTTAATATTAAAGTCTCATATTATTACGTTCGTAATATTATTCTCTCGTATTATTACGTTCGTAATATTATTCTATTATATAATTACGTTCGTAATATTAACCTATTATATAATTACGTTCCTAATATTAATCTATTATATAATTACGTTCCTAATAATAATCTCTCGTATTATTACATTCGTAATATTAATCTATTATATGATTACGTTCCTAATAATAATCTCTCGTATTATTACATTCGTAATATTAATCTATCATATAATTACGTTCCTAATAATAGTCTCTCGTATTATTACATTCGTAATATTAATCTATTATATGATTACGTTCCTAATAATAATCTCTCGTATTATTACATTCGTAATATTAATCTATCATATAATTACGTTCCTAATAATAGTCTCTCGTATTATTACATTCGTAATATTAATCTATTATATAATTAGGTTCCTAATAATAATCTCTCGTATTATTACATTCGTAATATTAATCTATTATATAATTACGTTCCTAATAATAGTCTCTCGTATTATTACATTCGTAATATTAATCTATTATATGATTACGTTCCTAATAATAGTCTCTCGTATTATTACATTCGTAATATTAATCTATTATATGATTACGTTCCTAATAATAATCTCTCGTATTATTACATTCGTAATATTAATCTATTATATGATTACGTTCCTAATAATAATCTCTCGTATTATTACATTCGTAATATTAATCTATTATATGATTACGTTCCTAATAATAATCTCTCGTATTATTACATTCGTAATATTAATCTATTATATAATTACGTTCCTAATAATAATCTCTCGTATTATTACATTCGTAATATTAATCTATTATATAATTACGTTCCTAATAATAGTCTCTCGTATTATTACATTCGTAATATTAATCTATTATATAATTACGTTCCTAATAATAATCTCTCGTATTATTACATTCGTAATATTATTCTATTATATAATTACGTTCGTAATATTAATCTATTATATAATTACGTTTTTAATATTATTCTATTATATAATTACGTTCCTAATACTAATCTATTATATAATTACGTTCCTAATATTAATCTCTCATATTATTACGTTCCTAATATTAATCTCTCATATTATTACGTTCCTAATATTAATCTCTCATATTATTACGTTCCTAATAATAATCTCTCGTATTATTACATTCGTAATATTAATCTATTATATAATTACGTTCCTAATAATAATCTCTCGTATTATTACATTCGTAATATTAATCTATTATATGATTACGTTCCTAATAATAATCTCTCGTATTATTACATTCGTAATATTAATCTATTATATGATTACGTTCCTAATAATAATCTCTCGTATTATTACATTCGTAATATTAATCTATTATATGATTACGTTCCTAATAATAATCTCTCGTATTATTACATTCGTAATATTAATCTATTATATGATTACGTTCCTAATAATAATCTCTCGTATTATTACATACGTAATATTAATCTATTATATAATTACGTTCCTAATAATAATCTCTCGTATTATTACATTCGTAATATTAATCTATTATATGATTACGTTCCTAATAATAGTCTCTCGTATTATTACATTCGTAATATTAATCTATTATATGATTACGTTCCTAATAATAGTCTCTCGTATTATTACATTCGTAATATTAATCTATTATATGATTACGTTCCTAATAATAGTCTCTCGTATTATTACATTCGTAATATTAATCTATTATATGATTACGTTCCTAATAATAATCTCTCGTATTATTACATTCGTAATATTAATCTATTATATAATTACGTTCCTAATAATAGTCTCTCGTATTATTACATTCGTAATATTAATCTATTATATGATTACGTTCCTAATAATAGTCTCTCGTATTATTACATTCGTAATATTAATCTATTATATGATTACGTTCCTAATAATAATCTCTCGTATTATTACATTCGTAATATTAATCTATTATATGATTACGTTCCTAATAATAGTCTCTCGTATTATTACATTCGTAATATTAATCTATTATATGATTACGTTCCTAATAATAGTCTCTCGTATTATTACATTCGTAATATTAATCTATTATATGATTACGTTCCTAATAATAATCTCTCGTATTATTACATTCGTAATATTAATCTATTATATGATTACGTTCCTAATAATAGTCTCTCGTATTATTACATTCGTAATATTAATCTATTATATGATTACGTTCCTAATAATAGTCTCTCGTATTATTACATTCGTAATATTAATCTATTATATGATTACGTTCCTAATAATAATCTCTCGTATTATTACATTCGTAATATTAATCTATTATATGATTACGTTCCTAATAATAATCTCTCGTATTATTACATTCGTAATATTAATCTATTATATGATTACGTTCCTAATAATAGTCTCTCGTATTATTACATTCGTAATATTAATCTATTATATGATTACGTTCCTAATAATAATCTCTCGTATTATTACATTCGTAATATTAATCTATTATATAATTACGTTCCTAATAATAGTCTCTCGTATTATTACATTCGTAATATTAATCTATTATATGATTACGTTCCTAATAATAATCTCTCGTATTATTACATTCGTAATATTAATCTATTATATGATTACGTTCCTAATAATAATCTCTCGTATTATTACATTCGTAATATTAATCTATTATATGATTACGTTCCTAATAATAGTCTCTCGTATTATTACATTCGTAATATTAATCTATTATATGATTACGTTCCTAATAATAGTCTCTCGTATTATTACATTCGTAATATTAATCTATTATATGATTACGTTCCTAATAATAATCTCTCGTATTATTACATTCGTAATATTAATCTATTATATAATTACGTTCCTAATAATAGTCTCTCGTATTATTACATTCGTAATATTAATCTATTATATGATTACGTTCCTAATAATAGTCTCTCGTATTATTACATTCGTAATATTAATCTATTATATGATTACGTTCCTAATAATAATCTCTCGTATTATTACATTCGTAATATTAATCTATTATATGATTACGTTCCTAATAATAATCTCTCGTATTATTACATTCGTAATATTAATCTATTATATGATTACGTTCCTAATAATAATCTCTCGTATTATTACATTCGTAATATTAATCTATTATATAATTACGTTCCTAATAATAATCTCTCGTATTATTACATTCGTAATATTAATCTATTATATGATTACGTTCCTAATAATAGTCTCTCGTATTATTACATTCGTAATATTAATCTATTATATGATTACGTTCCTAATAATAGTCTCTCGTATTATTACATTCGTAATATTAATCTATTATATGATTACGTTCCTAATAATAATCTCTCGTATTATTACATTCGTAATATTAATCTATTATATGATTACGTTCCTAATAATAATCTCTCGTATTATTACATTCGTAATATTAATCTATTATATAATTACGTTCCTAATAATAGTCTCTCGTATTATTACATTCGTAATATTAATCTATTATATAATTACGTTCCTAATAATAATCTCTCGTATTATTACATTCGTAATATTATTCTATTATATAATTACGTTCGTAATATTAATCTATTATATAATTACGTTTTTAATATTATTCTATTATATAATTACGTTCCTAATACTAATCTATTATATAATTACGTTCCTAATATTAATCTCTCATATTATTACGTTCCTAATATTAATCTCTCATATTATTACGTTCCTAATATTATTCTCTGATATTATTACGTTCCTAATATTAATCTCTCATATTATTACGTTCCTAATAATAATCTCTCGTATTATTACATTCGTAATATTATTCTATTATATAATTACGTTCGTAATATTAATCTATTATATAATAACGTTTTTAATATTATTCTATTATATAATTACGTTCCTAATACTAATCTATTATATAATTACGTTCCTAATATTAATCTCTCATATTATTACGTTCCTAATATTAATCTCTCATATTATTACGTTCCTAATATTAATCTCTCATATTATTACGTTCCTAATATTAATCTCTCATATTATTACGTTCCTAATAATAATCTCTCGTATTATTACATTCGTAATATTAATCTATTATATAATTACGTTCCTAATAATAGTCTCTCGTATTATTACATTCGTAATATTAATCTATTATATAATTACGTTCCTAATAATAGTCTCTCGTATTATTACATTCGTAATATTATTCTATTATATAATTACGTTCGTAATATTAATCTATTATATAATTACGTTTTTAATATTATTCTATTATATAATTACGTTCCTAATACTAATCTATTATATAATTACGTTCCTAATATTAATCTCTCATATTATTACGTTCCTAATATTAATCTCTCATATTATTACGTTCCTAATATTAATCTCTCATATTATTACGTTCCTAATATTAATCTCTCATATTATTACGTTCCTAACATTAATCTCTCATATTATTACGTTCCTAATATTAATCTCTCATATTATTACGTTCCTAATATTAATCTCTCATATTATTACGTTCCTAATATTAATCTGTCATATATTACGTTCCTAATATTAATCTCTCGTATTATTACGTTAGTAATATTAATCTATTATATAATTACGTTTTTAATATTATTCTATTATATAATTACGTTCCTAATACTAATCTATTATATTATTACGTTCCTAATATTAATCTCTCATATTATTACGTTCCTAATATTAATCTCTCATATTATTACGTTCCTAATATTAATCTCTCATATTATTACGTTCCTAATATTAATCTCTCATATTATTACGTTCCTAATATTAATCTCTCATATTATTACGTTCCTAATATTAATCTCTCATATTATTACGTTCCTAATATTAATCTGTCATATATTACGTTCCTAATATTAATCTCTCATATTATTACGTTCCTAATATTAATCTCTCATATTATTACGTTCCTAATATTAATCTCTCATATTATTACGTTCCTAATATTAATCTCTCATATTATTACGTTCCTAATATTAATCTCTCATATTATTACGTTCCTAATATTAATCTCTCATATTATTACGTTCCTAATATTAATCTCTCATATTATTACGTTCCTAATATTAATCTCTCATATTATTACGTTCCTAATATTAATCTCTCATATTATTACGTTCCTAATATTAATCTCTCATATTATTACGTTCCTAATATTAATCTCTCATATTATTACGTTCCTAATATTAATCTCTCATATTATTACGTTCCTAATATTAATCTCTCATATTATTACGTTCCTAATATTAATCTCTCATATTATTACGTTCCTAATATTAATCTGTCATATATTACGTTCCTAATATTAATCTCTCGTATTATTACGTTAGTAATATTAATCTATTATATAATTACGTTCGTAATATTAATCTATTATATAATTACGTTTTAATATTATTCTATTATATAATTACGTTCCTAATACTTATCTATTATATAATTACGTTCCTAATATTAATCTCTCATATTA
The DNA here is from genome assembly GCA_963513935.1 of Aphrophora alni. Classification (NCBI taxonomy): domain Eukaryota; kingdom Metazoa; phylum Arthropoda; class Insecta; order Hemiptera; family Aphrophoridae; genus Aphrophora; species Aphrophora alni. Next base: position 131,179,133 of record OY740770.1, on the reverse strand, counting down.
TTACGTTCCTAATATTAATCTCTCATATTATTACGTTCCTAATATTAATCTCTCATATTATTACGTTCCTAATATTAATCTCTCATATTATTACGTTCCTAATATTAATCTCTCATATTATTACGTTCCTAATATTAATCTGTCATATATTACGTTCCTAATATTAATCTCTCGTATTATTACGTTAGTAATATTAATCTATTATATAATTACGTTTTTAATATTATTCTATTATATAATTACGTTCCTAATACTAATCTATTATATAATTACGTTCCTAATATTAATCTCTCATATTATTACGTTCCTAATATTAATCTCTCATATTATTACGTTCCTAATATTAATCTCTCATATTATTACGTTCCTAATATTAATCTCTCATATTATTACGTTCCTAATATTAATCTCTCATATTATTACGTTCCTAATATTAATCTCTCATATTATTACGTTCCTAATATTAATCTGTCATATATTACGTTCCTAATATTAATCTCTCGTATTATTACGTTAGTAATATTAATCTATTATATAATTACGTTTTTAATATTATTCTATTATATAATTACGTTCCTAATACTAATCTATTATATAATTACGTTCCTAATATTAATCTCTCATATTATTACGTTCCTAATATTAATCTCTCATATTATTACGTTCCTAATATTAATCTCTCATATTATTACGTTCCTAATATTAATCTCTCATATTATTACGTTCCTAATATTAATCTCTCATATTATTACGTTCCTAATATTAATCTGTCATATATTACGTTCCTAATATTAATCTCTCGTATTATTACGTTAGTAATATTAATCTATTATATAATTGCATTCGTAATATTAATCTATTATATAAATACGTTACTAATATTTATCTCTCATTATATTACGTTCCTAATATTAATCTGTCATATTATTACGTTCCTAATATTAATCTGTCATATTATTACGTTCCTAATATTAATCTCTCATATTATTACGTTCCTAATATTAATCTCTCATATTATTACGTTCCTAATATTAATCTCTCATATTATTACGTTCCTAATATTAATCTCTCATATTATTACGTTCCTAATAATAATCTCTCGTATTATTACATTCGTAATATTAATCTATTATATAATTACGTTCCTCATAATAGTCTCTCGTATTATTACATTCGTAATATTGATCTATTATATAATTACGTTCCTAATAATAATCTCTCGTATTATTACATTCGTAATATTATTCTATTATATAATTACGTTCGTAATATTAATCTATTATATAATTACGTTTTTAATATTATTCTATTATATAATTACGTTCCTAATACTAATCTATTATATAATTACGTTCCTAATATTAATCTCTCATATTATTACGTTCCTAATATTAATCTCTCATATTATTACGTTCCTAATATTAATCTCTCATATTATTACGTTCCTAATATTAATCTCTCATATGATTACGTTCCTAATAATAATCTCTCGTATTATTACATTCGTAATATTAATCTATTATATAAATACGTTCCTAATAATAGTCTCTCGTATTATTACATTCGTAATGTTAATCTATTATATAATTACGTTCCTAATAATAATCTCTCGTATTATTACATTCGTAATATTATTCTATTATATAATTACGTTCGTAATATTAATCTATTATATAATTACGTTTTTAATATTATTCTATTATATAATTACGTTCCTAATACTAATCTATTATATAATTACGTTCCTAATATTAATCTCTCATATTATTACGTTCCTAATATTAATCTCTCATATTATTACGTTCCTAATATTAATCTCTCATATTATTACGTTCCTAATAATAATCTCTCGTATTATTACATTCGTAATATTAATCTATTATATAATTACGTTCCTAATAATAGTCTCTCGTATTATTACATTCGTAATATTAATCTATTATATAATTACGTTCCTAATAATAATCTCTCGTATTATTACATTCGTAATATTATTCTATTATATAATTACGTTCGTAATATTAATCTATTATATAATTACGTTTTAATATTATTCTATTATATAATTACGTTCCTAATACTTATCTATTATATAATTACGTTCCTAATATTAATCTCTCATATTATTACGTTCCTAATATTAATCTCTCATATTATTACGTTCCTAATATTAATCTCTCATATTATTACGTTCCTAATATTAATCTCTCATATTATTACGTTCCTAATATTAATCTCTCATATTATTACGTTCCTAATATTAATCTGTCATATATTACGTTCCTAATATTAATCTCTCGTATTATTACGTTAGTAATATTAATCTATTATATAATTGCATTCGTAATATTAATCTATTATATAAATACGTTACTAATATTTATCTCTCATTATATTACGTTCCTAATATTAATCTGTCATATTATTACGTTCCTAATATTAATCTGTCATATTATTACGTTCCTAATATTAATCTCTCATATTATTACGTTCCTAATATTAATCTCTCGTATTATTACGTTCCTAATATTAATCTCTCATATTATTACGTTCCTAATATTAATCTCTCATATTATTACGTTCCTAATAATAATCTCTCGTATTATTACATTCGTAATATTAATCTATTATATAATTACGTTCCTAATAATAGTCTCTCGTATTATTACATTCGTAATATTAATCTATTATATAATTACGTTCCTAATAATAATCTCTCGTATTATTACATTCGTAATATTATTCTATTATATAATTACGTTCGTAATATTAATCTATTATATAATTACGTTTTTAATATTATTCTATTATATAATTACGTTCCTAATACTAATCTATTATATAATTACGTTCCTAATATTAATCTCTCATATTATTACGTTCCTAATATTAATCTCTCATATTATTACGTTCCTAATATTAATCTCTCATATTATTACGTTCCTAATAATAATCTCTCGTATTATTACATTAGTAAAATAATCTATTATATAATTACGTTCCTAATAATAATCTCTCGTATTATTACATTCGTAATATTATTCTATTATATAATTACGTTCGTAATATTAATCTATTATATAATTACGTTTTTAATATTATTCTATTATATAATTACGTTCCTAATACTAATCTATTATATAATTACGTTCCTAATATTAATCTCTCATATTATTACGTTCCTAATATTAATCTCTCATATTATTACGTTCCTAATATTAATCTGTCATATATTACGTTCCTAATATTATTCTCTCGTATTATTACGTTAGTAATATTAATCTATTATATAATTGCATTCGTAATATTAATCTATTATATAAATACGTTCCTAATATTTATCTCTCATTATATTACGTTCCTAATATTAATCTGTCATATTATTACGTTCCTAATATTAATCTGTCATATTTTTACGTTCCTAATATTATTCTGTCATATTATTACGTTCCTAATATTAAACTCTCATATTATTACGTTCGTAATATTATTCTCTCGAATTATTACGTTCCTAATATTAAACTCTCATATTATAACGTCCGTAATATTAATCTCTCATATAATTACGTTCGTAATATTAATCTATTATATAATTACGTTCTTAATATTAATTTCTCATATTATTATGTTCCTAATATTAATCTCTCGTATTATTACGTTCGTAATATTAATCTATTATATAATTACGTTCGTATTATTAATCTCTCATATTATAACGTTTCTAATATTAATCTCTCATATAATTACGTTCGTAATATTAATCTATTATATAATTACGTTCTTAATATTAATCTCTCATATTATAACGTTTCTAATATTAATCTATCATATAATTACGTTCGTAATATTAATCTATTACATAATTACGTTCGTAATATTAATCTCTCATATTATAACGTTTGTAATATTAATCTATCATATAATTACGTTCGTAATATTAATCTATCATATAATTACGTTCCTTTTAATAATCTCTCGTATTATTACGTTAGTAATATTAATCTAACATATATTTACGTTCGTAAAATTAATCTATTACATAATTACGTTCGTAATATTAATCTCTCATATTATAACGTTTGTAATATTAATCTATCATATAATTACGTTCCTAATAATAATCTCTCGTATTATTACGTTAGTAATATTAATCTAACATATATTTACGTTCGTAATAATAATCTATTATATAATTACGTTCGTAATATTAATCTCTCATATTATAACGTTTGTAATATTAATCTATCATATAATTATGTTCCTAATAATAATCTCTCGTATTATTACGTTCGTAATATTAATCTATTATATAATTACAATCGTAATATTAATCTATTATATAATTACGTTCCTAATATTAATCTCTCATATTATTACGTTCCTAATATTAATCTGTCATATTATTACGTTCCTAATATTAATCTCTCATATTATTACGTTCCTAATATTAATCTATTACATAATTAAGTTTGTAATATTAATATCTCGTATTATTACGTTCTTAATATTAATCTGTCATATTATTACGTTCCTAATATTAATCTATTACATAATTAAGTTTGTAATATTAATATCTCGTATTATTACGTTCTTAATATTAATATCTCTTATTATTACGTTCGTAATATTAATCTATCATATAATTACGTTCGTAATATTATCTCTCGTATAATACGTTCGTAATAATAATCTCTCGTATTATTACGTTCCTAATATTAATCTCTCGTATTACTACGTTCTTATTCTAGAAATAAAATGAACAACTAAAATCCTACATGATATACTCATTTATGAAATAAGAGTTGATATCTTACAGTTTTATTTATTCACGATTTCCATAAAATATCTTTAAACTCACATGTGTGAACGTACTGAAATTCTCATCGATTGAAACGTAGGCTAAGTTGTTCGTAAATTCTTGCTCTGCTTCAGAATTTTCAGAGTTAATGATCAACATTCCCCATTAATCATTCTACACTTGGGAGCAGATTTTTCTCCCAAGCCATTATTAACTTTGTTTAATCAATTATTTCATCTGGGAACCAATGCCAACCAAGGACTACGCAAAGTTGCTTAACTCACCGTCATGATTGTCCATGTGTGAGAACTACCTCACCCAAAACTTTTATTTTGTTCTTATATCACTTCGTTTTATTTTAGATGTGGGGAGAGAGAGGGAGTGAGTATTTCTTTGTTTCTCTTCTCCAAACATTACAAAGATTTAGTTCGAACAACTGTAAAACATTTTAAAATTTTAATTTTAATTATTATTTAGCTCTCTAAATATTTGATCTTACCGGATACTCTTCAAATACTAATTTAAATAAACCATAATAACATTGTACAAACAATAATCCATTTGGCCTATTTTTATATTTACATAAAAATTTGAAAAACTGTGAATATTAGAATAGGATCTGTACTTATGTACAATATAGAATAGGATCTGTACAATACGCTTCATGTTTAGGGTACTAAACATGAAGCGTATTGTGAAAGGAATAAGGAGTTTCTAAGCTACGTCACGAATGACGTGACACGGTTACTATGATTCCATTAGTTAGGCTATTTATTTCATTATGTTATAGTTTATAATATTATATTTGTTATGTTTAAGGTTACTATTCCATACCCAATGATTCCTAACATGAGTTATAGTAAGATTAGAAAATTCTATTGTTTTATCTATAACATACGATTAAGTGTAGAAAGATTTTACACAAAGTAAAACGTTTATTAGTGGAGTTAATTCCATATTTCGTTTTGTCGGTACGGTTTAGTAATTTGTAAATCTTTTAAATTGTAAAAAGTCTTTAAATACATGTACTCTAAAGGATGACACGATATTCAGTTTCAAAATTTTTATGTAACGTAACAGGATTTCCTGTAATGTTTTTGGATGTACGAAAGTACATTTTTATTATTGTTAATTGAGTATTCAGTAACCGTAACAACTGTTTAATCTTAATACTCTTGACATTGGAATAACTCGGCTCCAGTCCAATGAATAGAAATGGATCCAAATTAAAGAAGAAATAATACTACACGAAATATTGAAAGTTTTTCGTATAGATGTATAAAACAATGTATAAACAAAACATTGTATAAACATGTACAATGTATAAAACTAAACTTTTAATTAAATACAACATCAGCATTAAACTAATGATCGCTGAAAAATACAAACTAATACAAAATAACCGTTTTGGAACTACATTTTTTATAAAGAAATTTCAACATTTTTGCGTATACCAATAATCCAATGAAAAAAAGAAAATTTTTGAAATCGGGTTTTGAATAAAAGAAAATATTTTTGATCATCAATTTCTATTATTACAATATATAAATTATAATTAGTTTTTGGAGTGAAATATTGGTTTTAGTTCATTTCATCTGCCCATTATTGTATGATAGTTTTTAATGACGGCAACCCGTCATGGTTTGTTTTAATTTTTCTCACTTGTTCATGAACCATAAATTTCGTTTATTTGGAATTTGGCACACTGTTTTTGTTCATTAATCTTGTATCGAAATCGAAATTTATTGGTAAATTAACTATTAATTTTATCCAGATTGTTTTTGGGAAGGTTTTGACAAATAATTTGGGTCGGTAAAAATATAACAGAAGTATGTCCATGTACCAAAACTGATCCATTCATTTTAACTGTATATTACTCCATGAATGTCAGACATAATTCCAAAAATCACTATTTTGGTTTAACTGTTCCTCAAAACTGATATATCCGCAAAGAATACAATTTTCTTTTTAAATATGCATTGATTAACTTATAAATTCAATCTCGTATATAATTTATTTTTTGTTTTACTTGTTGATTTTTACTTCAGTAAATTTTGATTTATATCAATTTTTTTTATACCATTACAACTCTTTGTCTATACTATGGTATCTAACCTTTAGATTTCTACACGCAGACATGCATGATTTGGGAAACAAATTTTAAACGGAAAAAATACGATTGTTACATTATCAACTTCCACGATTTTGAATATTTTTTTATTATATATAGAAACCCAAAATACCCAGTTGAAATTTATTGGTTATTAACTCCTAGATTCTAAATTAAAACAGAGAAGTAATCACTGAAGGCGTCCAACACAATCAAAATCTTAACTGTAGAACCAAAATGAATTAAATTTTTCATGTAAAACATTTTAGGTTGTAAGAAAAATCAAGAAACCCACATTAAAAAAAATTCAATCAGTTCAATTTTACTCAAATTTAAGCGTAACAAAATAGATTGTGTAACTGATTATTTCAATAAGAGAAGATGTTATGTCTTGAACAATAACAATACAGGATACATCTATACAATTGGAGAAAAACGCCAAAGACGTGGGATTTAACTTTGAATGAACATTTTGGATTTTATACTTTATTTTAAGACTATTTTATTTTTGCATATTTTTTATATTCTTGTTTGTTTACGGACAAGCACGGAAAGTTCGCCAAAGTTCCGTTTAAAATACATTGGAATAAGAACTAATGAAGACTAGTCATACAGCTGATGTTCAAAATGTCCACCATTTGAACATGCAAGCATTAAGACTTACAAAACAATTATTGACAGCCTTTACACAATGGAAAACGTTTAGCTCAGCACCATCGCTGATGTTGCAAATAAGAGTGCAAAATATTTTAACCTTAAAACTGAAGCAGGACCTTCGATTTTAACATTTGAAAAACATCTCTCAATCCACCAAAATACATTATTGATGCTTCACGATACCAAAAAAACACAAATTGTAAGGAAGTTTGCTTCAATAAAATGATGTCATGAGTTAAAAGTATCTTACGCAACTCACACAGTAAGTTACTACTTAACGCGTGGGACATTTTATCTACCCCTCGTGTACTTTTTGTCGGTCTACTATCTCCCATGAACTATAATTTACCAAGCATCGTTAAATAAATTCCTCACACTCCTGATCTGACATTTAATCTGTCTCCTGATTGTATTTGTTCTTCTTAAACCTACTTCACACGATGCGAAGACACGCACGAGTTCCGGAGCCTCAGTAACGACCCGAAAAGAAACATCCGTTGACAAATACTCGACTTTTCTATATTAATCTAGATTTACGAAAGAGTGGGTACGTGTTTGTGTGTTTTTAAGGTAATTAAGAAAATCACGTTTTTAACTTATTTAGATATGTGTCACAAATACCTACAGCGACAGCATTCCATTTGGCTTCTAAGGCCAATACGTCATCCAAAATCGTCTCCTTAACTGGATGCTATCAGAGACATGCACCGTGGAAGAGCAAATTGTAAAAAAATGAATATTCCACCTCCTCAGAGATTGACTTATAATCTTTATTTTCCTCAACTTTCAACCTATGAAGATTAGTTCTAACACCAGTCAGGATCTAAAGATAGTCTAAATCATCATGATTACCTCGATACACGAAATAGAACGGTGTATCCATTATCCGACTAGTCAACTGGACCAGTTACTCAGTTCTGTTCGTTTAGCGGTCTTTCAAGAAAAGATTATAATAATTGTAGCGTATCTGAAGAGAGACTATTTTTTATTCTGACAAGTCAATCAAGCTCTTGAATTTGATTTTCTCCTTTTTATTAACATATAACAAAATACATAAATTTAATATTGCACACTCTTTCTCACTCAACCCTCTCCAAAAAAATAAAAAATTGCATCACCAAAAATGTCAGTCCGAAAGGTGTCAATCAAAAACTAAAACCATGGTTGGCGTCTTAAAAACATTTCATAAGAATTGAAACTGGCTTCGTTTGTGCGATTAGAATTTGATTAAAATCTACCTCTTAATGACTACAGACAAAGTTCATTTTTTATTTTGCTAATTAATCCATATTTTCGTCTTGCCTTTTCACGCGTATTTGGGACATTAATCATCATTTCTGTAACTTTTCAACAAAATAGGTAGAGTCGACTTTGAGAAATTATTTATTTTATAACAGCTCCATGGTATTTTTTTGTTTTTATAACAATAACTCAGAAACGTTTTTGAGAAATTAGCGACCAAATCGTTTTTGTTTGGGTCCTTAGAGGCTGAACTTGAGCAAAATTTGATCAAAATCGTTAGAGCCAATTTCTTGCTGTTTGCAACCACAAAAATTATTAATTAAATAAGAATCTTTTAGGGAATATTCGAGAACTAGGAGTCATTATTTACAAGGTTGATGATCTAGATGGTGTTTTAACAGGTCTATAATGCCTAGTATAGGGTAAATGTGGTAATCATTGTACTCTTTAAAAGATCTTCATGTTTATTGGTCTACGATTACAACACATATCTAAACTAACGGACCTAGCCGCTGCACACGTTATACATTTGTTTCTGCACATTTTATTCCATGAAATAAAGTATATTTCTTTTTAGAAACTCTTGAAATATTTTATCAGGTCTATAGTTTCAACGTCACAACACAACACAAGTTGCACTTTAAACAAGATGTCAACTGTGCAAAGATACAGGAAAAAGTAATGTCACTGAATACGACTCTTCTTGTATCTGATCAATGACACTCATCAACATGTTCCTTTCTTGGCTCCAATTAGTTACTTGGCCGGACTCTGCTTCCGCTCAACTTATAAAACAAATTCTAATTAATTGCGGCACTTTGTCACGCCTTGGCGGCTGGAATGATATTTACTGTTAAATATTGGAAGATTTTCATTACAGAGATCTTCCTACCTTATAAACCTTTATATGTCGTCTTTTATTGAAGCTCCGTTGGCAAGGGGTGTTTCAAGAACTACTTTAGATAAGAACATGTTCCATCTCTCAGTGTAAAAGTTTAGTGAGGTATAAGGCGTTACAAAAATAACAAAACGTAATTTTACCCAACTTTTGTTAATATAACGCTATTATTATTTTTACATATTGTCAATTAAAGATACTTAAAAGGAATTTGTAATTAATCTTTAATAATAACTTCGGTAATACTTTAGTGCTGAGTGAATTATGATTTCTTATTTGATTATTTCGATGTAAAGTAAGCCAAGATGTATTGGAAATTACATATCCTGTACAGAGTATTCTAAAAACCAAAAATTAAACTTACATATTTCTTAATTACACAAATTATTAAAACAAATGTTACTTTAGTTTAAAATATCCAATAACATGTTTTAACGTATTTTGGTAACAAAACAAACATATCAATTGAAGGTCTGGAACACATATGTCCAATACATCTTGACTTACTTTACATCACAATAACCAATTAATAAATCATTATTCACTCAAACCTGCAGACAATATTGTGCTTACAAAATTGCTAATTTCGAAACGCCTAAACTAATTACATATTTAAAGATATATAAAAATAAATAAAATTCCTCTTTGGTATCTTACATTTACATATTACAATATCTAAAAATAATACTAGTGTTGCAATTTAAAAGGTTAGGAAAATCATGTTTTGTTATTTTCTGAAACAACCTGTATCCCTTACTAAACTTTTGTACCAACCTGTACATAGCTCAGATTGTGAGCTTTAAAATGAGATGTCAAACATCGTTCTATCTAAAGCAGTTCTTGAAATATTATGCTCTTTCCATATTTGTCTAACACCCTGTATATAATATAAAAAACGACGTTTCGAAAGTGTAATTCAACTATCTTTATCAAGTGAAAAATAATAAAACATGACGAACGTGAAAGAAAAAAAACCAAAACGACCTAGTTTTAGACTATATTAGAAACTTAAAACTAACCTAACCAGTAATCTAAAAAAGGAATCTGGAACTGAAACAATACCTGAAATGTCAAATAATTTATTTTTGTGTGTAGTAGTCTATTGTATATAGAAAAAACACACCTTCATTTATAATGTGATTTCATTGTTTAATGTAAACTTCTTGTCTTCGACAGTGACAGTGTGATATCGAAACTTGTGTCAGACGTATCTGAATATAAGTTATTGTTTGAAAGTTAGTATATAATACAAATATTAATAAAATAACAATTAAAAACAACCAAAAATTGAAGTATTCTAAGGAACTATTCACCACTTTAATGTCATAAACATGTATTAGGTAATCTAACTAAAATATAAGTGCCCTGTTGAACAAAAAGAAAAAGAATACAAAAACCCCCTCCCTCGCAATAAAAAAAGAAGCAGCCGATCGGTATAAAGTTGGATTATAATGTGAAAATAAAACATTATTTCTTATTGCTAAAAATATTTAATATTCTACTAATAAAACACAAAATAACTCAATATACTTTACTTTTTATAGGTCACTTCCATAAGAAGAAGAAAAAAAAAGTAAAAATTATTACTACTAAAACCATTATGCAAAATTATTACCTTAAAACATGTTTACTTTTAAGCCTTCCAAAGTGACAAACATAATTCTCAACACATTTGTATTATGCATACATACAGTACAAATACCCTCTTACACCCATAAGTCTCAAACATTTATTAATTCCTTTCAAAAGAAAAAACAAAATAAATATTAATTGAAAGAGAGAAAAAGAAAATATGTTTCAGTGAATTTTAATAAAACCCCATCAACCGTAAATATTTCCTTGCCTTTTTGAGATTTTTATTTTTATTTTCACAAGTTGTTATATGGGTGGATAAAAGATTTAAAAACCTATGTGTAAGATATATTCTTTTTATTTTAAGAAAAGAATAAACAACCCTTAATATATTTATTATACTAGTTTATAGGATAAACCTATTTTTCTAAACTATAATTCTTCATCTTCAACTACAAAAGTATTCCATTTAAGGCAAGAATAAACTGCTCTCCTTCAACTTGTACTCATCTCACGTCATAATTATTCATAGATTTATTACAACTTCACTTCATCACCTCATCATAACTAATAGCGGGAAATAAATTTATATCTGACTACGATATCGTAAAGTGACCTGACAAGACGCGAGCTTATGTTAAAAATGTAGATTTATTGCATACTTCTGGCCAACAGAGAATTTTAGTTTGCCATTCGATTTATGAGTTTGGCGTAACAACCGGTTATACGTTCAGATTTCGTAGAAACATTATAGTTTAAAGAGAATAAATTGGTCATTTCAAACCAGTAGATTAATAAACTCTTTTATGAGCAAAGGAATTAAAAGAGATGAAAAAGTTGTTGTTAAATATCCATCTAAATATATTTTGATAAAATGTATCAAAATCAAAATAACAGAAATCAAGAAAGATAATAAGTTGGGTTTTAAGTGCAATTGGCAAAACAAGATATTAATTTTGTTAAGTGAAAATGTTCTATGAGAAAGGATACATTTTGTGTGTGTATTTTTTTCAACTTACTACGGACTAGGTTGATACAACCTCAACTAAAACTTCTCCATCCTCCATCTTCATCTCTGCCTCTCCTCTTCTGATACAACTGTTTTTCTTCGGATTTCTTTGCTGCCAGATCTTTCATTTCTGTTACTTTTTTCCTGAACCAGTTCTTACTTTTTCTATGCCGTGGTGCATTTATTTGACCGATGTTATTTGTATATTTCTGTCTTGCTGCTAGTTCAATACTTTCTTGTTTATTCTTTCCATTTGTTGGTATTCTTTTCCTCCTCATTGTTTTTTCTACATTGTCTCGTAGAGTTCCTGGTCGCTTTTTACTCTGTATGTATGTGTTTTCTTCTATCGCTTTTCGAGCTCAATAATTTATTGCATATATTTTTTATTAGTTTAAGTGTTATAATGTTGTGAAATAATTGATTCTACTTAAATGTTTAGCTACAATTTTTTTTTCGATGGAGTTTGATATCCGGTGGATGGTATGAATGATTAAACTTTTAAGGAAATCGTTTGAAGAGTGTAAAGTAAGTGACGTGTTATCTCAAGAAATCAATATTTACAGTTTTGCGCTTTTTGCAGTTTGAATCTAACGATATCTAACGATAGTGTTTTTTGAGTGTGGTACTAAAAAAGACTAAAACAGTGGTGAAAAGTGAATTTTAAAAATAATGTAGGCTAATTGGTTATATTTTATTTTTCATTAAACAACATTTTTTGGTTAAAATCGAATAAGTTTGATAATCGTAAAAAATTTGGTCCTCCGTATTTTAGATCTTCCCTTTTCATGGCTTTAAAAATTAGAAAAAGTGATTGTCGTCCGTCGTCTGTACGTAAGCACGATAGGGGTCACAAATATCGAGATAGAAACGTACAATTTGGTACGAGAGACTATTATGTGCTCATGTAGAACCCTATTGGAATTCAGAAAAATGTAATTGAAAATGTCTTTTGTTCATATCTCTTGTGTTATTCAAGTTAAAACATATTAAATTAGTTAAAAATTTGTAGATATCAATTCTGCACGTAATGGTAACAACCCCACATCTTTACTATTACAATATATATTATGATTGTCAGGTAGAGGGCTCAATGAAAGGAAATAACAAAACTTAGGATTGTCAATTTTGAAATTATGTTTCTTTGAGTGATGTCTCCTCAACTACCTTAACTACACCCTCCACATTTCATTTAGATTGTCACAGTAAGAAACTGTATAATTTTAACTTAACTTAAATAATTTATAATAAGTTAGTTATGAGATAGTTAGTGCAACATTTTTGACTGATTAATAGTTTTAGTATTTAAGTATTAGAAAGTTTGTGACGCTTGATTCCCTTTTACCCCATGCTAATAGTATTCTGTACCTAGTGCGCCTAAAGAAGTTTACTTTTCAAAAAAGTTTGAAAATTAATTATATAGTTTTAATTGCTATTTTTATTTTGTTGCAGATTCATTATGGCAGCACATTATTCAACATGGACGACATTAATACGAAAAAAGTCCAAGTGTTTTTTGAGTGTTGTATTAAAAAAGACTAAAACAGTGGTGAAATAATGAATTTTAAAAATAATGTAATTGGTTATATTTTATTTTTCATTAAACAACATTTTTCATATGTATTTACAAACTTGTTAGATCAATAAATATTTTATTGAAATAATTGGCTTGGTTTTATTTTTAGTAGATACAAATACTTACTTCACTGTATATTTATTTAGAAAGTTATTGCTTAGTTTGATGTCTGGTAGAGCACTTTCCTACATTAAACAATAAGTATCAGGAGAATATATTGTTAAAAAAGGTCAATATGGTTGTGATTCGATCATATTCACCTAATAACAGAATTTTGTCGTTTTACCTTAGTATTGGGAAAAAATAATTCTAAAGGAGGTAGATGTTAACTGTAATTTAGTTTTAATTCAGATAGACCTCCTTTAAAATCATATTCACCTGATAACAAGGTTTTATGGTTTAAAATAAATATCAGGAGAATATAATGTTAAAGGAAGTAGATGTCAACTGCATTTCCGTTTAAATAAAAATGGCGTTAAGTGACCACGTGACATAAGCCCAGCCCCTTGCCCCGTTCTAGCTCCACCCCTTGCTCCGCCCCTTGCTCCGCCCCTTGCTCCGCCCCTTGCTCCGCCCCTTGCTCCGCCCTTGCCCTGTTTTGTCCTGCCCCTAGCTCTGCAGCTTGACCCACCCCTTGACCCGCCTCTTGACCCTCTCTATATACCTCTCCATACCCCCTTATTATACCCCAGGTACGTTTAAACAGGATGTATCAGGAGAATATAATGTTAAAGGAGGTAGATATTAACTGCAATTCCGTTTTCAATTCAGATAGACCTCCTATAAAATCATATTCACCTGATAACTGGATTTTGTCGTTTTACCGCAGCATCCGGTGAATATAATGTTAAAGGAGGTGAATGTTACCTGTGATTCAGTTTTCATTTCAGTTAGACCTCCTGTCAAATCATATTCACCTGATAATAGAATTTTGTCGTTTTACGCAGTATCCAGTGAATATAATGTTAAAGGAGGTGGATGTTGACTGTATTTCAGTTTTCAATTCAGATAGACCTCCTATCAAATCATATTCACCTGATAACAGAATTTTGTCGTTTTACCTTAGTATTAGGATAATATAATTCTAAAGGAGGTAGATGTTAACTGTAATTCAGTTTTAATTCAGATAGACCTCCTATCAGATCATATTCACCTGATAACTAGGTTTTGTGGTTTAAAATAAATATCAGGAGAATATAATGTTAAAGGAAGTAGATGTCAACTGCAATTCCGTTTAAATAAAAGTGGCTAGATGTGACCACGTGACATAAGCCCAGCCCCTTGCCCCGTTCTAGCTCCGCCCCTTGCTCCGCCCCTTGCTCCGCCCTTGCCCTGTTTTGTCCTGCCCCTAGCTCTGCAGCTTGCCCCACCCCTTGACCCGCCTCTTGACCCTCTCTATATACCTCTCCATACCCCCTTATTATACCCCAGGTACATTTAAACAGGATGTATCAGGAGAATATAATGTTAAAGGAGGTAGATATTAACTGCAATTCCGTTTTCAATTCAGATAGACCTCCTATAAAATCATATTCACCTGATAACTGGATTTTGTCGTTTTACCGCAGCATCCGGTGAATATAATGTTAAAGGAGGTGAATGTTACCTGTGATTCAGTTTTCATTTCAGTTAGACCTCCTGTCAAATCATATTCACCTGATAACAGAATTTTGTCGTTTTACGCAGTATCCAGTGAATATAATGTTAAAGGAGGTGGATGTTGACTGTATTTCAGTTTTCAATTCAGATAGACCTCCTATCAAATCATATTCACCTGATAACAGAATTTTGTCGTTTTACCTTAGTATTAGGATAATATAATTCTAAAGGAGGTAGATGTTAACTGTAATTCAGTTTTAATTCAGATAGACCTCCTATCAGATCATATTCACCTGATAACTAGGTTTTGTGGTTTAAAATAAATATCAGGAGAATATAATGTTAAAGGAAGTAGATGTCAACTGCAATTCCGTTTAAATAAAAGTGGCGGGATGTGACCACGTGACATAAGCCCAGCCCCTTGCCCCGTTCTAGCTCCGCCCCTTGCTCCGCCCCTTGCTCCGCCCTTGCCCTGTTTTGTCCTGCCCCCAGCTCTGCAGCTTGCCCCACCCCTTGACCCGCCTCTTGACCCTCTCTATATACCTCTCCATACCCCCTTATTATAACCCATATACATTTAAACAGGATGTATCAGGAGAATATAATGTTAAAGGAGGTAGATATTAACTGCAATTCCGTTTTCAATTCAGATAGACCTCCTATAAAATCATATATAGGAAATCATATAAAATCATATACCTTTTAAACAAAGCTTTAAGGAATGTTGACTGGAAGGTAATGTATACATCGTCCACGGTCTCAATCGCTTTTTCTCACTTTTCAAAAATTTTGGAATCATGCATTCAATCATCTTTTAGATTGCCAAATTATAAGAAGGGTTTTAAAAAATTGAAACCGTGGATGACTAAGGAGTTGTTGATTAAAGTAAACACTAAGAATGCATTGTATAAGGATTGCTTGAAAGAACCACTAAATGTGCTGTTAAAAGACCGTTATGTAAGAATCAAAACGTTACTGAAACGGGATATCACAAATGCGAAAAATGAATATTATAAAACTTATCTCGGAAGCAATAGGTTAAATCCCAGGCGCCAGTGGAGGTGTGTTAAAGAACTTATAGGAGTATCTACGAGTCCATCAACTCAGCTAAGTGTAAGAGATACAAACGGTAGTGTAGTATCAGATCCAAAAATGGTTGCGAATATATTTAACAATTTTTTTAGTTCAGTAGCACATGATTTACGATTGAATATAGACCGACACAAAACGTTTATTAGAAATGCAAGAACTAATTTAGATTTCGCTAAAAACAAATATTCAAAAAATTCACTATTTTTATATCCTTCTAACTGTACCGAGATTCAAAATATTATTAACACTCTAAGTGCTCGCAAAGCTCCGGGGTATGACTCAGTAACGCCGATTATAGTTAAAGGTATTGCAGAAAATATAATTGAACACCTCGTTTATCTCATTAATTTTAGCATGTCCTCAGGTGAATTCCCAAATGATTTAAAAAATGCTATTGTCGTACCTTTGTATAAAAAATCGGATAAACTATGCCCTAGTAATTATAGACCGATTGCTTTGCTTTCAATCTTTTCTAAGATACTTGAAAAAATATTAAAATCTCGATTGGTAAATTTTTTAGAGAAAGAAGGTTTCCTTAGTAAAAATCAATATGGATTCCAAAAAAAAAAGAATACTGAAAATGCCCTTTTGGATTTCTTTGGGAAGGTTTATGAAGGAATGAACGACGGTGACTTTTGTGCTGGAATTTTCGTGGACGTGATGAAGGCTTTCGATACAGTAGATCGCACTATTCTCCTAGATAAAATGTATAAAGCAGGAATCAGAGGAGTAGCATATGAATTGTTTTTATCTTATCTTTCTGGAAGAAAGCAGAGAGTGAAAGTCGGAGATAAGCTCAGTGAGGAAGTTGAAGTAATCTATGGAATTCCGCAAGGATCTGTGTTATCAGGGCCATTGTTCCTTATATATGTAAATAGTTTATGTGACGGTATCTTTAAAGGAATGTTAACAGCATTCGCGGATGATACTTCACTTTTTTACAGATCTAAAACTCTCCAAGATTTACAAAACAGTATGCAAAACGATATTAATTTGCTTAGACTTTGGTTTACCGAAAATTGTTTAGCAATGAGCCCTAAAACCCAAGCGTTAATTTTTAACTTAAATGACAAAAAACGTGTAAACCTATTACTCAAATACCATGAAGTTGACTGTACATTACCAAACTGCAACTGTTTACCTATTACTCTTGTAGATGAAATTAAATACTTAGGATTATTTGTTGACAGCAGGCTAAGTTGGAAGATTCATATAAATTACATAAAAGATAAGGTTATTAAATATACAAGAATTTTCTATTTACTTAGACCCTTTTGTAGTCAGGACCTATTACGAACTTTGTACTTTGCCTTTGTTAATTCAAAGTTAGAGTATGCTTTGACATTATGGGGCGGCACTTATAATACTACAATGAAAACAATTGTTGTTCAACAAAACTCATTTATTCGTATTATAGATAATAAATCAAAATTAGAACACGCTTTACCTATTTATAGAAAACTTGAGATTCTACCTATAAAGAATTTGTATATTTATAAGGTATTAAAAGTTTATTATAATAAGAGTAACAAACAAAGAGAAGATATTCGAAATCCTACTGTAATCCTTAGAAATAGATTAAATGCGTATGTTCCAAGACCTAGACTTACTTTATATAAAAAGTTTTTCACCTATCTTGCTCCGAAATTTTATAATTACTTGCCGCGTCAAATTAAAATTGTTAAAAAGTTAAGTAAATTCTTAAGAGTGTTAAAAACATATCTTCTGTTTCATGATAATATTTCTATGTTTTATGACTGTTTAGAATAAGATATGACTTATAAGGAATATTTTTTGTGTTGTTTTATTGTTGGGTTTAAGAATAGCCTACTTAATTGTTTAGGGTAAGATTATTATTATTATTTTTTTTTGTGTTAACTAAGATATATATTTTCTATTTTTGCATAATTAATATTATTTATATATTTAAAAAAAAATTGTTTGTCCTGTATAAATAATAAGTAGCCTTTGTCTTTTTGTTGTTTCTTCCATGTTGAGAGATGTAATTTTAACAAAGTTCGGTGAATCATCAAATGTAACCGATCAGCCGCCACCTTTATCTCTAGCTCTTGTCATAGATTCTAAGTTTAATGTAAATCACCCCAAACAGGTTTTTTTTATAAACCTCGGGGTCAGACTTTATTAGTCTTAAGTTTGTTAAGTGTGTAATCTGAACATGTATATGTATATAGTGACTAATAAAGATATTTCATTCATATTCACCTGATAACTGGATTTTGTCGTTTTACCGCAGCATCCGGTGAATATAATGTTAAAGGAGGTGAATGTTACCTGTGATTCAGTTTTCATTTCAGTTAGACCTCCTGTCAAATCATATTCACCTGATAACAGAATTTTGTCGTTTTAACGGAGTATCCGGTAATTATAATGTTAGAGAAGGTGGATGTTAACTGTACTTCAGTTTTAATTCACATAGACCTCCTATCAAATCATATTTACCTGATAACAAGGTTTTGTGGTTTAAAATAAATATCAGGAGATTATAATGTTAAAGAGAGTAGAAGTCAACTGCAATTCCGTTTAAATAAAAGTGGCGGGAAGTGACCACGTGACATAAGCCCAGCCCCTTGCCCCGTTCTAGCTCCGCCCCTTGCTCCGCCCTTGCCCTGTTTTGTCCCGCCCCTTGTTCTGCAGCTTGCCCCACCCCTTGACCCGCCTCTTGCCCCTCCCTATATACCTCTCTATACCCCCTTATCATTCTTCTATCCGCCATTTTGTGACGTGAATTGGACGGCATTTTGTGTGTTGTCCCCTCCTCCTCCCTTTATTAAATTTTTCAAGGTATTTTTAAAAAGATAGTAACAGTAGAATATGAGGTAACAGAATGGTAAAGGAGGTTGTAATCAACTGCGATTCCGTTTAAATTTAGATAGACCTGCTAACAAATCATATTCACTTGGTAACAGGATTTCATGGTTTTACCGCAGTATTGGGAGAATATAATCTTAAAGGAAGTGGATGTTAACTGTGATTCAGTTTTCAATTCAAATAGACCTCCAATCAAATCATATTCACCTGATAACAGGATTTTGTCGTTTTACCGCAGTATCCGGTGATTATAATGTTATAGGAGGTGGACGTTAACTGTGATTCAGTTTTCATTTCAATTAGACCTCCTATCAAATCATATTCACCTGATAACACAATTTTGTCGTTTTAACGCAATATCCGGTGAATATTATGTTAAGTTAAAGGAGGTGGATGTTAACTGTATTCCAGTTTTCAATTCAGATAGACCTCCTATCAAATCATATCCACCTGGTAACAGGATTTTGTCGTTTTACCGCAGTATTTGGAGAATATAATTTTAAAGGTCGTAGATGTTAACTGTGATTCAGTTTTCAATTCACCAATACCAATGGACCTCCTAACAACCTGTTCACTAATTATAAGGTTTTTTGTAACTTTTTAAGGTTACCAGGAGAATATAATGTTTAAAGAGGTCAATGCAGCTGTGATTCAAACGTCAGAGGTGCTAATGAATATTTCACTACCGATAGACCTCCTAACAACTTCTTTCCACTTGGTATCAAGTTTTTGTGTCCTTTAAAAAGTATCATGAGAATATAATTAAAAGAGGTCAATGCTGCTGTGATTCCATTATTAGAGTTGCTATGGATATTTCAATACTAATAGACCTCCTAACAACTTTTATTCACTGGATAACAGTTTTTTGTAACTTTTCAAAGTATCAGGCGAATATAATGTTAAAAGAGGTGAATGCAGCTGTAATTCAAACATCATAGTTGCCATGAATATTTCAATACCGATAGACCTCCCAACAACTTTTATTCACCGTGTATCAAGTTTTTGTGTCTTTTATAAGGATCAGGAGAATATAAGTTTTTTAAGAGGTCTGGGTTTTTTTTGTTATGGAATTGCTGCATTCTATCTTAGAATAATCGAAGCAATAGCTTTCACAGTCTTTATGTTGTGGAAGGTGCTGCCTTTTACCAGACAACAAAGCAAACAATAGTTTTCTCAGTTTATATGGCTGGGAAGTACAGCACTCTACCATACATTTCCTGCAAAATATAGATACCTGGAAGATTATTTTTTTCTATAGAAAACAGGAAATGTGTAAGGAATAACTCAATAAATTTAAAAAGGCATATTTCTCTTATTTTATTTACATTTATTTATTAAACATTCATTAAACAAGTTTTATGTATACAATTTTGCACTTTTTTTTTCTTCCTAGTACATGCAATGATTGGTAAATAATAGTTGTTTATATAATACATCTCACTACATAACTACTTGTTACAATTGACATACTACATCTCACATAATACATCATTGACATAATATTGTACTACATTGACATAATACATCTCACATTAAACAATTGACATAAAACCATATAATTTTGTTTCGCCACTATTATAAAACCAAACACAACACTGAACTCTTGTTTACATATGTGTAACACATCGTATCTTCTGAAACAAAAAAATAGAGAACTATAAGGAAATCTACAAATACTTTAAAATAAACAAGGTAAAAACAATAAACTACATTAACTCATACATTAAACTAAATAAACAAACAAATAATTTGCATAGACTTTTCGCTAACATGCCAGATTGTGGGAGATACAGACCCAAAATTTTACTTCCTTGTAACAGTAAAGGATTATAGACGAAGGATGTGGCATGGTATCTTAAACCGTTCCGAGATATTTGGATGAATAGTTACAGAGTTACGTTGCATTTGAAATGGGCATTTTTATACATTTCAAACTACAATATCTCTCAAATGAATTAAAATATCAAACTCATTCAATTCTACATCTAATTTTGAAATTTTTATAATAAATATATATAGACATATTTTTATATAAATATAAATATATATATATATATATATATATATATATAATTAATTAGGAAATCGACATCTTTCATAGGCTTACTTATAAGTAACTCGATTTTCTGTAACCACAGTTATGCACAGTTTATAAAGTCGTGATGTTTGTTTTTAAGTATTGAAGGTTTTCAAAGTTATAAATTAATTAATTAGGTTTCGAAATTAATAAAATAAAGTTAGGCTTCGAAATTAATTTTACAAAGTTGTTTCGTTTGAATAACCTGTTTACCCTCAAATAGGAATAGTGATAGAGAAACTAAGTAATGATCGGTTATTACCCAATTTAAAACATCTGATTTAAAATTTAGAATTTGTGTAGTTAAAATATTGCACAAAATTTGCTCATATACAAATAATAAAACGAATAATCAGTCAGAATATTACACAAACTCTGTCACACATAAAAACTGAAACTAATAATCGGTCAAAAATATTGCTCAAACTTTCTCATACATAAATACTAAAATTAATCCATTAATTAAAATGAGGATGTTGTCTCCTCAACTAAATAATGTAAAACTTTTCAGTCAAAGTAGTTATAGCTTTCGTAGTCAGATATCGTTAATGAAATAAAAAAAAAGATATGATTATATTTATTTGATTTAGAGATGAGATTCCTTTGCCGATTAAGAAATCACACTTAACAACTAGTGGTCATATAAACACGAGTGAAAGACAAATATATCCTTTTTCTGGAGGTCCTAAAACACTACAAAAATCATGTCCTGTGTCATTCGTGGTAACGAAATCAATTAAACAACCCTAAATATATTTGTTATACTAGTTTAAAAATAAACGTTTTTCTCCAACACAATACTTCATCTTCAACTACAAAAGTGTTCCATTTAAGGCAAGAATAAACTGCTCTCCTTCAACTTGCACTCATCTCAAGTCATAATTATTCATAGATTTATTACAACTTCACTTCATCACCTCATCATAACTAATAGCGGGAAATAAATTTATATCTGACTACGATATCGTAAAGTGACCTGACAAGACGCGAGCTTATGTAAAAAATGTAGATTTATTGCATACTTCTGACCAACAGAGAATTTTAGTTTGCCAATCGATTTATTAGTTTGACATAATAAACACAGGCAGATTTGGTAGGCAATTTATTTACCACTTTATAGACAACCAAGTAGCCTACTTTCAGATATTTGTTACGTTGGCATACATGGACGAAAGTATCTTTTGGTGATTAAAACAATTGCATAACTTCTGTTTTACTAACATCGACATTGGTGTTATTACATGCTGATCGCAAAGCTGTCGAAAATTAGTATTATATTGCCGTATAAAATAGTAAAAGAACAGTAACAATTTGGCGAAATTTTAAAAGTTTGTTAAATCCAACCTGCATACACGAATTTAACTATAGCAATCTATAAAGCGTAAAATTGACTGCTCCACCTGTTATTGCTCATATTTTACTTTCTTACGTGTATACAGTGTAGAGTCAAACAATCAAGGAACCAGTTTTAATTAAAATATGAGCATATTTTTTCCCATATGATATGTTTTTCTATTTTGTCTATGACACAAAATTTGCGATCTGCCACCATAAGAACAAAAACAAAATTACGATTTTCTTAAAATCGGTTCTAACAGTTAGTCTCTAAGGACCCAAACAAAACTTATTAGTTACCTTCACTCCTAAAAAAAATCCTGGTTCGTGATTTATCAGTAAAAAAATATTGGCAGTGGTGCAGTTACAAAATACGTAATCAGATTTCGTTGAAATTTTATTGAACCCTTATTCAAAAACGCAATTTAAAAATGTAAAAATTTTAATTAATACTTACATTTCCATTGTCTCGACTTCTGCTACATTGGAGAAGCAAAGGTAACTCTGCTGGTAGGAACTTCGTCCAACAGTCGTGGGCCTTTTAAAAAGACAGTTCGATGTCATTCCCAAATTTCTGAAATCAAAAATAAACATTTGTTTAATTTTATTGGAGTGTACAGATGATAATATAATGCAAGATAGTAAAACAAAATTTAGGTTTTTTGCAATTTGTATGTACATTTTTATTCATCTAGTCTTAGGTTAGATCTCTTTTTTATTATTGCCTACACATAATCATTATTTACACACTTTTCATGAAACATATGAATGTTATACATTCAGAAACATAAACACTGTACCACACTTACCAATATAACAAATTATTTTTTTTTTTTTAACATTAATAAAGAGGGATACCTTTCAAGAATAATTGATAAGAACCCAATATTAACGTTGACGCCATTATTAAAAACTCGATTAAATCAAATACCATTTTACACTGATGACGTATCTACAAATGTAAATAAATCAAATTTAAGTTCTTATTTAAATATGTAAATAATTTTCAAAGTTAGCAGTCTTGAAACACTTTCATTTTGTATTGACAACTACCTAACTGACATAGGTTTTGTTTCTGGGGTCAGTGAGATGTTTGTGACCAGGTTCCGTGATATGGCCGAAATATCTCCAAACACAAAATTTGATTAAAATCGGTCTTCACGTTTGGACTACAGAGTGTACAACACGGACATTGACAAACAGATATATACACTTTTTCAACAGACATAAAACCATGTTTTGGAGCTCAGGAGCCCTGAAACGGAAATATCCGCAAAAATCCGACATTGATTTTTAACTCATCATATTACGTATATGTGAGAAAAGAAAAAATAATGTCAAACAAATTCTATAGATAAGATCAGTGGACATTTCATAGCCTCTTTTACCAGCAAGATGGTGAAGACAGCAAAAGTTGAGAATTGCAACATTTGAAATTTCTTATCAAGGAAACATAAATAACCTCAATGTATAATGCATACAGTAATTTAATTGTATGTAATTTTCTTGCAAGTCCGGATAAAATTTTTGTCCAAAAACATTTACAAGGACCATTAAAAAAATGTAGGACAGATGGTCATCCAATTATTACAGGTAAATTCAATAAAACTTGTTACACAAGTCTTGTATAGTCAAGTCTGGAATACCAAACCACGGGAAAGTTAATTGGCTTAAACAAGATTATATTATCACCTGATTATTTTTTTACATGTTTCTGTTTAAAATCTAATTGTTTACTGGCCTCAAGACATTACTGAAATAAAACATTTTAAATTCTAATTTAAGGACAATCATTATCTGTACAGGGTTTTAGAAAAATGTGATCTAATAATTCGTTTTTTTTTTTTTTTTTTTTTTTTTTTTTTTTTTTTTTTAAACTGGGCTGTGATAACCTCCATCAGAGGCATCACCGGCGTCGACCTAATGGTCTTTTGCCGCCCCAATTTCCTTCCTACACCCAATCAGTAATACCCGTCATCCTTATGAAGGAACAGATACTACCGATAGGGTTGTCTAGGATGGTTTCCATCTCTTTCCCCGGAGGGCCTAGAGAGTACAGCCTGGCTCGTCCTAGCGCCTCACACTCCAAAAGAATGTGTTCTGCAGACTCTTCAGCCAAACCACATTTCCTGCATGTATTAACTGCAGCAATTCCTATCCTGTGTAGGTGTTTTCTGAGGTGACAGTGGCTCGTTAAGAGACCAACCACCCACCTCAAGTTATCCCTTCTAAGAGAGATGAGTTGTTCCGCATGTTTCTTGCTTGGTCTAATTAACCTTTTAGCAAGTCTACTAGTGGTTGAATTCGTCCAGACCCTGTTCATCCCCTCCCGCATCCACGTATCAACCGCTGCCCTGGCATGTCCATAAGAGATTCCGAGCACCGGTTCCGGGCCAACGAAAGGGGATTCAGAGCCTGACCTGGCTAGTTCATCTGCTCTCTCATTACCATCAATACCTGAGTGGCCAGGAACCCAGCCAACAGTGACCGTGTTCATCTGACCAAGCTTTATCAATGATGAGATGCAGTCCCATACCTGCTTCGACTTTACCTTTGTCGTGTTAAGTGCCTTAATGGCAGCTTGACTATCAGTGAAAATCAGAATGTTCTTACCAATGTATTTCATTCTTTGATTCTCCTTGATGCATTCAGAGATAGCACCTACTTCTGCTTGGAAAACAGTAGCATGCTTACCTAGGCTCAGTACGATGGACCTCTCTGGGTTAAACCCATTAATGCCACCGCCTGTACCCATCTCTGTTTTCGAGCCATCTGTGAACCAGACTATATCTTGCTCGTTGTATAGCTTCCTTCCAGACTCCCATTCTTCCCTAGAGAAGATCTTCGTCTTAAAAGGCTTGTCTAATGAAACCTTAGGTATCATGTGATCAGAGGGCATGTCTAACACTTCCCTGTTGACCACTTGATTTATCCTGCAGTGACCGATTGCAGGCCATCTCTTTCTCCAGCAACCTGTTTGCTGTAGTCTGTATGCACTCATCCTGGCCTGTCCCTGAATATAAACCCCTAGGGGAGGGAGATCCAGAAGTGCATTCAAGGTAACGGTTGGTGTAGACCCCATGGCCCCCGTGATAGCCAAACAGGCCACCCTTTGGAGACCATCCATTCTACTTCCAACCCCACCTTGTAGCGTCTTAGTCCACCAAACCACCGCAGCATAGGAGATTAGTGGTCTAATAATCATGGTGTAAATCCACATAACCACCTTGGGTTGCAGACCCCATTGTTTACCAACAGCCCTCTTACATGCAAACATAAGACACTTGGCTCTGGTTACTACCCGTTCTATCTGTGGGTTCCAGGTGAGCCTTTTATCTAACACAGTACCTAGGTACTTCACCTGGTTCTCCAACGCTACCTCCTGCCCAAAGAGCTTAGGTAGCGACCTCACACCCAGATTCCTTTTTCTTGTGAATGGAATGAGAGTAGTTTTTACAGGATTCACAGATAACTGTTCCTCCTGACACCACCTTTCCACCTGGTTAAAGGCAGCCTGCATAAGGTCACAAACAACACTCATGTCTCTACCTCTAACCACGATGGCCACATCATCAGCGTATCCCTGTGAGTAGAATCCTTGTTCGTTTAAACGCCTAAGGATCTTATCCACTACCAGGTTCCATAACAGGGGGGATAAGACTCCGCCCTGAGCACATCCACGTCTAGCTCTGATCGTGATGATTTCATCATACAGAGTAGCCTGGATTGACCTGTTGTTCAGCATGGCAGAGACCCATCCTACAACAGTCTTGTTCACTTCACAATCCTCCAAAGCACTGATCATTGATTGTATTGAAGTGTTGCTGAAGGCTCCCTCTATGTCCAGAAACGCCCCCAGAGCTATTTCCTTTGCTTCCAGACTTTCCTCTATTCTACTTACTATATGATGTAGAGCAGCCTCAGTGGACCTGCCTGGTCTATAAGCAAATTGATTATCGTGCAAGCCTGAACTCCTAAGCACGCTATCTCTGATGTTAACATCCAGTATTCTCTCCATAGCCTTTAGCAGGAAAGAGTTTAGGCAAATTGGTCTGTAGGCCTTGGCCTGAGCATATCCCGCTCTTCCAGGTAATAATTCGTTAGCTTGTTCATTGCATCATTTTATGAAAAAAGTTTACATAAACATATGTCCTAAAATATTTAGTATGCCGTCTACCTAACATTTTGTTTTTGTTTACAGGAAAACATTATAACTTTGCTAATAAATAAATTGGGTTCAAATTTGGTATAACTTACACTTTATTTATGTTACTTCTTACCTGTATATCAACAACCAAAACTATATTATTTAAATTTTCAAAATGGCGACCGTTAAAAATTTTTAATGTTAAATTTCAAGAAAACATTAAGTTTTACAAAGAATTTACAAGAGACAAAATATTTCCCTCTTTTTAAGTTAAATAATAAAGTTTTGAGTGTTGGTATCCAGGTAATAAGTAACAAAATAATTATACTAAATTTGAACTCAATAGGCCTATCTTATTTATTTTCATAACTATAAAACTAAACATTTTTGGCCCTTTATTTATATGCGCTTTTTTTCTTAAAGCTAGTGGAGAATTATTAGAACACATTTTTCAAACAAACTGTATACAAAAACAATTACTAGCCTAGACCTGTAATTTGACCATTTAGCAACCTCAGGTATTTGTTTATTGATTCTGTTTAAAATGATGTATCAATGATGACGTTTCTATTTAAAATATTGTAATCCTCCCTTTAAATTTTGGAGGTGGAGCAAAGTATCGTCTTACAAATAATTTGTGTCCTTAGGTTTTTTTTTTTTAATATTCACGTGAAGTTCAGTGAATATCGACATTTTGAATACCAGTTTATAATTTCTCTCAAGTTTAAAGTAGTTTAGGTTGTCGCTTATTATTAATTTTAAATTTATTTATGTTATTCATGTCTTTATTTCTAATAAATTGTGTGTATTTATTTGCTATAAGAAATAACATGATAAGGTTTAGTAAATTTGGTAAAATTCAGAGATTTTTTTCAGAATTTTGTATCAGTTATTTACTAGCAGTAAAAATGAATTTTAAGTAAAGAAAATTCGTTGAAAAATACCTAAACTTTATCAGGTTAAATAAACCGTTTTTGTCTTGTACAATTTTGTTTTCCAAGAAATTTTTTTCGATGTTGGGAGATTTGCAAATATTTTGAAAAATTAAGGTTGAGTGACAAAAGTTTTTCACTTCTTGGTTTATTAAATATTTTTATCAATAAATTCGCTATTTGTCATCGTAGAGATGTCGGGATGGTACCAGTCAATTGAAATTTTAAATTTGTATCTAAATTTAATGTCTTATAAGTTGAACACACGAGCTAAGAACAAAATACTATTAAAAACGGCCACCATTTTAACATTTCCAATTCATTTTTAATATCAATAGAGTTGTATATGAACTCACGTAGTCCTATAAACCAAATTTCTTGTGTATCTTTCTTTTTGTGGCTACTATCGTGCTTACGTACTGACTACGAGGAGGGACGGATGGCATATCTAAAAATACTTTTCTATTACATAAGGCCAAGAAACGTTTAAAAAAACAGTTAAAAACGGAGGTAGAAATATTTGTCAAATCCAAATTTAGCCTACCTTTGCATACTGTGAGTATACTGGGCGAATAAAATGGAAAATAATTATAACTCTTCCAGTAACGAAAAACTTATTTTTATTTAATCAATAAATAAAATTGATTAAATTTTATTATTTGAATTTATTATTTTTTTTATTATTTATTATTTATAAAAAAATTAATTATTTTATTTTATTATTTATTATAATAAAATAATTTATTATTGAATTATTTATTTTGAATTTATTATTTTTTTTAATAATTTAATTTCCAGTTTATAAAGCAATAAGATTGCTTTATAGCAATCTTATTTGCTATAAAAGAATAAAGCTCTTGTTTCTTTAGTTTAAAGCAATAAAGTTATTACTGAACTAAACATTAATCTACAACTATTGATACAGTAGACCATTTCAAACCGGTTAAACTGTTGTTGACACTAACGTTTGTCTTGAATTCTTCACAAATCCACAATGCACATTGGGGACTACAACGGGACTTGAAGCCAAGATGGTGTTTTAATCTTTTTGCTCTATTTCTCGCGACAATTATCCAAACATTTCTCACTCAACCGACAAACTGTATCGCATGTGTTTCACTTCATGATATTTTAGTTTATCTGGAAATATTTATTCTGATGACGGATTTTTATACACTATCATTTAGAATAACCGTTCATAAAAATACCTTCCTATGTTATTGTCATGTCGTCCGAACATCAATGTACCTGATGAATTACATCCAGGACAAAAGAATTTGTTTAGTTAAGTAATATTCACAAGGTTATATTTTGTACAAGGATACTGTAATCCTAAATGTATGAAATTAGTTCGTTTTACATGAAAAACCTATACCATTATTTACATTAGACTTTACTAGGCGAACCTTAGCCTATGAAACAACAAACCTGTACTCCCTCAAATTTGTAACTTTCTTTCACATGTTGGGTCCCCGTTTCAGTCCCAGTTCCCATCTCAGTTCCAGTCCCAGTCCCCGTCCATGTCTCAGCCCCAGTCCCAGTTCCCATGACAGTCCCAGTCCCCGCCCCCGTCCCCGTCTCAACCCCAGTCCCAGTCCCCATCTCAGTCCCAGTCCCCGCCCCGGTCCCCGTCTCATCCCCAGTCCCAGTCCCCATCTGTCCCAGTTTTCGTCCCCATTTGTGTTCTCTTTCACGTTCCATTTCCTTTTCACGTTCCCACCCCGTTTCACTTCCCCGTCCATATCGTATGTCCGGTTCATTTTACAAATCTTTAACTTCCATTTTTCTCTATCTCTCGCTGTCCATATTATTTCTTCTTTCCTCACATTTCATTAATTTTGTACACGGTTAATATAAATGTGGTTTAATTCTCCTTTAATTAACTCTTGATTATCATAGCATAGCTTTTCATTTAATCACTCAATGTAATTACTAACTAATTAATGTAATAAGCTTATATGAAATTTTTGTATTTAGTCTTACCTCTAACATCTACTTCTTTCATATACAATACCGTGAAACTTAAAAAAGCCAACCTATCTACTATTTTCATATTAAACCCAAATTAACATCTTAGGGACTAACATCCCTGAAATGTTATGGACTTTATTTTATTAATAGAAATACCTCAAATATAATAGGGAATCACAATTAAGAGGACATTATAAAAACAAGATAAGGAAAGACACAACGCTTAAGTTTTATAAGATAATGACAGTTCCAGCAGCCTTATACAGAGCGACATAGAATTTATAGTTCAAAGTAGATTACAAGCAACAGAAATGAGGTTTCTGAAGTCTGTTTTAGGTGTTACAAAGCGAGACAAACTGAAAAATGAAGCAATAAGAAATCGATTACAAATCTGTAGCATACATGAACAGATGGAATTCCATAGACTAAACTGGTTAGTAGAACACACAGAACATGCATCTTACATTATGTTTGTTTCATATAGTGCATCTAAAGGAAGAGAAATGTTGGTAGACTCAAAAAAATAGTAGAATAAACTATCTGAATCTTGTAACAAGCAGTTCAAGGCTTAAAGCCGGAAGAGGAAGAAGAAGAAGAAATATATTCATTGAATGAACATCAGTCTGTAATATAGAACAAAGCCGGGTTGGTAATGTGAGCATAGCGAGTGGAGACGTTATTTTTACAATCACAAGCGGAGATAGTGGAAACCATATTGAAATTAAAGAACTTTAAAATGTAACCACGCGACTTAGGGTCCGCATGCATATAGGGAAAGTTATTTTTGTAAAGTTTTAAGAGTGACAGATATGAGCGTGAAATCATAAGAGTCCTTAGTTTTACCTACGAACCCCAATAAAGACAAAATAAATTATAATAAATCCATATTTCAACGGCTATTGTATTGTTTGTCTCGCATCTCAAAAATTGTTTTGCAAACTTAAACACTACGCAGTAGTCATTTTTTGGTTAAATTAAGTTGTATTCCTTATACGAAAAAATATAATTTCGCAATGAAATTTAATTTAAATTGGAATTTTTTTTCATATTTGTAGGTGATGCCGTGTTCAAATTAGAGGGAGGGGGTCGAAATTTTGAATTAATGATTGGTAATTTGGAAATGTAGAAAAATACACATGTATTTCTTCGTGTTTTAAAATTTAATATAAAAAATGTTTGAAGAAGGGTAAAGTCAATTAGTGTGTGAAAAGTAGTGTAATCACCATATGAAAAACTAACCTTACCCCCCCCTCCGAATGGGAATGGTTCCATTTTTTATTAACTCTTTAAATATGCAACTTTATCCTATAAATTTATAACGTAAAATTATCTATTTGTATTTTTATATTTTATAATTATTAGTCTGACAAAGCAAATCAAAACATACGTATTTCTACAGTTTATCGTTATTTACACAAAATACCAATCTAATTAAAAATTAATAAGACATCATTTTTATAGAGCATAAAATTATTTATAATTCCATCTATATATATCAGGCGTCAAAAAGAGACAGTTAAGTAACTTTTAAATAGAAAGGTTCGACTTTTTGAAATATTTCGTGTGTAAAAACACCATATTTTGACATTATGAGATAAATTAAATCCCTCCCCAAAATTCGTTTTTTGAAAGGTAACTAACGCATAATTACACTTTAACTACCTTTATATATATATATATCAATTTAAAGGTTTTGTTGAAAAAAAAATAATAACCACGCAAACTACAAGTCCAACTGCTGGTTGTCAAATATTCAAAAAAAGGTCCAATTTACTGATAAGGAAAATAATAAGGAGACAAAATGATAACAGCAAAAACTTTGCTGTTATTTTATTCAAGTTTGACCAGGAAGTTGCGTTACCCTGAAATTTTAATTTTAATTCCAAATTTATTTTTTCAAAACTAAAATATTAAAGTATAAAACCAAATTTTAATATTTGACCTTCTGCTATTTTAAATCTATGTAACATTACGACTTACAGTTTGTGTAGTTATTTTCTATCAAAGAAGTTTTTTTTAAATGAGCTATTCCTCGGTGGGGCTTTCTATTTGAAAATGTTGAGTATTGGTATGGGATTGAACATTGGTATTGGTATGGGATTGAATTTACCTTATAATACCAAAATATGATGTTTTTAAACAAACAAATTTTATAAATTTTGAACTTTATATATTTTAAAGTTATAAATTACTTAACCGTCCTGGGACTTTTGACACCTGAGCTGTTACTAATCAAATTTGAAACTTTAATCGCAAAAATCTCAAAGACTGCAATGCCTTGACACATTTACACCTTCATTTTTTTATAACATTTATATTTACAAAATTAAAGGAAAATTAGACTTCATCCAACCTTTGAGAATGTAGAAATAGAATGAGAGATAAAATTGTTTGTTTTCTTAAAGATTATGGTCCAGATAATGTTTTACATGAAATTATGACTATTTTTTTTTTATTATACGTTGAATTTTGTACTATTTTTCTCACACTAATTTACCAAAACTTTTGAAACATTTATGAAATACCAAAATTAAAAACAGAAATAAAGACGGGTGTATTTTACGCTGGATGTGAAGATTTGCCACTCACCAAACGTTAAAATAAAACAATTACCAGATCATGAAAACATTTATACAAACGTCTCGCTCATTTATCCCAACACTAATTTGACAGAAATTATCACGAATGGCTTTGATAAGTTGTGGGAAAAATTCTTGTATTCCAACAAAGACAAATTAATGTTTCTAACAAGCTTTACCAGAGTGACTCCGCAGGGACACTGGTTCTTAATTTCAATTTAATACTTTTTACAAATTCTCTACTTTGTAACATGATAAATTAAAATTCAGATTATTTAGAATATGTAAGTAATTAAGTCTGAATAACGGCGTGAGAACGCGTTGGTTGTACAATTCAGAATGTTTATTTTGTCGCTTATTACGGCCTAATTGCATCGATTATAGCAGACTACTTGAAGTGGTTTTAAGCGTGAAACTGTTTAATTTCAATTACGTAAAACAAAAAGATAAAATTATTTATTTTTGAAAAGTTGATGTTGTTCAAATATACACTATACAGGGTGATTGAAACGGGTGTGACCGCTGTTTTATTCGATAAGTGCAAAAGTAACAAAAAACCATTTTAAAAGGTAGGCCTATCAGCCTAGTATATTTTGGTTTAAAACTAGACATTTCCAAAATTTGAATATCACCCGTCTTTTTTTTAATATGGCGGGCAAATATAATTTTTTTTAGAGTAACCCCTATTTTATGACGTTCTTATATTTACCATTTTTCTTTACTCCAACCTTTTAGGAGCACCTATAAGAACCTTATAGGCACTTACGTTTCAAAAACTCACAAATTCAAGCATTTTCTAAAGAGGATTTTTCTTATTTTTCAAGGTCAAATTCAGACGAAATTTTAACTAAATCTTGGGGGGGGAAAGGTGTAAACACTACTGTTATTTCCATTTGTTCTGTAGGGTGAAGAATAACGGGGTTATAGGTAGAAAACATAAATAATTATTACCTGATAGTTGTCTAAAACACCTATTGGGTTACACTAGTTCTTAATTATTACTGGGTATTATTAAACCTTGGGAATAACATATAGCCGAAACAAGTATATAACAGTGTTTAATAATACAATTTGTCCTTACACATTAAATGTACCACAAGGTGTTTTTATACATTTAGTTATAATAAAGGGTTACTGTAATCCAGTGGATCTTCTAGACAATTACCAGAAAATTATGATTTTATATTCTATTTGTAACCGTGTTATTTCTCAGCCTGCAGAATAAAAACATCTTTTCCCTAGCTCTTGTTAAAATCCTGTAATTTGGGAATTTTTGAAACATTTATGTGTCTGTAGCTCCCAAACGATTGGAGATGAATAAAACTATGGGTATTATATCTAAATAGTCAAAAAAATTGAGGTTCTTATTGGTCAAAAATCGATGCCAGGTTTTTTTTTTTTAGAGATACGAGTCCAAAAAAGTGGTCCTAGGAATGATATCGTCGTTGTCTAAGCAGTACTCTACATTCGTAAACGGGTTTTAACTAAATTTGGTATATTTTTACCCTATTTCGAGATTTTTCCATATTTTCGATAACTTAATATTTGGAGATAGCCGACATAAATAAACACAAAATTACAATTTTCTGAAAATCAACTCAACAATTTTGATCAAATTTGTTGCACTCAAACATTCTGGTTCGTTAGTTATTGGTAAAAGAAATCGGCCTTTGGACTGTTATAAAAGACAGCTCTACCGATTTCGTTCAAATTTTATTGTAATATTACATTTTGGGTGACGAATAGTTTCTCAACTTACTACAATTATAGTTTTCTTTTAATTGCTGTTTAGCACATTTTTGTGTTATAGATGTTTGGCGACCAATACTTTTTAACGTATTTATAACGTGCAATAATAAAAACGTATTTATCTACACATGAAGTATACTTCTATGTAATAATAAAAACTTATTTATGTACACATGAAGTATACTTCTATGCAATAATTAAAACGTATTTATCTATACCAAATAACATTCCCGCTCACTCTAAAACGATAAATTTATTCCGCTCACTTATTTGCTACCATAAGTAGAACTTCTCTTCAAGTTGTTCTCTACTTGTATTGCATACCATTTCTAGAACACCGTAGTCCATTTAACGCGTTATTGATTTTAATTTTCATAAATGACAATGTGTTTTCAACGAGACTGGGAACATCGTAACAGCTGATTGCTATAACCAGCTCAACTATTACTGAGTTATATAATTTATGTTATATCGTTAATACCGCAGACACACAGTAATGTCCAGTCCGTTAATGAGACGAGTAACGGAGACCCACCCACTTAACTCCCTCCGTCAGTATATCTGCCAAATAGGAAGTTTATGACTTTTTGAGTACCTGTATCTACTATACAGCGGTGATTTACGGAGAAACGTACGGAATGTTGATAATCATTTTGAGTTTTGTCGATTACCAAACACCGTATAGAGGGTGAGTAAAAAGAAACCTAACCTAACCTAACCTAACCTAACCTAACCTAACCTAACCAAACCAAACACCGTATGAGGGTGAGTAAAAAGAAACCTAACCTAACCAAACACCGTATAGAGGGTGAGTAAAAAGAAACCTAACCTAACCAAACACCGTATCGAGGGTGAGTAAAAAGAAACCTAAAATAAAAACTTCTAACCCTCGAACACTCTAATGAAGTCATCCTAGGAAGAGAGGGATTCAACCCAGCTAAAGTCCTTCACGAATGTCACTATAATGATCTCCAGAGAGTGTGATACCTGTACAGTGTGATTCACGGAGAAACTTTCGAAACGTCTTCTATTGGCAAAAATTTATAAAAAGTTCGTATAGCTCCAAAACCCCTTAGTTTTCTGCGTATCCGCCATTTTGTTTTCTTACACTTAACTTTGAAAATAAATAAGATATAAAGTTCAGATTAAATACTCGCATTTTATGTTACGTTTTACAAGTGTAACAAAGACTTCATTTTGTATTTTTTCAAAATGAGGTCATTTGAAAATATTTTAATCTCAAAAACGATTTGAGATATTGGAAGGTAAATAATTTAAACGTCAAAATAAAGTCTTTTTGTTTCTGGTACACTTGTAAACTGTAACATTAAAAAACGCGTTTACCAAATCTGCACTCAATATCTTATCAATTTTCAAAGATTTAATTTTTTTTGTTAAAAAAAAAAAGATAGCGGAAAAGTAAAACAGCGTTTTCGGTCCTATGGTTATAAGCTACGAACTTTTTCTTTATTTATACTAGGAGGACGCACGCTAAAATCTTCTCTGTTTCTTTATGAATCACCTTAAATTGTATTTTTGCCATCAGGAGCTCATTATAATGAATACGGGCAGAACAATCGCGAAGAACCCTATCTGGATCTGCAGTTTTTATATATTCTTGGGTTAGGTTAGGTTAGATTTAGGACACAAACAAACCGACCATTGATCTATCAAACAATTCTTACAAGACCCAAGAAACCAATTTTTGGGCTTATATGTAGAGAGGATTTGCTTGTATTGCAGTGTATGACATAATGCAAGCAAACCCACAATTTGTTCTCTAGGGCTTAGTATGACAGGTTCAATTGTATTGATTAAATGGGATAAGATTAAAAATTATTAGTCTTATTCAGCAGAGTAAATTAATTAAACTGTTAATTCACAATCTCTTGACATCAGCTAAAGCTATCCCAAAAGTCCCGGATCGGTTCAATAACTTGAAAATCAAAAACTGATATGTAATATGAGCCTTCTGCTGATAAAAAACTACTTTTTGGTAATGAGACAGTTTTACCTGTCCTACAAATATCTTAAGGAATAATTGGCAAAAACAAAAAATGAAACCCCCGTCATTAAAAGTTCAATTTTAATCCATGTTTTACGCTAAAGGCAGGTTTACGGTATAAACGAAGCAAGTTTATTTAAATGTGTAATTTAAAGTTAATAATTAATAAAATCGTTTTGAAAATATGAATATTTTGAATTTTATTCAAATTGTAATTTCTACTTTAAATTCTGTGCTTAATTTTAATTTAGTTTTGATGAGTATGTAAAAACATTTGTTTTAACTTTAGATTGGTTATTCACACAAATTGGAAGCGACATCACCGGGACAGACTGCAGTGTGAGAGTGGCTCCG
Organism: Aphrophora alni; assembly: GCA_963513935.1. NCBI lineage: Eukaryota > Metazoa > Arthropoda > Insecta > Hemiptera > Aphrophoridae > Aphrophora > Aphrophora alni. The sequence goes on along the minus strand of OY740770.1, from coordinate 131,142,605 downwards.
GATAAACTAGGAAATGTTCAAAGTTGAACTAGATTATTGAGTCTATAAATTTGTTTTCATAGCCTTGTTTTGAAGTAGCATCTATGTTATCGTAGCTACTAGACACAACACGACCTGCCGAGATACTGTGAAAGATTGCAACCGCATATAATTACAGTAAAGAACAACATGTTGAACCAGTTGGTGAAAAAACATGTTTTAGGTTAATGAACACATAGTGTCTGCCACTGTTTCAAAACAGTTTGGATTTATTGTGTTTACATCAGCGTTAAATTGAGTTGTCAGATATATGGCCAACACCACCTTGATAATATATTAATATTGAGCGTGAAGGACCGTAGGCTTGCTAGATGTTTATTCAATGGGTAATGAGTAAGCACGACGAGTTTCTTATGTCATAATTATAGTCATAGTAAGCTGAATTCGCTGTTACTCGTAGCTTACCTATTGTACTCCCGTTGCTTGATTAACACCGTAACTTTGTGAGCCATTTGGAGGATTAAACACATCAAGAAACGTCGCTGACCATTAGACCAATAATAAGGGGTTCAATACACCTCGATAAAATAATAATACTGTGGTGAAATAACCCTAAAGAGTAACGACCTGCTAGACTGCTTTACCTTCAAGTAATATTTATTTAGGTAGCTGAATTCTAGTTGCTATAATTATAGCTTTAGTAACCAGAATTCAATGCTATTCGTAGTTTCCTAATTGTTCTCAAGATCCTAAACACCTTAACATTTTGAGCCCTTAGAAGAATTGAACACATCAAGATAGGTAGGTAAATACCGACCAATGAAGGGGTCAATACACCACGATAAAATAATAATATTGTGGTGAAATAACCCTAAAGAGTAACGGCCTGCTAGGCAGGCTTTTCCTTCAAGTAATATTTGGTCAGTTAGCTGAATTCTCGTTACTGAAATTATAGGTTTCGAACCAGAATTCGCAGCTACTCTTAGTTTGCTACTTGGTCTCACGATCCTTGGTTAATATCACAATGTTTTGAGCTACCACGAGGATTAAATATACCAGAAGAGGTCGCTAACAACTAGACAAATGAAGGCTCAATAAACTATATCATGATAAAATATAATGCTATAGAGAAACAGATGTTAAAGGGCATCGGTCTGCAAGATAGCTTTTCAGTTACATAATGTGTCGTCAGTACGCCGAATTCGCGTCGCTTTAATTTTAACTTCGTAACTAGAATTCCGTATATCTTGTAGCTTCCTAACTGCACTAACCGTAATTAACACTCACCTGCTTCCTGCTTGGTTAACATCGTAATTTTTTAAGCCCCCGCTGGTATTAAACACACCAAGAAAGGTATAAGCCAATCACATAATACGTTCGGTTTTACAAATTGTTTAACAAGTTCTCAAGCAGAAAAATCTGCCCTTAAATTTACCAATGGCGGCTGATTTTTAAAGTTCATGTAACTAAATTTTGGTGATAGATTTTCACTTCAACGTTGTACAACGTCCCATAATAGCTCATTTTGTCAGCCATAAAAACTGCTGAACATCTCAATACCCATGATTGTTTTCTACGGTGAAAATCAGAAAATTATTACTAAGAAATTAAATAATTGAAAACATAACCTAAGTATTAGAAAAAATCAGCACTAATAAATAAATTGGAAATTTATTTTAATTTTAGTAAAATTCAGATTGTGTGGAATTGGTGGAAAAAATAAATTTTACATTTCGTTGAATATGATGGAAAAATTGGCGATAAAATCTCAAAATGGTGGCCGTTTGAATAGCAGTAGTTTCTTTTTATATTGGTAATTCATAAACCTGTAATAGTTCAATTTGTGGTGATCTATATAAACTCTTTAAACATTTACGGTGTTGACCCTACATCATGGGATACTACAATTAATTGGCAGCAAACTTTTATTGAGAATTCTAGAACAAAGACAACGGGAATTTCAATCTGCTAACCACTATTGTGTTAAAAATTATTTCTGTAAAAACATCAAAATTTTTGGATCTCCATATAGAGATGGATTTAAACTGGAAAACATTAATAACTATACTCCTTGTTTACAAATGTTCACAGTAATCGGTACAGTAGATCTATAAATTAAATTAATAATTATTTCCGGAAGCTTTTGGTCAATAATACAATATGGTATATTGTTGTGGGGTTGTGCAACAGTGGTTCTTAATCCAATAATTATTAAAACACAAAAAACTCTTCTTTATGACCCTTTTAAAAAACTGTTTCCAATAAACCTCTGTTTATAAGTTGGGAATATTAAAACTTCCATCTATGTATAGTCTAGAGTCTATTTTGTTTATTAAAAGTAATTACACTGAGGTGTACAACAAAGACAAGAAGTGTCGAAAAATGACTAAGTTACTAAAATATTTTATAAATATAGCATAAATACTTATTATATTTAGGTGAACAATTTTTTACTTACAATATATATTATTTTTAATTAATAAATTTAGGTAAATAGTTGTAAGTTAATTTAAGAAATAGGGTGTTTTATGAATTTGTATGATTCGTTTTGTATATTTTTCTAATTGGTGTTTAGGATAATATTACCAGTTTTATAGTTATTTGTAAAATATTATGGACAATAAACTACGGTAAACTAATAAGATTCTCAAAATATGTAATACTTTTGTTCAACTAAAAGAAAAGCCTGACAGATCAGATTGTATATAACCTGGATAATTCTACTCAAATTGATCCTGATTGAGGAGATAATCTTTACGTATTATGTGGGTAGCTGTATAGCCATCAATTCTAATAATTAACTCCTTGCATATTAATGACTATCGAGTACTACACTTAATAGCAAGCACACGTTACACAACTAATTATTCAAGCTATGTTGAAATCCATTAACCAGCAATGGGGCGATAATTGGAAATGAAAAAACGGGTACTTTGGTTTTTACCTAACGGAGAACGAAGCCTCCAGCAAATAGTTGGCACACTGCCGCTAGGGTCTTCTGCTGAGACACGTCAGTTGTTACTTGCTGATATGTAAGAAGACAACATTGTTATTACTCGGCACGCACTGAAACGTTGACATAAATCCGTTCGTTTGCCGACCTCGATATTGGTGTAGACAACCTAGCGACATGTTTAGGGTGTTGTAGAAACTTCCCAACTTACTAATCAAAATTGTCAGTTAAGGTGGTTTGTCATTCAGTGAAAGCATACCATGAACAGTGTCTTTGAGAAAATATTTATATACATTAATTCTTGGTAATTGTCTACAACACTCAAGAAAGATTACCTAGAAAACAAAAAAAAAATTTAATCTGCAAATTTTTCATATCATGCCATGGTGTGCACGATAATATAAAAAATAAAAATATTTCAAAAACACTTGGATTCCATTTATTCACTTTGACTTACAGCAATTAGGTTTTAATTTACAAAAATCCTTTGTTAATAATCAGCTGTTGAGTAAAATTAATATATCTTTTTAACAAGCTGTAGGAAGCTATGACAGATTAAGCGTTGGAATGTTTTGAGTATATTAAACAGCTGTTTCTTAACGTTGTAGTCTGCCATACACTGGAGGCCTGCAGACTTATTACCCATTACTACAAAACACAGAAGTTCATAATATTAGTTCTCCATTAAGCTACAGGAAGATTTGGAAGAAATGACAATGGTGTCAAACATAAAATGATCACTCTGTATATTATACAAAAATATTTACTAATGTTATTGTATTTTTGAGGTTAACTGTTAGTTTCATAAGTTATTTGAAATCAGTAGGAATACGAAACAGATTTTTTCCGACTTAGGCCTGGATTTTCTTTTTTCGTATTCTGTTCCAAAAACAGCTGTTTTCTGAACTGAAAGCACAAAGTAAAACGGCTGTTTACAATGAAACATAATGAACATATATTTTCCCAGCTATCAGTATAAAAATGTTATTTTCCAACGCTTTATAAACGGAATGCTGTATTTTCATCCACCTAATATGATGGGTACAGTTTTTATAGCGAACACGTCATCAAAAACCATGAATTTTGAATGTCACAAATTGAGCTGTTTTTAAAAATTTCTTAACTTAAACCGCAATATCTTTTAACTCGATAAACCGATTTTAACGAAACAAACTAAATTCGATGTGAAACCAATTTAGGGGAAATTGTGTTAGATCTAAAGGCGTTATTTTTCATTTGAATAAATTGTTAGATTCAATTTTTTTTTAAATTGAAAAATTTCAAAACGTTTCCCCCCCCCCCCATAAAACAATACTTTTTCCTCCAATCACTAAGAAACTACTGATATATTTGAATATTTATAAAGTAGATATTTTTGAGAATTGAAGAATTCATTTACGACCTCAAAATTTCGGTATAATTTCTCTATTTAGGACGACAATAAAAACCTTTTATCACATAAAACGCATTATCTTTTAACTTTAGAGAAATAAACGAAATTCCATGTAAAACATTTTGAAATATGTAAGATAAATTTTATTAGATCTAAAGTAGTGTTTCTTCATTTATTATAATGGATAGAATTTTCAGAAATCGAAAAACTGCCACAGTATTGCGAAAAACGTTTCTCAAATACTAAAATTCCTATAAGTTTCCTTCAAACCGTATAGTTTTTTTTGTCACTACAGTATTTCCAGTAGTGCAATAAAGATGATGTAAATTTCAAGAGTAACTGGGAGGTGTTTTATATACTTTTAACTTCCATCCAATTTGAAACTTTTAAACTGAATGCGCTGGTTGAAGGACTAAACCGGAATCTTTACAAGAGAGTTTCACCAAGTATGAGGAGCTAGAAAGGACAAAATAGAATAAAATTATAGATATAGAATTAAAATATATGTTATTCTGGAGTCCAAAGGCCTATAAGAGTCAAACAGGTGTAGTCTATCGTAGATCTTAATAGATTATTTTCAACTACAAAATTCGCTAAAAATTAGATCGTGTTTATAAACCGTTCTGAAAAAAAAATGAATTATATTAATTGAAGAATCAACGAGTGCAGATAACGGGATTGTCTGTGACAGAAAAAATGAACCACATATCACCATCGTGAGTTAAAAAAGAAGTAGAACTAGTTTAGAACGGGACCTGTTTAGGAGCAAAGCCGGTTAAATATTCTGAACATCGGCTTTAATCGAATTCTCGGACTGGACATTGCACCTACGTGGTCTCGGCCGTTACTTGTAACTTGCTGCTTTTGTAATAACTCATCCAATTATTCCATTATATCTTATGTTTAGTAGTGAAAATTATACCTCACATGAGAACATTTCGTGTCTTTTATTTATTCAAATATATTTTAAGGCTGTATTTTTGGATTTAATGAGATATGGATTTATGTCTTTTATATCATAAATTGTCCTATATGGACTAGAGGTTAACAGAACCATCTAATTTTTATTTTCATGTGGTTGTTATACCGGGTGTTCAAAAAGTCTGGAAACCTCTTAATATTTATTTTATTAATAAACGCAGAACAATGAAACTCTAGGATTACGTCCTCACTGTAGTTACCGACTTTTTGCTCATTTTAACTGTCTTTTTTCGCTGTGGAGGAAGTCTAAAAAATCTTAAATGTAATCATAGGTCGAATTATACCACATTTTAAATGTCTTTGTTAGAGGAACGCATTGCCACAATCCCGACTGAAAAAGGACCATTCGTTTGGAAATGGCAGCCTTTTACGATTTGTTAACTTTACGTTGCGGAGATTAAGAGGCAGAATTGAATATTCAACCGTGTTGGTAATGTTAGTGTTTTAGCTATGAGAATTTCACAGCTGGAGTGTGGAGGGCTAGGAAATATCAGTAATGGTCGATTTAATTGTTTAAAAACGTTAGGAGTGCACAGTTGTAATTGGGGACAATTATCATTATTAATAAAATTGAACAGACAGTATGTCAGTTGTTTATGTTTAAATTACTTACATTGCAAGACAATAATTAAAAAATAATAAACAAACCTTGGAAGGTATTGCAGAAGGTGCTCGAAGTGGTGTCCTTGTGTAGCTGATTGGTCGCATTGATTGCTGATTTTGGCGGTCCGGATCTTGACCGATCTGTTACAGAACCGCGCTGTACGGTCTTCAACACTGTTGATTTTTGAATAGGTGGTCAATTGGGGCAAGTTTCATTGAACAAGCGGCTTACCTCCTCATATGAACGAGTTCTATCCCCATAACCCCTCATCATCAGAATGGTTATTTGCTCTGTCTCACTAAGTGACATTGTAATCTAAACTAAAGCTTACTGAAAATTTGCCATTGAATTAGCATTAAAATCAAACAAACTTTAAGAGGCTGACATTTCCAAACGAATGGTCCTTTTTCAGTCGGGATTGCGGCAATGTATTCCTTTAACAAAGACCTTTAAAATGAGGTATAATTTGACCTATGCTTACATTTAAGATTTTTTAGACTTCCTCCACAGCGAAAAAAGACAGTTAAAATGAGCAAAAAGTCGGTAACTACAGTGAGGACGTAATCCTAGAATTTCATTGTTCTGTGTTTATTAATAAAATTAATATTAAGGGGTTTCCAGACTTTTTGAACACCCGGTATATGTGCTTCTTTTTGAGATTTTGGTTTCGGTTACTGCACATGTTTTGTACTAACTCCAAAGTTTTTACATCTAAAATTGTTTTTATTACAAAGTTGAATTCTATGAACATTCTTGTAAACAATAATATATTACAAGATGGGTTTTGGATAATATTACTATTTTTACTGAATTTTTCAACATAGGGCTAACTTTTTACCTACTTTTTTCATAATAATTGGGGTTTTTTTAATGTAACTTTACAAAAATGACATATTATTTATTAGATTTTATTCACAACTAATTTGCAAAACCTTCGTACATTTAAAAAAAATTCGTAGCAATTTATCATATGCACTTTTTAGTCGGTTAGGCTTAGTTTATTACAAATTTTATAATAACTTCAAAATGTTTACTTCCACATTTTTTCTAATTACTTTGATAAATTCTATAGACCTTTTTGAAAAAATGATATATAACAAGTTGGGTTTTGGAGAATATTACTATTTTTGATGAATTTATGAAAAAACTATTTTAAAAAGAACAAATAGGCGTGCGATCATCCTGGTGATTTCTACTCCCATTTTTAGGAGGCTTTAAATGTAGTTTCTATTTTAAACTGTTTATGTTCATATTTCCGTTGTTATTCAACTTACAACACACTAAATTAGATACGAATTTGCAAATTTTAATTCTGCATGTAATGGTATCAACTACACCTCTTTACGACGATAAATAGCGAAGTTATTGTAACAAAACGTAACTTCGAACCCTGATCTCTCAAGGAAATTGTATATATATATATATATATATATATATATATATATATATATATATATATATATATATATATATATATATAGTTATGCGTGACTGACTTGAGCGTAGCGAGTGGATGTACCTTCACGTATGTACAACTGCCACGCCCAACTTACACGCAAACAAATTGAGACGTTTTAACACAACTACGAAGGTCTAGCCGACGTAAAAAAGTAGTGATATACATTAATTAAGAGGTTCAGAAAACCTGTGTAACAATGCTTTTAAATAAACTTCACTGAATAAGACTCCTTTATTTATCACTACATTTCCTACAGCGCCCAAAAAACTAACTAAGGTGTATTACATTTTGTATTAGGTTTTATGTTAGGGCTAGGAAAGTACCATGATGGCATCTATCAATTTGTTTGTAACCGTGAGATATATCATTTTAAAGATAATAAACTGGAAAAAAAAACCTGCTGTAACTGAACGCTGCTGATGTCATTATTTAAAATATCAGCTGTTGGAGATTTAAACATCTGTTACATACGCTACGTCTAATATTATCGAAACACAGAACAAATATTTGACATTTCTACTTACATATATCACATATTTAATTGCACGTAATACAAAAGCATGCCAAACCATTTCCATTACAAGTACTATCTCCCATCAACTATTCTGTAAATTATGTATTATCAAGAATTGGTTACTACAGGGTCAAACTAGATAATCCCATTGACCTGTCAGTGCGGCCACATAACCTTGAACATGTGGTCAGTGGAACTAAAGGTCATGACTTTGAGAAAGCTTGTTTTTACGATTGCAAATTAATAAACCAAACAAGTAACTTTTCCTTTGAGGCGGACAGGTATTCGACATTTTCTCAAGTATATGAAACATGTTGTGATACTGGATACAGCGCTTTCACAAGATTGCTATAGTGGTAGTGTCGTTGTAAAAGGGAAATCATTGCGGAGGTAACGTTTAATCCAATAAATTGTCAGCGAATATTGCACTAACTTTCTCACACGCCTATTAAAACACCAAAGTTAGAGTTTCTGAGAACCGTTTTAAATTTAAAATTACTGATTTTCTCAAAATCAATTGAAACGATTTTGATCAATTTTTGTTAAAGTAAGTTCTATGAACTACAGTGAATCCGTTGTGTTCTGGTTCAGAACTTATAATTGGTAATAGTAAGAATATCTTACTAAGGGCGTGTCTTAAAAATTCGCATATCTCAAAATCTGCCTAACCGGTTTCAACCAGTTATTATCAGTTTTTTAACATCAGCTTTTACTTAATTTTTGTGAGTTTAAAATTATTTATAATTACCTGCTGGACAAATATACTAACCTACAAAATTATTCAAGTCATACGGTCTTTTTATGGTAAGGGAATCTTTAAGGTAAACTGTGAGGTAAGTTTGGTTTATCTTAAGAATTACGGAAAGAATTTTGACGTCAGTTTTTCTTTCTTTTCTTTTCTTTTTTTTACTAAGATTCTCACGTTATATGGCCTCAGGAAATAGAGAAGTGACTTTTTTCTACATTTAAACGTACTCTTTATTAAATTTCCTGTATTTGACCACGTTTAAATTTTTATTTGGACGATAGGGGATATTTGTATTTAGTAATAATACAAGTCAATGTAATAAACAATAATAAATAATAATGTAATGTGGATAAATTGACGATGTCATCAAAATGTACTTAAGGCTAATATAATAAACATAATTGGATTTATTACATTCTTAGTTTTTCCTGTTTTTGTGTTTCAAGAAAACCTAGTTTTCCTTCTTGGAAATATCGGCACAGAGCTCCTTAGATGTTTTATCTCTACTCGTTAGGCCTATAAATGTGTTGTAGATAATTCTGTTCGCTGTAAAGACTGGTAAAATAAAAGTAATTAATAACAGAGCCCTAACCAATTTGACCAAAGAGAATAAATGTAGAGACGATTCTAATTAATATAAAATATGAAATTAATTAATTTTGCATAAAAACATATTTTTATACACTGGTTTACAGACTACATTGTCGGGTAACTCGTTGAAAAGTTAACCAAATTGAAGCTACTTTCATTTTTTGTAATACCAGTTATTTGGATCTACTCCATTACTTATTGTACAGGGTCAAACCAGTTGGACAATTATTTTCGCTACCGACCAACTTTAAAAGATAAAAAAATAAACTAACCTAACTTTATTTATGAGAAAATTATTAGGTCGGTAAAAATAAATTAAAATAATCAGGGAATCGAATAATTCAGAGAATCGATTTTTTGAAAATGAGGTTAAACTATCGATTTTGGTTTAGTAACTTTTTACGGTTTAAGAGAAATTGACCCGTGGCTTCTCACCCATTAAACAAGAACGCTCACAAGTCATCCAATTCGGTACGATCTATTTTGAGAAATGTCGTCTTTTATAACAACCCCACAGCCGATTTTTTAAATTTTTTACCCATAACTCACTAACCAAAATTTTTTTAAAGATGATAACCAATACATTTTGTTTGAGACCTTAGAGGCTACACATAAACAAACTTTTATCAAAGTCTTTAGAGCCGATTTTAATAAAATTGTAATTTTGTGATTTAATTACCGGCAGAATCTACAGGTCACATCAATTTCCATTCCGATCCTTCTACGGTGTTCCCTGAATTTAAAAACCCTGTCAGCGTTTTACCTCTATTTAGTTACGACCATGTTTTCGAACTTCTTCTGTTGTAATTCTCCAGGTGTGCCTTAGTCTGTTTTAGCCCTGCTAAGTTGGCTCTTCTTGTTTTCTTAGTACTCCTCTACTTTAAAGCCACAAAATGGTTCTGTATATACGAATAGGTATCCCAATCTTTGTCGACTCTTCCAGAATGGCGTGTTTGGCCTTTCTCTACTGGCTTTATTATCTTAGACTCGCCTTGCTGAAATTATCACGGAGGGAACCTACGATGACATCCCGCACAGACTTGTTATTTTACATTTTGTTTCTCCATACTTTCCCATGAGCATTCAGAGCCTCGATTGGTCGGGTAAGGCTAAATACTGCAGGAGGTCATCAGGTATCATACAGACTCCGTATACGACACCTATTGTTCGGTGACTTTCACTTTACACTTTAGGGAATGAAGGACTGACACCATAGATCAAGAAAGATAAACTTGGCTTCATCGTACAGAATTTATGCTCAAGAAGAGTTTGACACAAGTGAAGTAGTAAGCTTAGAACTTATATATAAAAAACCATAATTGATTTGCACCTTTGTACAAACTACCAGACTGACATTTTTGCAACAAATGATTTTAATGGTTAGTATTTCAATTGTGAATCAATATGTTACAAAATTCATGCAATGTTTTTGAAGCGTTTATTCTTAGACTACGTTAAGTTAAATAACTAAAACTTTAAATTAGTACATTTGAACGTTCGTTCATCCCTTTTAACCAATCCGATACAAGATCGCATCGATTAAAATCTCCGATAATCGATAAACGAGTAAAAATGCTTCGATACAAGTTTTCTCCCAGACTAACAACACTGTCCTATGGTAATCTTTCTTGACATACCGCGTAATGAATATATTCTCGAAAAGCCTCATTATCGATTCTCGATACAATCGATATGTGAGCATTCCGTATAATGATATATTGTTACATATTGCGACAAAGAGCGCGTATTGGCAGAGTTTAATGACTTTAGAACGTTCAACCCGAGTATAGGTATCAAGTACTATTAGAGTAGATGAAACCTGTTTATCGAAGATGTCACTTTAAAACTAGTTTAGTCCTCAGTGGAACTAACAATTCGAGATTCCCGAGTATTTCCCTTTTAAAAACTGTAAGGTTCGTCTGCTAGAAGCTCCCGAGATATATTGCTACATTCCGATGTCTCTTGTGTGACAAAACTTTATTTTTGCAATTAAAATTGTTTAAAAAAATATTATTCTCTAGTTTCTATTATATTATTTCGTTCTTGTATTTTGAGTTATTTCACTCCTTTACACTGGAATTGCAACTTCTTCACAACTATATGATGCATTGCAAAATAAATATGTAATTAAGTATCTCATAAGTATACATTAAAGTGCAAACATAACCTCACATTTTATAAACAGCTGATTCTAATAAACATCTGTTGAATAATTTGTTTCGTTAATTTGAGAAGACACGTGTAATGAATCCAGCGAGGAACGGAGGGGGGGTTGAACCATCCTTAGACGAGTCTGGAAGGATTTAGGACTGTTTCGATAATAAAATAGGAAGTAGTAAAAATGCTAAAATAAAATATTTTAAAACGTATTGACATAATATGTCAAGATGAGCCATCTTGACATATTATCTGTAAATGGCGGCAGTGAAATATCTACTTAATAACTAACAGAATGATTTTGTTATTTTTATCTGTACCTTAAAACATAACCAAGTTATCAAAATAACAAAATACTAAATCATAATGTCTTAATAATTGTCTACAATTAATTGTAAATAAAACAATTTAATGATTTGTACATTGTTATAACGATTAAATGTTAAAACACTGGAGTTGTTTTTTAACGAACAAAACTCGTAAAAGTGGCAATTGGATAACAAGACTGCTAAACAAAAGCAATATACAGTATACCTTTGAAGGCAGTTTTATACATAGTTCATACGTAACTAATGTCTCAAGACAGACTGACAGGACTCTCTCTCCATGCACACGGAGCCATTAAAATTAAAATTGATGTTGTAAATAAATTTGCCAAACAATCTAGGCGTTCAGAATTATAAAGAAATATAGGTTAATTTGTAGGGTCCAAATTGCATTTTCAATCCACCACAACTGAAAAATAATCCCCAAACCCCCTATAATCATATGGAGAACTATTCCAAATATAACTGCATAGCATATCTAATGCTATACAAAATATGATATATGGTGGACAGGTAATGTCTTAGGTGAATGGAGATTACTGTCCACATCAATAATACATGATTCATAAACTATAGAATAGCAGGTATCTTGTACCGGTTGTAATCTAAACACTAGCTTCCTGTAACAATAAATTTGATAATACAGTCAAAGTAATTGTTTATTTCTCTAAAAAGGACAGGGTAAAATATGCGGGAATTTGCTTTAAAATACTACTTCCTTTTTAGGATATTTTTGAGAATTTCCCGTTTTCTGAAGAATCGTTTATTAAGAAAATGGGTTTGAGGGGTTTAAAAACATCTGTTCTTATATTTATATTCATGAATTGATCAATGATATATTTTTTCATATATTTTTCCCTTGTAAGGACTCATAAGTGACGGTATATAATTAATACACAAAACACTTCTAAAACGTTTTAAATACGACTTGTGACTCTCGATTTAAACCCTGTAAACATTTTGTGCGCGACATGAAAATAATGTCAGCGCCACCTTAAATTAAAAGAGCTAAACTCAGTTTATTTATTCGTTTTGAAACTAATAACTTTTTTTTAATATAGGGACTGATTAAAAGATCTTTAAAAGTTGTTTGAGGTATTTTTTCGAAAACATACACTTTGAAAGATAATCAGGAGTTTCGTCGTTGTTTTTTTCATAATTTACATAAAATGTTGAGTCATGTTATTTATATTGCATTTTGTTTCATTGAGCTGTAACTGAAGCTCGCGGGACCGATAATACTATACCGAGACCTACTTATCCGCTTTGCCTTACGTCAGTGAACAGCTGATCGGAATCAAAGCTATATTGAGCAGAGGGAAGTGATGTGATGTGATTGCCTGTCTCGTATTAACTTTGGTTTCTATCATTTATTCTAAATAACGCCATGACTGTTTAATTAATTTAAGCCATTGCGTTCGGGGTTTTACCGGAGACCCAATCCCCAAATCACAATAAGGAACGCCCAAATTCAACTCTCTTGTTAACTAGGGTAGGTATTGATTAAGTGAATATTTAGTAATTAGCTTTAATTCGGTAATACAATCTTAATTAAAATAATCTTTTCAAAACTGGATACCCAATGGTGGGGGATAACTATTTTAGCCTCGAAATGAGCATGGATCAAAAATAGTACGTTTCCAATTTGTATATCGTAGGCTAGGGGTAAATGCGTAATCTTTACAATCAGCTGATAGACCTCATGTAGTATCAGAAACAGAGAGTCATTAAAAGACTAAATGTATCCAAAACATTGGAAACTCGATAACAAAATTTTAGCTCCATCGAAATACTTTAGATTAGAAATTACAACATTGCTCTTACCTCTTACAGTGTGTGGTAGAAAATAAAACTAAATTTAGCCAATATAAGAAGACAATCGATTGACCCTCGCGGAGTCTTCAGATAGAGATACCAGAGATAACAAACATTACGCATGATTGCAGAACAAGTTCTCCGTTATAATCCTCACAAGTACCGTTTAATTACCGATGACATGTTCCTGACAAGATGCTGTTGGTCCATTTCTAAGTTTAACACATGCATCTACAATCTGTTGTAATATAACTTGTATTTAAATCAGCGCAAGCGCATCACGGAACGAACGTCCCGTTTACATCTAACTGTACTGTAGATGCACTTTGAAGCATGTGGGCATTGCTTGTACAAAGATTGATAATATGTACGTATGTCATGTGTTGTAGAGGGGAAACACTGAGGGGGAAAACACTGATTAATGTTTGTCTCCACAGATTGCAATGTTTTAGGCGTAGGATTGTGGAATGTGAAATAAACAATTGAATAAAATAATGATTTTGAAATGAATGATGATGGTTGGGATAGGTCTAAGCTATCAGACCTACTTTGAGAGGAAAGCCAGAGTAACGTAGCGTGGTATATACAGGGTGATCACGAAGATTTTGAAAGCTCATTCTACATGAAAAAATCTATCCACCATTTTGTCATTTTACAAAAAAAAAAATAAGATATTGAGTTCAAATTTGGTAGACGTATTATATATGTTCATTTTTACTAGTCCACTAAAAATGAAGATTTTATTTTGTATTATCTGTAAATGGCGGCAGTGAAATATCTACTTAATAACTAACAGAATGATTTTGTTATTTTTATCTGTACCTTAAAACATAACCAAGTTATCAAAATAACAAAATACTAAATCATAATGTCTTAATAATTGTCTACAATACTCATAACTTTATGATAGGATATTTTTAATTTAGTTTTAAGCTAATTTATTGTAGGTGTAACAGACAATATCTAAGGTACTGAAGTTTTAAGGACTCAAATTAAGGGTTTCAATTAACAAATAAAACTTGTAGGAAATTTAATTCAAGTTGTGGGTATTATAAACAATTCCTAAGATATTTTGTGTTTAATTTTTGTGAATAACTAAGTTATCTTTTAGCTGCAATCAAACTAAAAATACCATTTATTTCTCTTTAAAAAACGAAATTATTTTGTCTTTTGTAAAGTTAATGTTTTTCAAATTATTTGACGTTAAATATGTTAAATTCCCTCCATTTTGAAAACACAACAAAATAAAGTTCTTGTTCTTAGTGCATTTAACTTACCTTCCCGATTTTCGTAGTTTAATGTTGCTTAAAAAAAATGGTAGATATTTAGGGTTTTAGGATCTATGTTTATATAAAATTTGTTCCTTCATTTTTGCATGAATAATGCGACTTGCGACTTGCGGCCAGACAAACGTATGAAATTATAAGAGTCCTTAGTCTTACCTACGGATCTTAATAAAAAAATCAATGAAAATACAGTCATCTTTTAATGGCTGTTGAATTTTTTGACTTAAATTTAACAAAAATTGCTTTTAAAACTTACACAGCACTCATCGCTCATTGTGTGAGTAAATTAAGTGTATTCGTCATACAATTTCGCACTCCAATTTAATTACAAATCCAATTTTTTTTTTTCAAATTTGTAGATCACGCCGAGTTTAAAGTTAAAAAGGCGTCATCATATCTGACAATTTAAATTAGGCCTAGCGATAAACCATTTATTGTTTCGTCAATTAAATATACATACTCGTAATCAGAATATAGTCTAGTTTTATTTTCGATACTCAAAACAAAATTCAAAAACATTTATTACCCCCTTAACTACCCCAAGGTTATTTTATGTTACTGGTATATTTTTCCTTGATAAGGGACAATACAAAATATATAAATGCAAAGTTTTGAAACATATTGGATTTATAAAGTTGTCTGTGTAGACTGGTTGTGACTTAAAAGCGCGTGAAATTTTAAAGCTCGTTAAATTTTACCTGCGGACTCTAAATATCTGTAGATCCAGATAAGGTCCTTTTGGATTTCCAAGCCCGTGCTCATTATAGAGAGCCCCTGAAGACACTCTAAATACAACTTTTTGATGCTCTAAACCTCAAGACGACCCGAAATATTCACATCGATTTTTGACTATACTACGTGAGAAATTTTTAAAACCAAAATAAGTTTTGTACTTCCGTATCAGAGTATCAGTTATATTTCGAGTACAGGTGACAGCGTTTTCTCTGTTCCAAACAATAATGGCGGAGGCAACGCTGTATGACCCGCGACAGCAGAGTTGCCGTGTCATGTGCCAAGTGTACTAAAACCTGAACACTTCCCCAAAACTATAAAATGACACTAAATAGATAATTAAAGTAATACTAAACACGCATCTGCCAAAATAAAACACGACAGTAACTTGTGATTCTGTGAACTGTAAAACCCTCACCCAAGGTCAGACTACTGTTTATTTTACTCTAATTGTGTATATCGCTACTTTCTTGACGTCGGGTTTAGACGTTTATAAAGTCGCCACTCGCTTTGTTCTTGTCAGTCTCTCGACCCTTGAGACCTTGACGCTACAAATACTCGTTACGCTTGTATCGGAGTCTCGTACTAGATCTCGTAGCTCGTATACATATCACATTGACTCTGGAGATCAGAGTTCGAAATTATATTTTTGACAATAACTTCGCTATTTGTCATATTAAAGACAATGTGGAGGTTGTTACCATTACCTGCAGAATTGATACCTACAAATTTTTAACTAATTTAATATGTTTTAAGTTGAATAACACAAGAGATATGAACAAAAGACATTTTCAATTAGATTTTCCTGAATTAAAATAGCACATAATAGTTACTCGTACCAAATTGTACGTTTCTATCTCGATATTTGTGACCCTTATCGTGCTTACGTACAGACGACGGACGACAATCACTTTTTCTAATTTTTAAAGCCATAAAAAGGGAAGATCTAAAATACGGAGGACCAAATTTTTTTAATATTATCAAAAAATAATAATATCGTTAGATTCACTCTGTAAAAAAGCGCAAAACTGTAAATATTGATTTCTTGAGATAACGCATGATTTACTTTACACTCAATAAACGATTTCCTTAAAAGTTTAATCATTCATACCATTCACCCGATATCAAACTCCATCGAGAAAATAAATTGTAGCTAAACATTTAAGTAGAATCAACTATTTCACAACAATATAACACTTAAACTAATAAAAATATATGCAATAAATTATTGAGCTCGAGAAATATCGTCTGTTTGAGAAAAGCGACAGAAGAAAACACATACATACAGACTAAAAAGCGACCAGGAACTCTACAAGAAAATATAGAAAAACAATGAGGAGGAAAAGACTACCAACACATGGAAAGAATAGACAAGAAAGTATTGAACTAGCAACAAGACAGAAATATACAAATAACATCGGTCAAATAAATGCACCACGGCCTAGAAAAAGTAAAAACTGGTTCAGGAAAAAAGTAACAGAAATGAAGGATCTGACGGCAAAGAAATCCGAAGAAAAACAGTTGTATCAGAAGAGGAGAGGCTGAGATGAAGATGGAGGATGGAGAAGTTCTAGTTGAGGTTGTATCAACTTAGTCCAATACACACACAAAATGTATCCTTTCTCATAGAACATTTTCACTTAACAAAATTAATATCTTGTTTTGCCAATTGCACTTAAAACCCAACTTATTATCTTTCTTGATTTCTGTTATTTTGATTTTGATACATTTTATCAAAATATATTTAGATGGATATTTTAAAACAACTCTTTCATCTCTTTTAATTTTTTTGCTCATAAAAGAGTTTATTAATCTACTGGTTTGAAAAGACCAATTTATTCTCTTTAAACTATAATGTTTCTACGAAATCTGACCGTATAACCGGTTGTTACGCCAAACTCATAAATCGAATGGCAAACTAAAATTCTCTGTTGGCCAGAAGTATGCAATAAATCTACATTTTTAACATAAGCTCGCGTTGCACTCGGCGCGTCTTGTCAGGTCACTTTACGATATCGTAGTCAGATATAAATTTATTTCCCGCTATTAGTTATGATGAGGTGATGAAGTGAAGTTGTAATAAATGTATGAATAATTATGACGTGAGATGAGTACAAGTTGATGGAGAGCAGTTTATTCTTGCCTTATATGGAATACTTTTGTAGTTGAAGATGAAGAATTATAGTTTAGAAAAAAGTTTATTTTTAAACTAGTATAATAAATATATTAAGGGTTGTTTAATTGATTTCGTTACCACGAATGACACAGGACATGATTTTTGTAGTGTTTTAGGACCTCCAGAAAAAGGATATATTTGTCTTTCACTCGTGTTTATATGACCACTAGTTGTTAAGTGTGATTCCTTAATCGGCAAAGGAATCTCATCTCTAAATCAAATAAATATAATCATATCTTCTTTTAATTTCAATAACGATATCTGCTTACTTTGAGGGGAACGCAATGTCAACGTATCAACAGCATGCCAAGAAATTTCTATCATTTAGGAACTAAACAACTTTGTACGACTTACATGGAAATGTTTCATGTATGTTTCATGGGATACAAATAGACTAATCTAAGTTTTAAATCAAAAACATCAATCACACTGAACTTGCAGGATTTGTTACAGTTCAAGTTTAGTCTTATAATCAAATACAACATTCAAAGTTGATTTTCTAAACAATTTCTAATAAATCTCTTTACCGACTTGTCGATACATTATGGATCGATATCAACTGCAGTGCGCATGCCTGAACTGACGGTCGCTGACAATATAGCAAGCGGAATTTTATAAACAGTCTTCATTGGTAAATTGGGTTTTTTTCATTTGAGGTATAAAACGATAGAACAATGTCTTTAAAACCGTCTGTAAGATTTTATTAATGGCAACTTTACTTTCAGTTTTAAACAATAATTGTAAACTTTGGAGATAATTTCAATTTATAATTTGAAGATAAAAATCACTACAAAAATTGTCTGTTTTCAAGTACATAAACACCGTAAAATAGTGTTTTCCCGCCTGTTCGTGTATACAACATTTATAACTGTCAACCTCTGTCATCTTTACTAACTTTACATTCTTAAAGGAAATGTCGTGTACTTAACCTATAATTTAAAAGCAAATAAAAATTAAAGAAGTTTTGTAAACCAAACCAGAACTACTTCATATTTCAAACTCTTGTAAAAAGAAAACAGAATTCAACTCATATTTTTATTTTGTCGTTGTTGTCTACACTAGGACACAAATTAGTTCTCCTATTGTCCTTTGGTCAAGGTGAAGGATGCACAATGTATGATAATAAAACTATTATTATTGTTGAACTATGATTTAGTGACGCGTGACTCTTGCAACTAATCTGATTATCCATAACCAAATCGCCCACTGTTATTTGCGTATGTAATAATAGTTGATGTGACCAACACATCACTTTACAATTACTTTGTTGAAATAGAACTCAGCACCGTATGTTTCAGCGAATTGTTTTATAATAAATATTCCAAAATTAATGTTTTTCTAGAATTTCTGTTATATGTGTAAACTGATGTGAAAAAGCGTCCAAAACATATATATTATATGTTTCATAAATATGACATGATCCGCATGATCGTTAAAAATGTTGGTAGATTTAGAACTAACCTCACATTTTAAAAACCTCAATCGATTTTAACACGTTACACTTAATCTATATATTATCAAACTTTAAAATGTTTCTCCATTCTGACCGCACATTTAAATAATTCATAAACGATTTGTATGAAAAATTTAATCAAATCCATCCACATCAATCTTCAAAATTTAAAGTTAATCGGAACACCCGATTTTGAGACAAAACACCACAAAGACATAAAAAACCAAACATCACTACCAAAATTGAATATATTTTTGATTTTTATCATTTTTGTTTATATTTACTTAGTTCGATCATATATCCAAAATCCAAACTTAAAATTCAAATTTTCTATAAATGAACTCTAACAAATTTCATAACATTTTTTAAACATGACCACAAAGACTACTATAAATCTTGTTTTTCAACATCTCCCAAAACTTGCCAATTCGAAAATTATCTGTTGCAAAAAACAACCAGGACGTCTGAATATTTTAAAATCGGACTTGAACAATTTTTTTATGTTGTATATTTTATGACCAAACTAATATGTCAACACGAAAGTAAAAGAAAATAACAGTTTGTGAATAAATTACAAAATATAAAAATGAGAACACGTTAAATTTTTTTTCTTTGTTTTTAATATTAAACGATTACTTTAAAAATCACCATATTTCAGAATATGAAGGACAATAAATACATTAGTATACTTTAATTAGCATACACTTTAATAAAATTCATAAAAATTATTAAGCCCGATAAAATTAAAAGGGTCAAGCTTGTGCTAAAACAACACGATTTATGGTTCGTAGCATTACAAGGGCATTTATTTATAAAGTCGAAGTTTTTTAAGTGGCCTAGCGTCAACGTATTAATTTCTTCGTCAAATAAACCTACCAAATAGGCCAAATAACCTACCAAATAAACCTACCTACGTAATCAAATAGGCTTACCATCTAGTTTTATTTGATAACCCACACATAATATTTCCAAAAATATAATTTTTCAACTCGATAGTTTTTGCCCCTATCTACCCTCAAATCAATTTTGTTTTTTTACCGCTATATTTTTCCTAAATGTGGGACAATACAAAAAACATAAATGCCGAGTTTGAAATATATAGGATTTATCATCTTGTCTGTGTAGACTGATTTTGACTTACAGACAGACACGCGCATGATATTATAGAAGCCCTAGGTTTTACCTATGGACCCTAAAAATATCAAAATTGTCTTTTTATTCTTACAGCAGGTACTATCATTATTCGTAAATTTAAGAAGCATTGAGATAAGATAAAAATATATCAAAAAATTTAATTTCATCAAAATCTGCTGTTCGCATTTTAAACGGATGGAAGACAGGTGAACATGCATCATTCTAAACACCACTTTCTTTTGACTCAGTAGGTAATGAAATGGATATTTGCATGAAAAACATTGTTTACATCATTTATCTATACAGTATGACAAAACTGCCTCTATACCAGGTGTACATAAGAAAGTAAAATGGACATAGTGCATCCCGGTAAATAATTGTATGATTGTCTTAGGCAAGTCTTCAATAAATCGCGAGTAATGTTTCGGCTTTCTAAAAAAAACATGATTTAAACGGCACCTTGCTCACTCTGCGGATTTATTTGCATGTGTGAAGCGATAAGACATGGAGAGAGTTGAATGCCGAGTAAGCATGAAGTCGTGCCTGCTACTACTAGCTATATGCTAATAGGTCTTACCCATCATTTATTTATCAACATAAATATTGGTAACGAATTTCTATTGCCATCTGTCTCCAGGAAACGCCGACATCAGAGCCTACTGATCCGACCCATTGCAGTAATTTGTATATTCTGAAAATATATATATATGTACTGTGTATATATATATATATATTTATATATATATATATACTCCTTTATTTCAAGGAGCTGCCATATTGTATGATAATAAAAAGCTGCTGTAATGATAGCGAGATGTATATATATATATATATATATATATATTGTAACGTTGAGAAGCCCTAAGTAAAAGCTTTGTCCAATTCAAAATGTTTAAACCTTGTCAGTTAGAAATAAATGTCAAACATAAACGTCACTCCAACACATAATAAATTTTGTTAAAGGATTTCTAAGGAAACAATACTTCGAAACTACAAAATTATTGAAAGGGCGAGGGCAGCGTGACAAATTAAATAGGAAGAGTTGAGTTATGTAATGTGACAACATGGGAAATTAGAAAGTTTGTGTACGCCCAAGTTAACAAAAGAAAAAGAGACAAAAAACTAGGCAGAGGTACGTTGAACTCAGCTAAGAAACAAGATTTAACGAACTTTGAAAGACGGTTAGAGTTTGAAAAATCAAATCCAACCAACCAAAAAGAAGCGTCATCCAGAAATAAGCGAAGAAGGGGTAAAACGGGAAAACTCTGCGTAAGAGTTCAAAAATCAAAAAAAGCAGAAAGAACGAGCGTCGCAAGGGAGAGGAACTAGGAACAGGGCGAAGTTCGCCAAATCGTCGTAAAGTTGAAGAAAAGTTTTAAGTCATCGAATTATATTAAAATCATCGTAAAGTTAAAGAAGAGTTTTGATTAATTGACCAAGAATTCAAGCAACAGAGTGAGGTAGTTCAAGCTTCGAGATCGTCAAAGTGCCTATAAATTGGATTAAGTTTCTTGTGATATCTGCCATAAGTTCGAGGGATCATCTCACCTGTAAAACTCCAAGAAGACATCATTCCATGCTACTGAACCACGATAAGTTATCTGATTAGTTATTGTAGTTTTTACTTCAGGTTACCAAAGAAACCACGCCCCACTTTAAATAAAATCTGAGCTAGGCCGAGAGCCATTTAAACTTAAATTTTCAAAGAGCAATCAAAGTAACTTCATTATATAATTGGTAAATTATACCTGGCGCCCAACAAATCAATAAAACAATTGAGATATTAAAATATAAAGACTAAATTAAAATTACAATTAATGATACGATTTTGATGCACCTAATAATAATAATAAAATTGCTATGTTCTAGAATTAAGTATTTCATTGTGTTATAAATGTTTATGTCTAGTTTAAGTTGAATGGATGAGATTTAGTGATAAGATGAATAAATTTGAATACTCATATGTGCATCAAATAATTTGAAGATTTAATTAATTCAACTGTTATATATTGGCACCCAACTTTAGGTGCAAATTGTATTTTAAAGAATAAATAATTTTAAATATGATAACGTAGTTGTGTTTTAATCAAAGTAATTAATTAAAAATAAAAAATAAAGGTTATAATTGGCGTCCAACTCGTGGTTTAATTAAAATTAAAATTTAGTTCACGTGGTGTAACCTGAAGGTAGCATTATAAGATAAGAGACAGAAAGACTATTAGATATAATTAATTTAATGTTAAGACGTAGTAATAGGATAAAAAATTATAAAAAGATGGCAAATAACCAAATAACAATGGGGTTTGATGAGGAGATTAATAATCAAATGGGGATAGAATCAGAAATGGATAGAGCTATAGGGATTAATAATAGTGAAAGTAATACTAATGAGGGTAATAATTCAGGGGAGAGTGAAAATTTAAAGGTGTATGGGACCCCAACGGTAGGATTAAACGAATTAATCGAAATCCTTAATAAAAAATTTGATGAAAGTAATAAAAATGCGGAAATCCTAAAAACAAGCATCGATAAAAAATTTGAAGAAAGTAGTAAAAATGCGGAAGCCCTTAATAAAAAGAATTTCGAAGAAATTAATAAAAATGCGGAAATTCTAAAAGCAAGCATCGATAAAAAATTCGCAGAACAAAATAAAAAGCTCGAGGAAAATAATAAAAAATTAGAAGAACTTAGTGGCAATGTTAGTCAAAATGCGGAGACAATGGACCGAAAATTTAATGAATTTGCGGAGAGATTCGAGAACAAGCTCGAAGAAATTAAATTAAGATCGGATACCACAGCCGAGACAATTAGGACGGAAATGAATGATAAATTAAATAAAATTGAAGAAAATTTCACCGATAAATTAGGTAATAAGTGCGAAGATTTAAGAGAAGATTTAAAAGAAATTGCAAGTAAAGTCGTGGAAGTAGAAAAGGATGTGCAAGAGAGCATTAAAGAAATCGAAATCACCGTAAACAAAAATTTAACTGAAAATCAAATTAACGTAGACGCTCAGATTGATAAGGTAAAGGAAAGTCAAGCTAGATCTAATAATAAAATTCTAGAAATCGAATCACAATGCCAAGAAAATTCACAAAAAATTAACCAATATCAGAAACAAACGGACGAAATGAAAAATAAAGTGACAGAAGTAGATGAAAGATTAAGTAATTTAAAAACAAGGGATGGTATCATAATAAGGGAACCAGAGATAAGGGATATTAGTTTTACAGGAAAAGAAAGATTCCCAATGCAATTTTTAAGGATCATAAAAGAAGTTAGCGTTAGTTACACACATCAAGGGAACATGTATTGGTTAGATAGATATTTAAAAGATGAAGCATGTGTATGGTGGTTTCTACACCGTAGGGAAGTTAAAAACTTCGAAGATTTTGAAAAAATATTTATGGATAAATATTTTAACGAAATGATACAAGCAAACATCCGAGACAGGTTGGAATTCGGAAAGTTTAAAGGAAAAATTGGGGATGAAGCTATCACATATGTGGAGAACATGATGTTGGAATGTTCAGAGTTAGAACCGCCGATTTTAGAAGCCCAGTTAGTCCAAAAAATCGCTAAGCACTTTCACCCAACTACACTAATTGCTGTTATCACCAGGGGTGTGAAAACAAAGCAGGAATTTGTAAAACTATTGATGGAATTCCGACAGGCAGATGTACGACACATTAATAGTTACGAAGAAAGAAATGGTAATTATAAGGCATCCTATCCACGCGACGAGAGAGAGGGAGAAGTTGTAAACAGGCCTTGGGGACAAATGAATGGGTACAACAGTAGACATTTACCGTTACGTCAGAATAGGGATGTTTACAGAAAACCAGATGTGCGTGCCGACATAAAAAATGGACCAGGGAACCGTTGGGAAGGTCGACAACCTGCAGACAGGGACGGAAGAGGGCAAAAGTGAAAGTTGGAATGGAATGTAGACCTAGCGGATAAGAACAAGGCAACCATAAATACCTTATTCACCGATTTAAAAGATTATTTAGAGGACAATCACGACACAAGCGATATAATTAATGACATTAATAAATGTCCAGAAATTAAGTTAGTTTTTAATGAGTGTGTACAGGTCAGAGCGTTAATCGATACAGGTTGTGAGGTAAATTCGATATCTGAATCTTTCTACAACACAAATAAATTAAATTTAGGAGTTTTTGAAGAATTACCGGTAGCAGGAGTAAAAGTTATTGGAGCATTAGGTCTGCGTTCCAAAAGTGTTAAAAAACAAATTTTCATTAAAGTTAAGTTAGGAACAGAATTAATCGCCGTGCATTTTATAATAGTACCAGAACTAATTCGAGATTGTATACTTGGGTTAGAGTTTTTATCAAGAAATCATGCAATCGTCAATTTTATTAATAATAAGTTAGAAATAGGAAATAAATTAAACTATGGAGTTGGTAGAAAGGAAATTAAATTCGAGGATTCGTCAGAAGTTAATATTGAAAGTTTGAATAATTGCCTACAAATTGAAGAGGATAAATATGAATTTGATATAAACAAAATAAGCAATTTGGAACATGTACCACTTGAGAATAGGCAGCGGTTATACAGCATATTTAATAAATATAAAACAGTTTTCAGCAAAAAACCAGGATTAATTTCAACTTATTACCATAAATTTCAAGTAACTGATAGAACACCATACTGTCAGAGGAGTTGGCCAGTAGCAACTAAGTTTAGAGAAGCCGTTGATGCAGAGATTCAGAGAATGCTAAGTTATGGGATCATCGAGAGAGCAAACAGCGCATACATTAATCCTATAGTACCTGTATGTAAGAAAGATGGGAGCGTAAGGATCTGTTTAGACGCCAGGACTATAAATGCGAGAACCATACCGGATTACGAAGGGATTCGACCAATCCAAGAGTTATTGACAATCGGTAAGAAGATCAGTTGGATGAGTAGTTTAGACCTAACTAGCAGTTTTTGGCAAATCCCGTTGCACGAAGATTGCAAGGATTTCACGGCATTTCTGTACAAAGGATTGTGCTACAGGTACAAAACCGTTCCGTTTGGGTTGAGCACAAGCTTAGCAAGTTTAACGCGAGGTTTGGACTCAATTCTGACGGAAGAAGTTAAAAGGAATTTAATTATGTATGTGGACGACTGTTTATGTATTTCGCAAAACTGGGAAGATCATGTGGACCAATTAGAAAAAATATTAAAGGTATTTCAAGACGCCAACTTAACAGTAAATTTTGAGAAATCTATGTTCTGCAGGAAAGAAATAGATTATCTAGGTTTTGTTATCACCACAGATGGTATCAAACCGCAAGAGCAAAAAATGATGGCAATTCAAAATTTTCCGCGTCCTAAGACACCAAAACAATTAAAAAGCTTTTTAGGATTAACAAATTTCTACCACCGGTTTTCAAAAAATTACGCACAAACAACAGCTCCATTACAAGGACTACTGAAGAAAGGAACAAAATTTAAATGGACAAATAGTATTAACCAGAGTTTTTTAGCTGTAAAGGAGGAATTATTGAGGCTGTAACGTTAAAGCACCCAAATATGGAAAAGATGTTTTACTTACAGACAGATGCGTCCGATATTGCGTCAGGAGCACAACTGTACCAACTCGATGACCAGAATAACATTGCTGTAGTAGGATTTACAAGCAGAACATTTAAAGGGGCTGAGAGATTTTATAGCACTGCCGAAAAAGAATTGTATAGTGTAGTATTAGGATTAAGGAAATTTAGGAATTATTTATTAGGGAGAAAAATAACCGTTATAACTGACAATAAGGCGATCACTTTCATTAACCAATGCAAACTACTTAACGCTAGAATGACGAGGTGGATCTTATTAATTCAGGAGTATAACATCCAAATTCGACACTGCAAGGGAAAAGAAAATATTGTTGCAGATACATTGAGCAGATTCCCAGAGGATGGAGAATGTTCACAAGAAAATGGGGAGGACCGACTTGTACAAATCCAATTAGTGTTACAGAAGTTTAATCCAGAAGTGGGCGAACAGTTACAAAATATAGAAGTTTTACAGAAGAAGGATACAAAATTTAGGAATATAGTAGGTAAATTAGAAGAAAATGATCCAAAAATTTTAGAATGTTATAAATTGTTTGAAAAAAAATTATTTCGCAAGGAAAGAGGAATGTGGAAATTAATGATTCCAGAAAAATTCATTGAAGTATTAATTAAGGAAATTCATGAAATTTGCGGACATATAGGAATAAGCAAATGTTACCATAATTTTAAGGAAGATTTCACGGGAGACAAAGTCGCTAAAAAGGTCAGGGATATAATAATTAAATGTTTACGATGTCAAAAATGTAAACATGACAACAAAGGTAGAAACGCAGAACTTACGCCTATTATACCAAAAGGTAAGGGTGAACTAGTGTGTGTAGACTATTACGGACCATTGCCTCGGTCAGTCTACGGGTCAAGGTACATCTTAGTAGTGATTGACGCATTTTCTAAATACACAAAATTGTATAAGGTAAAAAACACAACAACCGTAACAACATTAAATCAAATCAGGAAATACATTAAAGAAGTCCAATTACCAAAATACATACTTTCGGATAATGGTACACAATTTACATCCAAAAAATGGACAGAAGGGTTACAAGAACTGGGAATTAGACAAAGAACCGTTGCAATACGAAATCCACAAAGCAACTTGGCGGAGAGAGTAATGCGAAATCTAGGTCAACTTTTCAGGATCCTGTTACCTGACAATCACCAAGAATGGGGAAGGCTACTTGAAACTGTGGAAAGTTTCATGAACGAATCATACCATGATACAATTGAGTCAACACCATTAGAAGTACAATTTAATACACGTCCGACACGAATTTGGAAAAAATATTTAATTAATCCAGGCAACACAGAAACAAACGACATTGACCACGGAGAAATATACTTACGAATTAAAAATAAAAGGGAAAAATTCGCTAAGAAGTTCAATGAACTGCATCCACCAACCGAATATCAGATAAATGATTTAGTACTAGTAAGAGCTTGTATTCCGTCAAGCACAATTGAAAAACGATATCACAAGTTCTGTGAACTATATGAAGGACCATACACCGTAATCTCTAAGATAGGAAAAACTACTTATAAGTTAGCTAGTATAAAAAATAATAAAACTCACATCCGAGGTATATTTAATTGTAGATTATTAAAAAGGTTTCATAATTAATTAGAGAGTTAAGTAAACAAAAATAAATGAATTTAACTGTAAAATAAAATGTAAACAAACACATGTCCTACAGTTGAAGAGGGTCAAGGGAACAATGTTAATTGGGGTTTACAAGAAGGGTTTGTTGACGTGGGATTCTAGACAATGCCATTGTTAAGAAAAAAGGTTGACCGCAGTTTAGGTCATAAAGTCATTTAAAGGGACAGTAATTCTAGTGGGTTTTTAAATGAGAGTAAGAGTAGGTCATAAAGTCATTTAAAGGGACAGTAATTCTAATGGGTTTTTAAATGAGAGTAAGAGTAGGTCATAGTCCATGTTACGATATGTATATGTGTATTATTAAAATAAGTTTAGTGTAAAGGTGTATCAAAAGCAAATTTTATCATTAATTATGCAATTAACATAAAATTTCTTGGGACTTATGTAACGTTGAGAAGCCCTAAGTAAAAGCTTTGTCCAATTCAAAATGTTTAAACCTTGTCAGTTAGAAATAAATGTCAAACATAAACGTCACTCCAACACATAATAAATTTTGTTAAAGGATTTCTAAGGAAACAATACTTCGAAACTACAAAATTATTGAAAGGGCGAGGGCAGCGTGACAAATTAAATAGGAAGAGTTGAGTTATGTAATGTGACAACATGGGAAATTAGAAAGTTTGTGTACGCCCAAGTTAACAAAAGAAAAAGAGACAAAAAACTAGGCAGAGGTACGTTGAACTCAGCTAAGAAACAAGATTTAACGAACTTTGAAAGACGGTTAGAGTTTGAAAAATCAAATCCAACCAACCAAAAAGAAGCGTCATCCAGAAATAAGCGAAGAAGGGGTAAAACGGGAAAACTCTGCGTAAGAGTTCAAAAATCAAAAAAAGCAGAAAGAACGAGCGTCGCAAGGGAGAGGAACTAGGAACAGGGCGAAGTTCGCCAAATCGTCGTAAAGTTGAAGAAAAGTTTTAAGTCATCGAATTATATTAAAATCATCGTAAAGTTAAAGAAGAGTTTTGATTAATTGACCAAGAATTCAAGCAACAGAGTGAGGTAGTTCAAGCTTCGAGATCGTCAAAGTGCCTATAAATTGGATTAAGTTTCTTGTGATATCTGCCATAAGTTCGAGGGATCATCTCACCTGTAAAACTCCAAGAAGACATCATTCCATGCTACTGAACCACGATAAGTTATCTGATTAGTTATTGTAGTTTTTACTTCAGGTTACCAAAGAAACCACGCCCCACTTTAAATAAAATCTGAGCTAGGCCGAGAGCCATTTAAACTTAAATTTTCAAAGAGCAATCAAAGTAACTTCATTATATAATTGGTAAATTATACCTGGCGCCCAACAAATCAATAAAACAATTGAGATATTAAAATATAAAGACTAAATTAAAATTACAATTAATGATACGATTTTGATGCACCTAATAATAATAATAAAATTGCTATGTTCTAGAATTAAGTATTTCATTGTGTTATAAATGTTTATGTCTAGTTTAAGTTGAATGGATGAGATTTAGTGATAAGATGAATAAATTTGAATACTCATATGTGCATCAAATAATTTGAAGATTTAATTAATTCAACTGTTATATATTGGCACCCAACTTTAGGTGCAAATTGTATTTTAAAGAATAAATAATTTTAAATATGATAACGTAGTTGTGTTTTAATCAAAGTAATTAATTAAAAATAAATAACAAAGGTTATAATATATATATATATATATAAATATATATATTTTTTCTGGATATATATTAAAAAATTGTATTTAATAACATTAAGCAAAATTTAAATATAATGTTTTTAAATATTTATTTTCGTTCATTCTTCTTTAGATGTTGTAAAAGTATAAAATATGTTAAATAAAATAAAATGATTAAAATAGGAAAATTAGCAAAGTATTTAAACAAAATTATTATTTATCTCAGGGAAGTATTCCTCCTTCTAAAACGTTTAAGTTTACATTTTTTATAAATTAAATAAAACATGAAATTAAACCTGCAGATCTCCTAAACGTGTTACATTTTGAATGTTACAAATGAAATTCTAACATTGATGATGACGCAAATCATTCGAAACGAATAATGTTCTCCGTTTAACGTAAATGAATTTACCAAATCGGTAGAATCTGAAAACCTGATCAACCGAATTAAATTTGTGCCAGATTATAATTAAATTTGTATACAATATGATCATGACTAACCAAAACTAATGTATCAAGTTGCAAGCAAAAGAAAGGGACTTTATTAGAAATTGGGCCGTCTTCAAAAACTGTATATACCTTTCAATCTTTTTTTTATTGATTGTATCTCATGGCCTACACCCGATATTACGAAATACCCACGATCCTAATGGTTGGATTTTCCCCCATATTGTTTAGGCGAAAACCCTTTAGCTCACCACCAAAATGGAAGAAAAGAATGTAAAATAAGGACCACTAGTCTCGAATACTCTAATAGCCTCAAAGTTTGAAGAGAACATGAGTTGGGCAAGAGACACCAGATAGGAAAGATGATGGAAGAGAGAGGTGGATCTAACCCAAGACTTCATGAAAAATATATATATATTTTTTTTTAACATGCTTTTCTTAATAAAAGTAAAAAAGTTGAACTAAAAAATAATTTGAAGATAAAATAAACTATTTGGTATTCTGATAATAATGAACTACCAGTTTTCTTTCACTTATGAACAGTAAATATAAGATTATTTACTTTTCAATACTACTACTTTTAATAAAAAAACATTATTTTTATTATAAAATAAAAAGCATGGAGACGCAGTATTTACGAAAATTTGTAAGAGCAGTATTGTAAGTATTAGTTTTGAAATTATTTTTTACTTTTTAGTTCAACAGTTTTTATTTTTGTTAAGAAAAGCGTATTTAATTTTTTTACTTTTTAGTCATAAAACTTTTAATTAAGAAGTAGAACTGTATTTATGAAATAATTTATGAAAAAATCTGATTTTAATTATATATGTATTATATAAAAATCAATAACATTTTTAACTAAACGTATTATGCTCTTAGATTCATAGATTAAATTATAGTTTTTCACATTATGCTCGCATGTACGCACACATAGCTAAAATGTGATCTGCAAAAAAAAATGTAATTAAAAGAAGGGGGAAAAAAGGAAAAAAGTCGCCTAATTTTAAAATGAAAACTATTTTGAAATGTTTTTTGGCTGGTTTCTTCTTAGAACCAAAAATATACCATTTTGTACAACTATCAGTTTGCATATTTATACCAAGGTCGAGTTCCGTAAACAAATAATCCAAATTTTTGTTTTTGTTAATGTTCACTTTCATTTTTTTCCAATAAATCATTTAACCTTCAATTTAATACAATAGTTTGGGTCAGCAACCTTCACATTTCATCAAAATTTTATTAAAATCGTTAGTCCCGATTTTGAGAAAATTTTATTTTAAGTTTTAATTTTATGGCAGCTATGCCTAAATTTTGAGTTATGAAAAAAACAAATTTTAATTTCCAAACCAAAATACGCCCAGAAACTAAATTGAATTAAAATTAGACTCTATCTTTTGAGCTATAAAACACTACATTACACTAATCGATTTTATCGAAAGCGAAAATTAAGTCGTTTATATCAGCTCTATGAATGACATTTTTTTAACAAGAGTGTATATTATAGATATTGTTTTCTCAACATCATTAGAACCGATTTTTATTAAAAAAATATTTTGAGTTTTAGCAGCTACCACTAAATTTTGATTTATGGAAATTTTTTAAACCGTCTCGAAATACAGCCAAAATATCTCCAGAAACCAATTTAATACAAGTTTTTACCAAAATTTTCTCAAAACCATTAGAACTGATTTTGATAAAAACATAATTTTAAGCTTTACTGTTTACTACTAAATTTTGAGTGAAACCGTGAAATTGAACAGTCTTGAATATGACCAAAATACCCCCACAAACCAAATTTGTTTAAACCTCATTTAATCTGTAAAACCCATCACATAACTTTCTCTACAATATAAAAAAATAAAATTAGTAAAAAATTTGCGCTCAATCGTGTCAATTGAGCTTCTGCCAAGAACTGTATTTCTGAGCGAGTGACAAATTTTGCACACCATTTATTTCATTTAATTCCCCGTTATTCGGTCACATTAATGATTTAATTTCAACAAACTAGTACAAATAACTGTGTGTGTTTACGATCTACGATCTAATAGATGATCACAACGCATTAGCCATTCAAATCACAGCACAGCTCCACACTTTATTTATAGCTTTATTTTCTTCAACTCATTAAGTTATCTCAATCTGAGAATGCGATCTGTTAAATTAAAATATCTTTAATTCCCATGATGTTGATTAAGATATATATCATTGATTGTCAATTTGCTCTACTTTATAAACATTGAAATTTCTTAAATTGGAAACATAAATATAATAAAACAATAAAGAGAAATAAATTGAAGGTGTCTACTAGCGCGAAGATCTGAAATCAAGGTGTTCATGTTAACACCAGGGGAGGGGGTCAACTCTAATATCTTACTTGGTCATGTGATAGGTGTTGTTAAGTAGGAAATAGTTTATGGGAGTATCGTGTAACTTACCCATTCCAATCATACAATGTAATTCAAGCAGATCTTCTAATGTTTCAACGGAATCTTACATTTTTATGGGAGTTCGGACTACAAAATTACATTTTTTTAAGATAGCTTTGAAATGTATTATAGATCCTTACATCTTTGTAGGCCAAAAACAACCCTTAATTAAAGACAAGCAATATTGAGCCAACATCCCCTTTAAAACAAGGTGAGCGTCTTCATAACACTTGCCCAGTCCCATTATACAAGCAGATCCTCGAAATAAAAAAACACAAAAGTTTGTTTCTTAGATCAAGCTGTAGTTTGTAAAAACTGTTGATACACAGGTTTTCTGAACCTCGTATATCACTACTTTCTTGACCCTGACGAGGTCTTCAAGTATCAAAACGTTTACACTCGCTACGCTCATACAGATGACGTACCTGGGATCTCATAACTACACGAATAATACATTCATTCCGAGCTCATGGTTCAAAATTACATTTTTAACAATAACTTTTCAATTGAAATCTACAAATTTTTATCCAATTTAATTAACAGACGAGATATGAACAAAAAACGTAATCGTTATACAGGGTGGCTGAAAAGAAACCTGCACCACCCCTCAACGTTTTTTTTTTATATGAGATATATTTGAATGCGGTTTGAGCCATTCTATTTTGGAGGTAGAGGACACTTTTCATGACAAAATAATTTTCAAATTTGGATCCCGGGGCCCAAAGGGGGAAGGGTAACCCTGCAAAATATTTCAAATAGGATAGACATGTGATACGTCATTTTGTTCGTAATGAAAAGACGAGAAAGAATCTGTAATTGAAATATCAATCCGATTATCCTAAACAAAATGGCGGGCCAAAAAGTAAAATGGCTGCAAAATAGAATGGCGCAAACCCCTTTCAAATATCTCAAATAACAAAAACGTTGAGGGGGTGCAGGTTTCGTTTCAGCCACCCTGTATATTTGTCCTTATTGTTTAAATACCTCTCATTCATCGTCCTCTTGTAAATAAAGGAAGAAAAGAACCTAAAATAAAGACACTATTGTCTTCAAATAACTAATATAATCAGGATAGGAAGAGAACGAGAATTGATCATGAATGACCAGATAAATAATAAAAGGGTTAATCCATAACTATGCGAAAAGGATGTAGAACAAGCCTCGGGATTTCCATCCCTATACTTACAATAGTGACCCTCTGATGGTTGATAGAATATAATGTAATCATAAAGTCCAAAGTTTTGTATTTAATAATTGGAATAAAATAAATGTAACATTGAAAATATTAATTTCTATATAGACTCTATTTAGAATTCATAGAATCCAGCCATTTTACAATCTACTTCATAACAACTACCTGCTGGATTTTGTTGAAATCTTAAATATTTATAATCCCTTGAGATTGTACAGATAGAGTTAACTATGTTCTCTCCGCTTGAGCGAACCGACAAGAGCACGGCACAGCGGCTCATTAAGTAACATTTCCTAAACAACAATTTAAGTTGTTCAAGAGTATAACACATTATAGAAATATCAAATAACTTTGTTTTGGGACAAAGATTTTACAGAGTATGATCTGAGACTGTCAACTAAAGGAAAAAAACAATATTGCGTTGTAAAAAAATTAAAGATACGCATTACCAGGACAAAACTTATCCATGTCTGGCAGATTCTCTTGGTACAATTTGCAGGGGGGTCGCATCATTTTCTATTCCGATACAGTCTACATTCCCTGTAGCGGGTGCGAGATGTTAAATCTTCCATGTTTCTGGTATGTCTTCCTCTCTTTGTGCGATGTTTTACTATCTCCGCGTTGACTTTGTCGAGCAATCTAAGAACTCCCCCGTGGTCATAGTTATCACTGAGGGGATGCTCTATTTTACCAGCACGTTCAGTTGCAGTGACATCCCCCCCCCACAAGATGTTATTTCCATTTTTCTCTTGATATTTTTCAACAATCGGCTAAAGAAAGGATGATTCATCCGACCAGTCCCCCCCTTGGTCGGGTAAGGTCAAAAGGAAATTTTGATTACAACTTTTTCCCATCGTAATACTTTTATACACTACTTTACATCTATAAAGATAAACTTTAAATTAATACAGACAATACAAAGACGTACAGATATTTTGTTAAAAAACACTTTTTGTGTATTCAGATAGACAATACAGATGTATTGTAAAATGATTTATATCATAATCATTCTAGTATAGTTCATTTGTCAAAAAACTTGCAGAAAGGTACATTGTAATCCCCTTCAATCACTAACAATGCAACATATTGTACACTTCTGTTATGCTGTTTATTTTGAAGGCTGCAAATAATTATATATAACCTATGATATGGATAAGTTTTAAAAGTAACTAAAATGCTAATGTTACATTATAGGTAAAGTGAATGTTGGTTAAGTATTGCAGTTAAAATACTTTGATGTCAACAAATATCCTGTAGTATCGTATGCTACACCTTTAGCCCATTGCCGTTCATCCCATAAGCACTGGTCGCTTTACACTTTAGGGTTGGGCTAAAAAGAATAAAGCGGAGAGTTAAGGAGAAAAGGACCTGACAAAGTAAATACTTGGTCGGGAGTGTAATAGGAAAGACATGAAGACGATCTAAAGACGCATGGATCTAAAGACGCAGTTTGAAGTGGGATTCCGCTGGCAATGGGTTCACTATAATATAAGTACTCAGATTTTTAAAATGTATCTATTTTGAGAACACCAGACTGCAATAAATTTAATTTTTTGAAATTATATCCCCCGTCTCTTGTGAAATGACTTTTTATTTATTATAACGCGTTTGGTTATAATAAAATATTATAAATCTTTCAAAACAAGCCTTGGACAACTACAGTTATCTGTATATCTGAGGAATTTATGCATTTGATTTTATTTGCAAACTTCTTTCAAAATTAAAGACGAACACATTTCTACAAGTTTTAATTTCATCACTGAAATTTATTTTATATCGCTAAATTAATTTATTTACATCTGTTCTGTATTAAAATTTATTAGTTATGCATATTGTATATTTTTATTTTATTTACCTTTAATTTTTCTGTTTCTTTAAGTATTAAAATTATGTATTTATTGTAATTCGTGGTGTGTTGTTATTTATTAGTAGTAGTATTTATTTCACTCTATATACAAAAATAAATATTAATTATACTATTTTTCTTAAGATTTGTATTAAATTTAAGCCAAACACTATTCATATATGTTAACATCATTCAATGGTTTTTTACAGAAAAATAAAAATTAATGCAACATTTTGATAATTTTTCAGTATAGATTTTTTGGTCATTTATTAAGTCAGACATTTTAAATTATATATCTAATTCGAAATTTCGGGGGTGGGAGAACGCTTTAAAACAAAAAATACAATTCTGGTAATAATTCGTTGCTTTTTAAGTGTTCGAAACAAAACGTATTGGTACCATTTCTCCCAAAAAAACTTGTTTTTGAAGTATTGACTGTGATAACATTTTGGTAAAATGAGATGATTTGTGACCCAAACATTTGTGACAATCTTAGTTAAAAATTTTGGATTTTTTTAAAAATTATCCATGGACCATTATCCATTATATATAACTCCTACATCAGTGTTTCAAGGAAAATGCTGTTTTGTTTTTAATCAAAAGCAACATTTTTTTCAAAATCGTTGGAGCCGAAATTAATAGAATTAAAATAATGTGTTTTGTCTTAAGAAAGATATACGAAAATTTCTAGTTAAGCCCACAGATTTCTGAATTAATATTTCCTGATCTAAATATATCTCTAAATGATAAATGATCAAAATCAATTCATCCCACCTAGACTTCAGCTCAATCCATAAAGAGAATGACTGGGATCAACTGCATTTTTCTTCAGAGAGATGCTTTCAAAACATATATTCGTAAAAATATCAAAGTAAATTTTTGACATAAAGTCCTTACAAATATTTTAGCAAAATTTTTGATTGTGTAAAAATCAGAATTTTAAATTTAATTCCATATAATTTTTTTATAAGTAATAAAATGTGTACAATGTTTATGGATCATTTTTTAATTTGTTGATTTTACAGTGTTAGGGCGCGGGTGTAAAGAGAAAGTTACTGCAATACTTAACCAACATTCACTTTACCTATAATGTAACATTAACATTTTAGCTACTTTAAAAACTTATCCATATCATAGGTTATATTATAATTATTTGCAGCCTTCAAAATAAACAGCATAACAGAAGTGTACAGCATGTTGCATTGTTAGTGATTGAAGGGGATTACAATGTACCTTTCAGCAAGTGTTTTGACAAATGAACTATACTAGAATGATTATGATATAAATCATTTTACAATACATCAGTTTTAAGTCTATCTGAACACAAAAAAAGTGTTTTTTAACGAAATACCTGTACGTCTTTAATTGTATTGTCTGTATTAATTTAATGTTTATCTTTATAGATGTAAAGTAGTGTATAAAAGTATTATGATGGAAAAAAGTTGTCATCAAAATTTTACAGTTTCGAGTGCGGTGACACAAAAAAACTTGTTTTTCCAATTTAATCTATTATCGATTTGTTTATAGCCTAAACGTGTGATTTAAAGTTTGTAGAATTTTGATGCATATGTACATTAAATTTAATCAGATCTTCAAATATTTTCATTCTTTTAAGTAACTCAACATTTTCTGTAACCAAAGCTCAAAATACCATTTTTCTAAAAGTTTTCTTTTTATTTAGCCTCTGAGGACATAAACAAAATACCGGTTTTGGAATTATCAGTCAAAAAAGAAAATCCATCATGGGCACCATTTGGAAAGACCGATTATTTCAATTTCGACATGAAGCGATTTCGAACACATTTTGGCGACTTGATTGAAATATGACCCCATAAGTAAAAGAAAATTACACGTGAATAAATTTTTAAATACCAAAAATCTTGACCGCCATAATCAAAATTTTGATTAAAATCTCAAAGCCAATTTTGATAAATTTAAAATTTTAGGATGTCATTCATATATTTTCTATTTTGATTCATAACCCTTATTTTTGGAAAAATCGTCAATGTTGGGTCCCGAGAGATATTAAAAAAAATTACATTTTGAGTAAATCGAAATTTTGGTCTTATGGAAGGTAACCCAAACCTTGGATTTTGTTTTGTTTTTATTATGAGTGTGCAATGAAGTTTATTTTATAATTATTATAATTTTTTGTTCTTATTCATTGCAATACAAGAAAGTTGTTGCAGGTTTACTTTGGCTGTACTCTAACATTACCATTTAGCTTTTCTTTCATAATCACTTCTTATCCCCAATGATTAAGAATTATTTACAAATATTCACAATTTAAATTAAAGCCTTCAAAACAATCAGCATAACGTGTGTATACAATAAATTTCATTCAAATCAATTGAAGGGGCTTATAGAAAGTTTATTGATTGTCAAACGAAATTTTACAGTACTTCAGTACTGGTTTACCTGAACAAAAACAAAATAAAAGTATTTTTTACAAAATGTCTGTTGGGGGTGAATTAAATGGTTCAATGTATTTCATTCAAAATTGTTATCAAATTTATAATCAGGATAATGACATTTATATCATTAGACCTATACTTGGTGATATTACCTTCACTTTAAATGAAGGATCGTCATTTGAATGACCACGTTTTCAGTTATGTCAAGACAATTAAGTTTTAGATATTTTTTTTACCTATAGGCATTTTTATTTCAAGGTGGCAATGGAACATGAGATGGAGACCATTGATGTTCATCATGCAGCTATTCATATGATAGGTGACAGCACATGCATATTTCAATCATTATCATATCTCATGTATGATGCACAAATATTGGCTATAGAGGTAAGGGGAAATAATCATACACTACATCTACCTCCCTTTTGATTTCTTTAGTCTTCATACAAATCTATTATGAAAATGTTTAAAATGTTGTATTCTAATGTTTCTGTAATTTGTAAAAGATTCTTCGTATTGCCCTTCCTATATCCTGTAGTATACTTTACCATCACGTTTTCATATTTTCTAGATATTCTTGTGAATTCTCTGAGTGCACATTTGAGGACATTTAACACATCTAAAATATTCCTTAGCTATTCATCCTGTATCTGGCCTATGAGGTTTGATAGCATCCTCTACTTCTATACTTATCAACTGGATATCTACTCAAGTAGTTGGCAAATTTATACTAACTCACTGACTGTTTTTGACAGCAAAATCAAAGTCCAGCCAATTAAGTCTCGAATTTGTGTCTTTAAATGATTTTATCTATTGAAGTTCAGCGTTGTCTGAATAAACCACAACATGTCTACCCACGTACATTTTCCTAAAGGGATTCAAACTATAAACCTGAATAAGCATTCCAGCATTCACAACTGTATTTTCTTTTCATTACATTTTATAGTCCTAAACACGTAAATCACAGGGTAATGTCAGAGACATTACCCTGTGATTTACGTGTTTAGGACTAAACACAGTGATTTACAGTTATCCTTGTAAATTAAAATACAGATCTTGAACTTAAAAGACTTTTTTAGAGCCTAAATCACTGAATCTCTCACAGCAAATAACCTAAAATGGATCTTCAACTATAAATGACTGATAGCCTCCAACAGAAAACAGACTAAAGGACCTCCAACAGTAAATAGACTAAAGGACTTCCAACTAGAAATGACTCATAGCCTCCAACAGCAAATAGACTAAAGGACCTCCAACTAAAAATGACTGATAGCCTCCTAAAGTAAATAGACTAAAGGACCTCCGACTAGAAATGACTGATAGCCTCCAACAACAAATAGACTAAAGGACCTTTAACTAGAAATGACTAATAGCCTCCAACAGTAAATAGGCTAATTTTTTATATTTTGTGGTGAGTACTTCAATAAATTTTTAGTTGACTAATTATTTGTTTGTCTTATTTATTATTAGGGCCTACTATTTTCAATTATTGTAAGTTCTGTAAAGAGAAATTGATTTCTTTTTTTTTTTGGTGGATGTATCCGTTTGAGGTCCCCTGCTGTCCAAAAAGTAATTTTTGGAATAATGTCTTCCTGTCGACTGTGCAGTGCTCTACAGCCCAATTCTGTGGACTGATTTTAACAAATTTGATATGTAAACATATTTGGGCCATAACTCAGGACATTTACATTTTCTTTTTTAACAGCATTTGACTTTGAGTAGCTGCCATTTAAAAAAACACAAAATTACGACTTCCTCAAAATTTAATGATGTTAATCAAATCAAGTATAGCCAAAAATCTTGGTTCATTAATTATCAGTAAAAACAACAAAGTGGGTAATCGGTTAATTTTAAATATGTAATTTCTCAACATAAGCACTACTGATTTAAAACTTTAAGTAAAATATTCAGATTAATGACCCAAACCATTTGTAAATCCCTAAGTATAAATATATTATGGTTTAGAAAGAATTGGCAAAAAACCAAAATGAATCAATTGACAGCATGCTGTCCTTAAAACCTCAATTTTAATCCAACACATATTTGCTGAAGATGTGTTTATGGCACAGGCAGAGCAAGTTTAGAAATATTTTGTTTAGAAAACTACAATTGTTTAGATGATTCCTGTTATATCTTTTGATCTATTATATATTTGTTGAAGTGTAGGATCTATTCATCCAATAATAACAAGTATTAAGTTTATCCAAATGTCTTAAGATTCCACATATGCCTTAAGATATTGTAGTGATTCTATCAAAAGCCTTACTTAAGGCCCAGCATAACACATAAACCTTACAAATCCATGTACATCTCAAGATTTCTTATGACTTCAGATCCTATATATATAAGCCCTTTATATAAACCTCAAGACTTTGAATAAGCCGTTATATAGACCCACATAGACTGAATGATCCTTAAAAGGCTAGTTATTTCATATACCACTTATGATCCTAAGTAAGCCAAATGATTCCAAATACTTCATAAGATTTCCTATAAACTACCAAATCTTATGGTTTGTAGAGATGAACATTAAGGATCTCTATAAACCATAAGATTCCATACAAAGTTCACAAATTTTATAAAATAAAATTGAATATAAATTTTTAGATTCTGTTTAAAAAATAATGTTGAAAACACACTTTAAATTGCTGAGTTAAGTGCATTTTAGAAGATATGGATAACGTGGTACTTAATGTCCATACAAGAAATTGTAACTGTAATTCCATTTCAAAATATTGTCCATTTGTGGTTGATACCACCAAATATCTCAATAACAAAATTAACAAGAAATCAAATGAACTTGATACAGAATTTGTTTTTTAGATATAGGTAAATAAATTCTTGGTAACCAACGTTGCAGTAGAATTGCACAGGAATGTTATCAGTTGGTGGGGTTTTTATAACAGGCAATAACGTAATTTATGGTATTTTATTATTGACGCATATTTCATAATCAAAATGGATCACGCTATTTTATTATGGTTAATTATCACATTAGAAATATAGATAGAATAAAACTTGAACACAAGATCTCACTTGTTATAAATCTAAGTTAGTTATAGTTTAGTTATTGTAGCTCATGTATCACTGAAGATGGCGACTTTGTCGTTGAAACGTGTTAGATTAAGTAAACATAATTTTGTGAGATCTTGTGTTCAAGTTTTATTCTATCTAACATTATCTCACAAGTCAAGCTCAATATATATTTATAAACATTAGGTAAATATAATAATATTGCAGATTCAAATTATTAAATGCATTGACCATGCTTTTATTCTTAGAATATATTTTAATGGTTATTTTAAATTTTCGAAGACTGGTGATTGAATAGGAAGCGGCAATAAATATTCAGGTAGAATAATGAAAAAATTCAAATAATATTTATTAGGAATATATATCAGGTAGGCTATATGTCTATCTGAGTTTTCCCTAAAAAGTTAATTTTTGAAAAAATTTTATTTTTTGAAAAATGTTGTATACAGGTTAAAACATGGTAATTAATGCCCACACAATAAATTGTAAGTTGTAAGTAATTCCATTTCAAAATATTGTCCATTTATGGTTGATCCACCAAATTTCTTTATAGAAATTAACAAGTAATCAAATGAACATAATAAAGAAGTTGTTTTTTTATTTATAGGTAAATAAATTCTTGATAACTAACTGAGCAAATCGAGTTACTTGATCATTTGGTATTTTGTTTGTATGTTTGAGTGTTTGTTACGCAGTTACGGTCAAAGGTGTTCACCAATTATTACAAAATTTAGGACCTTCCTTGCACCCAGGTCGAATGATTTACGTACAAGATTTTATATTACCTTCTATTTTAAAATTGCTGTCACTGAAAACCGTTAGACCCTAATACACGGTACCAAATCATGGGGAGAGCTTGTATATAGCATTTATTTATAGCTCATATAGCATTTAAGTGCTAAAATGTACTAAATCTGATGGTGTAAACAAAGCATAACAAATTGTGGTACCAAAAATCTCATAGGAAAAAATAAATTTGAATTGTTTTCTGTAACATTCTCTCGGTATATATTTACCTGACCGAAATTAAAAACTTCTTAACCCTATTTTAAGTCGGAAATATCAAATAAATTACCATGATGTTCCCTGCAATTTCCTCTAAAACTTAATGTAACTGTCATTTAAATTATACATCAATGTAAATTAAGAGTAAAACTATAGTTGAATCCTCTTCGCTTCCAACAATTTGGGCCACCATCCATCGAAATCCACCAGTGATGGAGGTAAGAATGTTTTTTAGATAAGACAGCCAGAATTTATCTATGGCTACAGGGTAATATTTACTACCAATTTGATCTCAATGAATGGTAAATCACAAGGAGCAAATTACGGATTTAAATTTTATTGTCCCCATGAATATGTTTTGTTCATGTGTATAGCAGTACTGGCATTATTTACAGTTACTTATTGGTTCATGGTAAGCAGTAGTCACATTGGGTTTTATTGAATGTATTAAAACATCCAAGAAACAAAGTCACAGAGTTACTAATTGTCTAGAACATGCTAGACAACAGTAATATTACCTGAATGAAACAAAGTTTGTGCATAAAGTTAAATAAACTGTGCACAAACTTTTTCACTGCACATAAACAAAACAATTTGCTTAAGAATGTAGACATTTTGATGGTTATATAACCAAACCTTGAATTATTTGGTCAATTATACTTATAAATACTAATTAAAATATAACATATATATAAAATAATATATATATAACATATATATACACACACACTTAAAAAAACCTATTCACAGGAAAAGATAAATAAAACTAATAAAAACAGAAACTTGTATACAAAAGAAAGCACATATTCAACTGTCAGATGTAAACATAGCCATGTGACTTGTGTTAGTAACATCTAGACACTAAAACCGGACATTTTTATTCACTAGAGACTAGTGTTGATTAACGCGTTGAAATAAAAAGTTTTTCTCATGCCATGGACTAAAGTCAATTTACCCACTCAGTGGTAAAAACGTCAAGTAGGCTGTAGACAACTTACGCAGTGAAACGGTAAATGATTGAATTGCTTCTCAATATAAAGTTACACAAATTTATGGCTCTCTCTTTATTTTTGTAGCCACTATTGTGCTTGATAACAACGATGACGGATGGATGGCATATCAAACACACTTTTTGTTTCCTAAGACTATGAAACGAGAAGATCAGAAAAAATGTAGGTTGAAATTTTTGACAAGAAAACTTACCATTATACTTTGCATACCGAGTTGGTAAACTTTTTTTTTTTTTAAACTATCTAAACATATTAATGAAATCCTTTATTGTTTTTCTTTTTATCGATTTTTATACATTTATACAGCAGAGTAGCCTATAGAGTGAACGTGGTTAGTTGACATCCATCCTTTACGAATTTTCTGATTCCTTAAACCTGAAACAAATTGGAAGAATAAATGTTTAGTAAATAAAATGTTGAAATATAGTTTAACCTTATCAAGAGTGTGTCGATATTTGTCATTACTAAACTGTTATTTGCCTTGTTAATTACACTTAAGGAAGACAAACTTTGGGGAACTGCCATTTCTGATTGAATTGTCCTTTTAAAGTTGGGTTTGCGGCAATGTGTTCTAATAACAAAGACCTTTAAAATGAGGTACTACTTGACCTATGCCTATATTGAAGATTTTCATGACTTCCTCTGCAGGGCGTTCCCCAGTAGCGAAATGTGACAGTTAAATGTATCAGTGTTGTGAACCATACTAAGGTCACATATCTAGAATTGCATTGTTGTATTCACAAAGAAAATCTCTTGGAGTATTAATACTTTTAAGACACCCGAAAAAAATATCATATATATAGAAAGAAATAATCTGAAATATTTAGTATTTCATCTCCATGTCATTTTTTTCCAAAGTAATAAGTATGATTATTGTTATTTTCAATTAAGTTACCAGTATGTTTATGAACTCCTTAGGTAAATTAAGATAAACTCACCAGTTAAATTTCCATTAAAAAAAAAAAAATTAAACAGAGAGCCTACAAAAGTGTTAACAAATATTCCAGCCTGTACTGCCTATGTACCTTTGCCTATGTTTACTTTAGTTGTTGTGTTGAAGATATTACTTTAAAAAATAGTAGGTAAAGAGTAAATAATGAGAAATACAATCATAAAACACAAGGTGTACATACAAAAAAAAAATTTTTGTCATTACTAAAGAACCAGCTATCCGACTAAAATTTTGTTATTACAAAAATGTTTCTTTTTGAAGTTACTCTTTCATTTGAAGTATCACAAGAGGTATGTTTCCATTTAAGATTTTAAGGGTGTATGTGTGCTGGGGGAGGTTTTCAGGCATCACCAATAGGACAGAAATACTTCCTCCTACACTTACATATGTTTCCTGTAAACTGAATAGTCACATCTTTTAAGTTTAGCAGTAATCGAACGGGCTACTTTAAAAAAAAAAAAACACCCCTTAT
The DNA here is from genome assembly GCA_963513935.1 of Aphrophora alni. NCBI lineage: Eukaryota > Metazoa > Arthropoda > Insecta > Hemiptera > Aphrophoridae > Aphrophora > Aphrophora alni. Next base: position 131,098,608 of record OY740770.1, on the reverse strand, counting down.
ATTCAATTTGCAGATTAAAATAATAAATTATAAAGCATTTTCAAATAATAAGTCGTAACTTAAATTCAATATTTTTTTTCAGTTTTCAAATTTAAAAGTTAATTAAAAATTATGGAACGATGTTTATATGACTGAAAGTAAACAAAAGTTGAGAAAACCTAAATACCTTCATAAAGCTGATGTATTAAATTAGGAATATAATATGACAAGTAACAATCTGTTTGTAATGGTAAGGTTATAAAGTAGGGATCAACAAAACTAGGGAAAAATATATTATGGAAGTCGACTGAATAGTGTAAAGCCCCAGCTTAAGAGTATCAGTTTATATATCATTTTAGTAATTTAAAGCCAGTATCGAGCGCAGAATATGGATCTACAAAACTAAGAACAAAATACTTTGTGAATGACTGTTGGTACTGAGTATAATATCTTAGCATAATGGTATCAAGCAAAGCTAAAGTTACATTGCCTAAAATAAAAAGGAATCATGGGCCCTGGCCGTCAGTGCAATTGTGGCCGTCAGCTACAAATCTCATCGTGTACATGATAGTTGAAATGAAGATACCATACACTTGGGCTGTATATCAGTGTATCCTATTAATTAAAGAAAACAATCCTTGAACACTCCACTAATACCTGAACTTAATTTGATCGGTTGTTATAGTGCCATGTACAACCTAAAACGAAACATCCATTATACAAAGTATTGTAACCTAATGACAATTTAAGGAAATATATATGTGGATATACTATATTTACATACTTGCACTGGGTACATGTATAAAAAACTGTTTGTCCTTCATCAGCAGATCGGAGCTGAAGTGTAGCATAGGACATTTTGTCATTATTACATTTTGGACATCTTCTTTCTACAACAGGCCCTTCTGAATCTTCACTTTTATTTATTTTCTTTGTAGTTCCAGTATTGCTATTAAAGTGTATAATATATTCCGATTCCATTTTTCCAAACACTAAAAATCATAACACAAAATGGTTATAACTTACACTAGACTTAATATTTATAGTATAATCAGCTACAAACCTACAAGGAAATAGTAAACATTACAAGTCCAATTAGTGGAATAGTTGGACGGATTAAAATACAAAGATGAAAGGGAATAAGAACATAATCGATTTACAGAAGCCAGTATGACCGAAAGGTTTTTTCCTTTTGAACATGGGATAAAAAATATTGTATACTGAACTGTATGACAGGTACAAAAATAAAACACTTGCAGATTTAGCTTGTAGACTGGTAACATGCATACTTACTATGGAGGGTTCGATCTTAGTTAACCATGTATATTTTTCATTTTTTTATGATAGGTAGTTAATTTTCCATCCTCACTATTCTTATAGATATAAAGCAACATAAAAACTATATAAGTCGAATGGGAAGTATTATGGCCTTGTGATTGTGTATGATTAATGAGATTGTTATAATATGTAACCCTCTAATTTCAAATACTAATTAACAAATGTTTAAATTACATACGGCACATATTTGTTGAGTTTATTCAATTTTCATAAAATTCACCAAATTTTGTAGTAGTGTACCTCAAAATGTAGGCAGCACATTAGATTTTTGGATGAGAACAAACTATCAATGATTAATTGGTCTGTTCATGTAAATTGAAACGAACGAAAAATCACCTAGCTAGGTTTGATATTTAATACTATCGGCATAATAACGTGAAGGCTAGATGACTGAAAATAAAGCAGGTCTAAAATTTTTAGAGCATCAATACATAGTAAAAAATTGGTAAAAATCTATATATCGGCAAAAAATCCTAGAAGACAAGTCATTTAAGACTGGATGCACACTACTTTTTTTTACTTTTCCTTAAAGACAAAACACCTCTCAGTCTATAAGTCAGTGTCTCAGTCGGTAAGGTGAGACATCACCTTATAAAAAAGAGAAGAAAAGAACATCACATTAAGACCCCTAGCCCTCGAATACTCTAATAGTGTCGGGGTGGAAAGAGAACAAGAGTTACTCAAGAGAAACTTAATTAGAAAGATGAAAAAGAAGAATTTAACCCAAGATAAATATGAACAAAATGTAAATCCCTCAGATTTGCCATAGTAATACATGTCATATGACAGGTAAATATTACTATGCTGTATGATTGAATAATCGTGAGAAATAGGTCTGGGCAAAGCCCCAATATATATAATATATATTATAGTGTGATGCAAAAGTTCCGCAACCCCTTCATAAACCTTTTAAACCTGTTACACATATTAACTCCAAACTTTTAGGCAGTTATATTGGGGAAAAGGTGCAGAATTTACCCAATATAACTGCCTAAAAGTTTGGCGTTAATGTGTATAACAGGTTTAAAATTACTGTATAGCCTAGCCAGACCTAATAAAAGAATTAATCCTTACCATGTAAAATATATTTTGTAATAATGTTTCTAACCTTAGTAATTGACATATAGTTTGGCAAGCCACTGTATAGGCTATAGGCTATATATATATATATATATATATATATATATATATATATATATATATATACATAATCACCTAGCCAGAACTATTTTGGTGGATAAACATAAACATCGAACGATGAGACATTCACTAACTTGTCGAACGTTGTCATATGTATTAACGTAGGCAGATGTACTAACCTCAACAGACCTGGATTTCGTACGTTTTTATATTGTTTATTTTAGATGAACTAATGGATTTTGATTTTGGTACTGTAAAAGTGTCCTCCGACATCAAATATGACCTAATTGTTTCAAAATAAGGTAGGGTATAGTAAACAATTTGCATATATTTTTATAAAAATTACACCGACAGGTAGGGCCTACAACATACATTTAACTTTTTATGTTATAGAGGTTATATGCAATCGACCTTGCCCTGAAATTTAGTTAAGAAAATCATCGAAGTCTTAACTACCTACCTTATTTTGAAAAAAATTAGATCATCAAGGATAAAATAAAGCAATAAAGCTTAAAGTTTCAAAATATTTTAATAATATAATGAGCTTCAATTGATTCACCTTGCGGCATCATCGGGCAACTGATAATTAACAGGTCGTCTCCCCTACCTTTCCCGATTTCTCTATTGTATTTCAGTTTCCTGTTGTGTATGTATAAATAGTTGCCTATACCTGTATGCCTATACCTGCTCTAAGCTTTATTGCTTTATTTTATCCTTGAATATGGAGTTTCAACAAGAAATATATGCTATTACATTAAAAATGAGATCATATTAAGTAAGATACTTTTAGCAAGTACCAAAATACATTAGTCTAGTAGAAAATAATAAATAAAAAAGTACGAAATCCAGCTCAGGTTATGAATACCTACGTTAATATTTATAACTACGTTCATCAAGTTAGTGAATGTAGTTGCATTATTCAACATATGTAAAAACATATGGCCATATCGTTATTGTGCATATAGATTTTTCCGTGAAAAAGTTAACTCCGCATTGAAAACTTATTTTATTATTAAGAAATAAGCTATGTAGAACATGATTTTATTTTTTTAAATTGCAAAAAATACATGTAACTTTCTTTGTAAATAATTATCAAAACATATATTTGTCATGGTAAAAAGTATTTGTTTTGTTAGGTCTGGCTAGGTGACTCTATATATATATATTTATTCAAGCATACAACGTCATAATATTAAACTATAATGCGCATGTGTCATATATTTACCTATAGATAAGGTCGTTTGCTAGCCAGGCCTAATAACACAGGTAAATATGTATTGATGCTGTCCAAGCGATTTTAGTGCTAAATCTCAGCAATTCATCTTCAAATAGTGTTTCCCATCATTTTGATACTTCTTTCTTTGCCAACGCATTTCACTTTTTATCTTTCACAGTTCATTATTTCTGTCTGAAAACACAGATTTAAAATGACTATTTTATAACATTTAGAGGTTATTTCGAAAACTATTTCATCAATTTTAAGTAAAATCTATCGATGCTTTTGTGTTTTTCTTCATCCGCGAAACTATTTAGGCCTACTAACCAGACCTAGTTAGAAATATAAGTCAAGAAAGGTAATTACATATATACCTTACTTGACTAGGTTCTTTTACTAGTTCTGGGTTTCAGAGTCCTAGTCATCATGAATCTTAAATCATAGAAGTGTAGTAATATCAAGCTATATAACTTAATTAAGTGTGTATGCGCCCCACGAGTGATTTCAAAATGGCTATTAGATTGAAAATATTAAAAGTCACTCAATTTCAATGATTGTTAAGTAAATAAAGAATAGTGAAAGATAAAAAGCCACTTGCGTTGGAAAGGAGTATCAAATTGATGGGGAAAACGCTATTTTGAAGACGAATTTCCGAGATTTCACATTAAAATCGCTTGGGCAACATCAATACATATTTACCATAAAGCAGATATTTTTTACAATGACAAGATGAAAGATTACACATCCACTTACTTGACTAACTTAGTCCTACATTTAACATAGGTTTTCATAATCAGAGCTGGATTTAACCTAACAACAGCTGGATTCCCTTGATTTCTATTTGTTATTTCACAATGAAAAAATGCATAATGGGACTTGAAATGTGACTTCTGACAAAAAATACGATCCAATTGTTTGAATACAAGGTAATTAGTTAACGATTTCAATTTCTATAATAAAATCCGATGATAATGTACAATAGGTATTTACAATAATAAGGTTACAATGTACAGGTTTTGTAAATAACAAACAGGTTCACATAAGTAAAATGCACAACATAACCTACCTTCCGATCCATAACTCCTTAGGCACAAGTAACATTTAACACCTCCAACTTCGCCAAGAAATGGTAATATTGTTCCACAATAAGGACAAAATCCCGGCTCGTGCAACAGCGAGTTTTGACTCATTCTAGTATCTACTAGAGAGGCTAGATGTGTGCCAAAACAACAACAGTGATGAAATATGCCCTAAACGTTGCTTACTATAGCTGCTGTTAACTGTTGTGTACAAAATCATTCAAGTTAGGTACAAATTTAAATCCGGTTCAGTCCACGTTTACATCCGGCCTATTTGGATTTAGTAATCTATAACAAGCAAGCTTATACTAACTGGCCGCGTCGAAAACAGCTGATGTTTCCCCCACTCATCATTTTTTAGTTATTAAGTTGGTAACAGTCGGCGGCAACTGTTCAAATACAATACAAAACAGTACTAGATGTTCAATGAGCACTGTGGTGAATGTAAACACTATAAATCACTGAATCCCCTACCACAAGTTTGTTGTAATCACTATAAATCACTGAACTTGTGGTAGGGGATTCAATGATTTATAGTGAAAACAGTACTATTAAATGAGTTATATAGGCTACTTATCATTGTCACTTTTGTCTATAGTGTGCATCAGACTACTTTGTTGTATGATATGAATGTTGTGTTGTGTGTACATTCCGAAAATGAGTGTCGGTTGTAAAAGACCTAAAACAAGTGGCTTGTGGAGCCATTTTATTCCCTAACAACTAGAATAAAGTTGCAGTATATAATTTATATGACTTGAAAATGCCATACCCCTCCACAATAAGTAATTTAAAGTCACATTAATTGAAAAAACATACTTTTGATTTAAAACTGAAAACAGATATGTGAAAAAATCATTAGTATAAGTTTTACAAAGGATCCATTTGAAGAATCTAATATTTCTAGTCAACACAACTTATAAGAAATATTATGTAATCTAGAAGTATAGTCGTAAACAATCGCAAATAATATCTGAAATATCTGTGTTGAAACACAAACCAAACAATCAATTATTGCTACATTTTTGCCATATAAATAAACATCACCCATAAAAACAAAATTATAAGCTTCATGCAAAATTAATTGCAGAAGATTTTCAACTATATGTAGAACATGATTAAAAATAATCGCCGAAAATACCAGAATCTATCTTTGTAAATATTTACCGCATTAAATTAACATGGTTTTTCTTACTGATTAACACTTTCACCAATTTTGTAAAATACTTGATTGTATTAATGGAAATTATATACTGTGTATTAAGTGTTTCGATTAACAGTTTATATTGATTTTTTTGTTTATAAACTATAATGTGTTGCCTTGGACTGTTTAGTATATCATACAATTAATTAACTTAGAGGTTGTCCTCAGTCCGTAATGTAGTTATAGCTACAGCGCTGTTTCGCCGAACAATGTCGGCTACGTCAGGCTTGCACTAACACATACACGCGCACACAATACACATATATAAATATTTTACAATTCATTTATATATTTTATTTTTAAAGCTATTGAAAATGAGAGGTTATTCTTATTATTAATATGATTTGATCAGACATTTGCCTTCATAAAAACTAATAAAAGACGTTTCGAGAGTATAAATCAACTCTCGTTCTCAGTGATAAACCTCGAATGTGAGGAACAAGGTGGGTATTTTAAAACTTTTTCATGTTTTAAGTGTATCACTTGATAAAGAGAGTTGATTACTACTTTCAAAAGTTGTTTACAATTTTTAAATACATAAAAGATGATAAATGTCCTAACAAACCATATTATTATTTATATTCACATATACACATTATTGTTGTTATCAATCACTATTATAATCAATATCATCATATCGTTTTCTTGACCAATACCATCTGAAACAACTTACAATACTTGTAGTACAATTCATTTTTGCATTGAGTGGTTATAGTACATCATTTTTTTTCAATTAAAATGCCTCTATTGTTGTCAGTTTTTCTCTACCGGAAACCCATATTTCTAAGGAATTTGCACAAGGTTAAGTCATAAAATTTAATTCTAGTTTTGGGTGTTCGGTTCTTAAAATTGTCATTAGTGATTTCAAACACGGTAGTTGTTATATTTAAATGGAAACTAAAAACTATATTTCGTAACCCGCTTTTCTGAAAGTTATCAATATTTACTTTTTTAACTAACCGTCTACAGGTTTTTCCAGCTGTTGAAAAAGTCTCATTTTGTCCACATTTTTGTTGAATTCTGTTATTACACATAAGTCAGCAACTCTGTTTTTAACATTATTCTTTAACATTTCCGAATTTTCTTCTACAATCTTTTTAAAGACATTTACTTTGACTTCGTAATGATACTCCTTGGTCTAGTCGATTAATTGATCTAGGTTGAGGCATTATAAACAAACAGATTATAACAAAATACCACAAACTATTTTGACTCTATAATACAAAGATCAGTTGCAAGTTCTGTAGTTATATACAACAAGTCAGTCATTATAACCCTCTCCCTCTCTCTCTAAGCTATTCCATTAGACTTGCCCCACTCCTTCCTACTCAAAACAGTCATATCAAGTATACACAAACTCGTCAACTGCGCATCTCAATGTTGGTCGAAGATAACTTTATCGTACTATACCAAAAGCATGCCATGGGGTCAAAACAGGCAAGATTGTTCCCTTCACAAGAAGATAGAAGCTTCAGTTTCAGCCTCCGATACATTATAATAAATTTGTCCAGTGAAATCAAGTACTCGGGTATAGTTTTGAACCAAAAGCTCAGTCGGAATCCTCATACAGAAAGTTATCAAAAGAGCAAGCATGTTTATATATATATATATATATATATATATATATATATATATATAGTCATGTACATTTCTTTAATATTGTAATAAAAATAATCACTCCTCAAGCTACTGAAATTACAACGCCAGGTTTGATTGCTATTACAGATCTCTTATTGTAGCTATGGATGTATTTCCTTTCCACAACTGCAGGTGAAATGATCTTGCATACTGTGTGGTTCTTAGGCTGTAGGTACATAAAAATAATGTCATATATATTTACTGACAACATAAGAATCTGAAACCACAGATAGTTTTGGACTGTATGTACAGGACAATGAATTTTGAAGTTGACCTTCTCAGATCAATAAGTTTGGAAAGAAAGCGGACCTGATCTGAAGGAAGACCAAGGAGTGGGGATTAATCAACCTAATTTTAAGTTTAGCAAATTCTTACCAAATGAAAAGGACCAAACACAGATACTATAGAACTGTGCATTAAAAACTTGAGGGTGGAAATATTTATAATATATTAAACAACTCTCAAGGCCATGAATTCCTATATTTTTGAGTTGAGGTCTGGTTTGGGGATATATTCAAATTCTTCCCCAACTGGCAAAAAAACAAGTATATTAAAAAATATATCTGGTTAACCGTCTTGCAACTATTCTTTGTAGTATGTCACTACGGGTTTTGGGAACAGCTTCCCATCCTCAGATATTGATGAACATCATTCAATGTGAGTACGTCAAAATTAAAAACCACATCTATAAAATTTACGACACATAACGTTGAACTGCACATTAATGTCATAATACGAGTATAAACGTTTACACAGATACATAACTTTAAAAAACTTTCTTTATAAACTTTAAAACACTGTCATTGAACCATGTAATCGATGCGGCATTCACTCACCAACTGAAATTACACAGCCGTTAATTCCTTCGTCAAGGTTATTGATAGGTCTATGTAGATATTGCGGTATTATACAAACTATTTGATTAAAAATATAATTGTTCATTGAGGAGTAAATTACTCATATTAGCTTAGTAAATTTCAAATTCTTTTAATGTGTTCATTAGTCAACCTTTGTTAGACAAATGCAGATATCAAATTTACTGATTAATTGTGTACCTATGATTACTGTCAACCAAATGTATAGGGTATTTTGATTTGATTTGTGTAATGTCTTTTTTAGGTAAATGTTCTTTAAATTTTCTGCCCAATATAGATTCACTAGACTTAATTTTATAAAAACCAGAGCAATTTTCAGTGTTTTTCCTTGATTGTGTTTGTAATTGCTTCCTTATATTTGTGTGCTTCCTAAATACATTTTTTAATTTTCTCTAGTAATTTATCAATGTATAAAAACAAGCAGTTAAGGGTGATAGGTTTACTATCTGGATATAGTCCAATGAACTACTTACTGTCTTGAACATACGTGCAAGGCCAAGACAGATTTGGGTTATTTTTGTGCAAATTCCTCTAGCAAGGAAACAGCTGAGCACTGGCTATCTGACTGTGAATCCCTATAGTATAAAAGACTAAAGTGAATTATGGAGGGCATTCTACATACCCATAGAGATAACGAAACAGCCCCTAAAACAACCGTAAAAAGCTTGGCTTTTGACATGTATGCAATTTCACTTCTCAAGTATTTGGTACACTCTCTCATTCTGAGATTCTCTGTGGACTGGAATAAATTCCATAAGGACAAAGGTATTCCTCCACATCCCTCCTTTCTTTCTTCATTTGTTTCTACAAAAAAATCAGATCGGACAATGTTTAAACATACCTCATATGCACTTAAGTATAAGGTTGATCTATACCAATTCAGTTTATTAAATATGCATTAAACAACAATGCTATGTGGGTGCAATATTCTATTTATAAAAAACTTTTTAATCTCAATGGCACTTTCCTCACACTGTTGTTGAGATTAAAAACCTGAATTGCAGAGATGATCATAAGCTAAACAAGAACATGGCAATTGACTGTATTTAATTTAAGGCCTCAAATCTCATTACAACATAACATAAACTCGGGGGAATGACACACACTTTCCATATATACATCTTTGCTAATCAGAAGGTAATAATAAATCAAAAAACTTTACAAAACGTTTATTTCAAAAAAAACAACAACATAATATACTACTTAAATACAATCTATTTTTAATTATTTATCGAAGGACATAGTCCTTAGGATAATCTACAATCTTAGGGAATTCTTCGATTTCCTTATCTGAATATGTCTGAAGCCTCGTTGGTACATCACGAAGTTGTTTAATTTGATTAGTAACATTTTCCATGATTTCTTTTGGTACATCTTCACCAGGATATAAATGTAATCTTTCCATTGTGTAGCGACGCTGCAAATTTCCTCTCATGCTGTGATATACAGCTTTCCGCATGACCTTATCAAATGAAAATAAAATACAAATAGAATTGTTTAAGTGTTATGTAAAAACATGCACAAATTATATACATAGAAATACTTTATAGAAAATAATTAAATTAGGAAATTCTGTAGAAATTCTATCTATTGCAACCTCCCTCATTGAAAGACCAACATGTGAGACACAAATAATAATAACAGAAACAGCACAACAAACAGCAAATATTTCATCGTGAAGTGTTTTTTCTTCCACCTGGGGAGAGATCTCTGTGGACAAATACCTAGTGTTTTGCAAATTGACATGCCCAGAAAGATGGAATCATTTTTCATATGTCATAAAATATAGGTTAAGGTTCGACTCACCATCAACAATTTTATTGATTAAAACATTTCGGTTTGTCAGCTTTCTTCAGTTATTGCACATACATGATAGGGTCGTAAATTCATAGAATGAAATATCTTGCAACACAATGTGTACTTCATATAACTTTGTAGAGACAACTTTCGTATAGATTTTTTCGGGCTTGTGGAAATTCTGCATTGACTAATGGTTATGCAATCTGAAACAATGGTGCCTCATGATTCAAAACGTTGATGCAGCCCAAACTACTGGAATTGGTGAAGGGTTAATGCTAGGCTGAGGTTTATTTTTACTCTCACATATTGAAAAAAGTAATAATAACAATAAATTAATTAATACCAATATTGTCAGTTTCAAAGGTTTATTTTTATTGCAATTCTAATTTTACGAACTACATGTTTATCAGTAGATGTACAACTGTGGATTTCCTTTGATTGATCAATCAAACAAACACTAAACATGTGAATCTAACTACACTAGTGTAACGAGTTTTGTAATTAAATTTAATGTCTGAAATTGACAATATTTGTGTTATTATTTCATTTTGTAACTATGAATGAATTTAACAATATCCAAACCTCCAAAAACAATTAAGTTTATGAAATAAATTGTGTAAAAAATATTAGTAGACATTGCAGGGATTTGGCCGTAACATGGGCTCTTATGGAGTTATTCTCGACCAATCAGAATCGTCCATTTGGTCACATGACCTCTTCTTGTCCAATCAGAATGCTCCATTTATAACTTCAACTGCACCGCTGCTTCTCGTCCAATCAGAATGTTCCATTTATAACTTCAACTGCACCGATTCTTCACGTCCAATCAGAATGCTCCATTTATAACTTCAACTGCACCGCCGCTTCTCGTCCTATCAGAATGCTCCGTTTATAACTTTAACTGTACCACCACTTCTCATCCAATCCTGTGAGACACTGAACCTGTTTCGGAAGAGTTCGTGAATGATCGGATATTTTCGGCTAATCACAGGCTGTGTCAAGAGTATAAAAGGGGATTTCCAGGCGACTATTAATTCAGTCTAATTTAGACACTTGAACTGTGAGGATCAAACAGCTACAACTACTTACGGCAGAGCTCGTAAAAGGCGCTGATAATCCACAGATTGGAGCATATTTGTTGAAACACATCGTACTAAAACGGTTCTCTGTAAGGTTGTTAACAGTAGTACCTTATAGATATTTGGAAGTGTACTCTTTCAGTCTAATATAGACAGTTGGCCCGTGAAACACTAAACCTATTTTGGAAGAGTTCGTGAAAGTTCGGTTATTTTCAACTAATCACGGATTGTAACAACAGTATATAAGGGTTTTCTTGGGGAATATTCATTCAGTCTTATTTTGACTTTTGAACTGTGAAGAACAAACAGTTGTACGGTTTTCAATAGAGTTCGTAAAAGGCACTGATAATCCGGAATCTTTCTTCTTTTGTGCAACTTTGTGTACTGGTAAATATGAATCCTATAAATGTAGTAAATACACATGAGTCATACGTGAAGCACTTTAGATTGCACGGTTATAGGACTACCTTTAAATTTAATCCTGTTCCTGAAGGTATTTCAGAAATTGCATGGCTTAAATTGGGTTTTGCTAGTTTGGTTGAAAAAATGAAAGCTGAATCCTCACCTAATGACCAGTTGGGATTTACACTAACAAGTTTAAATCTAAAAAATAAGGAACCAGGGTATATAGCTTTCCAACCGGTAAGTCAAGTGGATGGGGATATTATTTGGGATATTTTCGGTGGTATTATTCAGAGCAATGCTGAGTCAATTAATTCAACAGATACATTCAAAATTGAATGTACTAGAGTTAACCTCCCCGTGGGCCGTGGTGGTCAAAGATCAGGTTTTTATAATAATTTTGTTGAAGAGTCCAGTGCACGAAAGGGGATAGTAGTGATAAAAAATTCCGATAATTTATGTTTAGCTAGAGCATTAATTGTAGGCAAAGCTCATGCTAAGAAAGATCCCCAGTACAAGGCTATTAGACAAGACATGGGGAAAAGACAATTATTTAGGGCCGAAAAACTAATGGCTAAAGCAAGGGTGGTAATTCCAGAGAATGGAGCAGGGATCCCCGAATTAGAAAAATTTCAGGACCATTTGAAGAAATACAAGATTACAGTGTACAATTTCAATAGGAAAGGTCGTGATGTGTATTTTTGTGGTGAAAATGAAAGTGCTGTGTATAAAATAAACCTATTATTTAGTGAAGGCCATTTCAATGTAATCACTAGCCTGACAGCTGCTTTCGCTTGTAATTTCTTCTGTGAAGGATGTCACGTTCCTTATGATCACAAAGGAAATCATAGATGTGAAAATATATGTCCAGCATGTCAAACAGTATCCCCACCTTGTAAATTACAATATGGAGGAATAACTTGTCCCAAGTGCAATCTTCACTTTAAAAATCAAGTTTGTTTTATTGCCCACCAAGGTGATCGTTGCAACTCTATTAAAAAGTGTACTGAATGTGGTAAGATTATTAGATTTAGGGCTAGAAAATCAGTACATATGTGTGGTGAAGTGTTTTGTAATATTTGTGTAGAATACAAACCTCCTAATCATCAGTGTTTTATGAGGGTTGATAGGGGTACACCAAAAAGTAAAGACTTTTTGTTAATATTTTTTGATTTAGAAACCCGCCAAGACGAGAGTCTTGCAAATGATTCAGAAACTAAAGTCCACAAAGTTAACTTGTGTGTAAGTCAGCAGTTTTGTCATAAATGTATTACAGGGCAATCTTGTGAAAATTGTGGTTCCCATACCCGTATCTTTAAAGAAGATCCTATCAATCAGTTTATGGATTATGTCATAGAAATCAGGAAAAGATACAAGCACTTATGCTTACTCGCTCACAACGGATCTTCATTTGACTTTCAGTTTATTCTAAAGTACGTTATTCATCATACTAAGTTCACGCCAAAACTTATTATGAGGGGAACCAAGATCATATTGATGGAGATGGACAATGTAAGGTTCAAGATTCGTTAAATTACTTTCCAATGGCCCTGTCTGCTCTTCCAAAAGCTTTCGATTTACCCCCTGAAAAGAAGAAGGGTTACTTTCCTCACCTTTTCAATACATTGGAAAATCAAAATTATAAAGGACCGATACCCGCTGAACAGTTTTATTGTCCAGATTCTATGTTCGATAAGGGCTATAAAAACTTTGAAAAATGGCATAACGAGCAGACACTAGCAAAGTATGTTTTTGATTATCAAAAGGAAATTGTAGAGTATTGCATCTCGGACGTAGACGTTTTGGCTCAGGCGTCCATGAAATTCAGATCTATGTTCTTGGAACAGTGTAATGTGGATCCCTTTTTAGAAGCAGTTACAATAGCTAGTGCATGTAATCTAGCGTTCAGACGTAATTTTTTGAAAAATAATACAATAGGCCTCATCCCTAAACACGGATACCGTCTTGTGGACAACCAGTCTGCCTCTGCTTTACAGTGGATGACGTGGGAAGAGGAACAAAGGGGTGTTTAAATCAGCCACGCAGGCCGTGAAAGGGAAGTCAAAATAGAAGGGGTAAAAGTTGATGGTTTTGATGGGGAACGTATCTACGAATTTCAAGGATGTTACTTTCACGGTTGTCCTAAATGTTTCCCTTATAAGAGGGAGGAACCACTAAAAGAGGACCCTTCTGACAGTCTACACTTAAGGTATGAAAGGACAAAAGCCAAAATTGAGAAACTTTCAAAATCACCCTTTGAAGTAGTAGAGATGTGGGAGTGTACATTTAAAACTATTAAAGAGGAAAATAAAATGGACTATTTGAACTCTCTTCCAATATTGAACACTTTACCACTTAATCCAAGACATGCTTTTTTCGGTGGCCGGACTGGAAACGCTAAAACATACCACAAGTGTACTGATGAAGAAACCATTCAGTATGCTGATGTATGCTCGCTTTACCCTTGGGTATGCAAGTACGGAAAATACCCATTAGGCCATCCGACTATTCATATAGGGGATAGAGAATGCAGGAAGATGGGGATGGAAGTGAAAGGCTTGTTAAAGTGTAAAGTGTTACCACCTAGCGTTTTGTATCATCCTGTTCTTCCAACAAGAATGAATGATAAATTAATGTTTGTTTTGTGTCGTAAGTGTGGTGAAAACATGTGTACTAGTGATTGTAAACATAGTAGTGAAGAGAGGGCCTTAATTGGAACTTGGACAATGGATGAGCTCAGGAAAGCGGTAGAAAAAGGATATGTTATATTGGACATGTATGAACTTTGGGAGTACAAGATGGCTACTTTTGAGAAAGGAGGCCTGTTTACCGATTTTATCAACAAATTTTTAAAAATCAAACAAGAAGCTAGTGGATGGCCTGCCTGGTGTAAGTCAGAGTGGGACAAAGACAAGTACGTGAAAGATTATTATAACCGCGAAGGTATCATGCTTGACTACGTTAAAATTGAAAAGAACGGGGGACTCCGCTCTTGCAAAATTGATGCTAAATTCATTTTGGGGTAGGTTTGGGCAACGGGAAAACCAAACTAAGACACTTTTAACGAGAGATTCTGCGGTATTTTTCCAACTACTAACAAGTCCATCGATAAAGGTTAATAGAGTACAAGAAATTAACGAAGACACCGTTTTAGTGAATTGGCAATACTCAGAGGAGATTGGAGAGTCATTAAAAAATGTAAATGTCGTACTGGCAGCGTATACAACTAGTCAGGCCCGTCTTAAACTGTATGACCACCTTGATACTTTAGGAGAGCAGGTATTATATTATGACACGGATAGTGTTATTTATCCATACAAGGAGGGTACACATAAAGTTGCTACTGGTGATTACTTAGGGGAAATGACGAATGAATTGGAAGAGTATGGCCCTGGATCCTACATTTTAGAATTTGTTTCGGGAGGCCCTAAAACATACGCATACCAAGTATTTTCTACAAACAGTAATGATATTATAGAGGTGTGTAAAATTAAAGGTCTAACACTTAATCTTAAAACGTCTGAAAAACTGAACTTTGAAAAACTTAAAGATATGGTCCTGAGCGAAGCTAAACTGTCTTTACAAATTGAAGAGAATAGAATTAGGAGAAATAAAAATGTAGATATTGTAACTGTAAAGGAAACAAAGGTATTTAAAGTAACGGGTCCTAAAAGGAGATATGTAGGAAATTATGATACTATGCCCTATGGTTACAAAAAACAAAGAATTCAATAAGGTTTGTTATTAAGGGGAAAATATATATCACAGCTTATGTATTTCACGGTGAGGAGTGGATAATTCTATAACTAACTAAAGTATATTATTGTCATATTTTAAAAACAATAAAAATATATACACGTTTTTATCATAGGTGAAGAGCGTTCCTGTAGATTAACATCATTGAGATTAGCCCAAAATTTATATAATGCAGCCTCTGAAATACTAAGGGAACTTTTGATTGTTACAATTGATATAGTATAATTACCTAATACTAGCGGCTTTGGGGAAAGTTAAATGCCCTATGTTAGGGACAAGTACTTATAATTTATGACATAAATAGTACCTATAACTAAGTAAAGAACACATATTGACTAAATAAAGGATAATTATATCAAATATTCTTACGAACAAGGCGGCGAAGTTAATCGATATTCGGTTGAGAATATATAGATGTCACGACTCACAAGGATTAGTGATCACTTTTTCAGGGTTAATGTCTTTGAAATACAGAGTATGATTTTAAGATTTTTAGTACCAGTGTTAGAACATAATAAAAATTGTAAATCTGCAATACGTAGTGTTAAATGTTACTATGATTTTCTCAAATAGTGTGTGTGTGTGTGTATGTGTGTTTAACGGTCACTGGCGCGGAGTTAAGTCTCCCGTAAATCATTAAGGTCACTGGCGTGGAGTTAAGTCTCCCGTAAACCTTTGAATGTGGGTAAAGTCATAGTAATAGGAAACATGAAAATGCACTAAAAAAACTACAAAAAGTATAATACAAAAAGAATTTGGGGACCGCATTTTTGTAATGGAGGGGTGGTCACAGGAAATAGCGATGGTTTGGAGCTATTTCCACAAAGGTTAAGCCTTCTGCTTACCCCAGCTTGTAATGTGGGCACGGGTTACGGCTTCACCGTACCATGTGACGGTTCCAACCCCGTAAAACACAGAGGACAAGTCGTATATTTTGTCTTTCTTCTTTCACATTCCAGTATATTGGGTTATCTCTTTGCAAATCGTATTTTGTGAAAGTACATGTATGCAGATCGAAATTAACGATTTGGTGTTTTGCACCAGATCAAGCTGTTATAGAGGCTCTCTCTCTACCTGTTTACATGATGACTGCAATTCAAGAACATCTTACAGCATTCCTGTCAAATTACTTAGCAATGACTCATCTATTAATGGGGAATGGTTCAGACAGGCGCTTCAAAGCGTCCGTCAGTTGACGGTAAGGCATGTAGAAAGTGCCAGAGATTCAGTGTTGTTACTGTAGATATAGGCACTTTAACGTTCGATTGACAGTATTAAATCTTTACAGCTCATCAGAGTAGGCAACAACAACAACGACGACGACAACAATAATGACGACGATGTTGTTGTCGTGTCGTTAATACACCACAATAACGCTGACAATGACAACGATGACAAACACAACAAGAACATCCCCTTAGATCCTCCTTCTCTCCCCGCCGCCATTTTGTTGTTGTCTTCTAGTGATGTCACATTTACACGTTATACGCTGACTTCATGCTCAGTGACATCGAACCCTTAAATTTTTATTTCCCAGTGGGATTCGAACCAATGAAGTCAACATGACGTCATAACGTTTGTTAGGAACCGATTTACCAACCCTATTACAAATCCCTGCAATGTCTACTAATATTAAATACAAAATACAAAAAAACAAAGATATTTCTTAAATATAAGATCCAATATCCTGATTTTGAACAGTGAACTTGATAATGTCTTCAGAGATGCATTGTGTCAAGAAGCTCACAAAGCAGTTTCATCTGCAAAGGTGATGCTTCATCCTATCTTGTCATGTGGCATTTCATAAATATTTTGTATTCTCTTTAAACATAAATAACTTATTTCTAGAGAAATCGCAAGTAGAGAATAAATACGGTTCAAGAATGATTAAGTCTTCATTTTAATCAAACCCGGTTATGGTGAGGACATATTTATGGCACAAGTGAAGCAAATATAGGCCCATCTTTAAATATTTGGATCTTTTCCGTTAATTCACTACCACTGCTAATTAGGTCTGGCCAGGAGGCTATATAATCACCTAACCAGACCCATGTTAATTTACTACCACTCACTACAATCATAAATATTGTTCATTTGTAAAAACTATTGTACAAATAATTATTCTTATATTATTGTCACTGGTCTTATCTCGTCAGGTACTGATAACTTACCTGGTGAAAACTTAGAATGTTTGTACATCTCAGTATTTTGTGTACATTATTGAAGGTCATTTGGTACCTCAGAATTTCATAAGGAACCCTGTGCCTTTTTTTTTAACTGTACCGCGCATTCAATCGGTCATTCCAGCTAGTGGTAGTGAATTAATGGAAAAGATCCTAATATGTTTTTAAAGACTGCATCCATGGTTCATTTTCATTTTTGATTGACAATTATTTTGGTGAAGATTAGTTTTTATCTGATTTTGAGGATAGGTGATTGAGAAAGTTTCTGTAATGTTTTTGCACTATATTTGGGATGCTGCAAGAGACTAAAAATATATTCATTCCCACAATTATTATAACATAGTGATCTTTATTAGCTACCCTCAGTTAAATCTTTATGGACTGTACCAAAATATATTGGACATTGGAGCATTAATAAGATGAAGTTGTGACCGTCTCCACTTCTTTTGACCAGCTGGAAGCTCTGGCTGGCTGGAGACCGCGTGTACACTTTAGCCGAATCTTGTCAGGATGGGTAAAGGAGTCGGGTTAGAACCCTAATGAACGCACGCAACGCAAGTGAAATTAAATGTTATATTTTATTTGAGCGTCGAATTAGATTACAGAATTATTATAATTTATTAAAAAGACATAACGGCAAGATAAAGTCTTAATAGTGGCCCAAAAACATACCGTTTAATTTAGCTAGCACGTGGCCGAAAATGGACTGACCTCATCCCGTAATGGTCTTCCTTCTCAAGGCTCTCGGAACAGACTCCCGCTCGGCTCGCTGGTTCAAGCCCTCCACTCCTCGTCTCTCCCCCCTTCTACATAATCTTGCACTGCTCAACAAAATCGCAAGTGCCAATTCATATTTTATTATTTGGAATTCCTTTACATCCTAATTTATACTTATTATAGTTTTGGTTTGGTGGGCTCCTTGGCTGGGCCACAAAGTAATGAATAGAGTAAATAAGTTAAAATTTGTTGTTACATTATAAGTACAATTTAACAATAAAATATTACTGCAATTTATACAAAAATATACTTCTTACATTCAACAAGTTTCGATTTTGAATTCTAAGGCATATGTTTTATATGTTATACACAGAAAAATAATTTACAACAATTTTTATTATGCAAGATCATTTTGAAGTATTGTTGGATCCATGTTTAAAAATTTGATGTTTTACAATATATTTTTAAAAGTTGGTGACATGCAGAAAATTTAAAAATTATAAAACCTAGGATTTCACAATAAAGGAAATTATATATTACTTTTACATACAACAATTTTTCTTCTCTGAACATTAAATATACAAATTATTCATTCCGCTTTGTATTTCTATATTATTTACCATCGTGGGATCTTTTTCGTGGAGTTCCCATGCCATAGTCCATGACGCTCCACCCGGATACCCTGTGTGGTGGAAATATGCTCTCTTTCTCCACTCATCACCAGGTAATGCAATGTGACGAGTGTTTATAACAACAACGTGGTCTCCAACATCCACTGAAACAAAGTTGAAACTCATAAAATGTATATATTGTATATTAACCCATATACATACAAAACTAATAATAATATTTTTGTTTTATATGTTTTGAAGCAAAATTATGGATGTATGTGGTTTTGAAACAAAGCAAAATATGCCATTTGATATTCAGCATATTATTACTTATCTTTTTAGATAATGAACATTCAAAATTTTAAATGGCCTCCATTTTTAAAAACCTCTTTGTTTTAACATTAAAAGTTTACATACTACTTAATTTTTATTATGTGCATGTTTCAACAGACGGTACGATGCATCTCATATATTTTTGCAGCCATTACTAGAAGTTTTTGTTTCTTTAAATTACATCAATTTTCTCTTGATTTGATGACTTGGGGCATTCTATTAGTTTCATACTCACTTGGTTGTTGTTGTTGAAAAAGTATTTGAGAACGATTTGTTTCTGTTTCGCTGTTGAATCTCTTGTACAGTGTGGAGTAGGTCAAGTGAAAACAGTGCAGATACCCCTCAGTAATTATGTGGCCTATTCTAATTCTGGCAATGAATTGTTTGTACATCCTCAGTATATTGTGTACATTATTGAGGGTCATTTGGTTTCTGAGAATTTCATAAAGGGTTTTATCATTTAGGGAACACTAAATTCCATCCAAATCTTCTTGAAAATGTTTTTGCTTTAGGTAATACAAGCTTTAATGTTTCCATCAGTAAAGGTTTGGGCTCCATGTTTGATGCGATCCTTACTATATTATAATGAATTAAGATCCACTGGAAGCATACTTCTTGTGTATAATTTGGAGTAGAAAGTGAATTTCTTTAATATAACAAAAATAGTGATAGTTTATATGACAAAATAGCATGAAAATTAGAGTCAGTTAATATACAAATGTTTATGTTTAGTATATCCTTCCATATTTAAGAGGTCTGCAAATTATGAGGATGTTAATTCAGTCTCAAAGATGAGAAAGATTATATAAAATGTTGTATATTTAATGTAGGTTATGTAGACGCTGAAACCAGAGTGGTGATTCTTAGGATTCAATGAGCAATCAATCTGTATAGATATGAATGTTGTTGCAATATTTTGTATTTATCACCTCTTGGTAGTTTGTCATGAAGGTGAGTTGATGCATTACTGAAATGAGTAAATTTTCATCCTGTGTCAGTCTTGTTGAATATATCAAAGATATTTGAAAACGTTATGAGCTCTAGACTGGGTAATTACTTGAATTCAAATAAGCTAGTACATCTTTTTCAATTTGACTTTATAAAGGGACTAGGTACAGGAGATGCCCTCATAACTTTGTAAATTGAAATAGCAGGTTCTTTGGATGAGTCATGTTCACAACTAGTATCTTTGGTGATCTTTCCAAAGCTTTTGATTGTATGCATCATTGTCGATTACTTTAATGAAGTCTTATTAACAGACTCGAAGTATAAAAATAAATAAATAAACTACAGGAGAAATGGAGCATCGAAAATAGAACTTATCTGTAGGCAGATTAAAAAAAACTGTATTTTTTATAAACTTCAGTAAAACGAAATACTGTATATTCTACATACAAAGTTATAAACTAATCAACCTAGATAATGAAACAGAGAAAAAATAAAATTTTACAAACCTAATGGATGATACAGAGGTTTGGTTAAACCTTGTAAGTATTTCTTAATGACTAAAGCAGAGTCAAAAGGGTTTTGCCACTGAGCATCAAATAAATGCCATATTCTCGTCAATGAATTCCATTGCTGTAATGATAATCATAAATCATTAAACATACTGACAACTGAAATAATTGTATATTTCACCATTTTTATAACAAAAATATTTTAATAGAACAAAATATGATTTTATATTCAGTCATACAAGATAGTTGCATGATATACTAATGTATAATTAATTAATTTTATTTAATAAATAGGTAATTAAAATTATGTTTCATTTACCAGTACTTTATTTTATATAATAGACACGATAGATTACTACGCTAAAATAAATTTTAAAGCTTAAGCTATTTTGGAATCATATTAAAAAACTTATAACAATAGATGGACAAAAAGGGTTTCAATATATTTTCTTTTACAATATTTCCTGAGACCAATGCAAGATTGTAAGGATAGTGTAGGTCCTAAGGTATCTCTTTTTCACCTGGCCAATCTAAATTACATGAATCAATTTGAAATAGTAAAATGATATGGTGTGATATTAAGTAAAAACTTACCTGAACTCGCTTATAAGCACTCATCTTAAAATTTTTCAATTAGTCTATGCTGGCAGTTCAGCCTGTAAATTTAAAACAAATTTGTTTTATTTAGGAAAATTAACTTATTGCATTTTTATCAGACAGAATGGATAATCATAGAATAAATATGGTTTATCCCATCTGAATATAAAAACAAGTTTTTAAAATTTAACAAACTATATGAAAATAATATAATAAACGTTTTATGTGAAGAAAATACATAATGGACATAAAAACATCGATTGTTCAACAGCATCACCAACGTGAGAAGGTAATTGATATAATAAACTAATTAACAATCCAGTAAGGTTACAAGCGTAAATGGGATAAAAGTATAATTTACCAATGATATTAGAACATTAAGACTATTTTAATACTTTGACATTCACAACGAACATTCTCGACAACTCTATAGCTTCACGTTGGAGTCACAGTTGCCATCAATGATTTCTATGTGACCTAAATCTCATTGTCTTACTATTATATTCACTTATAGAATTATGTTACTATTATTTTATTATCATTATTTATTATCATTATTATTATATTTTTAGAATAGATCTAAAAATAAACAATTTAAAATATTGCTAAGTTTTAGTTAAGAAAACGTAACACCCAAGAGTGCAGATTTGGAGGGATATATATTAACAGAATAGCTTATAATTATAAACTTAAGAAAAATTTACTGTTTTCAAGTATTTAGGGCCTATACAGAACTAGGCTATACAATCAGTCAATAAGCAGATATAAAGATAGTTTCACAATTTTATAGCATTTATTATCAACACATATTGATATTAAGGTAGCCTGTATTGTTTTTATTGTAGCTTGGACCTTCAATGATATACAGCAGTACCTACAACAAAATTGTGTGGCACTTTCCAATGTCTAAAAAAACAAGATTTGTTAGGTAGGACCTTTTTTTAACCTACAGAATACAAAGTTTTGTGATCATCATCTTGTATAACTTAAACAAATGTAAAACAACAAAAATTATACCATTATAAAGATAAACCACTTAAAAAATAAAACGAAGATAGATAAAGTTTGCAAAAATAGTAGATAAATTATGGAATCATGGAAATTGGATGACGTGGTACTGGTTAATGTTGAAAACATAGAATGTCGATAAAGTAATAATAAGGGGGGGGGATAAAAATAATATTTCGGCAATTTTTCTTGTAGCAATGTTTTATAGTAAGTTATCAATATAGTAGATTTTGCGACAAGTCAATGTGGGACCCAGATAATATTATTTTGTACCAAAAGGATGAGATCTTAATGAGACCTATACAATAGATATATAGGCTACAGTCAAACTTGCTTCTGCACAAAAACTAAGGTCAAATAAAGTTCTATCTAACAAGGCCTCAAGCGCTATTGTAGAGGTGCTTCTGAAGGCCCATGAGATGCATTCTTTGAAAAATCAGATAACTTATTTTTAGTTACTGATTGAAAGACTGATCAACTATACCAGTGCTGTATATTCCAAATGTGGTTGAAACACTGCATGATACATCACAGACCCATGAACATAGTTTTTACCAAAAAGACATTTTGTATCTTTTATATACATTTACTCACAGTTTAACAAGAATTATACCTTTTTGACATCTTATAAGAGTAACTCTTGCTGTGACCGTCTCCACTTCTTTTGACCAGCTGGAAGCTCCGGCTGGCTAGAGACCGCGTACACTTTAGCCGAATCTTGTCAGGATGGGCCAAGGAGTCGGGTTAGGACGCTAATGAACGCACGCAACGCAAGTTAAATTTAATGTTCTCTTTTATTTTAGCGCCGAATTAGAAGATTACAGAAATAATTATAATTTATAAAAACGACATAACGGCTAGATAGGGCCTTAATAGTGGCAGAAAAGCATACCGATTAATTATATAGCATGTGGCCGAAAATGGACTGACCTCGTCCTGTTGCGGTCTGCCGTTCAACTTCCTTCTCGCGGCTCTCGGAACAGACTTTTCCCGGCTCGCTGGTTCAAGCCCTCCACTCCTCGTCTCTCCCCCCTTCTACGTAATCTTGCACTGTTCAACAAAATTGCAAGTGCCAAATGATATTTTATTATTTAGAATCCCTTCCCATTAAATCCAAATTTATACTTATTATAGTTTTTATATGGTGGGTTCCTTGGCTGGGCCACATTGCACTAATTGTATTTAACCAGGCCCAACAAAAGGAGTGCACATGTCAATGTGATTAAAATTTTGTTATAAATTAAGAAGTTTTACAAAACCTCATCTGTTCAAGGAAAGGTCTGTAAACACCTTCTGTACACAACATAGGTACTACTATTTCTCAACGTAATTGATTATAAAAGTAAGTTACTGCTTTTTTTGAGATTTTATTTAATATGCTCTACATACCTTAGGGCCTATTTCTTAATAATAAAATAAGTTTTCGACGTGGAACTAATTTATTCACCGAAAAATTTATATGTCACTGAAGTCAAGCAACATCGACCATGGTTAGTATTTGGATGAGTGACCGCTTAGGAAATAATGCACAATTTCTTCTTTTTTTTACAACTTTATGCTTAGGTCAGGAGGGTGGCTAATATTTGGCCCAGTGGTTTTATATAGCCACCTGGACAAACCTTTCGCGACATAAATAGCGATCTAGCGTAGTCATTGTGTAATGCACATGCGTCAAACCATATGTTATTAACATTGCCATTATGTTTTAACCTATAATACGTCGGATATGGAAGTTTTTAGATTGTGACTTTTCAGTGAAAAAGTGACTCCTCAAGAAAAACATTATTTATTCTTAAGAAGTAATTTATGTAGTAGATAAATTTTTAAAAATCCAGAAAATTAGGAGCCACCTTTAAGTAAACAATTACCTAATGGAGTATTGAAATGATTGAAAAAAGGTATTTGGAAGACGAATTGCTGATATTTTGCACTAAAATAGCTTGGACAGGAACAATACATATTTACCATTAATTATATTGTAACAAAATTATTCAACATCGGACGCGTAAAACAACGTCGGTAATAATAACTTATTATTGCCAATGTGTGTACAGTATTAATTAAGAAAAGATGCCATCCTACCCCTAACCTAAAAGTCAGCATTTATAAATATTTCTTTCAATAAAAAACACAATTTATTTTTCTAGTTTCATAATAAAATCTTTGCAATATTATTATTTAGACCAATAATAAAGGTAAATAGATAATAACTTTACTAACCTATAACCTTCACATTCAATTCAACATAACATCGAACCAAAACACGATAGAGGATCACAGATGATTTTCAAATTGATGGAATCCAATCCAAAACAGCTATAGAATTATAGATTTGTCCGTAGATAAATACAACTAGGAAGGTCTACATACACATGTAAACTAAGTAACAACGATTGACATATTATTATCATGTTGGGATTTTCAATCAAAATATCACATTTTATTATTTTATACTATACAGTATTTGTTTACAAATAAGATGAAGCATAATAATTTTATTGCCTAAAATTATTTTGTTCAAAAGCATGTGAATAACAACACAAGTTTGTGGGTTACGAGTTACTCAAAATTATTTATTAATCTTTTAAAAATTAAGGAAAACCACTCTTATTATTATTATTTGAAATTGTAGCTTTTGAATAATTATATAATTTATTTGGGCTTTTCATTTTCTCGAGTCCATTGGTTCTAGAAACAATTTCTTTTCATACACGGGTTGACATTCGTAAGTATTCACACGGTCCGAGCTGAATCCATTCATGCTATACTCATTTGGATACGAGTACTTATATTCCTTTTTCTTTTTTTTTTAAGTGGCGGCTGTTTTAAATGAATCAAAGAAACCATGCGTAAAACAATTTAACGTGAAACTGTGAGCTATGGAGAATTGTAAGAGATGAAGGAAGTGTTGTGGAATGTTAAAAATGTAAACTAAAACAACCACAAGGCGAGGGAGGGGTAGTGCTTTATCACCTTGTTTCATGGAATTATAAAAAAAAAAAAATCTTGTTTCTCCATCAATCTGGGCGCTGTAATGCATGGATGACATCATGACTACTGAACTACTCTTCACTGGAACGAAGGAGACCAAAGTCATGTCGTTTGTAACCCACACTTAGAGGGCTCAATTTTTAATTTTTGTTTGGTTTAGAAACTGCAATTGAACTTTAGCTTTATTATTTTTCTGACAGTCCCTATGTAACTAAAGTCTCTTTTCAGCAACTTTCTCACTACTACTACGGATGGCTTAAAATTGACCAAATGTTAACGTAAAGTACACAATTAAGCTGAACAAATCAGGCGTTTAATATCGTGTAATATAGATATATTTTCTCAGGACATATAAGTCCTTGATTCATGTACACAATTTTCTTTTATATAATATATAATTTCAATTAATACTGTATTGTGTATCATGACGTTATGTACTTCAACGAATCCCAACATTTAAATACCACGGCCACGTAGTAGTTTCCATGTAACAGGCATAGTCAGCAAATTACTTCAATGGAATGACGTGTACCAGTAATTGCCGAAGGCTGGAAAGATAAATTATATTTTTTTCCCATTCCGTGACTTCCGTCTATTCCTTTGTGTGTTGTTTATTTAGATTAAACTGTACTTTACAAGTGGTGCAGTTTGGTTAAGTTTGTCAAGGTATAATTCTTTATGTGTTAAAAAGTTGAATTAAATTAGTGTTTGAATCAACTGAAGTTTAACCATTTCTGTATAAAATGGAGACTTCTATTGCATTATTCATTTTAACGCTGGCCTGCTTAACTGGAATGTCCACGTCATCAGGAGCAACAAAGAATGGTCCTAAAGTTACTGACAAGGTTAGGGCCTAGATGTAATATTATAGTTATTATTGTAAATAATTAAGGGTAAATATGTATTGATGTTGTCCAAGCGATTTTAGTGCAAAATCTCTGCAATTCCTCTTCAAAATAGCGTTTTCCATCAGTAAGATACTCCTTTTCCTCAAGTGGTTCTTTATCTCTCACAATTCATTATTTACTTACCAATAATAGAAATCGACAAATTTCTAACATATTCAATCCTATAGCCATATTGAAATCATTCGCCGAATGCATGCGCACTTCAATAACTTCTACAGGTTACTACGCTTCTACAATATGTCGACTAGGTCTCTGAAACCCAGACCTAGTAAAAGTACTATAGGTCAAGTAAAGTAAATATATTCCTTGACTTGTAGTTCTAACTAGATCTGGTTAGTTAACTATATATAGTTCTTTAACTAGGGTTGAAACTCCCCGATATCAAAGAGGAGTAATTCACACTTATTACACATCATCATTGATAGTAAATGATATCTTTTTTTTCACAGTTCATAAAACAGAACTTTTTTTGCAGAATAAAAAAAAAACATCGATAGATTTTACTTAAAATTGATGAAATAGTTGTCGAAATAACCTCAAAATGCCATAAAACAGTAGGCCTAATTTAAAATCACTTTTTGGACAAATAATGAATAGTGAAAAATAAAAAGTGAAATGCTTGCAAAAGAAGTATCGAAATAATGGGAAAAAACGCTCTTTTGAAGAGGAATTGCCGAGGTTTCACACTAAAATCTTGGACAACATCAGTAGTCTCATCAAGATACAACTATTCCTTTTACTAACTGCGGCTTTTCTTCACCTTACATCAAGTACTTGTACCTCCAGCTTTTAATTTCTGGTTCTTCTATTAAAACTTTGAATTTTGATCCACACTTATTCACTTAAAACTCATCTGAACTATGTTTCCCTCTTAATAAAAACGTATTTTCTCCTTTAGAACTGGGTGTATCAACCTCAGCTTGGGTACATCTTTTTTGTTCATGTAAAAATCCTGAATTACACTTGAGGGTAATTCTGTGCAATTACTTGGTCAACCCCAAACCTTTTCATATTTTACTACGGTCATAAGGATGTTCTCAGAAAGCAAGAAACATATAATTCAAGGCCCGCAAGGCCATCGTACAGGTTGCCGAGCGATAAGAAGGTTCAAAGTCCATGCGATAACAGTGGCTTGCGGGAGACGCGCGGAAGGCCAGTTGTGACAGTACCGTTATATAATTATATATAATGACAGGTTTGGCCAGGTAGCTATATATATAATTATATATACCCAAATAAGCATATATATAGCTACCTGGCCAAACCTGTCATTATATATAATTATATAACGGTACTGTCACAACTGGCCTTCCGCGCGTCTCCCGCAAGCCACTGTTATCGCGTGAACTTTGAACCTTCTTATCGCTCTGTACGATGGCCTTGCGGGCCTTGAATTATATGTTTCTTGCTTTCTGAGAACATCCTTATGACCGTAGTAAAATATGAAAAAGTTTGGGGTTGACCAAGTAATTGCACAGAATTACCCACTTGAGGAATGATGACAAATGAATCAATAATACAGTTTTGAGACTCAGATTGTTGTCTGTTTTTACCTGGAGTTGAGAGCTTCATCAAGATTATATCTATCTTCTTTTCTTATGTTTTTAATAGTACATTTTGAAACTTGACGGTAAAAAAAGCTGCCCGTGTGCTTCATAGAGAAATTAATTGTTTTTTTCTCTGTTCTCTATTACAACATTTAATAACTTTCCTAATCACTTCTCCCTCACTATTACAAATAGTTTTACCTTTAACAAAACCTAACCTTTAACACAATAATTGTCATAAGGAAGTATACTCCTATACCTAGTAAAACAAAACTTAACATGCAAAAAGTCAGGCGGCCACCTGGTGAAGTAGTAGTAAGACTGTAGGGTGATGTTAGTAGGTTAGGAATAGACCAACAATGCAAGCGGTGGAGTGCCCATAGCCTGATCTAGGTCAAAGCAGCTAGGTCTGTTCTTGTGCTGTGGACCCAGTTTGTCTTCACGTCGATTTTAGAGGTACCAATAGATAATGTATGACTTTTGGTATTACAAACTTCATTAATAATATAACATAATCAACAATAATTTAATCAAATAATTGTTATTTTATTATGGCACTGTAATTTTTTTTATCACAACTAATAAGACAAAAATAATTAATACAAATGCCAATTTTGTCTTGAATACTCTATATTAAATGTTGAGCTTGATTTATGAGAAAAATTATACAGTATAACAAACACACAGAACACAATTCTCATAAAAAAAATACGCCTAAGTATCAGACGCGTTTCAACGACAAAGTCGTCCTCTTCAGTGATACACCAGCTACACCAATCATATAGTTATAGTTTGATTGGTGTATCACTGAAGAGGACGACTTTGTCGTTGAAACACGTCTGATACTTAGGCGTATTACTTACCATACTTAGGCGATACCTAGCATATCCGATAGGATATGGTAATAAACAAAGCTTATTGATAGACAAAATATGATTGCACTACAATATTTAGTTGTTGAAAAATGTTGTCTATATAGACCTATCAATATTTCTTTGCAGGTATGGTTTGATATCAAAATAGGTGATAATGAACCAGCTAGAGTTGTCATTGGAGTTTTTGGAAAGACAGTACCAAAAACTGCTGAAAATTTTATTGAATTGGCAAAGAAGCCTCAGGGTGAAGGCTACAAAGGAAGTGTATTCCATCGTGTTATTAAAGATTTCATGATTCAAGGAGGAGATTTCACAAAAGGAGATGGAACTGGAGGTAGGATATAAGTTTTACTAATTTACTTGTACAAAGCATAGGTAAAGACTTAAGTAGACCTAGTTAAAGACCTGGAGATAATTTCCAAAATAGTTTTTAATATTCCCATAATATTAGTAGGATATTTATTACAGACAAGAATAAAATGTAACAATCGTAGATATTTGTGTAGAGAAAACCAGTAAGTTGTGGTATTTTTATTTGTTCAATTTAGATTTGTTAAGACCTTCCTCTTATGGTCTAAAACTGTAAATTTAGGCTATTGTATAATGAGGTCCCATTTTGACATAATCACTGCAATAAAATAAATGTTATCAATTTACTTATAATTAACAGTTATTTCAAATATTTAATCTGACCTAATTATCATTTGTATTTCACTAAACATTTCACTGACATTTTAGAATTATTTGTCCTCTGCCTTTTCCCCACTTATATCTTAATAGTATGTGTTGTCAAATTCTGTCAATAGATATTTAAATAAAAGTATGACATCTATATTTCATAATAATTATCAAATCTTTTTGATTGTATAATGTTTTGGAATAATTTACCTTATCTATTTGTTAAGTATGCATAATGTATTACTTCATATAAAGTTCCAGCTTATATTTTTGTTATGAAATATTGTGTTTCTTGTAAAAAAGAGACTTCTTTCTTTCTTTTTCTAATTGAGATGTTATAGAGACTATTGGTCAAGAAAAGGACACTACTGCTGTTCAGACTTCTCGTTCACCACATTGAGAACTTGATATATGATTGATACCTCTCATTATTTACTTGTAATTGATCGCTCTCTTCTCTCTAAATTGTCTGTTGATTTTCCTTTTAATAAATATAGATTGCTCTTTCTAACATATATTTAGTCAAATCTAATTTGGTTTTCTTTGGTTGTTTAAATAATTTTATAGAGTCCAAGACAAATGTAATGAGACTCCAGTGTTCTTGTAAGGCTGTGATAAGCTGGTTAATTTTTAAGGAACTAGCTTGACAAAAAGTGTTTAATGCTATCATAGAGAAGCCGTCGGTTAGTAAGGAAGAATTTCAGTTTTGGAACCCATAAAATCGCTTGGTATGAGGTTTCAGTTGTAAGACGGTGGGTGATATAATTATGATATTTGTGGAAAATGTAAGGAAAGTGATGCAATGGTGAATCGTCTGTTCTCTATCATTTTTCTTCAAGTACACAACAAAACTTCATTCAGAAAAATTATTGCCTCATTTGTGGAAATATGCATCAGTATTTTCAACATCCTTTATTGTAAAGTTGCAGTCATCTTCGTCCTATTGAATCACTCATTACGTGTTCTCGCTCAGGTAATATTTACAAGCAGTACTTACTTTTTAGAAATCCCTTATAGGACCAGAACCAATACTGAATACAGAATGCCCACAGGGGTATGGAGAAAATTACTTATAGATGAGACTCAGAATAGGTGAAGAAGCCTAGATTGAAACTCTGGAGAAATAAAAAAGGACTGAGGCTAGCTAAGGAGCTGCTCAGGAGTTACGATTGTAAGAGATCCAGTGATTAGATTAATCTATGTAAGAATAGGCTGACTACTAATAAGCTTCCCTTAAGGAGCATGGCATACTTGAAGGACATCTCGAGAAAAACTTGACTTAACGGATGATACGATCTATAGGTACTGTAAGAAAAATGTGGAAACCCCCTTGTCACGTACTAGTAGACTGTGTGAGGCCGTAACTGTTAAAAGAGCAAGGATTTTGGGAAGATACCAAATAGAAGTGGAAGATCTATCCTCTCTAAATAATATAATGTATCGTAGCTGCGGAATTGGAATGGATGTTGTAACTTAGTACTTCAGGAATAATGATAGGGGGGCACAATAGATCTAAAAAAGAAATCTTTAATATACAGATCAATACGAACCCATAATATTTGCAATAGATATCTTGAAAAGGTTTTACAATTTCTTTTGTTGACTAATAGTATAGCAGCAAAACAACATATTTCGAACAGTGATGACGAATTAGCATGATGATGACGACATCAGACACTATTTTTAAACATTGGTCTTGTATGCTAATCCTATATTTGTGTTAATATTAGATCACATCTGCTAATTATTTCTCAAACTGTTTTAAACTTTCTAGGGATTATCACAAGCATCACTGAACTGAGCACTATATTTATGTAATATTTAGTTTTGACTATTCATTTTATTATTTTAGGACAAAGCATTTTTGGAGAAAAATTCGCAGATGAGAACTTCAAGTTGAACCATTATGGCGCTGGTTGGTTGTCTATGGCGAACGCAGGAAAGGACACAAATGGTTCTCAGTTCTTCATTACTACAAAGAAAACTCCTTGGTTAGATGGCAGACATGTTGTATTTGGAAAAATTATCAGCGGAATGGTAACATTAATTTAGTCAATCACTTTTTTTAATTAGAGATTAGAGAATCGCCAAACTGGAATCATCTAGAGAGGTGATTTGGTGATGTCAGTTTACACATTAATCAAAATGTGTAAATGAACCATGGACATCATCTTTGAAAAACACATATTTTATATCAAGACTAAAACTTACTTTGCTTGTGCCTCAACGTATTGATTAAAATCTAGTTTTTAATGGCGGCAGTTAAGGTTCATTTTTTTGTTTTTGCCATTTATTCTTCAACAATAATATTGTTTCACTTGTAATTTTGCACATGTCTTTGGGCCATTAATTCTCATATTTCACTAATATGTGAATGAAATCCGTAGAACCAATTTTAAGATATGATTTTATAATTTGGATTTTAACTGATAACTCACTTTATTTTTTGAGAGGTGGTGACCAATGTGTTTTATGTGGGTCCACATTTGAGCAAAAATCATCGTTTTGTTTATTCTTATGTATTATCCTCATATTTGAGTAATAAAAAAAAAAAACTTTGGTGTGTAGAGAACTTTACATAAACAAACGACAGATGTGTGCATTATTCAAAAAACTACATTTTTTGACTCAAGGGACTTCAAAACGGATATTCAACTTTTTGATCCATCACATAATAAGTATATGTGAAAAAGTTAATGTTGTAAGGTTATCAAACAAACAAATCCAAGATTGCAGACAAATCCAAGATTTTGATTACTTCACTCGTGGAATATGAATTTTTCTCCTATATAAAGTATTAAAAAAGTCTCTAATATACATGGGAAAAATTATTTGTTTGTTATCTTATAGTTCAATTGAGACATCTGTCGAATTCCTGATTATATCATAATTTTAAAATATTTATTCTGTAGATGAGGTAAAAAATATCTGGAAAAAACCTATGGTTTGCAGTATGTTTAAAAATAAATATTTCTAGACTTTAGAATTTATTTGACTTAATGCCTATCATTCTTTTAGCGTGGAACATAGGGCTTCAATGAAAACACACCAGCATCTTCCATAACCTATTCTATACCCATAACCTTTGCCTGTGCCAAGTTGTGTTAATATTTGACAATTCCTTTTCAACACTCCGCTTCCAGGTAATTCTTGGCCTCCTTCTCTTCGAACTTTCTTAGGGATGCCAATGGAGAGTCTGCCATGCATTATATTTTTATAGTTTTTGCAAAATATCCATCTTCATTTTTTCAAAGTATCTACACTTTAAGGGAACATTGGTTTGACCCCCCCCCGCCAAATCTGATTGGAAATAACCTTCGGCCACCAGATTTTAATTATGTATCTTAGACACGCAATTCAAAAATGTCTGTAGCCTGTGAATAATTTCTTTGTTCACTTTCCATGTCTCACATCCATATAGTAAGACTGATTGCATGCTGGAATGAAATATTCTCAGCTTGGTTTTTATGCGAGTTTGACTGGATCTTCATATTGATTGATCTTAGCCGAGCACATATTTATCTTGCTCTTCATGTTTCCATCACGCCCCTCCATTCTGATTGACCATACTTCCCAAATAATAAAACTGCTTGACACACTTTATATCGACACAACCTCCATTACCAATCTAGAGTTGTTTCGATGATTGATGTGCATTTCTTTTTAGTATTTAGAGGGTTTTAGAAACAAAATACTATTACTAAAGAAAATTTTCATGTAATATTCTAATTTTTATTTCAGTATTTATAATTATTAATTTTAATTTTTTATTTTATAGAGCACAATCCGGAAGATTGAAGCTTCAAAGACTGATAGCAGAGATCGTCCTGAGAAGGATGTAGTTATTGTTGATTGTGGAGCTGAAACTGTAGCTGAGCCTTTTGCAGTTACTAGGGAGGACGCTACTGATTAAAATAACAAGCTGTATATATTCCAAGCTAGGTGTAGGAAGTAACTTATGCTCAACTTCAACTCGAACAAATAAAAAGTAATAAAATACACAAGATGTGATAATACTTTCCTATTAAAATAATTTTTTAAAAATATATTTGCTTTTTGTTGTATTTAAGTAATAAACTATTTTAAAATATTGATAGTTTTTATTTTATTTATGGGTTTATGTCTTTTGTTTAAATATATTATTTCTTTATGGTTATATTCGATATTGTTAACGCTGCCAGGATTGTTTCATAAAGCACAAATATTGTACTTTCGCCATTATTAAAGCTAAGTGTGTTTGTAATTTAACTATATCACAATTCTTAGAGTAATATGCAAAGGTAAGCTAGTTTATATTAAAACTCCTAATAAAATTAATTGTATTCGATTTTTATTAAAGTGAATAATTTAAATATATCATGTTTTTTTCATTTTTATTTTTATTATTTTATTTTGAGTTCCTGGTTATTCCAGTTGTTAGCACTTCAGTAGGGAGAGTAACTATACAGTATTTTAATAAAACATCAAGGGCCACCTAATCATAGACAAAACATATAATCAGAATAAGAGTGGGAAAATTGAGGACATAGACTATAAAATAGAGACTCGTAGCTCTCAAATACTCTAATAGCATCAGGGCTGGAAGAAAACAAGAGTTGGTCAATAGAAATCTGATAGAGGAATCTAACCCAAGACTAGATATAGATAGGTCTTGATAATAATAGCTTTTTTGCTGTTGAACATTTTACATATAATAGACAAAATTTAAGTTAAAATAGTTACATTGCACTCTTCCAAAGAATAAAAAGCAACATCCATAAGTGAACCCCTCAGCGTTCATCTAGTGTAAATTCATGTGCAAGTCACTGTAGTTCATGCGTCGGCTATCTGAATAATATTTAAGCTCCGCGAGAACACCAGATGTTGGACTTTCTCAGACTGATCTTCAAGGAAACTTCCATCTGAGACATTCAGGCGAGGATGCCAAACTGTTGCTTGGTATATGAGAAGGTTTGGTTTCAGTGACCATGGGGGGCTCAAAAAGTTTGTTGACTTTGAGTTTTGGTGATAAAGGCGAAGATTACAGGAACAGGAACTAAATGTTTGACTAAAATGTTGTCTCCTTTTAAACAGGATGTTATATTACAGTATTAGAATAATTTATTGACTACAATTATGCGAAGTGGAATAATTTCCGTTTTCGGCCAACCATTATATTTGTTTTGAATTTTGCACTATAGAGAATAAAACTTGATTGTATACTGTTCCAATATATTTTTTTTAAACATTTGCAAGAAACTTTATTTTGAAATTTAAAATGCAATAAATTAGGTTATGGTCACATTGCAATAGAATTAGTGACAACATAAGTGGCAAACAATAAAAATTCACTTATTTATAAGGCCAAAAAACCCCCACTTATTAAGCCTATTTTAATAGAAGATAACGTAATATTTATATTAATTTTTACTTTTCCACACATACATAGTATAGATAAAGTTCGGTGGGTCAAAAATCAATATCAAGTTTTATGGATATATACATTTTGAAGTCTCCGAGTTAAAAAAAGTAGTTTTTGGAATGATGTCTGTCTGTCAAGCGTGAAGTGTTCCACAGTCCAACACGAATTGATTTTAATGAAATTATGTATGTGGGTATATTTTGACAATGTCTTGGCGATTGTTTTTATATTTTTGATAGCTCAAAATTTGAGGATAACTGCCATAAGAAATAAAATTATATTTTTGTTCAAGTATGACCTGAAGGACCCAAACACAACATATTGGGTCCTTAAAAAAAAAAAAAAAAATTAGATTTATAAGCTATTGAATAAAATTAGTTTCGGAGTTGTCATAAAATATGTTATAATTCTTAAAAAAAAAAAAAAAAAAAAAAAAAAAACACCACACCATATTAAAACTTCAATTTTATTTTTAATCACACAATATTTAAGGCGGAAGCAATATATTCCTGCCTCACTTCCTCCACAGTTCAGTAGTGAACACATTATGCAATCTAGGCTCTGTATCAATGATTGATACTTTGCGACCTTCAAAATTATCAAACTGACAAAGACTATTTTTTGTTTTTTTCATTTTTAGAGATTTAATTTTTGCATAATTTTCAATTTACTTTTGTTGATTTTTGTTTGTAAAAATATTTAAATATTTATTTATAAAATAATTTAGTTCTGCTTTTAAGTTTGTGTATCAACTTAATGCAACTTTTCCGGGAACTCATTTTTTTTTAAAACTGAAATTGCATATTTTCACATTAAACAAAAAATTCCATCTACATATATACGATAGTGGCCAGAAAGATAGGAACATGAAATTTGAAGACCATAGTGTTCTCATATAGAACCATAATGAAAATTAGAATTTAAAATGTCAAAATGGTGGCCATATTACTCAGTTATTCATTCGTTCATATACTATGTTATTCTTAACACTAACAGATTTCAATTCTGCTTGTAATAGTACCAACCTAACCTCTCTACGTTGAAATATTAGCAAAGTTATTGGAAAACATGATATATTGTTACAAGATCTGAAAGAGTTGAGTCACTGTCACAAGCCTTGACTTGTATTGCTTCAAGACTTGCCAGGCCCAAGACACTAATACGAACGAAGCAAGTGAAGACTTTTTGATATATAATACTCGTATGTACGATGCTCATTAAGACCCAACTGATGTTAAGTAGTTATATACACAATTATGAGGTTCAGACAACAGGTGTAACAAATTAATCGTTCTGAATAAACCTCGCTCTATCATTACATTTTAACATTTCTTACAAAACCCAAGATACAAACTGTAGGGCATTACATTTAGTGGATCTGCTTGTAGTACATTGCATGATGGGGCCAACTGTAAGTACAGTACAACCTCGTTAAGTGTGACCAGCCGCGACCGTGGCCGATCCGATATAATGAAAATCCGTGTTAGCCGGAGAAAGAGCAGAAAATACAAAAAAATGTAAATATACATACTTTACTTAATAATTTCCTTTATTACGGAGAAAAACACTTAAAAAATATTTACTCATCACAATAAAACAACAAACAAATCTATGGACTGTACAGGTATGTCTACTTTTTGGAGGATAAGCTTGTAAGTTTCTGTTGCGTCAGCTTCGAGTAACGTTTACATGCTGCATGGTTGCACATCCGTTTCAACATGAGAAGTTTGGCCGGTGTAGTCTCGTTCTGATGATCAAAATACACCATTAATTCATCCAAGTGAGATATGGGGCAATCGGCAAAGCATGCCAATCACCTGGGTGACAATGACTCACCACGCCGGTATGCAGCACTACAGTTAGGCATCAGATGTACAGTCACAGTAAACAAACTCAGTGTAAACACGATCACCGTGCAGTAGCTACGATTATGCGCTCTTATAAAGCAATAGCGCTACCAAAATGCATATTTTATATTTGTTTATTTATTGCAAACCGGTCCAGGTTACCCGGAGATCCGACTTAAAGGGGGCCGACTTAACGAGATTGTACTGTACCATGATGGCCCACATAAATTAGAGTTTGTTAATATGCAAGTAAACCTGTCATTAATCATCAAGGTTCTTGTATTTGTATTATATATTAATTATCACCACTTACATACAATATAATCTTCCAAACACATTTTTTAATAAATGGGAGTAAATCGATTTTTAAAGTCAAAATAAACCTTATATTAAACACATATAGCACTATATTTTTGAATACTTTTATACCTATTTACATCTAGTTTATGTAAAATACTCCACAGTAGAATACTTTCTCTAAACAAGTATTCTTTGTGCCTACACTATACCGGTACCTCACAACTACACAGAAACCACTGCTCTGTGCCAAAAATGTATTAACAGTAGAGTAAAAAGTTATTCATACACCATTTAAATACAATAATTTATGATAGTAAATCTTTAATCTAATTGTTAGAATTTACAAACTAAATTTTGCTGCTAAATCCACCAAATGCTCAAAAAACATGCAGATATATTCACAAGTCGCCATTGGTGCGAAACATAATATGGGGATATATTTGTCTTAAGTCCCTGAAAAGTTAATGTTGGTTTCCAATGGAATATTTTTTAGGTGCATACATTAAACTATTATGTATACTTCTAAAGTTTACTAAATTAGTGTTTTAAATATAAACATTAGGTAGTTTGTTTGGAGTTGTCCAATTTCTAAAATCATTTATGACATTTAAAACTTTTCTAAATTGTAATATCGAATGTATTATTGGACTTTACACTTTATTTATTATTGTATTATAAATGATGGCAGTATTATAGAAAGTATAATAAGCTCTTAAATGTGTAATAAGGGTCCTCCTAAAGGGACTCTTGAGGCACTCCAGCTTGTATTGTGTTGATAATAGAATATGAAAAGAGTATTGAAGATTATTATGATAAGGCTATAAGAGTGGATTTGTTATCCATAACTGGTTGAGATTATATGGACACTATTTGAAGACTTACGATGAGAACACTAAGATATTGAGTTAAACTAAACTCATAGCTATTTGTACTTTGATAGAGGTGAAAGGAAAACGAGCCATAGAATGAAAAACTAAAACCTATTTTTTAATTTTGATAATGGTTTTTTCTCATATATTATGTAAATAATAATACTTAGTTAATATGTGTGCAAGAAATGAAAGTGAGTATGTTCTGATTAGTTTGTTATCATTGTGCACATTTAGATGTTGTATACACTAGTTACGTATGGTAGTGTGTATGTATGTATGTATATCGTGTGAAGAAATGAGTACATGAGTATATTGATATTAAATTTATCCTTTAGCAGTGACAACAGAAAATTATTGTAGGAAGTATTAATTAGCCATTTATGTTGATGCAATCTTAACCTTACTGATTACTACTATAAAATGATATATTTTTAGATCTCTTACTTACTTTACGTAATCTTTTATAAACAATTAAAGTTTCCAGCTGTTTCGATTATTTGTCAGGCATCATGAGAACATGTAGAACACTATCACATTACAATATGTTTAAAAAAATTATAAACATACACATTTAAAAATGACAACTAAAACGTAATGAAAAATAATTTTTAACACATTAATTTTATGTTACTGTGAGTTACCATCCACTTTCATATTGTCTAATCAAATCTTGTAACACATAAAAATAATTCAAAACAATACAATTTTAAAAAAATAACTGTTAAAATTAAATAAAACAAGTTTAGTTATACATAAATCAATAAAACAATTATTAACAGTTGTTCTTAACATTTATTTAAAATATATGTATACAATTTTTCAACTGTTTTATGTATACATATTTTTATACTGTGGAAATAAATATATATGGATGTATGTGTGTGTGAGTATGACGTATGGTTCCAGCATAACTGAAATGCCTGGAGCAATTTTTTTAGTAACTTTGATTTTACACTACAAATACAATTCATTTTTTTTATCTGTCTAATAGAAGATTGGGATAAATACACATCCAGGGAATGCCTAGTAATGAGCTAGTAAATAAATAAATATTTGATGAGGAAGATGATATGCCAATGGGATGATGGGTGTGTAATATAAATCTTGTGTAAGAAAGAATATAAAAGTGAACTGCACAGTTTATAACGGCTGGCAGTCATAACAAGAGTTAATCAATTGGCTGTTCTGGTTATTTATATAGAATGAGGAATGAATAAGGCGAGTTATCAGGGTAATGCTTACTAAAGAGGAGAGAAGGAACAAGATCAATTAAAAGCAGTTATATATGCCTTTAACAGTATTTGGTGAGCAGAAGGATCACAAAGAAGACCAAGAAGAGAGAATTTACTTTAGTGTTTTTGAGAACATGCTGCATTAGGTAGTAAAGCAAATTTAGTTTTAAACATAATCAACTGACTGACAATAACGAGAAAAACAAGTATATGCTCTAAATATAAACAACTATATGGTCATATTAGGATTGGCTTGTGAGTAAGAAAGGCATCAGGTTTGTCATAATAAGCTACAAATTTAAATATTCCGCTCTACCTTATATTAAAGAAAATAAAGATGTTTTTTTAACCATGTGTAGGGAGAGAATTTTTGCGATGTTTGTTTAACATAAATTTTAAAATATTGTTCTTTGAATAGTTGGTATTCTTACTGTTAGACTTTTTACTCTATTATTTAATTTTACTTTATAAAAACTTTTTCCTTTGTGTCAATATTACAATTATCCATTGTACTCTCTCTCTCTCTCTCTCTCTCTCTCTCTCTCTCTCTCTCTCTCTCTCTCTCTCTCTCTCTCTCTCTCTCTCTCTCTCTCTCTCTCTCTCTCTCTCTCTCTCTCTCTCTCTCTCTCTCTCTCTCTCTCTCTCTCTCTCTCTCTCTCTCTCATTCTTTCTTTTAAACTTATTGCATTTAAATATTTTAGTAAATTGATAAACTATCCATATGACATTTAAATAAATAATTACTTTTCTAAGGTTAATGCATCATAAGATATTTTAAAATTGCTTGATGATGTTAATTGCTTTTTGGTGGATTTTAATTTGTTTCGGAAATTAATATTTATGAAAGTAAAAATAACGTAACCATTAAATAGTTTTCATAATGTAATCAGGAGAAAACTCATGTTTGATTATAGTTATAATTTGAGTTTTAGATGTTAATAAAAATGTTTATTAAAATATTGGATAATTTTTGTTTCAAGCCATTACAAATCCACTCATTCAGACTTATTTATCTTAGTCTTTAATACTCTTATTGCAGCACATTCAGTTTAAAAGTATACTGCAGCCGTCTATCTGTGCGCGCGAACCCTTCGCTACTATCTTGGCAGAAAACATACTGATGGGGAGCCTATGGTGAAAGTGAGGGTCTATAATCTATCACCGGCAACGAAGGTTTCGACTGAAAACACCTATGTTTTTAGAAAAGAGCCCCCGCACCCCCTCTCGCCTTAAAACCCAACCACCAGCTTGCGCGCACAGTTAAACGGTCGTACTATAACTTAGTGCTGTTCTCTCTTGAAGTGTATTAAAATACTGTAACCATATTATTTCACTAATAATTGTCTTGCACCTACTGACGGACATTATCATACCTATATTTTGTCAATGCATCCACCATTTATAATCCTGCTTATATATAATGGGATGCCAGAAACTTTATGGTGAAGCTTTTCTCTAAACCATAGGAACAACAACTTGACTTGTTAAAATACAATTATTTATGGAATTGATATTGTATAATATAATTCGTTTACATATTTGCAATTATCTGATCTTGCTGTGTTGCTGTGTTTCCAACCTTTTTTTAAACTTTGTTCTGTACTTGAGTCTCATTTTTTAAAGATATTATTTTGATGACCGAAGCCCACTACTGAAAGTTGTTATCTCTTTGTTAAAATTATTCTTTCTCTTTGTAAAAATAAGTATACTGTTTTGAAATTTCTATGGTTATGAAGGTACTCTTGAAAGATATTTGATTTGGAATTTTATTTTATTATTGGTTCGATTTCATCTTTGATCTGAATATTTTTAAGTGGCAATATAATGTCTTATTTCTATATATACATATCCACTAACTGTGGTTAGTAAGAGAAGAGCGCTTTGATTTTGTAAAACAATTTTATCACAAAACTTTCTTAATATTTTAAACAATTCATCAAGAAAGTGGTTGCCTTCAGAATGGAGAATCCAAAAAGAATCTTGAAATTTTACCAATTTACTCAAGAAAGTAATTAAAATCTTGATAATTGATCAATCCCTTCAATAAAAAATATAAATAAAAAATAATAAACAAATAAATTATATATGGATTTAGTGTATTCTGATAATTAAATTGGTGTCTGTTATATTGAGGTTATATAAACACTTGTCTTAAATGTTTGTTGTGTGAACAAATAATTGTATAAATTAACAATTAGATTGGAATTGCACATTGAGATAGCAGATGAAATTAAGATAAGATGTTTTAACTATGAAATGATTATACAGAATGAACTATTATATTAAAATCATGTTCACTGTAACGTTGGATAGCACATGATTTTACTGTTGGATATATTTTTGCTTGCCACTTTGAAGTTACATTTAGGATACTCCTTTTT
The DNA here is from genome assembly GCA_963513935.1 of Aphrophora alni. NCBI lineage: Eukaryota > Metazoa > Arthropoda > Insecta > Hemiptera > Aphrophoridae > Aphrophora > Aphrophora alni. The sequence goes on along the minus strand of OY740770.1, from coordinate 131,057,167 downwards.
GAGGGCAGTAGCACTATCCTATCTTCATATATACAGGATGGTGCAAGTCACTTGACACTGCTTTAAACAAAAAATACTGAATTTATTACAGACAATAGTTACAATTATTTTTATGTTTCAAACTGTTTTCCTTCTTCATTAATGCATCTTTCAAGTTTTCTGGGAACACTGTTACATATTCTATGGCATAGTTCGTTATCACTGTTCAAATCATGGAATGTATAGCATAAAATATGTAGTCTTTTAATTCATCAATGGTCTCTAGCTTTTTAAAATAAACAGAGTCCTTGATGACACTCCATACGAAAAAATCCATTGACATGATATCTGATGAACGTGAAGTAAAACTATTGTCTACATCTTGCTGTCAATTTGATTTTATAGAATTTATTTTTTTACCAACTGTCAAGTGACAGTTGCGCCACCCGTTATATTTGTTATGTTACTAAATGTGTGAGTAGTGAATAATATTATTGTTCCTAGTTTTAAATTGCACAAATAAATTTGTTTTTTTATATGCAATATTCTGAATAGACACACTACAACCTTATATACTTAAATGTCAAAACTCACAAAGGAAATAAAAACAAGATAAAATAGTAATTTAAAAATTTAACAAAAGAATACAGCAGAAGCTATTACTAGTATAAAATTTACCAAATACCCACACAAATAGACATGTACATTCACATCATCTGGTCACATAAAATAAACACAAAGAACGTATTGTATTTGGTTCATACATGTAACGTGAGACAGTTTGTGTAATAATTTGTTTTTCTTGTATTTTGTGTAGAGTGGGCACCACGTGGGTTAGATATCTCTCGCTGTTGTCCATAAATTTGTATCATTGTTTAGAAAGTATAATTTTATCTCGGCTACAAAGAGATTAAAAGTATTTCTTAGTAATTGACTATAACACCCAAAAGTGTATAATATCAGTTATTCCTTAATATAATTGAGTGAATAAATTTTTACATTTTATGAATAAAGCTAGAGTTCTACAAGTGGTTGGTTAGTGGTTCACACCTTATCAAGCTTTTATTTTGTTATTTCTCTTGCTTAAATAATTGCACTCCTCAATGGATGTTTTGAAAGCCATAATAGGAAGATTTCACTGAAGAATTTGTTTCACATGTCATTACTTTTACTGTTGCTATTAAATATACAATAAATATGTTTGCAATAGCACTTGTTCCAGCAACAGACAACAAATATCAACGTAACCATGGTGGAATTATAACTGCAAATACTCTTGTATAATATTTCTAATGAAAACCTGAAAGGGATCAATTCTATGTTTAAATGCATGTGGAGTGTAGGCAAATTGGGTAGGGTTCTTGGGCTCAATAAGTTGGCAAAAAAACAAGAACCAAACCCAGATTAGTTATACGGAAAAGCTACTTTCTGCTTGTAGTCCATCCCCCAACAGTTCTATTATAGAGGATTATTAGTGAGATCGAGTTAACTATAAACAATTGTGTTATCTTTGTTAGCTTTTCTTCAACTGCTACAAATAGCACTTTAATTTGCATAACAATTCCCAAAAAACTATTCCTCCCACTGTATGTACATCTGGTAATTCATCCAGTGCTGGACTAAGAGGGGTGGGGCTCAAGGGGTCTGGGCTCTGGGCCACCCACCAAGGTGGGCTTCCCACAAATATAGGGTAAGTATCACAAAATAGTTTTTGTGCATCACTAATTTTTATGTTTTATTGATATTACAGTATATTTAAAAATTGTTTTAAGTGAATAATTTATTTGGAACACCAAATAAATATTTACAGGGGAACACAAGGAGGGAAGGCCTAAAGGAAGACCTAGGGGTGATGAAGGGACAGCATCAGACAGGTAAAGTTGAGTGTTATTCATGCTCAGGACCATGATAGATGGGCAGTGGTGTTACAGTGAAGAAGAAGAAGTTTGACTTATGAGAAAATTCATTTTCCATCATCACGACTGAGCTGTAAGGAATATTTAAGGATCTTAATACCGTTTCTTCTGCTTTGTTCCTTAACTTGTCTGATCTAACATAAAAGTGCTTTCTCATCTGTCCAGGACATCTATACCCTAAATTTATAACATTACATATTTACATCCTGCTAAACCCTAGCATTCCAGTCTGCCCTAACAAGACTCCCTTTCTCTTGTCATCTACAGGGATTCGTTATCACAACCAGTGGCGGATCTACATTTTTAATCTGCCTTTTATTAACTTTAATATATTTCATTAGTAAATTAGTAAACAAAACATCCTGAAAACCTTTAATATGAAACACACGTTATTACTCCATAAATAACGTTAAACTACTGTTTTGGTTGCTTCATTATATGAAAGTCCTTTCACAAAATTTTCCCCCGTTCAGTCCACCCCCAAATAAAATTCTAGATCAGCCACTGACCACAACTATGGAATGGTGTTATCTGTTGTAATAGGACCTACTTCATAAAGGGAGAGTGGAATTGAAGTGGAGAATCTCAGATCTTCTATGAAAACCTGCATTTACATCACACCCTCTTAATTCCTAGAAGATTTTTTAGATTATTGTAATATGTTCCAATTTTTTCCAATCAATCTTATAAATCAGTAAATTTTGTTACACAGAAAATGTAAAGTGGCATAATTTCAGTTACGTTACTCATTTAAAAAATTTGTATTTCTCCATCTGAAAGAATGATAACAAATATATAAAAAATACATTTTAGTAAAATTTAGTACACTAAAGTTAGTTTAATACACTTCAGTAAACTTGCACAATTTTTAGTTTTTATAATATTAAATAAACAATAATTAGTAGCGTACAACCCAATGCATTGCTCACTGGTTATGTTTGCTTTTTCATTCATAAGAATAAAAACTTGCTTTATTATAGTGGGGGGATATTATAAAAATAATAAATAATGATCGAGTAGGATACTTTTGCCATTAACACAATGATTATCTTTCTCCATTTAAAAATAGAAATTAGAGTGCAGGAAAAGTTAGTGGCTATAATCATTAAATTTAATTAATTTGAAATATTCAAAGCAAGCCGAACATATTTGAACAAGGTTAAAAATAATTAAAATTTCAGAAGTGAGCAAGGAACCGTATAAAGGAGTGAGAGTGAAATGTCAAGCTCATCAAGTCTAGATTAGAGAGCGGTAGAAAGCGAATCAAGGACAGAAGGAACATCTGGACCCGGACTGGAAAAACTAACATAATCAATGTGTTGGACCTTTCACGTTTTTTAAAACAATATCTATGCAAAATCAAATACTTGCAAATACTTGTTAAGCTGATATGATTGGACACAAATCTCGTTTGGTGTTTTATGTTTTATTTGTATTAGCTAGTAATTGAATTATTTACGGGCATAGATAAGGTGGAGTTGCCGAAAAACCATTTCACACGCCCGTAATTTTGAAATTTGACTAATATTATTCCAATTATGTACAATGAATAGTTTAACTTCGTTTCCTGTTAATTTTGGTTAAAATAAAACTAATATTCTGATTACTAGATATTGATGATTTTATTTATTTCTAATTTTGAAGTTATGTTTTTAAATTTATGTATTGTAACAACTCTCTCAGAAAACACGTTTGTGCATCATTGGATGTTGGATGTAGATATAAAAGCTGGACAGAATGACCTATTGTAGGCCGTTGTAGGAAGTCCGAGTAAATTATTTTGGAAAATTGAAAATTAAGCTGTCGTTTTGTAATTTACATACAGATTTTTTTGATTAAAGAATTTGTTCAATGGTTTGTAAAACCGAGCTTCCACATAAATTAAAAAATATCTGTTTAAAATTAAAATATCTGGTGACTAGAAGTCTAAATATGCAACAAAAATGCTGTCAAATTACTCCATTGGAGATTTTATGTTCTCGTGGATGTCTGTCTTTCAATCAGCGGATAGTTAAATTTCTAAAATAGAAATTAAAAATAACTGTGTAAAATTAAGTAGTGATTTTACGTTTGTATTTTCAAAATTAAAAATTCACACACCATCTGAGCAGACTAAGGATTTTACCAATGAACAAGTTTGTTACGTCTAACTTTCAACTTTCACCAACCTGTTCTACAACTTTGATCTCAGATTTTGGCAACACTTGGCATAGTTTAATTCCCTAGTGAACAAAATTATGTAATTAAAAGTTGAGATTTCATACAAGTAGTATTATTTAAAAACATAAATTAAAAATTTGTAACTTTCTTCCCTTTAAATATAAAGTAAAGGGAATTTATTAATTACTTAAACGTATTAAAAAAAGAAAGAAAGCGTTCAGCCTTCATAAAAATAAAAATAACTCGCTCCATAAGTGATATGTTAGTTTCCGAGTAGATTGATTAGTGCTTACATATAAATTGGCAAACTTCAAGGTTGCTGATAACTCTTATGAAATGCGCTTTATCAGGAAAGTTTTACCTACCCTGAGAGGAAAGTCAGAGTAGTGTATTAATGAAGCATTTATGAAGTTTAAGGAAAGCCCTTTCGAACTACGAAAAACAACAAGAGTAATCCTTCCTGAAAAATGCATTGAAGTTGATGGAGACACTTTTGAGAATTTGCTGTAAATTTATTGAATAGGTTTAGAATTCTGGGTTTTCTGTTTGATTTTACTTTGCACTATTTTAAATAAAAATTAATTTAACCGAACATCTGTTCACTTTCTGTATACCTTATTTACACAGTTTTGTTCAGAATTAAATTTTCTACAATTTTTATTGTAACATTTGATCTGTTGGTAAAATAACAAAGTTATTGTTGGCCAAATGTAAAAAAAAAAAAAGTGTTTTTTGACTCCAATTTTTGAATTTTACACTGGTTTTCTCTAAAACTACTTAACTTACAGTTTTGGGACCTATTTTATTCAATTTGTCAGGTCAAAAACCATAAGGAACAATTGAATTTGCCTTTTAATTTACCCAGGGCACTGAATTCTGTGCGAAATCTTTCTCTAGCCGTAACTCGCTAACGAAGCATTTCCGGACCTATGTTTATATAACTTTTCTTCTTTACTTTTACATGTAGAATGAGCTCCCGAAGTTTCTGTATATCATCGTGAATCACCCTGTATAAATATGCAAATTTCAGTTTACCAACCCCACGATGAGTAATAACGAAATTGTCGTACATGTAATTTCGAATCCTGATGTTAAAAGCAAATATGGTAAAACAAAAATGAAAAAGCACTTATAATTTCACAAACAACAATTTATTGCTACAGCTGTTTCGCCGTTAGTCATCGTCAGACAACTTTATTATGGAATTTCACCGAGTACCGACTGTAGTCACACTCAATATGAAAATATGGTATTCGTATCATGTTGAGATCCGGTAGGGCCGAGTGGAAACTGTTTAATATATTAACATCTACGTCATAAAGTAATGATGTAGACAATTACGAAGAACAGAAAAACTGTGTAAACTTACACTACTGGATAAGACTCTTTGATCTACCACAACTTAACATTTCCTACAAGGCCCAAGCATTGGTATTACTTTTAGTGAATCTGCTTGTATTACATTGTCTGACGGGGTTCCATGATGTCGCCCGTGAACCTGTTTAATATATAATTCCCGAACTGGTATTTTTGATGTGCTAGAAACCAATTTTTTTAAATTTTCAAAACCTTGATTTTAATATTATTTTATCAAAATCGTTAGTGTAAGTTTTAAAAACTTAGAATAATGTTATGACTATATGGTAGCTTCTCAGTAATTGTATAGCTTCATTGTAAGGATGTGAGATATAGTTTGTACAATTTTTTTTTTATCTCTTCTTAAATCGGTCTGAACAGAAAAGCTATTTTAGGAATTCTGATACTTAAAAACTTTTATAAGCGGGGATAAAGTTTTATTATCGTAAATAATAGCGGATGGATATTAAATATAGACTAAAAAACTCTTTAAATAAAACATACAATCTTTAAAACTGTGTTTAAATAAAATGATCTTACATTAAATGACTTGTGGTCCAGAGAAGGTCAGTTTCGCAGAGGTATTGACTGTACTCGTGGAATGTGGTCGAACAGGTCTCCCATCAGGTAACAATGAGACCAGAGACCACTTCAAAAACATCCCTAGGCCCCACCACCATCTAGCCATTAACAAACCTCTTATATACTGTTTACATCTTTAACATTACAATGAAATTAATGTCTAGTAGACAAGTCTACCTTGGTCCCAGCGTTGGAGCGAGTTCAAGACTAGGTCTACATCAAGCGCTGTTTTAATTATTAATACGTTCAGTTTCTACACTGACAAAATCAATTTCTTTTCGTGTATTTTCGTCAATCCAATTTCCTGCAGTCAGTTTTTTCTTTTTAATAAACATATTTTCACAAAATAACCTTTGGCTATGGTTATGTTGGACCTAAGTGAAGAGAAACTACAGGAAGACCATTTTAAAAAGTTTTGATCTTTTATAGTAATTTCATTAAAAATAATAGTAAAACATATTTTAAATGATAAATTTGACGTCCAATCGAAATAAAATTTCAATTACTTTAAAGATTTTTTGTTCTCATTTCGAGGTTATGTTATTGGAAATTTTGGTTTTTAGTTATAACTCTCTTATTTTTTAAGCTAAAAATGGAATATCGACTGTTTCAAACGGCTGCCATTTAAAAATGTTTTGCTTTTTTATTTACATTAATAATTATATTCAACTAATAAGTGATAAATTTGACGCGTTCAAATAAAATTCTGATTACTTTAGAGCTATTTTGAGGTTATGTTTTATAAAGATTTTGTTTTTTGGTTATAAAGCTTTTATTTTTATCCCAGAAAATACTTTTCGGTATCAAAGCAGGTGTGAAAGCTGCACAAAATGTGTTGTTGTGGGCCAGAGAAACTACAGTCAAACGGCCGTCATTTCAATATTTTCCAACGATTTTTTCAATAATATTGAACTACTATCACAATCAAACTTTATAGTGCTAAATTTAACTGACATAAGAAATTTCAGGAGATTAGATTTTAGCCTATTATTACTGTTCTGTAGAATTAATTTGAATAATTAACCATTTGCTCGTGAATTATATTATCTTCATTCATTTTTTAAGGCAAAAAATGACATAAGGATATCTTTCCTTAAAAAAATGAAGAAAGGAACATAAAATGAAAACCTTTAGCCCTCGAATACTCTACTTAAAGATTAGAAAATAACAAGAGTTGGAGAGAGAGGAAAGATAAAAGAGAGGGATCTAACCCAAAATTGCATGGAAACTGTGTAGATTAAGCTAGGTTCCCTCTGGAATATCACGCCTGTATTCACTATAGATATACCCCTAACTTCCCGTTCCTTTACAATTTGACAATTTGTTTAGGTAAATAATCTTAAAATATCTAAAAAATTTGATGGATATACTTTAGGTTCATTTGAGATTTTCGACATTTTAGGGCGGTTAATGGTTAATATTCACTTTTTGACTATTAACTACAGACTCGAATATTTCGGGGAGATAGTGTCAAATAATTTCGATCGTTTAGGATTGGTATTTGTTTAAGAATATACCAGAAAATCAGAGCAATAGTTGTACACAATTATTTAACTTTTGTTTAGTTTCAAATACTAATTTCCTGAGGTATTAAAAACCTTAATTTCACATAAGTATTGAAACTATAAAGACAATAGTGTTAAATTAAATTGACACAGCTTTGTATATTATCGTTATTTCTTACATATGGCAACAAACTTAGGCTTGAATTTCTCTTTTCTTAAGGCTCTGCTCCACCTACGTCATATTGGATTCATCTCACATAAGAATAATGTTAGACTTGATGTCAATTTTCATTTCAGAATTATCGTTAAAAGATAATTTTAAAAAACACGAGAACGCGGATGTTTCCTTTTTTAAAAAAAAATTGGGATATCATCATTAGTCTTTGAATAAGTGGAGGGGACATTTGTAAATTGTTTTTCAAAATCGATCTTTATGAGTCAATTAATAACATTCTCGAAAATTTTTAAAAAGGGAAACACTTAGTGTTTTATTATCTATTACAATAAATAATCCTGCACTGTCTAAAATAAAAAGTAGAGCAGATAAACTGGATTAAATAACGTAATGTACACATGCGTACAAGGCTGCCCTCGCGTGGTTCCAAAGAGAACCAACCATTCGGACGTTAAGGTATATAACTTTTAGCATTGGTGAGTTTGGTTTTTAAAAAAAGTTTACAAATATTACTAAAACTAGCAACACGTTAATTCATGAAACAAGTTGCAACATTTTATATAACGTAAAATATAACCTTTAATGTTAACTATTTTTTCACTACACTACTATGAGTTCAGCTGTTTTCGTTATGTGTTTACAACCTGAGAAACATCATATTTTCAACAGCTGTCTGATTTTCCACTCTAGAGTGGAAAATGTTATTTTCTGCACTAGCAGATGATGTTGAAAATAGCTGTGGGAAACTAAGATGCGTTGAAAAGCTCTTGTGTATTCTAGTAAATTACCAAGATTAAATAAAAAAAAATTAATTTAATGCATAATAGCAAACCAATATGTCCTCTACAATAAATCCACCTGAATTAAATTTTACATAGAAAAATAATCAGCTGTAAAATATCCTTTAACATATAGGCCTAAAATATGATTTAAAAAACCTCTAGTGTGTTCTAGTAAACTACCAAGATCCGTTTAATTTTTTTTTAACGATGTCTCGTTTTTATTCCGTAGTGTAGTGAAAAGTATCGTTCAAAACACGAGCGAAATTGTTTTGCATATTCTCGACCATATTTGAAGTGCTTGATAAATCTCGCACTTCAAACATATGGTCTCGAACATGCAAAACCCCACTTTCCACTCTTGTTATGAAATATACTATTGTTAAACATTACGATTAATTAATTTCTTTTATATTATTACTCAGGTTTTTTAGTTCTTATGTCTTGTTTTATAAAATATCCATAAAAATTCTAGCGCAACCTCCCCCCTTACATTAATGAATACAGAACAGATTTGGACTTTTGTATTAATTTCTCATGGAAACTTCCTCAGAGGAAGATTAACAAAATTACTCGCTGGAGGGAGATGTAGTAAATATTATAGTGAAAATTAGCAAATATTATCAGAACCATAAAATATTACCAAATAGCCAGTGATAAAAAAACAAATATCTCAAGAGTACAATTTTGAAGATAATTGTTTAAAGGTAAATTGTGTGAGGTGTCTGATCGTCTAGGAATAAAACAGACCCTTAAATCTTACGATTAAAGTAGGCAGTAAAGAGTAGACTGAAATAAAACTTGTATCGAGCAATGGTAGGTCTAGAAGATACAAGTAAATTGCATTAGTAATGCTTGTATATTCTATACATTATGGAGTTGAGCTGAAGTCAAACAGTGAAGTTTTACTTTAATAGGTTAATCGCGTAGAAACTGATAGGAAAAGAAAACCAAGTCGAAGTTCTTTTGTATTGCACTCATAATGGTTTAAATTGCCACTGAAATGAACTGTTCTGTCATTGATGGTCGTTTAATTTGAATGAAATCGGAATTAAATATACTAGGGTGTTTGTTTACTACTTATTTTAATGGTTGATCTAATATGTAGATTATGGGGTTGAAATTCAGTTTCCAACCGGGAATATTATTTCAAATCGATAGTAAGACAGCAGTGTCACCGGACGCAGAATTTCAAGTGAATAAACTATTTAAACAATTTTAAAATCGCCATTTTGAAAGTGGTTTAAACTTCCCAAATAAGATATAAATAGCTTCTTCAGAGTTCTGTATCTTAGACGATGTTGATGAGGGTAGTGTTTATAAGTAAGTTACTCAACCCTGGGAAAACCCTTGTAAAAGGGCTCCGTTTTCGACACTGGATTTGCCCCCAGTGCTATTCAGCCTCTGGTACTGATGCCACAACATCTTGGCTTAGGGCATCTCTCCTCTTAGTTGGGAAATTTAGTGAGAAGTTGGGATACTTTTTCAAGCCTTCAGGATACTTGCTATATATATATATATATATATATATATATATATATATATATATATATATATACAGTGTGGTTCAAAAATATGCGACGTAGTTTTGAGAAATGATTTATGGTATTAGAATAAGGAAAATCAAAATTAAGTCAAAAACGCTTCGTTATCAGTCGACAATTTTGTGTTTTTTAAGAAAAATAACGATAACTTTGAAAATTGATAAGATTGTTAGTCGAAAATGTTTAGACATTTTTCATGATACCTTTTACTAATATTCCAAGAATCAAATTTTTATCTTATAAATTGTCAAAATGGAAGCCGTTGAAATGTATCTAAAACCAATAACTTTACAAATGTAAGTGGCTGCCATTTTGAAAATTTATAAGATAAAATTTTGATTCTTTTTATATTGGTAAAATGTAGTATAAAAAATGGTTACACATAATTTCAACTCGACATTTTTGTAATTTATAAAATTATAATTATGTTTGGAAAAAATAGAAAAAGGCCAAAGTATGGATTATGTTTATATAAACGTTTTTCATTATACAACCCTGATTAAATTATAACATGTATTTTTAAAACACTGTATTTGATGTTAATATTAAACTTCAATATAACAGATTCCCTAATAGCTAATTGTTGCACAAATCTATGTGCAAAACAACCAGCACACATATCACAAGTCAGCTATGGTTATTGTCAGTTCTGAATGGATCAGTTAAATTGAGTTACGACACTGGTTGTAGGCGCGGTTCCACGGTTCATCCTAACAAAGGTTTCCCGACTTGGCAAAGTCCATCAAGTTGTATTGTTATACTTAGCATAAATCCAGGTAAGTTGTTATTAAAAGCTTGAATACAATGTAGTCTTATTCCTTCTAAAGTAGGCATGGATTGTTTATTGATACTGACACTAGAGTGTGTCTCATTCGTATGATCTCATTGTTTAGACGTGTATTTGCTTTTCAATTACGAGGGAAGATATTTTGATGGTTTTAAAAATGTTTATTGTTCTTGACTTGATCAATCTCATGTCTTCAGGGGCTTACTAATTTGGCAATCCTAAGATCTCCTAGAAGATCTAGATCTTTTTCATGTAGGTTAGATCCCTATCTATCTTATTATATCTTAGGTTATCTTTCTTATCAGGTCTCTCTTGACCAAATCTTGTTCCTTTCTGACCCTGACGCTATTGGGCTATTCGAGAGCAAGGTGACTTATTTACTTACCCAGTATGCGAAGTGTAGGCTAAATATGGTAATAGTAATAAAATCGACCTCAATTTTTCAGGCCTCAGAAAAAACAAAAAAATGAACTTTGACATACCACTTGTCCATCCGCATTCTGCATCTAATGGTACTACCTTCACCTCTTTAAGATGACAAATAAGGAATTTATGCCAAAAATATTATTTCTAACCTAACCTCTCAAGAGATTGTAATATTTGTATAATTAATTACAAGATCCGGCACGCCCGAGTCACTGAGGTGAGCGTAGCAAGTGGAAATTGTTTTAAATATAGGCCTACACATCTACGAGTTCCTTAAAACCTGTGTAACACTGTTTTAAATCAACTTACTCTACACAAAGACACGTTGATCTTAATGATGTGTGAGTTCGAATTAAAATACTCGGTGAATACGAGTATCAAAATCCTCGGAACATTCCGAGTAATAAAATCCTCGGTTTCGTATTAAAATATTCGGACAAAATCCTCGTAACTAGGAACAAGGAGGTAATGTGCGAGTATGAAATAAAATCCTCGGACAACGTTATTCGTTATCGTTGTGTCAATTCGAAATAAAATGCTCGATGTTTCTACTTTGGTTACATTAGTTTCTAAGCTGATTTTTCACTACAAATTAATTATTAAACACTACGATTTTGAGTTAAAATGATTTAGATTCTGTAACAAGTTCAATTTAAAATAACAATAATATTCAATTATTTCCACATTAACAAAATGTAAATTAAATTATTATTTAATTGTTATTATTTATATTTAAATAAATATTAATAGGTTACCATCTTTATAAAAAAATATAGTAAATTAACTTATTTCAAATAACAACTTTATTATTAATGTTGGTAATAATTGTACTAACGTTAAATTACTGAATTTGTGTCGAGGCAGGATAACATTTAATTACGTATTACAAGTGTCAATCACATATTGTTTCAAAAAATAAATACTTGGTGGATCAGTCTAATAGAGAGAACGCAAAAGTGTAGGTTTATCTAAAACGGTCTGATTGGTAAAGCTGAGTTCGAATCCGATGCGCAAAATTATTCTGCGCAGATACTCGATTTCGAAATAATAATACGAGTATTGAAATCATTTGAAACCGAGTAATTCGATTATCCATTTCACCCGAATATTATCATCGCTAGTTGATCTACCAATGCAAGAATCGTTTCTTACAAGGTCAAAGAAACCAACTTTGGTTGTTAAATTTAGACGATCTGTTTGTATTATGTACATCGTATGGTAGGGCTGGGTAAGTACCATGATGACACAATCAACTTGTCTTTAAGCCAATGATGACAGAGACATTTTCTTCTTTAAACAAAAAAAGGAGCGGGATAATGTTCAATCTCATATCGAAGTTCCATCTTGAATTTTATTCCCCTAAAAATTAACAGAACCAAAGGATGTCCAGTTTAAACTCGATTATATTTCATTACGTCTATACGCGTGCGTTTTACGCAGTTACACACAAACGCGTGTAGCAATTTTTATGAAATTTATGAATGACATTCTTTGCACTTTTTATAAATATCAATTTTGTTATTAAAATGGCAGCTAATCAAAATAGTTACAGCACCGTACAAGGCAGGGACGTTGATATTAAATAGATAAAACAAGCTGATGGTTTATCATGGTGCTTACCCAAATCCATTATACAAAGTAATACAAGCGGATCATCTAAATTTAAAGACCAAAAGTAGGTTTTTTGGGGATTGTAGGAAATGTTAAATTGTATTAGTAGATCAAGGAGTCTTATCCAGTAGGGTAAGTTTGAAGTTGTTACACAAGTTTAGGTATTGTGATCATAACTTTCTAGATGTCAGTTAGGCACTAAAGGACCTCGTAGATGTATCTTAAAAGTATGAATTCGCTTCGCTCGTGTTTGTTTTGGCCCTGGCGGGCCTCGATGGAAGTAGAGATCTTAATGACAGCGGTAAAGTTTCAATTTCGTTAATTTGTCAATTATTTCTGAACATTAATACTTTTTACTTATTTACTTTTTAGGCATTTGGGTTATTAATTTTTACATTTCAAGAACATTTGAACGAAATCAGTAGCCTACAGACGATTTTTAGAAATTACGTAGGCCTACTTTATTATCAACTGCCGATTTTTAAAATTTTTATCGATAATTTACGTACCGACATTTTGACAAAAATGGTGACCAATGCGTATTATTTGGGAACTTAGAGGGTAGACATGAAACAAATTTGATCAAAATCATTATAGCAGATTTTGAGAAATGGTAGTCTAATGTTGTGTTTTTTATGGAGCTTTCACAAATTTTGAAGTTAAATGAAGAAGCGTTCTGATATATGGCCGAAATATGTCCACATGCAAAAAAACAAACTCGACACTGGTTAACCTATCACATAAGTTTCTCTATATTACAATATATTTGGGAAAAAATACATAACTAGTACTTGAAATTGATTTTTGATTTGTTTTCTTAAAAGAATTGGGCGTGCAAATGAGTTATTGGGAGATGGATGTAACTGTGTCCTGAACTAGGAGTGGCATGTCGACGTAATTTACGTGGCTGGTGAGGGCGCGATCCGATACAGACTTCATGTTGTCTCTGGAAATAAAACCAAAACTACATTGTGACTGTGGGAGTGAGCAGTGCTCTGGTCTCTACACTAGTTGGACCACTTTATGTGCGTATTAACGGCGAAACTGATAATACTTTGTAATTTATTCGCTTATTGAAATGTAAAGATTAATAAGAGGTAATGTGTTAAAAAAAAAAAAGATTAACTTAATTCAATCTCAAGTAATTCTGTTTTGTAAATCCTTTTAAGCGTGTTTATTTAAAAAAATATATTAGTCACTAAAAATTTGACTTAAGTTGAAACATTGCTTTTTAAGATTAACTTCAAAATTTATGTAATTATAAAAACATTTGGAAAATACAATAAATTCCATTTGTGGATACTGTTTTGAATCTTGTTGGTTCTTACCTCAGTATAAATGTGTATAACTTACCATTCTGAGTAAGTTTGGTAATGTCAAAAAACTCTGTTTTTTATTTTTACTGATTTTCACGTTAACTTCAAGAAACCGAAAAAAAAGAAGATATTTAACATTCTCTGTTTGAAGTTATTTGTTAATGATGGAAGTTCAATTTTATTATTATACATTTTTCGGACATTTGCCATCATTTGTGTGTTAAAAATCAAAACACTTTTTAACACACAAATGATGGCAAATGTCCGAAAAATGAATAATAATAAAATATTTAACATGTCGTCCCTCCGTCTTTGTCGTCTGTACGTGAGCACAGTAGCGTGTTGAAAAAAAAAATCGGATAGAAAGATTAAATTTGGGATAGAGGACTATAATAGTGTGTTTATCTAGATTTATATTGCAATTCAGAAAAAAAAATCGAATTAAAATGTTAAAATGACAGCAATTTTAATTAGTTTTATAAAGGCTATGAGTACTTACAGACCAAATATACAATTTTCAAAAGTAACGTATTACTGACAATTGAATATACTGAAGGCTTTTCTGATTGGAATTGTTATTAATAATTTATTTTTATATTTGTGTTTAAGATATGAAACGAGACAAAAATATTGAATATCGTAACAGCCAAAGAAAAATTCAAAATGACAAACAAAGAAAACAAATACTTTTGTAATTCCTCGACAAATTAAGTACGGAGCTACGATAAAAAAATATGACAATTAAACCAGAGGTTGGAATAATAAGAGTGCCCGTGTTTGCGTCTCCTTGGGGGTTTAACAAAGTTTCGGTGTTGGTAAGAAAAAGTGGCATGATACGATTATTAGGGAAAGCACTCCTAGATGGGAAAGCACCCCTAGAAGGGAAAGCACACCTAGAAGGGAAAGCACACCTAGAAGAGAAAGCACACTTAGAAGGGAAAGCACACCTAGAAGGGAAAGTACCCCTAGAAGAGAAAGCACACCTAAAAGAGAAAGCACACCTAGAAGGGAAAGCACACCTAGAAGGGAAAGCACCCCTAGAAGAGAAAGCACCTCTAGAAGGGAAAGTACCCCTAGAAGGGAAAGCACACCTAGAAGGGAAAGCACACCTAGAAGGGAAAGCACACCTAGAAGGGAAAGTACCCCTAGAAGGGAAAGCACACCTAGAAGGGAAAGCACACCTAGAAGGGAAAGCACACCTAGAAGGGAAAGCACACCTAGAAGGGAAAGCACCCCTAGAAGGGAAAGCACCTCTAGAAGAGAAAGCACACCTAGAAGGGAAAGCACACCTAGAAGGGAAAGCACCCCTAGAAGGGAAAGTACCCCTAGAAGGGAAAGCACCCTTAGAAGGGAAAGCACGTGATCTTTGACACGGAAGCTAGATTTCCTGCGGCAGGTACTCGATTTGCTGACAACACATCAGCCTGAGCCTACAACGGGTTGTTGCGCTGACGATATATATATATATATATATATATATATATATATATATATATATATTATATATATATACAGGGTGTTTAAAAAAAGGTTTCGGGATTAAGAAACTTATTCTTCAATACTAATGAAAAAGTTTACGTGAACATATTTCTTAAAATGCCTGATCTACCAATACAATTTAACATTTCCTACAAAGGCCGGAGAAACTAACTTTTAATGATTACTTCAGAGGATATACTTCTATTACTTTGTATGATTGGTTATGATGGCGCCCATTAACGGGTTTTTTTTGTTGAACAATCACGTCTTTGCCTTGGTACTGTACTGTACCTGTTAAACATGTGACAACACGTCACTTGCTGCCTGCACTGCACATATTCTGTGTAAATATGTGTTGTTTTAAAAAAGTACTTGAAACCTACAAAATATACGCAGGCCTAACATAACCTAAAACAATAGCACTGTGATTGTATAAATAACAGGTTCAAGCACAATATTCATTCATAGCATATTACCAAGTGTTAAACAACCCAAATCACAGTCGAAAAGTTTTAGTTATACACAAACGGAAACAAAATAACAGCGATAGTAACGGTTAGCTTAAGTTGTAGAGTTGAAAAATCACTGATCACTGTTTATTACCATTTAATCACTAATAACAGTAATGATGCTTTTACAATCGCTATAGCAGAATCGCTGACCATCACCAGTTGTGTTGCACTTCTGTGGTGATCTTCACATATCGACGCAGTCAATAACCATCATTCAAAAGTGTCACCTTTAGGCCTACTTAATATCTGTGAAAACTAAACAGAACTTATTTCACAGTTTAGATTTATCCAAGATAATGTTGGCAGTAGAAAATTATTGTTTATGTTGTAGATGAATAAATAATTGAACATGTTTCTTGAACATGTAGGTAAACAACATAGATTGACATCTGTAACTCGTAACTTCGCTTGGTTGCGTGTTCCGATGCTATTTGCGTATTGGTCATTGCAAACAACGAATCAAGAATGTTCAAGTCTATAGCTTTATTTAATTACATAGCTTTGTTTATAAACGCCTACGAAATTTGCATATTTATTGAAATGTTTTTGAAATCATTATTTAATTATATGTATGCACATTTTTAGCATCGAATTATACAGTGTATTTTTCTAATATCTCTATAATGTACTAGATTGAAACGTTTCATAAACCTTGCAGTTTGGTAGTTATAGTGATTCTTCCATAATATGATGTAAGGGACCATCCTACACTTTAAAAATAAACTAATAATTTTTTCGAAGGAAAAGTATTTCTTTTTGTAAAGTTTAAATTGAAAAACAATGCAACCGTTAAAGGTTTCACTGCTATTCTCTGTTTGAAGTTATTTGTTAATGATGGAAGTTCAATTTTATTATTATACATTTTTCGGACATTTGCCATCATTGTGTGTTAAAAATCAAAACACGACGTTTCGGGAATAAGAATCAATTCCCGTTATCAAGTGACTAAAAAGTGTTTTTTGACTTCTCAGTTTTAGCTCTGAGATGCATGCTTAGATATTAAGGTTGGTGGTATTCTTATTTAATTTTACTTCTTACATAGGCTTAGTTTCTAGGTTCATGTTTCTTTAGTTTTTAGTCACTTGATAACGGGAATTTATTCTTATTCCCGAAACGTCATGTTTTGAATTTTTAACACACAAATGATGGCAAATGTCCGAAAAATGTATAATAATAAACAAGTTATCACTGCTGTTGAATAGTCGTGATATCAAAAGCTGCAATGTGTAGGATATCAAAATGCGTCCTCGCTAATCGCTACGGAATCTTTACTAGTTAAGTGTAACGATCGATTATAGTAACTAACACATACTCTACTAAGGATGTGGTTTACCGTCCTTGTTTTATTATTCAGTGTAATACAGAGTGGCAAGTGAAGCGGTAATCAAGTACAGGTCGTCATTTTGGCAGTACGGTTATATATTCTCGTATCGTTTAAAAATATACTAATTATTAATACAAATAAAACGTATATCTTTTGGTAAACTTAAAAATTTGCAACCGTTAAAGAGTACAAATGATACAGTTTTATTAAAGAGCACCTCATATTGTCGTGTAGCACATCGAAATATCTCGCTGAATAGCTAAGGCAAGTGGTTATGCTCAATGATTAATTATAGAGTACTAATACATACTCTACTGAGGAAGAAGTTTTCATCCTCTTATTAATATTTAGTACAGTATAGATTGGTAAGCGAGCCGGTTATCAATTATAAATCCTTATTTTTGCAAAGCAGTCAAATATTGTTGCATCTAATAGTTTTTTTAAATATGTATTGTGTCATTAAATAGTGTCAGTGTAATAGTGATTGTACGCTTAATTAAATGAGTATGGAAGCTGTTAGTCTCCAATGTTAGTTACATAATTTAAAACAATTTTCATAAAAAGGGGATTCAATGAGTCTTTAGTGAACTAAGTAAGTATGTTTAAAGGTTTAAAAAAATTATTTTGGGGTTACTAGCCATATATTTGCTAAACCAACCATTTGTCACAAATTTGGTGTAAATCAATTTAGCCTAATCACGAATCCAGTTACTTTCTAAGAGTGGTCATCAGCAAACAATACAAATGTATTCATGGGTAATATGGCTCAAATATTTACAAAATGTATTTACTTATTATATTGAGATAGCTTTTGTTCAGTTTCTATATGTCATAGTTCACCACCCACATCTACTGTCTCATGGCATATCTCAGCGGGAATACAACAATGGTACCACCCATCTAAAACTAAACTTTAATATTAAGTTTGTGACCTTATCAAACTGATAAGAGTAGATGCCACCTCAAATACTCTCTCTAAAACTTTAAATTATATACAGGGTGGATACCAAAATTGTTCTAAAATTTCAAGGGTTTATTCAGTTTGTGTAAACATATTTCCTAAAATGGTTAGTTTTCTATTTAGCCACCATTTTGCGTTTTTAACAAAACAATTTTTTTCTTTTTAATGGTAAAGATATGAAATTGACATTTTGCATGCTACTTATTGTTTGTAAAGACACAATTTGACAAATATAATCAATCGATTTTCTTTACTCATTTAAAAATGGCGGCTTTTTAACGTTGAATGTCTCAAAAACCGTTAATTAAAAAAATATTTTACATTTTTAACGACAAAAAAGAATGTTTATTTTTTATTTTTCTCTCGCTTAAAAGATAACCGAGTTACCGACAAAAACTCAGAAACTTAAATCTTGGAGTTGTCTACAACACCTAAGGTTAGCCCACAACCAAAATTTGAGAAAGACAAAATAATGAATCATTTTGTTTTTAATGGTAAATGTTTTTTTACAAAAAAATGAATGAAAAATTAAATCTGAAAAAAATTAGAGGAACTCTTCAAAATGGCGGCCCTCGTTCAAAATACATTCATATAGCCGTCTTCTCCTTGACTGTCGGACTCTTTCTAATATTCTAGTTATCTGACGAAAACTTTAAATCAGATTCAGAACTTTTAAGCGTAGTTCTTCCACAATATCCAATGGGGTGGTGTATACGAATATCTTTAAATGACCCCTTAGGAAAAAGTCGAGGTGACCTCGTGGCCATGATTTTATTTTTCGTATTTTCTTATCTTTCACAGTTTACTCAGAAGTAAAACAGGGGTCAGATCGAGCTTCTTAGTGGCCACAAAATACGACCATTCTTTCTAATCTAACAGAAAGGAAACTTACCCTTATTGTCCATTACGTATGCGGTTTAAAATTTATTTTTCGTTCAGTTTTTCCGATGTATAATTTTCGGACTAAAATTATCATAGATATAGTTAATTCACAATGTATAAACGTAAATGTTACTAAATTATACCAATAAATGAGACCTTGTGCATGATTTCAACGGTCTGGAATATGTATGTAGTTTTGAATAAGAAATGCAATTATTTATTTATTGTTCTTTATGTTATTATAGCTATTTATGGTGTTAGCGTATTTCTGGTATTTAAATTCTAACTATTGCAGTCTATTATAGAAACACCGACATCCTGAGGTAATTATATGTTCATTTTTCCAATAAGAATGAATCTAAATTATTGTACCAATGCGTTGAACAATTTTAGTTAGTGCCAACATACTTTATGTATTATAATAGTGCCAATGGTAAAAGAATAACTTTGTATAAAAATCACAAATGTATAAACTTTTAATACAATTTTAAATCTAGGTATGTTTTTATAAACCATTCGCCAATAGTATTAACCAGAAAAGTGTACTCGATAAATGTCAAAAACTTTTCTTCCTTTTTTGATAAATCTTGGTGGGAGGGATAATATCACCTTTGCGTTGTACATCAACTGAAAATGTTTCTTTTTGTGCACTTTTAAAATCTTCATCCAATTTTATCTTCTACGATAACTTATTAAAGTTATTTTTTTAAACTGTTAAAACAGAAATTCAAATTGAATATTAGTCAAATTTAACATGTTAAGTAGATTTTGTTAAATATGATTGGATACATAGTTGTATAATTTCAAAATGGTGACCATTTGAAAAGAGTTTTCGTTAGTTCTTTGTTATGTAGGAATCGAAATACGCTCATTTTGTGTAACTGACGAGTTACACAAGAGTTGATTCATACTCTCGAAACATCGTTTTTAGTTTTTATATACAGAAATGATGTTAAATCTCCAGTTAAACCTATTATTAATATGAACGATCCATAATTATCAAATAAATTTAAAACCAGGAAAAAAGTTTAAAAACATCTTCCATTAAATGCTGGTACTGGAATGATCAGTGAAACATTTAAAAAATCGTCCATAACGTAAAACTATAACGTAACTATAAAATAGCTAATTTTTCAAAATCTGTTTTATCGATACCGTTTACATTTTAGCAAAATGTAATATTGAATCATACAATTGTTCAAAATTAGAGCTAAAAGAAAATTATGGTTCAGAAATTGGGGGGGGGGGGGGGGACTTATTCCTCACAAAAATCACGAAAAATCAGCGGCACATTTTTAAAGGGACCGTGACTAATATTATTTTTTGATTTTATAAATGGATGTGTGATAATGTTTTTGCATTATCACACAAGGGTTTATTATAAAAAACAATTTTAAATAAATGTAAAACTTAGAACAATGACAACAGATCACGTGATTATAAATGTAAACGACAGAAACAAATATAGTTGATAATGATTAATGAATTTAAATTTGAATTGAGTTTGTTATCTCATCAAGGCGCAGCCTCATGCGTTGAGGTTAGAATAATGACAAAACTCATTTATATATCTCATGTCTATGCGACCAATGTAAATCAAGTATAGCATTGTGGGAGGTAGAGATGTAATTACAATGACCTGAACAACTGGGGATAAACGACGTTCGCTCAGCTCCAGTCGGGGTTAAACTGCAACAAGTAGATTGCACATTATCAAGAGGCGATTGTCGGATTAAGTACAAAATTGGTTCCAAACCGTATCCCTGTGGCGTCATATTTTCGGTGGAGGTAGGCAGCGATTGGACGATGGGAGTGGCAAAGTTGAAGCAACTTTTACTCTGGACCGGGTAATAAATAACGTTGAACTTTCCCAATTTTGTTTCGCCATGTCTGTGAGGACTCGACACGCCGGCCATAAAATAGCAGTACTCCATTGCTCCATTGTTCTTCCAGCGGTTGAGTTATACTCTCTGGATAGCCAAATTATTCAACAGCCAATCGCTGTGCAGTTTTACGTGACAATATTTTCAACGTTTATTATTATTATATTGCAAAACCTTGATGTTTAATCACACGCGGAGGTTGCAACTGGACTTTTATGAGTTTAATGTGATTGATTGTACAGTACAAGCAACGCTTACAAAATCGTTAAATTAAGTATATTTAATTGATAAATAAAACTAATTTCCAGTTCAAAATCAAGTTTATTGTACAAAATAAAATATTCAATACATTTAAGTGTTCTTACTACCATGAATCATGAATTTTTGTTTACCAGATGATTTTGAAACTATAGATTTTAACGAATTTCTAATGTAGAAATTGTGAGCATTGAAGATCATGAAGTTTTGTCCACCTACTCATTGGAGTATTTTGTCACCTATTATTTTCTACGTTGTTTTAATCATATTATGTCAGTAGTTTTATTATTTTTAATACAGTGTCTCTGAGAAGAAGCTATCACCCCCTCTTATTTTTAAAATATTGAATTCTGTTTGTGTCAATCTCTTTAGGTGAGATGGATAGCAAGGTTTTAGGTTATTTTAATTGAAACTGGAAAGGGGGCTATTCAAAAATTTCAAATAGCACGTATAGGTTTGTGATACCAAATTTTAAACAGTTCTATGAGAGAAGAAAAATGACAGAGATAATTAAATTCTGAAAACCCAAAACAAAATGACGGGCAAAAGAGTTATTTTATAAATGAAGCTAGATTGGTATTCGTAGTATACTTTGTAATGCGACAAAAAATGATGTAGAGTTTGTTGCGATATATTCCTTTTAAGGTCTTTAGAGTAGCAAAAATTCTTGTTTCGAATGTTGTCTATCTGTCTATCTGGCTTCTATAGTCTGTAAAGGTGTGAACCTCCAAACATGTTCAGCCGATTTTAATAAAATTTTGTATGTACGTATGTAGGCGAGTTTTTTTGATAGCGTAAATTTGGCGATAGATACTATAAAAAAACATTACGGATTTATCATATTTTATTCAAACGTAGTCAAACAAAATGTGTTGGGCGCCATCTCTTCAAAAACATCTGTTCGTAAGTTATCGGTACAAAACAACAACAAAATTGATCATTACGATGTTATAAAATAGGTAATTACTTAAAATTGGGTGAAAGTAATAAAAGAGTCAAGTTTGTGCTGAAATCACAAGACTTTAAGATTTTTGTCTATGGCGACATTTAAGTAGCTAATGTATTTGTAAGAATATAAAGAAGGGGACTAGATACTAAGAAGAGGCCTCAACCTTGTTTATCTTTCAAGTCCTAGAAATAAATTCAAATATAAATCGGGAAGGTAAACCCAAAATCGCAGGGTAAAGTCAATAATACATTTTCCTGTATAAATGATTCTATATACAGTAATTATTAATGTCTTAGTAACTAGCGAGATCTAGTGTTAAGTTTGAGTGTTAGCAGAAATTTTAAAGTGTTCAGATTTCCGTAACGAATTTTAAAGTTAGCTGACATGTTGATGAATGGAGAACATTTTCAAAATTTTCATTAAGTGTTTTAAATTCGATGACTTATTAAAGAACCCACTCCCCATATAAAGTTTATGATATGATCAATCGTTTGCGTGGTAACAATAGTATCCACTATAAAATTTACACCCTGTATAATTTAGGTTTAACTACTATATACATAAATAGTAATTAAACTTCAACTGGCGATCATATAAAAATAATTTTTCGCTCGATTATTCTTATTTAGAACCTATATAGCTCGTTCTATGAATCTGGCGGATTACAAATATCAATGCCAAGATCAAGGTCGTCAAATAAGCGAAAACACCAATCATGTTAGCATATTACTTACATGGCTATAAATATATATTTATTTATGTAAAGGCTAGTGAAAGTACGTACAGAAGTGTGTTATGAACAGAACCAGAAGTAGATTAGAAGGAACGATGTTGTGATATGCATCGTTGAGCAAGACCAGTGCTATAACAAACCACAACCTCTAACTGTAAAATAAACAAAATCTTATAGTTTTATTAAATCTTTTATTTAATCTTAATCGTAATCTTTGTATGTCTTTAGATACATATCATTAGAGACTTATGAATAGTCATCTATAGATATGGTTCTGCATACAGTAGAATCGCTTTAGCTTTGCTGTGTTTGTTGGGAAACTACGCTGAGAAGCTTCGGAGAATACATAGGAGTCAAAAACATCCGCCTAACAGAAATTATCAAGTGCCATCGTTGATCTTTTACTTCTTTAATTTATGTAGAAATAATGCAATATATATATTGTAACGTTGAGAAGCCCTAAGTAAAAGCTTTGTCCAATTCAAAATGTTTAAACCTTGTCAGTTAGAAATAAATGTCAAACATAAACGTCACTCCAACACATAATAAATTTTGTTAAAGGATTTCTAAGGAAACAATACTTCGAAACTACAAAATTATTGAAAGGGCGAGGGCAGCGTGACAAATTAAATAGGAAGAGTTGAGTTATGTAATGTGACAACATGGGAAATTAGAAAGTTTGTGTACGCCCAAGTTAACAAAAGAAAAAGAGACAAAAAACTAGGCAGAGGTACGTTGAACTCAGCTAAGAAACAAGATTTAACGAACTTTGAAAGACGGTTAGAGTTTGAAAAATCAAATCCAACCAACCAAAAAGAAGCGTCATCCAGAAATAAGCGAAGAAGGGGTAAAACGGGAAAACTCTGCGTAAGAATTCAAAAATCAAAAAAAGCAGTGAAGAACGAGCGTCGCAAGGGAGAGGAACTAGGAACAGGGCGAAGTTCGCCAAATCGTCGTAAAGTTGAAGAAAAGTTTTAAGTCATCGAATTATATTAAAATCATCGTAAAGTTAAAGAAGAGTTTTGATTAATTGACCAAGAATTCAAGCAACAGAGTGAGGTAGTTCAAGCTTCGAGATCGTCAAAGTGCCTATAAATTGGATTAAGTTTCTTGTGATATCTGCCATAAGTTCGAGGGATCATCTCACCTGTAGAACTCCAAGAAGACATCATTCCATGCTACTGAACCACGATAAGTTATCTGATTAGTTATTGTAGTTTTTACTTCAGGTTACCAAAGAAACCACGCCCCACTTTAAATAAAATCTGAGCTAGGCCGAGAGCCATTTAAACTTAAATTTTCAAAGAGCAATCAAAGTAACTTCATTATATAATTGGTAAATTATACCTGGCGCCCAACAAATCAATAAAACAATTGAGATATTAAAATATAAAGACTAAATTAAAATTACAATTAATGATACGATTTTGATGCACCTAATAATAATAATAAAATTGCTATGTTCTAGAATTAAGTATTTCATTGTGTTATAAATGTTTATGTCTAGTTTAAGTTGAATGGATGAGATTTAGTGATAAGATGAATAAATTTGAATACTCATAATATGTGCATCAAATAATTTGAAGATTTAATTAATTCAACTGTTATATATTGGCACCCAACTTTAGGTGCAAATTGTATTTTAAAGAATAAATAATTTTAAATATGATAACGTAGTTGTGTTTTAATCAAAGTAATTAATTAAAAATAAATAACAAAGGTTATAATTGGCGTCCAACTCGTGGTTTAATTAAAATTAAAATTTAGTTCACGTGGTGTAACCTGAAGGTAGCATTATAAGATAAGAGACAGAAAGACTATTAGATATAATTAATTTAATGTTAAGACGTAGTAATAGGATAAAAAATTATAAAAAGATGGCAAATAACCAAATAACAATGGGGTTTGATGAGGAGATTAATAATCAAATGGGGATAGAATCAGAAATGGATAGAGCTATAGGGATTAATAATAGTGAAAGTAATACTAATGAGGGTAATAATTCAGGGGAGAGTGAAAATTTAAAGGTGTATGGGACCCCAACGGTAGGATTAAACGAATTAATCGAAATCCTTAATAAAAAATTTGATGAAAGTAATAAAAATGCGGAAATCCTAAAAACAAGCATCGATAAAAAATTTGAAGAAAGTAGTAAAAATGCGGAAGCCCTTAATAAAAAGAATTTCGAAGAAATTAATAAAAATGCGGAAATTCTAAAAGCAAGCATCGATAAAAAATTCGCAGAACAAAATAAAAAGCTCGAGGAAAATAATAAAAAATTAGAAGAACTTAGTGGCAATGTTAGTCAAAATGCGGAGACAATGGACCGAAAATTTAATGAATTTGCGGAGAGATTCGAGAACAAGCTCGAAGAAATTAAATTAAGATCGGATACCACAGCCGAGACAATTAGGACGGAAATGAATGATAAATTAAATAAAATTGAAGAAAATTTCACCGATAAATTAGGTAATAGGTGCGAAGATTTAAGAGAAAATTTAAAAGAAATTGCAAGTAAAGTCGTGGAAGTAGAAAAGGATGTGCAAGAGAGCATTAAAGAAATCGAAATCACCGTAAACAAAAATTTAACTGAAAATCAAATTAACGTAGACGCTCAGATTGATAAGGTAAAGGAAAGTCAAGCTAGATCTAATAATAAAATTCTAGAAATCGAATCACAATGCCAAGAAAATTCACAAAAAATTAACCAATATCAGAAACAAACGGACGAAATGAAAAATAAAGTGACAGAAGTAGATGAAAGATTAAGTAATTTAAAAACAAGGGATGGTATCATAATAAGGGAACCAGAGATAAGGGATATTAGTTTTACAGGAAAAGAAAGATTCCCAATGCAATTTTTAAGGATCATAAAAGAAGTTAGCGTTAGTTACACACATCAAGGGAACATGTATTGGTTAGATAGATATTTAAAAGATGAAGCATGTGTATGGTGGTTTCTACACCGTAGGGAAGTTAAAAACTTCGAAGATTTTGAAAAAATATTTATGGATAAATATTTTAACGAAATGATACAAGCAAACATCCGAGACAGGTTGGAATTCGGAAAGTTTAAAGGAAAAATTGGGGATGAAGCTATCACATATGTGGAGAACATGATGTTGGAATGTTCAGAGTTAGAACCGCCGATTTTAGAAGCCCAGTTAGTCCAAAAAATCGCTAAGCACTTTCACCCAACTACACTAATTGCTGTTATCACCAGGGGTGTGAAAACAAAGCAGGAATTTGTAAAACTATTGATGGAATTCCGACAGGCAGATGTACGACACATTAATAGTTACGAAGAAAGAAATGGTAATTATAAGGCATCCTATCCACGCGACGAGAGAGAGGGAGAAGTTGTAAACAGGCCTTGGGGACAAATGAATGGGTACAACAGTAGACATTTACCGTTACGTCAGAATAGGGATGTTTACAGAAAACCAGATGTGCGTGCCGACATAAAAAATGGACCAGGGAACCGTTGGGAAGGTCGACAACCTGCAGACAGGGACGGAAGAGGGCAAAAGTGAAAGTTGGAATGGAATGTAGACCTAGCGGATAAGAACAAGGCAACCATAAATACCTTATTCACCGATTTAAAAGATTATTTAGAGGACAATCACGACACAAGCGATATAATTAATGACATTAATAAATGTCCAGAAATTAAGTTAGTTTTTAATGAGTGTGTACAGGTCAGAGCGTTAATCGATACAGGTTGTGAGGTAAATTCGATATCTGAATCTTTCTACAACACAAATAAATTAAATTTAGGAGTTTTTGAAGAATTACCGGTAGCAGGAGTAAAAGTTATTGGAGCATTAGGTCTGCGTTCCAAAAGTGTTAAAAAACAAATTTTCATTAAAGTTAAGTTAGGAACAGAATTAATCGCCGTGCATTTTATAATAGTACCAGAACTAATTCGAGATTGTATACTTGGGTTAGAGTTTTTATCAAGAAATCATGCAATCGTCAATTTTATTAATAATAAGTTAGAAATAGGAAATAAATTAAACTATGGAGTTGGTAGAAAGGAAATTAAATTCGAGGATTCGTCAGAAGTTAATATTGAAAGTTTGAATAATTGCCTACAAATTGAAGAGGATAAATATGAATTTGATATAAACAAAATAAGCAATTTGGAACATGTACCACTTGAGAATAGGCAGCGGTTATACAGCATATTTAATAAATATAAAACAGTTTTCAGCAAAAAACCAGGATTAATTTCAACTTATTACCATAAATTTCAAGTAACTGATAGAACACCATACTGTCAGAGGAGTTGGCCAGTAGCAACTAAGTTTAGAGAAGCCGTTGATGCAGAGATTCAGAGAATGCTAAGTTATGGGATCATCGAGAGAGCAAACAGCGCATACATTAATCCTATAGTACCTGTATGTAAGAAAGATGGGAGCGTAAGGATCTGTTTAGACGCCAGGACTATAAATGCGAGAACCATACCGGATTACGAAGGGATTCGACCAATCCAAGAGTTATTGACAATCGGTAAGAAGATCAGTTGGATGAGTAGTTTAGACCTAACTAGCAGTTTTTGGCAAATCCCGTTGCACGAAGATTGCAAGGATTTCACGGCATTTCTGTACAAAGGATTGTGCTACAGGTACAAAACCGTTCCGTTTGGGTTGAGCACAAGCTTAGCAAGTTTAACGCGAGGTTTGGACTCAATTCTGACGGAAGAAGTTAAAAGGAATTTAATTATGTATGTGGACGACTGTTTATGTATTTCGCAAAACTGGGAAGATCATGTGGACCAATTAGAAAAAATATTAAAGGTATTTCAAGACGCCAACTTAACAGTAAATTTTGAGAAATCTATGTTCTGCAGGAAAGAAATAGATTATCTAGGTTTTGTTATCACCACAGATGGTATCAAACCGCAAGAGCAAAAAATGATGGCAATTCAAAATTTTCCGCGTCCTAAGACACCAAAACAATTAAAAAGCTTTTTAGGATTAACCAATTTCTACCACCGGTTTTCAAAAAATTACGCACAAACAACAGCTCCATTACAAGGACTACTGAAGAAAGGAACAAAATTTAAATGGACAAATAGTATTAACCAGAGTTTTTTAGCTGTAAAGGAGGAATTTATTGAGGCTGTAACGTTAAAGCACCCAAATATGGAAAAGATGTTTTACTTACAGACAGATGCGTCCGATATTGCGTCAGGAGCACAACTGTACCAACTCGATGACCAGAATAACATTGCTGTAGTAGGATTTACAAGCAGAACATTTAAAGGGGCTGAGAGATTTTATAGCACTGCCGAAAAGGAATTGTATAGTGTAGTATTAGGATTAAGGAAATTTAGGAATTATTTATTAGGGAGAAAAATAACCGTTATAACTGACAATAAGGCGATCACTTTCATTAACCAATGCAAACTACTTAACGCTAGAATGACGAGGTGGATCTTATTAATTCAGGAGTATAACATCCAAATTCGACACTGCAAGGGAAAAGAAAATATTGTTGCAGATACATTGAGCAGATTCCCAGAGGATGGAGAATGTTCACAAGAAAATGGGGAGGACCGACTTGTACAAATCCAATTAGTGTTACAGAAGTTTAATCCAGAAGTGGGCGAACAGTTACAAAATATAGAAGTTTTACAGAAGAAGGATACAAAATTTAGGAATATAGTAGGTAAATTAGAAGAAAATGATCCAAAAATTTTAGAATGTTATAAATTGTTTGAAAAAAAATTATTTCGCAAGGAAAGAGGAATGTGGAAATTAATGATTCCAGAAAAATTCATTGAAGTATTAATTAAGGAAATTCATGAAATTTGCGGACATATAGGAATAAGCAAATGTTACCATAATTTTAAGGAAGATTTCACGGGAGACAAAGTCGCTAAAAAGGTCAGGGATATAATAATTAAATGTTTACGATGTCAAAAATGTAAACATGACAACAAAGGTAGAAACGCAGAACTTACGCCTATTATACCAAAAGGTAAGGGTGAACTAGTGTGTGTAGACTATTACGGACCATTGCCTCGGTCAGTCTACGGGTCAAGGTACATCTTAGTAGTGATTGACGCATTTTCTAAATACACAAAATTGTATAAGGTAAAAAACACAACAACCGTAACAACATTAAATCAAATCAGGAAATACATTAAAGAAGTCCAATTACCAAAATACATACTTTCGGATAATGGTACACAATTTACATCCAAAAAATGGACAGAAGGGTTACAAGAACTGGGAATTAGACAAAGAACCGTTGCAATACGAAATCCACAAAGCAACTTGGCGGAGAGAGTAATGCGAAATCTAGGTCAACTTTTCAGGATCCTGTTACCTGACAATCACCAAGAATGGGGAAGGCTACTTGAAACTGTGGAAAGTTTCATGAACGAATCATACCATGATACAATTGAGTCAACACCATTAGAAGTACAATTTAATACACGTCCGACACGAATTTGGAAAAAATATTTAATTAATCCAGGCAACACAGAAACAAACGACATTGACCACGGAGAAATATACTTACGAATTAAAAATAAAAGGGAAAAATTCGCTAAGAAGTTCAATGAACTGCATCCACCAACCGAATATCAGATAAATGATTTAGTACTAGTAAGAGCTTGTATTCCGTCAAGCACAATTGAAAAACGATATCACAAGTTCTGTGAACTATATGAAGGACCATACACCGTAATCTCTAAGATAGGAAAAACTACTTATAAGTTAGCTAGTATTAAAAATAATAAAACTCACATCCGAGGTATATTTAATTGTAGATTATTAAAAAGGTTTCATAATTAATTAGAGAGTTAAGTAAACAAAAATAAATGAATTTAACTGTAAAATAAAATGTAAACAAACACATGTCCTACAGTTGAAGAGGGTCAAGGGAACAATGTTAATTGGGGTTTACAAGAAGGGTTTGTTGACGTGGGATTCTAGACAATGCCATTGTTAAGAAAAAAGGTTGACCGCAGTTTAGGTCATAAAGTCATTTAAAGGGACAGTAATTCTAGTGGGTTTTTAAATGAGAGTAAGAGTAGGTCATAAAGTCATTTAAAGGGACAGTAATTCTAATGGGTTTTTAAATGAGAGTAAGAGTAGGTCATAGTCCATGTTACGATATGTATATGTGTATTATTAAAATAAGTTTAGTGTAAAGGTGTATCAAAAGCAAATTTTATCATTAATTATGCAATTAACATAAAATTTCTTGGGACTTATGTAACGTTGAGAAGCCCTAAGTAAAAGCTTTGTCCAATTCAAAATGTTTAAACCTTGTCAGTTAGAAATAAATGTCAAACATAAACGTCACTCCAACACATAATAAATTTTGTTAAAGGATTTCTAAGGAAACAATACTTCGAAACTACAAAATTATTGAAAGGGCGAGGGCAGCGTGACAAATTAAATAGGAAGAGTTGAGTTATGTAATGTGACAACATGGGAAATTAGAAAGTTTGTGTACGCCCAAGTTAACAAAAGAAAAAGAGACAAAAAACTAGGCAGAGGTACGTTGAACTCAGCTAAGAAACAAGATTTAACGAACTTTGAAAGACGGTTAGAGTTTGAAAAATCAAATCCAACCAACCAA
Organism: Aphrophora alni; assembly: GCA_963513935.1. Taxonomy (NCBI): domain Eukaryota; kingdom Metazoa; phylum Arthropoda; class Insecta; order Hemiptera; family Aphrophoridae; genus Aphrophora; species Aphrophora alni. The sequence continues at coordinate 131,026,451 of OY740770.1, read as the reverse complement.
AAAGAAGCGTCATCCAGAAATAAGCGAAGAAGGGGTAAAACGGGAAAACTCTGCGTAAGAATTCAAAAATCAAAAAAAGCAGTGAAGAACGAGCGTCGCAAGGGAGAGGAACTAGGAACAGGGCGAAGTTCGCCAAATCGTCGTAAAGTTGAAGAAAAGTTTTAAGTCATCGAATTATATTAAAATCATCGTAAAGTTAAAGAAGAGTTTTGATTAATTGACCAAGAATTCAAGCAACAGAGTGAGGTAGTTCAAGCTTCGAGATCGTCAAAGTGCCTATAAATTGGATTAAGTTTCTTGTGATATCTGCCATAAGTTCGAGGGATCATCTCACCTGTAGAACTCCAAGAAGACATCATTCCATGCTACTGAACCACGATAAGTTATCTGATTAGTTATTGTAGTTTTTACTTCAGGTTACCAAAGAAACCACGCCCCACTTTAAATAAAATCTGAGCTAGGCCGAGAGCCATTTAAACTTAAATTTTCAAAGAGCAATCAAAGTAACTTCATTATATAATTGGTAAATTATACCTGGCGCCCAACAAATCAATAAAACAATTGAGATATTAAAATATAAAGACTAAATTAAAATTACAATTAATGATACGATTTTGATGCACCTAATAATAATAATAAAATTGCTATGTTCTAGAATTAAGTATTTCATTGTGTTATAAATGTTTATGTCTAGTTTAAGTTGAATGGATGAGATTTAGTGATAAGATGAATAAATTTGAATACTCATATGTGCATCAAATAATTTGAAGATTTAATTAATTCAACTGTTATATATTGGCACCCAACTTTAGGTGCAAATTGTATTTTAAAGAATAAATAATTTTAAATATGATAACGTAGTTGTGTTTTAATCAAAGTAATTAATTAAAAATAAATAACAAAGGTTATAATATATATATATATATATATATATATACAGTGTGAGTCAAAAGTATGGATACACCCTGTTAAATTTTAAATGGATAAAGATAGAAAAATGAAACTCAGAACACCTTTCTAGGAAATAAAAGTAAACCTTTTAGTCACTATTACAACTTTGCCCATTTCCCCAAAATGGGATTTTTGGGGGGCAGCTCAAAATTTTTAAATGTAAAGACCCATTAAGTGACACCTCATTTTAAAGTCCTTGATTAAAGAAGAAGAACAGTGGAAACCAGAGCTTTCTATCTCAACCCAGTACAAAATGGCAGCTCATTGAAATTAAGTAAAACTTCATTGAGGCAAAATATGAACATCCACATTCAGGTGGTAAATAACCCCAATAGACAACCAATGAGCTGCCATTTTGTACTGGGTTGAGATAGAAAGCTCTAGTTTCCACTGTTCTTCTTCTTTAATCAAGGACTTTAAAATGATGTGTCACTTAATGGGTCTTTATATTTAAAATTTTTGAGCTGCCCCCCCAAAAATCCCATTTTGGGGAAATGAGCAAAGATGTAATAGTGACTAAAACGTTCACTTTTATATCCTAGAAAGGTGTCCTGACTTTCATTTTTCTATCTTTATCCATTTAAAATTTAACAGGGTGTATCCATACTTTTGACTCAGGTGCCTCAATGAAGTTTTACTTAATTTCAATGAGCTGCCATTTTGTACTGGGTTGAGATAGAAAGCTCTAGTTTCCACTGTTCTTCTTCTTTAATCAAGGACATCAAAATGAGGTGTCACTTAATGGGTCTTTATATTTAAAAATTTTGAGCTGCCCCCCAAAAATCCCATTTTGGGGAAATGAGCAAAGTTGTAATAATAGTTAAAAAGTTCACTTTTATTTCCTAGAAAGGTGTTCTTAGTTTCATTTTTCTATCTTTATCCATTTAAAATTTAACAGGGTGTATCCATACTTTTGACTCACAATGTATATATATATATATATATATATATATATATATATATATAAAGATTTAAGCGTTTTGTACATTGTAGCTTTGAGAGCGTATAGGGATGTAAATATAGGGAGTCTTATGTTTTTATAAAGAGTATGATTTTGACAGTTAAAATCCCCCAAGAAGTAAACAGTGGAAAGACAAGTTTGTATTAATAGTAGTATTAGTAGTGATGTGGCTGTGAGTTCTGTTGTGACGCCATACTTCTTCCAAGACAAGGAATTTCCGTTTATAGAATCCTCAACTCCTTTTAGTAAGCGCAGCACATGAAGGGGTCAAGGATACATCAATTTCCTTTAAATAAATCTGTTACTCTCCCTGTTGTCGAATACTGTACCGCATTCAACTAATAGATGATGTGGGGTCTCCTCCTCTATGCAGAATCTGCAGATCTCACCAGTTTCTATTCCGATACTTGTATGTGTTCCTGAGTCTACAATGTCCTGATAGAAATTCTATTAGAGTTTTTTTTTTATCTCTATTTATTCTATTTTTAAAATTATTACTTAATGATGTTATATTCGTATTAATATTATAGTTTGTTCGGAGATTTGCCATCATTTGTGTATAAGAAACAATACACGACGTTTCGAGAGTGTATATCAACTCCCGTTATCAAGAGACAAACTTACAAACTAAAATATGCAGATAGAACACACGCCTAGATGTCTAGGCCTATGTTCAAACAATTTTTTTCTTTGTTCAAATTCTGTTTGCAATCTCAATTTTAGTCATTGGACGAAGTCGATAATCAAGTTATTGGTAAAAAGTAATAAGAACAAAAAACAAAAAACAAACAGTTTATATTGTTTAGTTTTGAAATCGGAATCCAATAATACGCTGGCGTGTTTTATACGCATTGAGTTGTGTACGATATTAAATACAAGAATTATACGAAACTTAGCTACATAATCTCGAAATTAGAAAGCTTGTAGTAGCTGAAAGATGTGTTAACTTAACAAAGTTAGGTTATAATTGTTAAAATTAATCAATTTGATGGGGTCAATCATAGTACTTGCAATGTACCATCATGGTGTCCATCATACAATGTAATACAAGCAGTTACTCTAAACATAATTTACAACAGTTGGTCTTATAGGAATAAGAGGAAATGTTAAATTGTATTGGTAGACAAAAGGGTAAGTTTGTTTTAAACAATTGATACACGCTTTTACTGAACCTCGTAATTGTGTAAATTACTACTTTCTTAGTTAAGTAGCTCCTATTGGGGTTTCGTAGATATGTATGAGCAACATTTCACTCGCTACGCTCGTGTTGGCGACGCGGACTTCTTAACTATACAAATATTACATTTTCTTTGGAGGTCAGGTTTCAAAATTACTTTTTTGACAATAGCTTTGCTATTTGTCAACGTAGAGAGGTGAGGTTTATACCGTTTTATGCAGAATTGAAATATACAAATTTTTATTTAATTTAGTGTGTTAGCAGTCGAACAACAAACGAAATATGAATCCAACCTATTTAAAAGAGATTTTGTAACATTTTAAATTTGACATTTCTGAATATTAATAGGGTCCTATATGAAATGTAATCCCTTAAATAAAATTTCTTGTTCCCCTCGTAATATTTGTGGTCGCTATCGTGCCTACGTACAGACAACACCGAAGGGTGGACAGCGTGTCGGGAATCATTATTTGATTTCCTGAAACCATGAAATGTATAGATCAGTCAAAACAAGAAGGTCTAAATTTTTGAGCAAACTTACTCTGTACTTCGTATACTGGGCACTTAAAATAAAATAATGAAAAAATTTAACTTGACGGACGTTTGAAAAGGTCTTGTTAGTTCATTGTTACCTAGATCTACATGAGTTCATTTTATTCCAAAGTCAAGATGCACAAATAATAAGAAAAGAAACTTCCTGTAGTAAAGTACTACAAATCACAACCATCGTTGGAAGCTAGGACCACATTTCGAAGACAATCTCTTCTTCAAAACGATGACGACTGGATGACGACTCAGAACGCTGATGTTTGTCAACACAGTAGATATTGTATTTCAAGTTTTAAAAATCTCAACAAACACACGAGAAGATTACAGAACCATACAAGGAAACACAAGATAGCGGTAAAGATGATCATACAGAAATAGACGATCTCAAGGTGACAAGATTGAAAGCTGAATAGAACATTTTTTTGATTTAACATGTTTGCTTTTCTGCACAAAAGAGTTGGTCACATAGTCACATTGCAACATCAATTTGGAATAAATTAGAGAAATTAATCCAAACGAATTTAAAGAATAGTAAGTACATTGTTTAAGAGGGTAGGGGAAGATCTGGTTGTTCGATCTCACTTCAACCACAATAGGAGTTTTGAATTCAAATCTCAAAAATAAATTGAATGTTAGTAATGAGGAAAGAGTGGTGTTACTCCACAGAAAAGTAGAACCGAAGTAGTAGCCATACTTTGATCTGAAAGGGTTTCTTGAGACCAGATTTCGGGATGTACAGTGCTATCCATTACTCAACTAGGCGTGTTTCTCTCCTTATTTATTCCAGGACCCTTCAAGCCAATGGAGGCCACGGTGAAACATTTACTCCAACCGATTCAATTTGTCTCACAGAGGAGTTACTTAATTATTGGGCAGCAGTAATATATCGCTGTAATAACTGCTTACTTTGTCGAAAATTTGGAATACTCGTTATGGATTTAAAAATCAGTATCAAAACAACCTGGGGTTTAAAGTAAAGGAAAGATATAATATTCCTTTTGACTCTCTTAATCCAAGTTCTACAAATCAAAATAGTGTGTAAATATCCCGATAGCAAATATCTCGACAATAGTGTATTTTTTTTTTAGAAATTCGTTTTATAAAAGTTACCCGTTTGACAACTTTATACCATTAGTGCAGATATCGGATTCCGAGTGGAAAGGGGAGGTTATCCAATATATACAACTTTTTTAATCGAGTTTATAGTCATGTTGAGTTTGAAAATATATTTTCTGGAGCGGAAACCGGGATAGTGCTATTATTTAATCCGATAGCTGTTGCCATTGTCAAGGTGATAAGTCTCAACACATGAATGAAACTCAATGTTGTTATTCATTTGAAATGAACAACACTTGAGGAAACTTCAATCGTAAAATGAAGGAAACCATAATTTTCTGTAATAATTACGTCACTTTGAAAGTGAAAAATTTAGATTTCTTTCATTTGGTGATTGAATGTTGTTATGTTTGACTGTATTCAGGACTAGGGCCTATTTTAAAGAAGTATGAATCGAGGTTGTTAGTATACAACTGATCATGAAGGAAAAACTGTGTAACTATTATTTTGTGATTGTAGACGACACATAATACTGCCTGACACTACCTGCATTTTTTGGTGTTTTTTCTTAGGAAAGTTTGAAACGAAAATTTTTAATGGTTTGTTTTCGGAATTTTGATTCTTTCCTCTCCCTTTCTTTTTAGGCTAGCTGCAACTTGTATGGAGAGAGAGAAATCTCGCAGAATAGACCATGATACTGAAAAGTTAGTTTAACAAAGACTATGCGGATATGGACACGCGTTGAAAAGTTTTTTAATCTCGTATCACGTATTCTGCAGCAACTTATCCTGATACAAGTATAGACCAGACTGTCAGTATTCAAGTCAATTCAATCCGATCCGATCCGATCCGATCCTATAGTTGTGAGACAATCTTCATCCTCAAAAGTATGATGGTGTATTAAGCCATTCGATGATACAGGGTAACTTGTAAATTTTGTTTATTTGCAAATCCATTAAGATGAAAATAGACGTTGTCTTTGAAACAAACTCATTGTTCTCGTTTACCTTTTCAAGCATTCGTTCGTAGAATTTTGTTGCAATATTATCGTTGGATTTCAGATCCTGGACGATCTGCAGCTTTTACGGATGCTGATGTAAATCCTGTACCAATTTTCTTGGAACACAAACTACACAGCTCTAAAGACATGCGTGATGATAGATTAAACGATGTGGGCTTCTTATGAGAGTAACTCAAACAGTTTGGATATTCTGCATTATACGAATAGTTTGCACATCTTCTGGGGGTTTCTATTTCATTTCTGAACTTGTTTCTCAAAATTAGGTATCGATGTGTCCATTGCATGTCCTGATGAAATGGAATCGTGACGTCCTAAATTAAAGTGACTACGAAATCTACGCCCATCCTCCACTCTCTCATTGTTAAAGCACGTTGGGCACCACTCCAATAACTAAATGACAAGATGGTGTGAGCTGGTTTCTATATATTACTCAAAGCTAACAATTGTCCAGGGCTACCGACACAACTTTCAAATTTACTTGAATCACCCAGTATTATAATCATTTTCTTTCTTGAATATTTCTTTATTTTGTTTTTATTCAAATAATTTACAAACTTTGAAAACAGGGATAAGATGATATTCAGACACCGCATCTAAAAAGTAGAAGTTTATAACCAGTTCGCAATTGAAGACAGAAATATTTGTGTCTTCTTTATCTGACATCATGGTTCTCACCAGCTTAAGTTTAGTTTTGTCTATCACGGTGCTTTAATCTCTTCTGTGTCGTGTCTACTCTGTGTTAATTGGTGCTCATGATATCATCTCAGACTTCGACCGTAGTTCTTACAATCAGTTTTGCTGGTCTATCCATTTAGTTTGTATAGTATATGTTTATTATTATTCGAAGCTATAAAGTCATTCGAATCAGTGCGTTTTGTGCTTCTAGAAGAAGTAGCACTAGTTTTCATGGAGGTAACACGTTAGCTAAACTGTTTAAGGCTTTGTTCACTTATCGATAGTTCTCACCCTGATCAACCCAGTATCTTTGTAGCTGGGTTACAGTTATTTCCAGCTCATAAGGGGTAGAAAATATAACCTTTAAGGGTCTGCAATACTAGGACGAAGTAGATCTATTAAACTACTTTATACTGAAGTTGAACGTAAGGAATTATACGTTAGAGATTTAATTAAAAGTTTCCGGGAGTGTTTTTGTCTAAAATTAAAATATTAATTCATGGAAATATTCGTTATGAGGCTATGTGAGTCCAAAAAAAGTGGTTGTCGGAATAATTTGTAGTCAGTGGAATCGATTTTGGTTACATTTGTTATGCATGTATATTTTGCACCTATCTCAAGTTTAATTTTTGAATAACTAAAAAGTTTGGAGTACCAAACATAAGTTTGTATTTTCTCAAAATCTGCTTTTAACAATAATTACAATTTATTTTTTAAATGTAGTCCCTAAGGATCCAAACAAAATTTATTGATCCCATCTACTCAAAAATGTTGGTTCGTGAGTTAAAAAACTAAAACATCGTCCATGGAGGTTTTTTAAAATATGTAATTTATCAATATTGCTTCTAACGATTTTGATCAAATTTAGTGATGTGTGAAGATTAATGAATAGATCACGTGAAAAATCGCAATTAAAAAATATTATAATTTTTACTTTTACACTACTTTAATAATACGCAATTTCTCAAAATGGAATCTACCGATTTCGTTCAAAATTTGAACATTATTGACCCAAACCATTATGAAAATTAACCTTGTTTTTCGTCATTAAAAACTTGATTTAAATCAAATAATTGTCTTTTTTTAGTAAATGTTAATGAATATAAATGCAAAAGAAGATTCCACGTTCAATGTACTTATTTTTATAGCTTCTCAGGCAAGGCAAGTAGTTGCCACATATAAAAACAAAGTTTATTGTTCTAGGTAATAGAAATAACAGGGGAGCAGCTGATACGCTGGAAGTGATAGGATAGGAATTTTATTCTTTTTATAGATCTCCTCATTTGGCGACCTCGACCTTGGTGCATATCTCCAAGCTGTATAAAATGAGATGTTACAGATTTATGGATGACGTACGGGTAAGAAATAATTATTTTAAAAACTTTTTGTGGGTTAGATACTTCTCTTTCGTCTTAGAGTATTCTAACCTAACCTAATCTAACCTAACCTAACCTAACCTAACCTAACCTAACCTAACCTAACTTATCCTAACCTAACCTATTCTAGGGCTAGGGGCATTTATTTTATTTTAATTTGTATAAAGTAATGAATACGTATAGGTCATTCATTCCCCTTTATGCAAAAAGGAAACAAAAAGTTTTAAGGTTAGGTTATATCTCACACACCAATATACAGAACCCAAATTTTAAGGAGGAAGCTCAGGTTAGGGTACATTTATATTTTTCTAAATTATTTACAAACGGAAATTTTTGTATACAGTGGTTTACCACATTTATTTGTCCAAACGAACTAAGGCGCTTATATTTAATTTTCCTATAAAAAACGTTAATACTCTAACCGGAATTTTTAGTCGATTGTGGTAGGTTTTGGAGATGTATTAATAAGAAAGTTTGTGCAATGTTTGCACCGTATATTGGGAGAGTTAATGACGACATTATTTTTGTTTGGTCGATGGGTGTATATGAAAGTTAGTGGAATATTGTTTAAATGTTTATTATAGTTATTAATATTCATTTATTTTTAAAATTCAATATAATTATATATTTATATTTCGTCTGTTTTAAGTAATTTAATTTATTTGGAATAAAATATTTACTTTTCACAGTTTCAATTGTCAGGGAGATTACAAGAGCTAGAATACCTACACTAGAAATTCTTAACCACATGTTTCTCGTAAACACAGTACTAGATTAATCCAAGTGGAATTATATATAGAATATAGTAACTCCAATTTACATTTCACATGCGTCGTGTCTTAGACTAAAATATTCATTTTTATTAAATAATGACACAGTTTCCATAACAAAGTCATCGGCGTGGGCAGTCATCGAGAGTTCATCAGCCTACCACAAAGCCCGTGTAGGAGGAGCACCTCAGGCGGCGTCACTATTAATTAACAGTCTATTCTAATAAATCGATCCGAATTTTTCAACACCAATAACCTCTGACAGAATGCTATCAATCAACCGTGACTTCCTGCGAATATTTCCCGTCAGTCAACCATTAAGCCTTCTTGGATTATTCGAGCCATCAAACATATGTCATTTCCAATTGGAAAAAGTAATGTTAATTTTATTGTAGGTGACTGTTTCAAGGTCAGAATGATAAAGAAGGATGGTCACGATTCATCGAGGATACCCTGTGGAGTTGATGGGAAGAGACTGATGTTAGGTAGAAGGGAAAAAAGAGTTAAAAGGAAGGAAAATCCTTGGCTCTGCGACTGTAAAACAATAAATTGTGCAGCTATGATTCTAAAATATGTTTAGGAAGTTTCAAGTCACTACAATGAATTTTCATATTACATTGACTTCATGGGAGAATTTAGCAGAACATTAAACCCACTTTTAGCCTCTTAAAGCTATGACTCTAAAATATACTTAATGTTTAGGAAGTTTGTCTCTACAATGAATTTTCATATTACATTGACTTCATGGGAGAATTTAGCAGAACATTAAACTCACTTTAGCCTCTTAAAGCTATGACTCTAAAATATACTTAATGTTTAGGAAGTTTGTCTCTACAATGAATTTTCATATTGACTTCATGGGAGAATTTAGCAGAACATTAAACCCACTTTAGCCTCTTAAAGCTATGACTCTAAAATATACTTAATGTTTAGGAAGTTTGTCTCTACAATGAATTTTCATATTACATTGACTTCATGGGAGAATTTAGCAGAACATTAAACCCACTTTAGCCTCTTAAAGCTATGACTCTAAAATATACTTAATGTTTAGGAAGTTTGTCTCTACAATGAATTTTCATATTACATTGACTTCATGGGAGAATTTAGCAGAACATTAAACTCACTTTAGCCTCTTAAAGCTATGACTCTAAAATATACTTAATGTTTAGGAAGTTTGTCTCTACAATGAATGTTCATATTACATTGACTTCATGGGAGAATTTAGCAGAACATTAAACTCACTTTAGCCTCTTAAAGCTATCACTCTAAAATATACTTAATGTTTAGGAAATTTGTCTCTACAATGAATGTTCATATTACATTGACTTCATGGGAGAATTTAGCAGAACATTAAACTCACTTTAGCCTCTTAAAGCTATGACTCTAAAATATACTTAATGTTTATGAAGTTTGTCTCTACAATGAATTTTCATATTGACTTCATGGGAGAATTTAGCAGAACATTAAACCCACTTTAGCCTCTTAAAGCTATGACTCTAAAATATACTTAATGTTTAGGAAGTTTGTCTCTACAATGAATTTTCATATTACATTGACTTCATGGGAGAATTTAGCAGAACATTAAACTCACTTTAGCCTCTTAAAGCTATGACTCTAAAATATACTTAATGTTTAGGAAGTTTGTCTCTACAATGAATTTTCATATTACATTGACTTCATGGGAGAATTTAGCAGAACATTAAACCCACTTTAGCCTCTTAAAGCTATGACTCTAAAATATACTTAATGTTTAGGAAGTTTGTCTCTACAATGAATTTTCATATTACATTGACTTCATGGGAGAATTTAGCAGAACATTAAACTCACTTTAGCCTCTTAAAGCTATGACTCTAAAATATACTTAATGTTTAGGAAGTTTGTCTCTACAATGAATTTTCATATTGACTTCATGGGAGAATTTAGCAGAACATTAAACTCACTTTAGCCTCTTAAAGCTATGACTCTAAAATATACTTAATGTTTAGGAAGTTTGTCTCTACAATGAATTTTCATATTGACTTCATGGGAGAATTTAGCAGAACATTAAACTCACTTTAGCCTCTTAAAGCTATGACTCTAAAATATACTTAATGTTTAGGAAGTTTGTCTCTACAATGAATTTTCATATTGACTTCATGGGAGAATTTAGCAGAACATTAAACTCACTTTAGCCTCTTAAAGCTATGACTCTAAAATATACTTAATGTTTATGAAGTTTGTCTCTACAATGAATTTTCATATTGACTTCATGGGAGAATTTAGCAGAACATTAAACTCACTTTAGCCTCTTAAAGCTATGACTCTAAAATATACTTAATGTTTATGAAGTTTTTCTCTACAATGAATTTTCATATTGACTTCATGGGAGAATTTAGCAGAACATTAAACTCACTTTAGCCTCTTAAAGCTATGACTCTAAAATATACTTAATGTTTAGGAAGTTTGTCTCTACAATGAATTTTCATATTGACTTCATGGGAGAATTTAGCAGAACATTAAACTCACTTTAGCCTCTTAAAGCTATGACTCTAAAATATACTTAATGTTTAGGAAGTTTGTCTCTACAATGAATTTTCATATTGACTTCATGGGAGAATTTAGCAGAACATTAAACTCACTTTAGCCTCTTAAAGCTATAACTCTAAAATATACTTAATGTTTAGGAAGTTTGTCTCTACAATGAATTTTCATATTGACTTCATGGGAGAATTTAGCAGAACATTAAACTCACTTTAGCCTCTTGACAGTAAGAACCTTATAATGCGGTTAGTAGTGGCATTGTCCGTCTGTCGTATGTACACTTCTTTACAGTACCAACGCTTGGACCGATTTTAATGAAATTTGGTATATGGCCAATTTTTGACACATTTTGGGATTTAAAAAAATAGTTAGACAACTCAAAACTGCTTTAAGTAAATAATAAAATAACGATTTACTCAATTGCCTCTAACAATTATGATAAAACTTAGTTTACGTGTAGCTTTTAAGGAACTAAACAAAATGTATAGGTCGGTATTTCTCAAAAAAATATCGTTCGTGAATTTGAGGTAAACAAAAAATCGGCCTTGGAGTAGTTATGAAAATATATAATTCATAAAAATCGGCGGAAATTTCTAGTGAAATGTGCAGATTAATGACCAAAAGCTGTGATCCATGGCCAGGTCACCGATACGAGAGTAGCGAGCGGATGTTTCTTCACATGTACATCTTCAAGATCCTCTAGAGCTGAGAAACTGACACGAGTCGAGACTTTTTAATATACACACATTTACAAGGCCCGTTAAAGTCTAGCTGATATGACGTCAAGAAAGTAGTGGTTCAGAAAACCTGTGTAACAGCTGTTTTAAACAAACAAATTCTACATTTAGAGGAGTTGTATGTATGATGGATCTGAGTCAGTACCATCAACTATTATTGTAGTCTTTGTATTGTCTTCAATATTGCCAAGTCACTAAGTTTTGTATGTATAGGATAATGAGGCTTTCAAAGAATTCTCAAACTACTTTGGATTTGACTTTATTACTGCTATTGTTTTAGGATTTGATCTAAAGTTTGTGTCTTAGTTTACGACTTATAAATGTTTCATGTATAAAAACTAGCAAATCGTATTAGGGACACAATCACCCCCACCCCCCAATTATTGGTTAAAATATGAGAAGTCCAGTTTGTAAGTTGGTGATTTTATTATAAATTGTTATTAAACTGCTATATTAAGAATGTATATGTATAATGTTAAACTGCTATTACAGGGTTCTGTATCCTGAACTTTGAAGTTGAAGATTTCTCAATGGGTTTTGTCCTTAATAATTGGCAGAAACCCTCTAAAGAAAAGAATCACAGATTTCTACATAGAAAAGACATCCACAGTTTGTAGTTTCCTAACTGTGAAGGAGACTCTGATAATAGATTAGTCAAGCTTAAAACGATTATCCGACGGTTCCCAAAAATGTAGGAAGAATACACGTGCCAAGCAGAACACTGGTTTAGGTTAGGTTAGGTTAGGTTAGGTTAGGTTAGGTTAGGTTTTAAACAAATTCTACATTTAGGAAGAATACACGTGCCAAGCAGAACACTGGTTTAGGTTAGGTTAAGTTAGGTTTTAAACAAATTCTACATTTAGGAAGAATAAACGTGCCAAGCAGAACACTGGTTTATTGTTTCAGTATATATCTACCGTCTTCTCTCAACTATTTTGTTTCTGATATTGTTGGTCAGCTGAAATCGAGACCTAAATTGGGGATTAAACACCCGTTTGGAACAACTCGATTTTGGGGATGACTACTGGCACAGAACTTCAAAGATATGAAAGGTTAAAATGAACGACCTAGTGGGACTAGAGATAAACCTCAATAAAACAAAGGAATTCTGGCCAATCATCTCAACGACAATAGATTTCTCATCGATAATAAAGAGATAAGAGGAAGTCAAGCAACTCTTCTACATTAGAGGTGTGGTGAGGCTAGATGGAGGAGCATAGCAGGTAGTGGAGAACAGAATTAAGGTAAACAAAATTGAAGATTTGTAATGTCAAGTCTATATTATTATTTGAATTTTTAATTGAATGTTTCTCCCTCAAATTACATCAGTAGTCTCATATAAAGTAGTATGTGCTCGCATGAAGAAAGATATATGGTGGGTAACAAAAACTGTCTTTCATTATTTTTGAAGCTTTAAAATCTGTATGTAAAACGACAAAACGTAAGAGAATTATAAATAAAAAAATATTAACAATATGTCTCCAAAATTAGAAACAAATTGACAAAGTTTTGTGTCTTAAATTTTAGTGAAATTAATACGTAAACTAGTAAATATGACTGTTACTAAAATAATTAATGAGACGTTCAAAAGAAATTAGCATTTTATATGTAATTTCTTCTAATCTATATGTACTTAGAGCCTAAACGAGCCAATAAAGCTCATTTTATGTAAATTAGTGATCATTCCATGAAATACCAAGGTTGAAGAGATAAAAAAAATTCCAGTTCTATTCAGTGGCTAGGTTTCTATTTAATAAATCATCTTACATTTAAAAAATAAGTATTTTTCTTACAAAGGAAGTATTATTAACTTTTGTTAACATAATTATAGTAACATTATCAATACACTTACGTGTTGCAGTGTAGGACATCGAAGAGCGTCCTCGCTGAATTTTTAAGATACATACCAAGTTGCGTACACAATTATAGATTATAGAGTGACAATACATACACTAATGAGGATGTAGTTTTTCTTTTTTCGTCTCTTTACTTGTACAGTACAGAGTCGCATGGACCTCGGCTGTCAATATTAGTTCATTATTTTGGTAGCTCCGCTAAAAATATTTAAATGGATTCTTCTAATAGTGTTTATTTACAGAATTTACTAATAATGAATATTGATATTTACCAACACACTGAAAGTCAATTGTAAATTTCTTTATAAATATCGTGTGAATCGAAAGTAACCACCAATATTTTGATGTATATTTTTTTTCATAATTTATGAGTGTACCCTTACAGGATTGTTTAATTAATTTGAATTACCTTTTTTATGATGATATCGAACAATCCTTTATCTTCGATGTTTCTTATCTTATTTCAATAATACGATTTTCTTAATTAAAATAAGAAAAGAAACAAAAGTATCAAGTTTTTCCTTTTGACAGCAGTTTACAACGGGTTTTAAATTCACGGATACTGTCTGTCAACTGTGTCTAGAATATTCAATTAATTTGATAATTTTATTATAATTATTTATCAGATAAAGAACAACAGTTGGGTTTATGGTTTTATATTAATAAAACATAGATGAAAGTAATTAAATTTGTAAATGAAATGTGAGTATAACTTATGTTTGTAAATATTCATAAAAGAGGAGGTTACGTTGGTAAATATGTAATATATAAGACTATATTTACATAAATTAGTATATATATGGCATGTGCATAGTCTGGCATGAACTCTCTCGAAGATGAAGCAGTAAGATGATCATCATTTTGACTGGTACTTGTTTAAAAAAAAAAATTTAGTTGACCTTTACCGAGTTCAAGGACGCCCTGGTGCATTCCAAGTCCTAAGTAGGCGAGGCTCCTCTTCACCTTTTTGTCTGGACCTGGACACACTTCTATGCAGCAATGCATTCTATACAACTCACACTTATATATAAGCATGAAAGCATCATATTGTTCGATCTCTTAGGTTAACCGGTTTGTGAGATATGAATGGAGGGAATAAATGTAATGGTGTCGCGTCTCCTGGAAGCTTTTTTTAATAATGGAACTATAATAAAACAGGATATAAATTACCGATGACTTTTAGTTCATCTTATCCAGTTGTGTGTGTGTGTATTTATTTATATCTGTAATTGTTATTGCAAACTCTCTCATAACAATAAAATAAGTCAACCTACTGCATATGTTTGATTCTTATGCACTGTAAAAATAGTTAAAAAAAAAATCAGAACGTCTTAATATCTCTGACTTGAATTTAGATAAAGATTGGAAAAACGTACGTTTGTAAAAATCGACCTCTTGTATTTAGTTATGTTTGCCACCTTTGTCTTTAAATGTTTTTTTCTTTATATATTTTCCCAGATTCATAGTGGTTCAAAGTTGTAATGAGAAATGTAATTATTTTTTAAAAACATTAAAAACAACGTTAATAAAACTTAGTCAAATGACTTTATATAACGAATATTTATTTATATTAAAACGAGCACATCATATAAAACCAAGATGTACAAATATTACATGAAGCTGTATAAATTCCTCGATCTACTACAATCTAAAGCTCATTACTAAACTACGAAAGGAAAACAGTTCCATCATTTATTGTAAAAAGAACAAATCAATCTTCCATAAAATGTCTAATTTGAACCGAATTAATCTGCGAAGTGGGGAACATTAAAAACATTTAAAATCATATTTCAATATATTATTCACTCTACTTAAGGAAAACACAATAACACTTTATGAATTGTTGGGACATGCTGTATATGATACCTAATGTTTAGCACACTCTGTAATTAGAAGAGGTCCATTTCTAAAAAAGTACGTTTTTTTTCGTTTCTTAATTTTGACCAGATATATTAAGCTGTTCTGATATTTCCAAACACTTCCTATAGTACACATTGTGGTCATATAGGCCCAGTACTTATGTAGAGTTCTCTTATTCACCCATCCTACCATACTACAGATTTTAAACCTTATATTTGAAGAATATTATATTATATTTTACGAACTAGAATGCCTACTTACATGAAAGTGTTAAAATCACTATAAAGGGCTCATAATTTCAGAGCACAGGATGGGTATTTATAACAAATATTTCACTTTAATATCCTGTCACTTGTGGAACTCTCTTCCAGATTATCTAAAATGGATAGATAGCCGTGCACAGTTCGTTAAATGTTTAACAGCATGTTATATGAATCACCAAGATATGGAGTACCTTCATGCCCAGAGTGTGATTGTTTTCTTCTAAAATATAAGGTGTATGACTGACTAAATGAAAACTTAGTGTTTCAACAATAACATAATATTTACATTATTTCATTTGTTATTTGATTTGTAATATTATTTATAAATTTATTCTTAACATCTAAAACTTGTGTTATTTAAAGTGTTATTTACTAATATTGATATTATTTTATATTTGAAGTTATGTTTTTGTGATAACCGTTGTTTTTACTTCGAATTGTATCTTAATTGGTCTTATCTTGTATTTTATGTTTTTGTTCCTCGTTTTGTTGAGGGATGATTTATTTTGTATTATATTCAGTCTAAACTAAGCAGTTTGTTATTTATATTAGTTGTAATATTATTTATAAATTTATTCTTAACGTTTAAAACATATTTTATTTAAAGATTTCTTATTAAATTAAGCTCTTAAGTAACTTCGATGTTGTCGTTGTCATCTATAACTGCAACATAAATTAAGATGGGAAGCTGAAATTCATTTTAGTGTGCTCCTAATGGAAATTTTAAAAACAATAAACGAATAGATAATATCAAAATGGAGGCCATTTTGAGCAGGTTTTGTTCATATTGGGTATTATTCAATATATAACATACTAAATTAAAAAGAAAAGTAGATTTCAAATCAGCATTTAATTGTTCCAACCCCCACCTCTTTACGATAACAAATAGCGAAGTCGTTGTCAAAAACATGAACTCTAACCCAGCTATAAATGTGTTATTCTTATACTTAAGAAGGCCACGTCATCAACATGAGCGTAGCGAATAGAGGCTCCTTAAAATGTACAGTATTGAGGTCCGCTAGAATAGAGACAATGACATCTATGAAGCCCATTACACTAGAATGTAGTGGTATATACAATAACTAGGTAACTATTGTTTAAAACAAACTTTAAACAGTTGGGTAAATCCCATGATGGCCCATCAACTTGTTTTCGATGAGATCTGTCACCCCCCAAATTTTCCTTCTTAATTACTCTATATATTAGATTGTTCTTAAACAATTTTCCTCCGCCTAAATTTATTTACAGTGTTTGATACTCCTACACTTAATTGTAAAACGCTTTCAGTAACGAGACCTTCAAATTCTTATCCAGTCTGCAAACACAAAGCGTTCCAAGAGACCAGTGTATGATTAACTCCAGTAATGCTTTGATTTATCAAAGTGACCGAGGATTTCATGTTCAACGGCTATTCGGAGTAAGTAGCGATTATTTCTGGCGGACAAGAATTATAGACTTGTTTGATATGACGTCACCGCGAGAGGAAATGCCACGATTGGCCCACCTGAAGATTTCATGATCATTTGTTTTGGTAAAGTTAATAGACTGCTTCGACAGTTGTAATATCTGAATGCGGACTCGCAATAATGGAATATTGTAGAAGTTAGGGTGTAGATGTTAATGATTTTATTTGAAAGATTTTTGATGAAAATAAACGATGCACAAATGTTATCACTCGGATAGGTACTATCAAGGTACGTATCTAGCCTAACAATGCAAAGTAGATCAAGGGGACTTGTCAAGTAGGGGAGTTTGTTTAAAACAGTTTTCTGAACCATGTAATTATGTCTCTCACGTATCACTATACTGTAATTGTAATTGTGAAACTCTCTAACCCTCTATAAATAAGCTAACCTAACCTAACCTAACCTAACCTAAATTAGCCTAACCTAACCTAACTTAACCTAACCTAACCTAACCTAACCTAACCTATCCTAACCTAACCTAACCTAACCTAACCTAACCTAACCTAACCTAACCTAACATAACCTAACCTAACCTAACCTAACCTAACCTAACCTAACCTAACCTAACCTAACCTAACCTAACCTAACCTAACCTAAACTAGCCTAACCTAACCTAACCTAACCTAACCTATCCTAACCTACCCTAACCTAACCTAACCTAAGCTAACCTAACATAACCTAACCTAACATAACCTAACCTAACCTAACCTAACCTAATCCTCTATCAATACTCTTTTCACGTCGACTATTAAAAGAATTCACTCTCTTAGCTGGTGTTATTGTCTCGGCCTTGGCTTTGTACAAGTGTGAAGGAGTCTCCACACGCTACGCTCTCGTAGGTGACTCGACCCTGCGGATCTTGTACCTGGACTTTCATAATGCGCGTTAGGGGAGGTTACAGGCAGAAGAAGAAGTGATGTCATAACTACTACTGCTGATAAAGACATTGACTCAGCTACATTCCGCTGTCAACGTTTGTCATGTTACCGTCTCGTCTGTTTGTCGTCTTTATTTTTTTTACAAACAATTGGACAAACTTTCTAACAAAAAATTGTGATATATATATTCAAAATTACTACCTATTTAAAAAAAAAAATTTCAATTTTGTTTAATTCGGTATTTAGTCTCAGATTTACAAACAATACGACAAAGTTGATAATCAGAAAAAACTAAATTTTTTTTTCCAAAATGGCAGCAAATTTCCAAATTTTAATAACTTTCAGTAGTAGGTTCGATTTTTATTAAATTTCTCATTTAAGTTCATAATCGTTAAATTAAATCTCCTTTGTTGTCAGCGTCTTGTTTCATAAAACTTTACACATTTCAGATGATTTTGCTAGATTAACTAAGAAGGAATTTACTCCACCAACTTTCTTCCTGATGTTTTCACCTTCCGTAATAACACAACAAACTAATGTTTTTGATATGATGTATAACGAAACGCACAGTACAAAATTCACTGCAATACTTAGTTGAGTGTTTCCCCCACTACAACAACCGGCTCAGTGACGACTGCGCATCTCAATAACAGAGGTTAGGCTAAATCTTACGAACTGTAACTATACGATTTCGAAATGACAATTAGGGGGCGGCTTACGACAACGACGACGGACGGACGGCATGTCGAATGTCACGAATTCGGATTCCTAAAACTATGAAACGAGAAGATCAATCAAACAACAGAGTTCGTCATCAAACTTACCCTACACTTTGAATACTGGGTAAGTAAAAAATAATATAAATTTAGAAAGAAGTTGATATAAGTTACAAATCGTTCTTTACTTGCAATTCACTTCATTAATTTGGGTTATACAACTCACTAAACATTTATCGAAACCGTTGAGAAATTGAAACAGTTACTTTTCAAATTCCGATTACTTGAACTAGTGTTGCTGTAATTTATAGGTTATGTTTTGTAGGGTTGCTACAAATAATTTTAGGGTCCGTATGACCAAGGAGCCTTAAAATATTTCCTGACCGAATGTAATTCGCAACCAGTTTTACACAGATAAGACGATAAATTTGATATATTTCAAACTTTTTCTTTTATATCCTTTGTAAAAATAATAAACTTTAGACAAATTTAAAGTATCAGATGTTAAAGTCCTCTCTCTCGCTCTCTCGCGTGAACTACAAATCTTAAATTAAATTACTTTCATTTGAAATTAAATTGAACCTAATTACGGTACCCTAAGTCGTGTTTGTTAGGTGACAAATTATTCTTACAATTATGTTTTTTTAGTAATAACTTATTTATTTTAAATTTCCCAAAATAGATAGTTCATTTAAACATCTGTCGCCATATTATTAATATGGTTTAACGGGATATTTATTATTATTGTTACGGTTTAAATATATTTTTTGTATAGAATCTATTTAGTAATTCAATTTGTGTTTGTGTCTATATTTGGAACATAAATAGATAAAATAAAATTTCAATACATCCAACGCTAGAGATATACTGAAATTATACTAACAGCTTTATCTGTAAAAACATATTTTTGTTAATTTACGTAGTAAAGTAAATTTTTTAATAATTGAAAATCGCATTCCTTAAAAGAAAAGAAAACAGATTAAGTAATTGGTGAACGAATTTAAAATAAAGCAAGAAAGCAGGTAGAACCTAATTAAACAAACAACCGGTTATGGTAATGCGGTTGCAGCTCCACTTCTATACCTTGGTTTTTTCCTAAGGGTTCAGCCTCTACTCGAGATGATATCAGACACAGCACCGCCATATATGGAGACATCCGCCAACTGCCGCCAAATTCAACTTTGTCATTA
Source organism: Aphrophora alni (assembly GCA_963513935.1). Taxonomy (NCBI): domain Eukaryota; kingdom Metazoa; phylum Arthropoda; class Insecta; order Hemiptera; family Aphrophoridae; genus Aphrophora; species Aphrophora alni. The sequence continues at coordinate 131,006,429 of OY740770.1, read as the reverse complement.
GTGTTATTTTGTTAGACCAACACTCTATTGTGTATACAACTTTGCATATGACGGTTTTAACTGATACAGTTGAAAAGGGATGTACGTGGCATGAAATACTAACGTATCACATTTTTTATTGTAAGAAAAATTTGTAGGTTTCGATCAAAAGCTACACATCTTCAAGGTGGGATATCTACAATGTACAAACATTTTCACTTGTTTATAAAGCAGTATATGATTTAAATGTAATGGTCATATTAAAAAAAAAAATTGTATTTTCTCACAAATATGTAATATAAAGGAAGTTATGGGGCGAGTAAAAAATTAATGTTTTCCCCCCGGACTTTACCTTTATATGTCTCCTACACCTAAATAAGATATCCCTCTGTTGTCTACAACCTAAGCTAACCTAACCTACAACCTAACCTAACCTAACCTAACCTAACCTAACCTAACCTAACCTAACCTAACCTACAACCTAACCTAACCTAATCTAACCTAACCTAACCTAACCTAACCTAACCTAACCTACAACCTAACCTAACCTAACCTAACCTAACCTAACCTAACCTAATAGAGTGGACAGATTTTAATCAAATTTGGTATAGTTCGAGATATGTGTACATAACTCAATATAAATCAAAACCTCAACGATTTTTATCCAATTTTACTAGTGAGGTATACAAAACAGATTTTTTATCCAAAAATTCCTGTTAGGAAAATACGTAAGAAAACCCAAAATCGCCCATAAATTTAGTATAGAAAAACAATTTTTTAAATTTTAGTGAACCGAGAAGATTCATTTATCCAAATCAGAGTATTATACCACAAGTATAAACGATTACTTGCCAGGAATAAATGAACCTAGATCGCCGGCATTATAAACTTTATTTCTATTAAATACTTTTGGTATTCTATTATATTGATGGTCGGAAATAATTCTGAATGTATAAATGAAGTATTAAATTCTATAAAAGAACTCTAAATATATAAAAGATCTAAGAATGCATAAAATAATTCTGAATGTATAAAAGTCCGTAAACGTATAAAAAACTAAAATGTATAAAGCACCAAGAACGTATATAATAAATCTGAAAGTATAAAAGTATAAACATATAAAATAACTCTAAATGTATAAAAGAACTAAGAACGTATAAAATAATTCTGAAAATATAAGAGACTATAAACATATAAAAGAACTCTAAATGTATAAAAAACTAAGAACGTATAAAATAATTCTAAAAGTATAAAAGTATAAACATATAAAAGAACTCTAAATGTATAAAAAACTAAGAACGTATAAAATAATTCTGAAAGTATAAAAGTATAAACATATAAAAGAACTCTAAATGTGTAAAAGAACTAAGAACGTATAAAATAATTCTGAAAATATAAGAGACTATAAACATATAAAAGAACTCTAAATGTATAAAAAACTAAGAACGTATAAAATAATTCTAAAAGTATAAAAGTATAAACATATAAAAGAACTCTAAATGTAAAAAAGAACTAAGAACGTATAAAATAATTCTGAAAGTATAAGAGTCTATAAACATATAAAAGAACTCTAAATGTATAAAAGAACTGAGAACGTATAAAATAATTCTGAAAGTATAAGAGTCTATAAACATATAAAAGAACTCTAAATGTAAAAAAAACTAAGAACGTATAAAATAATTCTGAAAGTATAAGAGTCTATAAACACATAAAAGAACTCTAAATGTATAAAAAACTAAGAACGTATAAATTAATTCTAAAAGTATAAAAGTATAAACATATAAAAGAACTCTAAATGTAAAAAAAACTAAGAACGTATAAAATAATTCTAAATGTTTAAAAAAGAAGTATAAAAGTCTATAGACTCATAAAAGAACTCTAAATGTATAAAATAAGCATAAAAGAATAAATCTTTTCCATTTTGTTTTATTCTATTTTAAATAATTTAACTATTTAAGGGTTGTTAAATGGGACTATTCTACACTAACTTATCTACCATGGGAAAATATATTTAAAAAATCTCAGTAAGAAAAACGTTTTTTTAACGTAACTAATATAGACATTTTAGCATGGCATGGAATATTATTTTTGATTAATTCTTAGTTTTGTGGTTTTGTTGTTTGAGAAAGTTATTGCATGTTTTATTTAATGTTTAAAGCGATTTTTATACCAAACAAAAATAAAGCATTACTTATAAATGCTGGAGAAATTTAAGAGAAATAATAATTATATATTTTCCTTAGTGTACAACAATAACACATACGTTTATATATATGAAAGGAAAATAAATTATCCACTTCTTTGGTCAACAGTACCGGTTTGATAGTTACTATCTTTTGAAACGAAGGCAAAAAACATTTAATGAGTTTCACTTTGGACACGCCACCACTAAAATTAAATACACATTTAAATTGAACAATTAAATAAAAATTTAAAATATGATAATTATATTTTTGGAACTGAAAAGTGAATTTCAATACGTAATGACAATTTATGTTTACTATAAAATTGAGTAGGTTATCATTTTTCTTAAAAAAATATAAAGTAGGCTACCTTATGAACAGAAACTGACCCTTTTAAAAATGTTTTACAAAAATATTTTAAGCTAATGTAACTTGGATTAAATTACGAATTGCTTCCCAACGAGAAATCGCATTTCCTGCTTACTCTGGACCAGAGAGAAATTTCATTTTCTAACTTTTTCAACTTTTGTTGAGACCTAATTAAAGCGATTCCCCTTTGTTAGCTATGTAACTGTAATATTTCATTCACTTCTGCGGTTTTTGAAGATTATTTGCTAATCTGACTGTACTGTTAGAAGGAATGCGAACGCTAATTTAACGATTGGAGTTTTCAAATACTTCACATTTTCCTGGTATCCATATGGAAATAATTAGGTAATATTTATAATTGTATTTTCTACGATGATGGTTTTGTATGTTTATTAAACAAATTTTGCGATTACATCATTATCTTCAAATTTCGAAACACATTTGTGGGTTGCTGACGGTTACACGATTCATTTTCATCTTGGTATTGAGTGTTTAAATCCAAAGTACAAATCTAGAGAAACAATTAGGCCTCCAGATGACGTGTCTCTGAGTATCGGAACGGGTTCCAGGGCGTGATCAAAGGAGAAAGCAGATGTTGGAAATTGATATTTCTGCTTTGCTCGGCATCGGTGAAAGCTCCATAATGCATGTTGTACATGAAGGGAAAAGTTATCTATCACGCCTCTGATTGGAAACTTATGTTCATTGTGTCATTTTTCAAATACAACTATTTCGTATAATAAATGGTCCACAAGCTTTATTTGATGCTCATAAATAAAATCAAATACCAAACAAGTCTAAAATTTTGTTTAGGTTCGGTTAAATTAGTTAGGATAAGTATGGTTAAAAAAGGTTAGGTTGAGTTAAAAACTGTTAGAACTAAAATTTGAGATTTTCTTAAAATTAAGAGCAACGAGTTTGATAAAATTTTACTAAATAGATTTTCTAAGATTAGGTTAGGTTAGGTTAGGTTAGGTTAGATTAGATTAGGTCAAAATGTATTTTCTGAGGTTAGGTTAGAAACTGTTAGAACTAAAATTTGAGATTTTTCTCAAAATTAAGTGCAACGAGTTTGATAAAACTTTACAAAATAGATTTCCTAAAGTTAGGTTAGAAAGGGTTAACTTTTTAAATTCGTGTCGATATTCGTAAATGTCTTTAAACGTGTTATTTACAAAAAAGTGATGAGGTATAATGTTATCAAACAGAAGCACGTGACCATGGCTGAATAATTGCCGAAACGGCCGTAGTGCAACCAAAAATAAGTGGATGAGCAGATGTAAGTATATTACATCATATTATAATTTAAAAGCTCTTCAGTAAGGTGAAAATACATAAAATGAGAATTTAAAGTGTTTATATTTGGAAAATGTAAAAAATCAATGTACAACACTTCATGAAACAGAACAATAATAAAGTAAGCAGTACATAAATTAACCTAAAAACAATTTAAAATAGCTGTTCTAATCTCAAAGAAAATTAATCGTATTTGAGAATTTTGACAGCTGTTTCAAAATTTTGTTTGTGAAACATATTATTTATCCATAACAGTTATGTTATGAAATGTTGTTATTACTAAATATTTGTTAGCAAGGAAATGAATAATTATTGCAAATCTACAAGTAACACTAGTTTATTTGACACTTTGCTCATTCAAATCGTCTCCACAGTGAAGAAATTTCCTAGCGAATTCAATATGAGATTGTACAATAGTATTTTTCCTGTCTTAGGCTTTAATGTGATATTGCAAACACGTTAGGACGTGTTCTAGTTGTCTAGTTAAACCTGCCCCAGGACGAAATCAATTTAGTTGCATTGTAATATTAGAAAATTGATCTTTAAAACTTAATATTTCCTTTAAAATAAATATAAAATGGCAACTTTCAATATTGATGACAATTGTTAGAGATCATAAGCTTTGACGTAATAGATTAAACATGACTCTAAGTGTCCAGAATTATATAGCACTTTGTTTTAATACAAAGATTATAGTTTAATATAGTTTTACAGTAATTGCTATTAAACATATAGTCTGAATGTTTCTGCTTTAGAGCTGTTAATATATTATATAGTTGCGTTATTATATATGCTGCAATGAAATATAACAACTGTGCAACTCAAATACCTGATTCTTTATTCTGGATGAATATTCTATTTAGTTTTTAAATATAAAGATTTTTTAAAATTATTATTTAAGGATGGCCAAAAGGATTGAACAAGGATTATATTTTTCATTGTGATATGATAGTTTCCTATCGTCATTAGTCTAATAGACACGGAATCAAGATGTTAAGAAACTAATATAAACATGTAAACTATCTTTGTGGGACTCATTCATCATACAAATTCTAATTTACTTCCAGATGAGCTAGAAACTTGAAATTTGGTACACTTTAGCTTTTAGCCTGTAATCGACAGGGAAATTCTAAAAAGTTAAATTAAAATTTTTAACCCAGAAAAAATTGAAAATGGTGGACACAACTTTAAAGCCAGAGTGGTTAAACGCTTTTTTGTATCGTCATCGGTTATACCTTAGATTTTTTGTTTTAGGTAAATTTTAAACAACTTCTACAAATTATTTAATCTTTCGAAAACGTATAGCGCAGCTAGAATCATCAAATTTGGTCGCTTACGGCAGTTAGATGTGCCAATATGTCTGCCAAATTTTGTGATTTTAGATGTTCTATAAGTGTGTTAAAATTTAATAATATGTGGAAGTTTTAAACGCTAGTTGGTTCCAAAAATAGTTTGAAGTATCATGGCTGAGCTGTTGAAGTTTAAAAGCTACCGTATTTTAATTTAAATTATTCGACTCACGTTAAACCAAGGTAGCTTAAATCAGTGGAGTCATGGACACGTGGCATGTTCCCATGCGAGCTATTCTACCTGTTGGTTCTAAAAGTTATCACTAAAAATATTGTTTAGAAAGAGGCTCTCGTATAAAACACTTTTCTATTATGCCATCAAATTTTCTCTTCTCTGCCCTACGTATTACGATTTGAAAAAAAAATAAAAACTATTTTTAATAGAAAATTTGTTTAGGTATGAGATTAAAATTTAGGTTAGGTTAGGTTAGGTTAGGGTTAGTATAGGTTAGGTTAGGTTAGGTAATTAATTCTCAATTTTCTTTTTTAATAGAAAATTTGTTTAGGTAAGAGACTAAAATTTAGGTAAAACATTTAAGTACGCATTGTTTAGGTAAACTATGATTCACTAATATCTTTTATAATTGATTGATCTAGCTACAAACGTTTAAAACACTTATCGATTCTATAATACAATATCTTGAATTCCACCCAAATTGAAAATTGCATGCGTGCGGAGCCAAGAGTAAATTATGGATATGAACGATTTCAAAATACCATCCCCATTCCTTTAGGAAGTGCAGCACAAGAAGTAGATCAAGGGTTGGTAACTCCTCTACATCAACTGGTATTCTCCCATACTTCATGACCTTTAACGCATTACTGCAGCGCATACGATAAATAAATGATGTGCGATCTCCTCCCCTTCTAGACAAAATCTACAGGTAACATCAATTTTTATTTCGATCCTTCTAAGGTTTTCCTTAAAGGAAACACGTGCCGATAGAAACACTTGTATTCTCTCTCGGGCTTCTTTCCGCCCAATGTTTTTTGTTCTGACTTCCTCTGGTGACTTGTCTTGAGCTAGTGATCGCTGGTACCATGTTACTTCTGCCTTACTCAGGACTATCAGTGGGTTATCTATCCTCCCAGGTTGTCCTAGTGGCGGGAGAACTATGTTTCTGATACCTTTCTGTGGTATGTTTTCCTCTCTCTTTGATGTTTACTTGTTCTATGAAGAGTGCAATCCCGAGTGGCCGATCTTTCCCTACTAGATTTATTATCTCTACAATGCTGATACCGAGGCTTGTTCCTTGCACGTTGAGTAGCAGCTATGTAGTGGATGGTCTTCTAGGCTACAGTTTAAATACTGGTCATTCTCTTTGGGTAGTTTTAAAACCCACATCAAATACGTGTTTTATACGATGTACGATACGAGATTTATTATTGTTCAAAAGACTCCTTTTTTTTAAATAGGTGAATTCAAAATGAAGACTGATTAAAAGACGTTTCTTTCTTCATATCTAGAATCTACATGAGTGTGTAAACAACTATTAAAAAAATATATTAAAAAATTATTGATCTTATTAATGCCAAGATTGGGAAACAAGAAAATACACAAATTTCATTTCTGCATATTAATTGCATGCCAAATAAATAAATAAATTTAAATTTAGTTACATAGATTATTTTTGATTTGGGGAGTTCCGTAGTTCAATCACCAAACCATTCGTTTTTCTGGCTGCAGTTTGGACTAGTGTACCGTCAATAAAGAGGTTATTTATGTTCGATTCCGGTTGATGGCGTTGCATTATTTTATGTCATCTATTCCTGCGACTTCATTACCGTTTGACGTTTTTAGTAAATTACCATAGTAATGTACTATGACGTTCAGCAATAAAAAAAAAATAAAAATTTTGTTTCATGGTATGAAAAGAGAATGTAATTTATTTGATTTTCATAAAAAAAATGATTTTAGTAACTTATACAGATTTTAAACAAAATTAATAACAAAACTTTTTGGTTCAATTTTGCACCTAAAATATAATCACGTTACAAATCTGTGGGTATTGATGTTTTTGAGACGACAATAATTGGTTCTCTGGATATTTCTCTAACGATATATAGCGTAACAGAGCCTTGTAGTGCCTATACAGTTTCTGGTAAACCGCAGAACGTAGGGTATGCACAAGCAGGTTGCCACCCTAACATGCAGACGGTATATTGTTACATTTTCTATATTGAGGTTCGCCGTCTTCATAGTTTGAATATATTGTCTTTCAATATAGATTGGTCTAGAAAATCAAGTGATAAATTTTGGAATGACTATAATTTTTTTTCACGACTTGTTAAATTGATTTGGGGCATTAATCTTCATGGTCTGGCAAAATTTGAACGATATCGATACAGTCGATTTTGAGAAAGTACCTCAATAATAACCTCTCCAACGCTGAATTTGGAGGTTGGAGGTTTGTTCGTATAAGTCCACATACAAAATATAATAAAAATCCACACGTTTGAACTGAAGAGGACATCACCGATGACAGACGAGCATCTTTCCAAGAGAATTTTTTCCCGTCATACTGCTTCAAAAACAGCTGTTTTCAATACATGCATTGAGATTCTAAAGTTGTGCTTTTTAAGCCTAGGACCTAAAAACATCAGCTGAGGTCGAGGTCGTCAGCTGTTACTTCGTTTATACGAATTAATTAACGATTGTAAAGCATCTAATAAAACAATCGATACTCTCGATTGCAAATAACCGATAAAACAGCTGATACCATCGATTCGAAGTTAAATGGGTTATAACATTTTAGTTTTTGTGAAATTGTTTTCTTATATAATTTACAGTATAGCGAAAAATATTGTTAGTCACTTGGACTAAAAGAAGCTTTTCGATCCTCGCTCATTTTCCGTTAAACTTGAGCTTGTATCGAAAATCTTCACTTATGGTCCTATTGTGGTGAAGGGACCTCAAAAGTATTACTTCCGTGAAAAATACAGCATCGATTTATGAACCACCATATTTAATAACAACTCCAACCCCGATTTTTTTAGTTTTTACCAATAACTCATGAACCTGCATTTTTGAGCAATTGTATTTTATATAGGGCTATATTATAGAAAAATTTGATCAAAATCGTTAAAACAAAGTTTTAGAAAATAGGAGATTTGAGTTATGGATTAAAAAAAAAAAATAATAATTCTAAAATGAAGTGGTAAGTTAAATAATGCTATTTACAAAAGTCAGTGAAAACATTGGTTAGTAGAGTGAAACGCCGCCTCCCGCATCTGAATACGACGATCCAGTCAGAAATGGCAGCGCATAATGTACTTCACAATATGTACCTAAAACAACCCGCCATTTCTGATTGGATACATCTTTTGAGATGCGGTTTGCGGCATTCAACTCTACTAACTGAGCTCTTTGAAATGAGGTATCACTCGACCCGTGCTTACATTTAAGATTCCTATGACTTCCTCTGTGGACCGTCCCCCCATGGTTGTCATGTCATGGCAATAGCAAGGAAAAATAGTTTACATTGCCATATGACACTGTGCAAAGTTTATAGATGTTTTCTGCTATGGTTTGTAAAATATTAAGCCGTACCCAGACTTTTCAAACACCTTGTGTATATATATATATATATATATATATATATATATATATATTCGTAATCGGAATAACTTGTAAGTATTATTTGATATTTCACACATAATATTTCAAAAAACAAAAACAAAATTCAATTCGATAGCGTTAGCCAAACTACCACAAGGTAATTTTTTTTGTTATATTTTTCCTAAACTTCGAACAACATAAATAATATAAATGCAAAGTTTGAAATGTACAGGATTTATTGTCATGTCTGACAGACGGACACGCGCATGAAATTATACCTATGGGTCTTTGATTTTACCTATGGACTCTAAAAATCAACAATGTACAGTATAAACATTGTACTAATTTTTCGCACACAACGCATGAGCAAACTGAAATATCTGACACCATCTTCCCAACAATGGAATTTCCGGTGTTATTTGTCTAAAAGTAAAAATGAACCTGGGTACCGTTTTAGAAGGCCAAATATTTCAAGCCGCCAATCAATATCGTAGGTGAAACTTGGAGGAATGACCCAAACAATATCCCAGATGTATCTAAATGGAATCTAGAGTTCTCGAGAAAATTAGAATTAATCGAATTGCATATTGCGGTGTGAAAGTAAAATATTATGAAATGGCTTCCACCGGAATCATTCCCTGACAGCTGGAAACAACTCTATAAAATTAAGACCAATTTATTCTATAAAGTTTATCTTGTTAAGGAATTTTATTTTAAATACTTTAGGCAGTGTAAATTCTTTTTCCTTTGTGGTATGGATTTTATAGGTTATATAACTGAATTGTTTTGTGTAATTTTAAAATCATTAGTCAAAGAATCTTGAATCACTGGTTGAACGGTTTAGAATATTTACCAACTTCACTTCTTAATTATAGATTGCGATCCTTTACTGAAAGATTAAAAAAATTTTATCAATACACATAGCAACACCTGGTTATAAAAAATAGCATCTATAACCTAACCACGAGTTGAGCGGAAACAAGAAATAATTAATCATCTGACATTCTTATGGAACTGAGCGATTTACAATTTAGACAATTAGCATAATTAAAGTATTTTCTCAACTATAAACAGACAATGTGAGAATCTAAGATTTAATTTTAATGACGTTTTATTAATTTGGTTTGAAAAGGGAGTAACACTTCCCTGTTAATATATGCATGGAACTATAAGTTTTAGTAAAATAGACAACAAAATAAATCATTTTTTCTCCAGTTTCTATTCTTTTGTATTTCGTGTGGAATATGTATAAAACAGTTTTCATTCTTTAACAACTTATTTTCAACAATAATTTTATGGTTTCGTAGAAAGGAGTTAAGAATAAATATCTAAAGTGTTAGAAAATATGGAAACGGCTTAATATTTCAAAATCTGCTTTAGATAGAAAAATGTCTGAACTCTCATTTTAAAGCTCTTAACCTGAGCTATCTACAGTGTGGGACAATAGCTTTAACAGGATAAACAGAAATTAAAAAAAAAAATTGTTTTAAATGTTATTAAACTATTATTTTTTTTATATTTTAATAGGTAAATATAAGATACTTAAAATAATTTTAAATTTATCTTTGATAACAACCGAGTTATGGCGTTTTAAAATTCGTAATTTTCTAAAAACAATATTAAACGTTCTCTGCAGGGCTGAGTGAATAATGATTTTATTATTTGGTTATTGTGATGTAAAGTAAGCCAAGAGTTATTGGAAATTACGTATCTGATACAGGGTGTTCTAAAAAGTAAATAAATAAGACTACATATTTCTTAATTACACAAATTATTAGAACCAAATGTTACTTTAGTTTACTTTTTATTATCCAATAATTTCATTTTTAAAGAATTGTGGTAATAAAGTAACATATCAATTGAAAATCCAGGACATAAATTAACTAATATAAGGTGTGAAAATAATTTTCCATGTACAGGATGATTCAAAATTATACTTTTAAATACTATTATCTAACATTTTTACAAAATTTTAAGTTCTTATTAGTATAGTATGTTTACATTACTAAGTAAACTTTTAACACCTTGTTAGTAATCACTTAAAAAATAATGCAGTTTTTCTAATACAGTATGAATGTAAATAAGACAACCATTTGTAGTAAAGGCGGTTATCCCCAAAAACTGGTGCAGTGAAATGATTTATTGGTTCTTTGTGGTGCTGCAAAGAACATTTAATATTGTGTTAAAAAAATTCGTCGTTACTTGTTTGTATCTCAGTAACTTATCTTAAAAGATATATTAGAATATGTAAAAAAATAATAACATTACATTTAAAACAATTGGGAAAGTCACCTTATGTTAATTTTTGTAACACTCTGTATATCTTACTACATCTTTGTACCATCAAGTAGGTAAGTCAGCTTAAGAGCTTTAAAATAAGAGATCGATCATCTTTTTGTCTAAAGGAGTTCGTGAAACATCACGCCGTTTCAATACTCTTCTAACACCCTGTGTGTAATTGGTGTGTTATAATACTTCTGTGTGTTCAAAGGGTGAAAAACCTCTCGGTTATCATAGCTTTATTAAAAAAAGGAAAAAAACCACTCCTCTCTCTCTCTCTCTCTCTCTCTCTCTCTCTCTCTCTCTCTCTCTCTCTCTCTCTCTCTCTCTCTCTCTCTCTCTCTCCAGTACTTCTAGCTTTATCACGTGGTCAAGACAGACGTGATAGAAAAGATTAAAGATAAGGAGATATAACCCAAGGCATAAGAAAATATGCTTCCCTGGATTGTCAAACACTAAAAGGCCTTCGATTCTTTTTCTAGGTGTTCGAATTAATTGGTAAGAATTAATAAAAGCTAAGTTAAACTTAATTTTCTTTTACTAGAGCAATTATTACATGTATTTTATAATTTCGATGTTTATTATATTTTTTAGCAATAACTCTCTTATTTGGAATCGTAGAACACTTGTTTCGCATTGTAGAATACATTGGATGTAGTTTAACGTTATACAAGATTAATTATTGTGTAATATTGTACGACTAGTGAATAAAAAACATCTTAAAAATACGTATTTTTAAACATAAAAATCTGCGATTTTAAAATATACCTCTTTTTTGGTATCAAAAAGTTAGTAAAACTAAGCGTACATACTAAATTTGACCAAAATCGGTTTAAAATTACGACCCCTAGATCACACAAAGTCATACAGTGAGTTAAAAATTTAACCAAATTTGTCTAAGGAAAAGGATCGCTGGAGATTACTAGTCTCTGGTTAATGTTACACCGCAGTAGTTAGAATTTTTATTAGAAATAACTAAAAACATTGTAAGGTCTCGGATTGTCTCCGGGGCTATCGACCCCTATTTATTCTAGATCATATTTGTACCTAGCTCTTGTATATATTTCCTGGTCATTCACTTGTTGTAGGACAGCGGAAGGCCTACATTCTGTTGTGCTTTAATATCTAGTCTAGTAGTTATATCACTCGTCGTAGGCCATTGACAGTTCCATCGTTTGTGTTTTATCTGTGACTTGATTTTATTTTAATATTTTTGACTTTATAACTCAATATAAATTTGTAGGTATATCCGATTTCCCCTTTTCTACTAAAAACAATTAAAAAATTTAATAGCGGTATCTTGTGTATTTAAAATAATTATGCTAGACATGATTTTGCAACTGATTTAGGTGGAATATAAGGCAATGCTACAATTTTAAAATAGTAGCTCTGGTAATTTTTAAATTATATACTTTTCTTGTTGATTATTGAATATGTTTTCACAACCAGGTTCTACCTTCCATCGGATTTATCTTTATGATATACAACATTAAAGAGAAGTTGTTACATTATAAAATAATCTTAACTATATATTGTTGTTGTACATATAATGTGGTTGTTTATATTACAGTAAAACAAACAGAGCAACATAGATGTGTATTACTGACATATTATAGATGTATATTAAAGATGCATATAACTTCTTATAGTAAGCAACCAGGAATGGTGAGATTGATCAGAGGAAAGGACAATAAAACAAAGAAAGAAGGAGGACGTGGATTGGTACACCTTAAGAAAGTAGGGTTATGAAGTGACAAGGCAGCTTCTAGAGAACCTATTAGAGCAAAGAAAGAGAGGACAGAAAATCATGATCTGGTAGATAAGGAGAAAACTGGTGAAAACTTAAGGAGAAGTGATGATAACTGATAAAATGATTTTGTTAGGGTCATCTGTTACTATTCTGTGTTCCTGGGTGGAATCAAAGGATAAGAGTTAAAGTAAGTTACTTAGATATGTTTGAGTAAAAGTCTTGTTCGACGGAGTGATCAGACTCTGGAAGCCTCCAGAAAGAATCTCTGTCTTGAAACAGATTATGGACCAAGTAACCAGACTTCTGTGAAACACACGTAATGCAAACATGAGCCATCATATCAGTTTCCTGAAGGCAGGTATGTTAGAACTAAAAATACTTTGCACCAAGATAAGATGACAGTTTCGTCATATCACCTTCCTAACCTCCCTTAGGGGCACACTCGAGGACCCTAGTTGGATCAACACTTTTATTCATCTAGTCTTAAGTTACATCCCTTTATCTCATATTTTCTATCAGTTCTAGTTTGAACTACGTTTGTTCACTTCCACACCTGACAGTATTTGAGGGCTACACTACACTGTACGGCGTTACGGTCCATGAAGATCCTAGGCCTGCTAGACAGCTTTTCAGTCAGGTAATGTATGAAGCGATAAACATATCGAAATTGGCGTCGCCATTTTTCTAACGTCCACAACTAGAGTTTACTACTTATTCTACCTTTACAATTTTCTTCACGAAGTAAGGTCAACTCTGTAAAGTTTAAGCCTCTGGGAGATTAAACTACAGTTCTAACCACTACACCAGCTGGGAGGTCTTTATTTCATACTCTTTTGTCTTCTATTTTTATAAGGATATGTTCACCGAGAGGTTTTAAACAACAGGAAAGAAAAAAACTTCTTTCCCTTCCGCCCATTATGGTCGGACCTTCACATCCTTCTTACATCTTTTAAATTTCAGTCAAGGTATAACTGTGACTTAATTAACATCCAAGACCACCTGTTAGACATTACACCATACTGCAATGATGACGTAACTCCTAGGACATGATTACCCATGATGGCTCTGACACTTGATATGGACGAGCTGAATACAATAGAGGTGCAATATAACCAGGAAGGAAAAGTTGAAAGTCAGGATGCAAAACGCAGGACTTTCATCTCGACTAAAGGCTATAAACTGATGAACTACGCCAGGAACATCCTAACCTAACTTAACTTTCTCTCGACACGTTTCCGCGTTTATTTTATCTGTTAAATCTATTTATAAACTATTTGTTATATTTTATGACGCTATTATACCTCTTTTAAATTCACGAGGTAGACTCATCAACTTTCAAGTTAGATTTTTAATACAGCTCTGGTGTTTAGATCTTGAGAAAGGATAAATTAGATTATTCATAAGATATTAATGGTAATTAAAATTTGCTAAAAGTTAATTACAATGCAGTTACGAATAGTGTACAAACACTTGACGTGCAACTGATTCGCTCATAGGATGCGTGGTTTTGGTAATCGGAACAAAATTCGTCCTTCATTTCCTGAGTGATCTTCACATTTCATAACCTCAGGAAACCAGATGAAGTCGATAGGACTTATAATGGTAACCCAGTTCCATCTTAATGTAACTAAGATCTTGTAAATGTAATTCCAAAAAAAGTGTATCTATTGGGGGGTTGTAAAAAATGTAGTGATAAATCAAGGTATCTTACCAATGTATAGGCTACATAGAACGTGAGTTTGTTTAAAACCGTTGTTACACAGGTTTATATCAATATACAGAGGTTATTGTGTTACACAGGTTTATATCAATATACAGAGGTTATTGTGTTACACAGGTTTATATCAATATACACAGGTTATTGTGTTACACAGGTTTATATAAATATACACAGGTTTATATCAATATACACAGGTTATTGTGTTACACAGGTTTATGTGTGTGTATATCACGTCGGATAGGTGTGTCCACTCGCTTCGCTCGTCCCAGTGGCTTGTACCTGTAGGTATTGAAGAAGTCCCTCGAAGAATTGAAATGTGCATAATTTAATATAATTTAGTGGGTTATAAATGAACAACACACGAAAAAAAAACAGTTTAAAATGACCTCTATTTTGAGTGCAGTAACAGTCCCCTATGCTAAATGTCATTTTCTTATCTTAATTATTATCACCACTATCGTGCTTGTTTAGACGATAACATAATGACGCCAAAAAGGAAGGACGGACGGTATTGCGTCCTAAGGTAATTGAAACTATAACAGTCAAAAATAGAGGTCGAAATTTTGTATGACCAATAAACTTACCATATGATAATGATATTCGAGATGCCGTCCTTCCATCGTTGTATGTAGGTACGAAAGTAGCAACACAAATGATAGGAAGATTAAATTTAGTTTAAGTGTTCTCTTATATTGAAATTCAGAAAATTGAAATTAAAATGTTAAAATGGCGACCATTTTAAACAGTTTTACTTCAAATATTATGCGTTATTAAACTTATAACACTTAAAATTAGTTAAAAATTTGGCGATTTTAATTATGCATGTGATGGTGCCATCTCTACGATGATAAATAGCGAAGTTACTTTCAAATATGTAATTTTGAACTTTGCCCTCTCAAGAAAATGTGATATTCGTATACAGTAGTTACAAGTGTCGTGTCACCAAAGTGAGTGGAGGCTCTTTCTCGACGTACATTTTGAAAAATTGAGACACGAATAGTAAAACCTAGATTTGTGTTCAAATTTGACAAAATTCCTATTACTGTTTTGCTAATTCTATTTTTAATTTTAAAGATATATTTTTAAAAAAATAGTTTTTTAGTAATAACTTTTTTATTTTTAATCGTATAAAACAAATTTGGTTATCTTCACAATCACATTTTAAAGCTGAATAAAATGCGATATTGTACGAAATCTTTGCAATAAAAGTGTGGATTTTCAACTGAAAACGTAACCTCACAAAACTGTTTCATTTTACAGCCTACTATCGACTACGTTAACAAACATCAATTTTGTTCCTTTCACAACTCCATCGTCTTCTAACTTCGTCTTTATCTTTCCTCTTTAGATATGATCATCTTTTTTCTTTGCTATCAGTTCCTTCACTTCTTATACTCTTCCCCTAGACTGTTTTCTCTTCTACTCCGACTTCTTGGTGCACTTCTTTTAACCTTATTATTTGTATTTATCTCTCTTCCTAGTAACCTATACTTCCTGTATTCAGTACTTTCCTTGCTAGACAGTTTAAGTTTATTATTTTCAAGCTCCATAAAAGATTAATCTCTTCCTTCTCGTTGTAGTTCCTACATTACCGTACTTCTCGTACAGTTCTCACACTGAGGATTTTTCTCAATCTCTTGATTATCTCTGATGCATAAAGACATTCCAGCTTGGCTATAATGTATTTTAGTATCTGAACCTTGCATTGTGTGAGATGAATTTACAGAAAGAAATGTTACAAAAATGAAATCTTTTAAATATTCTCTGCAGTAAAAGAGCTGTTTTGGTAAATAAAGTAAATTGATATCTCCTCTAAGAGTGGGATTGTTAGGACGAAATTGAAATAGTTTAATTATTATGTTATTTTAAAAATCTTGTTTTTTAGGCAACATGCATAGTTTAGAAGTTGTCATCTTGTCCCAATACAAAATGTAGATGGTTATAATGTCCAAAAAGACTAATGTTTTTTTACACAAGAATGAATTACTTTACTTTTTAAAGGATGAAACCTTTCGGTCGTAATCAGCTGATGAAAAAGAAGAAGAAATAACGATACAATAAAGACTCCTACACCTTGAATACACTAATAGAGTCAAGGTCAGAAGAGAAGATTAGTTCCTCCAGAGAGACCTAACAGGAAAGATGAAATACGTTTAAATACAACTAGAGTACCTAGGATTTGCCGCACTGGTACTCACTTTAAGTAAGCCCCTGAGGTAAAGAAAAAACAAAGAGCCAAATTACGCGGCAAAATTTACTGTATTTTGATAAACTTTAACCACATAGATTACTATTGGATAAATATGTACAGGATGTGGAATATATGTGTATAATATGTTTTGGTTTTTCCTTTTAAATGTAATGTAACAGATAATTGAATATTTAATCCCGACAGACGCTACGCCCAGTATTCTTATGAATGGGATTTCCTTGTTGTTTAAAACTATGTACATTTCTCAGAGAACAAAGTATTTAAGGAAATTAATCTTTTAAATGATTCCACGATATTGAATTAACATATTGAATTACATTTAAAATGAAAGGCTCAACATTTAGTTGAAAAACACTGATATTATAAATAGTAATTTCCCTAATACTTAAAAAAAACAATTTTTTTAGAGTAAAAACTGAATTAAGTTTGCATTTTTTGGACATTTGACTAGCTGTCACGTTGTACGTGGGCTAGATTTGTTCACCTTGTTGTTTAAAGGCGAAAAACTTCTCGGTCGTTGTCGCAAATAATAGTCATATATTATAATAGTGTCAGGGTCGAAAGAGAACAAGAGTTGGTCAAGAAAGACCTGTAGGAAAGGGAGAAGAGCTGGATTTAACTCAAGACTATATAGATCCCTCAGGATTGCTACACCTGTACTACTACAGTGAGCAAGATAACGATCATGAGACTGTTGTTATTATTCTAAATAATAAGACCACTAAAAAGAAATTTCACGTGATAGGTGTATATTAAAAAAGTTTTATTTGCTTCCCAAAAACCAATTTCGAGGGGGTGAATACGTCCCCCCCCCCTTTTAAATGTTATATAACTGGTAATTGAATATTTAATCCAGACAGAGGTTCCTAGAAATTTATGATAACACGTCCAGTATTCTTATGATTGGAAATTTCCTTGTCGTGTAAACGTTTTTCATTTCCTAGAGAATAACTTATTTGAGGAAATATTTAATCTTTTACAAGATTTAACAACATTCAGGTAACAAGTTAAATTAAAAATAAAGATAAAAAACCTATTTTTAAAATGTTATTACTGAAATTTTAAATAGTAAATTCCTTTATTTGTTAGTCTATTATTTTTTAGAGTAAAACACAATTAAGTTGGTCTTTTATGGGTATTTGACCAGCCGTCATGTTGGCTGTGAGCAAGATATTCTGCCTTGTTGTTTAAAGACGAAAAACCTATAGGTCTTTTTGGAATATGAAAAAAGAACATAATATAAAGCCTCTAGTTTTCAAATACTCTAATATCATCAGGGTCGAAAGAAAACATGAGTTGCTCAAGATAGCTGACAGGAAAGATGAAAGAGAGGGATCTAACCCACGACTAATATAGTGAGATCAGAGGGTGTGAGCAAGTTAACAGTCATTAATGTGAGCAGTTTTTACCAGAGCAGATCTGTGAAATCGGTTTCACTCGTTAGTGGTTTAAATTAAAAACGTATATTTGCTTTCCAAAACACCTATTTTGAGGGGTGGTATGAACTTACCTCAAATGTTAAAAAGTAGTTTTTTTATAACTCTAAAACCTTTCCAAGATTTCAGTTTTCTTTCTTAATCGGAATTTTTAAACTAAATATATAGATAAAAATGAGAAGACTCTTATATCGTGTTATGTGCATTAGAATCAGTTCAGATATTATGATCGTGGATTTGGTTTTATGGAATAAATATCACCCAAACGAGTTATTACCAATAGTAAATAATCAATTTAGTTTAGGACTGTAGAAGATACACTGCTCGAACTTGTTGTCGATTTTAGGTCATCGGAATTATGAGATATATCTTGTGGTAGACATTGATACCTTTCAAAATACATTACGGTTATTTCAATTCATCATAAAATAAAATTGGATATCAAATTTCGTAAAAAGGTAGTCCTAGGTAAAATTTTAATTTGGTGTTATATAAATTCGACATCTCTAAATGCAGGGATGTTTTGGAGAATTAGTGTCCTATAGTACCGGGTATTTTCATTTAAGTTATGTTAAGGTAATTAATATGCTTTTAAAACAAACACTGCTTTTTATTTGTTTTCAATCAAATATAATGATCTCCTTTTTAAATGTTTCTAATTAATTGCTATTTATCAACCAAATGAATTAAAATACTACTTTCTATAAAAAAATCACTTTATTTGTGCAATACAAATACAAGACGAAGTTTTTAACGATTAAGTCGTCATCATCAGTTGCATGCATACAAACCCTACCACACTTCAGGCAGAGTTTGGAATACGGAGTTTTCCATGACTTTTAGGTTAGGTTGGGTTTATTTACTTCAGTAAATACATTTCAGTAAATGTACTTTAATAATTTACCTGAAGAATCGTAGGATTTTTACAAAATACCGAGGAATTATACGCAATGGCTTGGGAAAGGGTAGGTTAGGTTAGGTTAGGTTAGGTTAGGTTAGGTTAGGTTAGGTTAGGTTAGGTTAGGTTAGGTTAGGTTAGGTTAGGTTAGGTTAGGTTAGGTTAGGTTAGGTTAGGTTAGGTTAGGTTAGGTTAGGTTCTGTTAGGAATAAATATATTTTAGTAAATGTACTTTAATAATTTACCTGAAGAATCGTAGGATTTTTACAAAATGCCGAGGAATTATACGCAATGGCTTGGGAAAGTAAGTAAAGATCTAACATTTGTATTTCATACTTTGCCGAACATGTTTAGACAATGTATATAATGCCTAGGTATTCTATAGAATGTCTGGATTTCATACATTGTTGGTAGGTAACATATCCTAATCTACGAGGCTTACTATGAGTAGCCGACATCAAGATTGTTGTGACACACAATCGAGGTTACAAAAAACTTTGTAACATCTGTTTTAAACATATTTACCCAACTGGATATGTTTCATCAATCTACCAATTACATGAAAAGTTCAAGAACCCAATTTTTTTGCATTACATTTTAAAGAATCTGCTGGTATTACATTATATGATGGGCCGGGTAAGTATTATTAGGAGCTCATCAATCTGGTTTGATAATAAGTAATTAGTAATTAGAGAGCTTCAATTAAACAAAAAAAAAACACCTACTTCGTAAACTAAATTTACATTCTTCGCCAACTTCCACCACTTGTGAGAAAGAAAAAACTAACAAGTGAGTTAAGTTGATATACGTTATCAAATAATTGGACATCGACCTTCTTATCATTGAGGAATTAAAGAGAAATAAAGAACAGCTTGCGTTGTATTCATTAAAACTATTTAAAGTTTATCAATTTTTAAATAAAGTCAACAGGTAGTTCTGTTTCTAAAGAGTCTCTAAACGATTCATTTGTAATCGATTGTTAAAACTGGAGAGGTCGAAGACGACACACAAAGGATCGAGTGAAATGAATGCGCCGTGCTCGAGACACAAGTTGTTAGCCAGCCTGTGAGAACAACTCTTTATTTTGGACTGTTAGCTCAGCACGATTTCGAGCGGCGGTTATTTTAAACAAGCATTTTGTACTGTGGTTGACCTTGAATAGCGATTCTCAATGTCAGACCAGAATTGCGCCAAGAAAAGTGCGATGTTGCCGGGTCAGCTCCTACTGCGATGCTGCGAGGCCAAACGATTTCATCTCTTAATTTGCACTCTTACAAGTCGACGATAAATTTTAATTATTTGATAATAAAAACTATCGTAAATTTTATTTTTATATTTAATAAAAAATGGATTAATTAAATTATTAAAGGATCGATAACTTATTTTTGTAATTAATTGTCGTTTCTTTTAGTCATTTAATTGTTCAATCAAATCAAACTTAACCTAACTTCCCATACAGAATTTAGTTCAAAGTCTTTTTATCCGAAAGGTTTCTTCTGCTAATTAAATGTTTTCCTCCATGAAACATTCGTTTAAATGACATCCACTTTTCATTAAAGGATTCGTTTTTTTTTTACTTATTCTTAAAAAAAGACAAAATGATAGACTTAAAAATCACAAATCACAAGTTATAGATTCCAAGATTAAAAACATTTTTCTCTGTCGCGTTCATGTGCATGTTTTTTTCGTAACAAAACTACAAAACCAGTACTATTGTCTCGCAGAGGGTTATCTACAGTAGTCTAAGTACTGACGCTGCAAATTCGAGCTGAATACACCAGTTTTCACGTAGTCTTAGGTTAGGTCTTTCCCTTTCATCTTTCCTATCGCTTTTCTCCTGATCAACTCTTGTTCTTCCATACCTGCCGCTAATAGAATGCCAGGAGTCTTTATTTGATATTTTGTTTCAAGGCGATGATCACCGAAAGGTGTTTTACCTTTAAACATAGATTAAATTTAAAATAATTTATTTGCAGTATTCTTTCTAAACGTTCATTCTATATACTCGTAAGTTTAGTGGAAAATTGTTATAACCGCAAGAAAAACGTGCAGCAAATGCGCTTTTGTTGTGCTGGTATTGCGAACTTAAGCTATCTATTTGAAGTTTACAGTATTAAACAAAATTTCAATACTTCGTAAAAGCTAAAAATTACAAAACATTTTGAAGCTGCTATAATTTAAAAAAAAAAACTCATTCAAATCAACATTTATAATCTTATAAACTATTAATTTCTTAAAATCAGCTCAACCGATTAGGTTCAAACTTTATTGAAGAGTGAAGTTTAATAACCCAAAGCCGTGTGCAAAATCACAAATAAGAAATATTAGAGTTCAAAATAATTAGCAGAAAACAAAAATGAACTTTAGCTGCCGTTATTAACCAGATTGATTTTAATCAAATACAATCTCAAGTAAGTTAAATTTATTTAAATATATAAATATTTTGTCAAACCATGGTTCATTTTCATTTTTTGTTCTAGAACTATCTAATTAACATTTTTTTTGTGACGATTAGTTTTTATTTTGTTTTGGGGATGGGTGAGTTTTTAAACATAACTCCCATTTGAAATTAAGGAAATTCAATTACTATTTGATTTTACTGATCAGCTGATATCAATTTATTATTATCTTATTTTGAGGTTATGTTTAATTATTTTTTTATCTTTAACGAATACTATTTTTTTGCACATTATCAGCTGGTATTAACTTAGTTCTTGATGGTTTAAAAACTAAAATTGACTATATTGTCACATGGATTGTAATCAATCTAAGGCCTATACAAAGTTTGTTTTGAGCACTCTTAAGATCTAAACAAATCATTTCCACGATATTTTTTTATTATGTGGATTATGTTGTCTGTATTTCTACCCTTATAAATTGCTACAAGTTCATGCCGTAGACTATGCAATGACATTTTGACCTTCTTTATGACCTCGTCGGAACCTGAAATTGGCACCGTGAGATCTCAAGGTCAAAAGCCATGAATCAAATAGTTGTTGTGCATATATTTACTTCATTGCTACAAAGTATCGTCCACTTCAATTTAAAAAATATGATGACATTTATAAATATATTTAGAAAAGAAAAGTTTTCGTAATGTGTTAAAAAATCGGGGTTTAGTTTTCGTAGACGTATCGGTTTTAGGATACCTTGAATAAAGAAAACGGAGTTTCCCTTCTCAATGAACAAGAGTCATAAAAATCAGCTGATAATATAAACGTTTAACAATTTAAAGATATGATAAAAATAACTGCTTAATTCTATCATTACTATACTGAATATTACACAGATGTAATATTTAACAAGTAAAAATAAATATAACTCTTTTTTTAAATTTACGTTAATTCATGCAAAAACTACAACACAAATTTTTTAATTTCTTAATAAAAACGCCAAGAATAGTAAAGGGCTTAATATTTAAATTTTCACTCTATTTCTACACTTACTTTTTACGTGATTAGATATGATAATACGCCTTACGCAAATTTTTGTTCGACGTCATAGGCTCAATTTTCATTAATGTTATTCATTAGCTGATGGTATTTTGCAACTAGAAAAAAGCTGACATTCAGGATAAACTAAAATAAAATAAACAATTCCGTACCAAGTAAGGACGGTTTCAAAGGACTAGTATTTAAAATTTTTACACATTCCAAAAGTATTTATAAGTTTAATTATTTGGGAACCATTTTTATCAAAGTTGGAAAAATTCATTAGAAAACTAAATACGTGAAGAAAAAAGAAAGTAAAATGTGTTACCAAAATAAGCAACAATATAATACGTTGTAAATAAATCAGAAAACAAAAGTAGAAATATAACAAATGATTTACTAATGGGGGAGGGGAAGTCGGTCAATAACTAAACAGTAACATAACTGCAAAAAAATTTAACTAAGAAGAACTGTAGCGGAAAAAAATGGACAGAGAAGTAAATAATAAAAAAACAAATGATAGATTTAAGATTTGAGCTTTGTTATCTTGAAACCATTTACACGAAAACATAATCATGAAATTAAAAACCTAGTAATAAAAACAGTAAAATAGAAATTTATAAAATGATTTACATGTCTATCTATACGCACTGGGGCGGAAAATTGAACAATGAACAAACGGATTGAAAGTAGGTTAACTGAAACCATGAACAAGGATAAAAATAAATAAAACTAGGGAAATATTTGAGCTTATAGTTTTTAATTTGAATTTACTTATCTGTAAACTAAAAAGAAATAAAAAAAAGCTAGTAATGTGTATTAGCAGATAAACAAAACTATAATAAGTACGAAACAAACATAAAAAAAAGAAAACATAAAAAATGACTTATGGCGTTACTTAGCGTGGAAAGTCGATCAAATGATTAAAGAAGTGGAAAACAGATTAAAGATACAGTACAACAAATACACAGAACACAATTCTCACAAAAATACGCCTAAGTATCAGACGCGTTTCAACGACAAGGTCGTCCTCTTCCGTAAACATGGTTTCAACTTGGCATACCGAACCTCCAATAGCCTGAATAACATCCTTAAAACCAAGATAAAGCCAAATATTATCAATAAATTTGACAATAGTGGAGTATACAAACTCAAGTGTGACGACTGCGAAAAAATTTATATAGGTCAAACTGGCAGATCCTTTACACAAAGGTTTAAAGAACATTTACCGTCACATAAAAATCATCTCTCCAAACATACTTCCAATTTTGCCGAACATTTGATAAACACCAATCATAATTACACTAATATCAATACCAATCTTGACATCATTCATAATGAGAGGAAGGGACACCGTCTCGACGTATTGGAAGAATATAATATATACATCACCCAAAAGAAACATCCCAACATACTTCTCAATGAGAAATTGAACTTCGCAGCCAACCCGATCTACGATATAATCTTATCTCTGAATAAACAAATGGACTTCCACGGCAGTTAACTATCATCAGTCTTATTTTCAGTATCCGTCCGGAAACGAACGAATAATGATGTGGCCACACACGGACATTTTTAGTGTAAAATTTAACGAAGAGCTAGCCTCCGAATATTTTAAAACAATGTTTTTAGTGTCGTATATGTTCAGTGTCGTGTTTATGTGTTTTATTTAAGTGTCCTGCACCTGACGAAGCCGACTGTGATCGGCGAAACAGCTGTAGTGATATACAATAACAAGAATTGCTCTGACTACTAATATAAGGTATTTATCTAGATATATACATTCAGCAATTCAAAAGCGAAAAATATAAAATCAATTTGGTTTTATAAGAATATAATAGGAACATTTGAAACTCTAGTAGGCTATTAGTACATTTGCCGTTTCGCCTTAGGTGTTAAATTAAAATCGCCAAGATGCAAAATATAAGATACATTGGCTTATTTAAAACTTACCAAAAAAGTAACTTAGAAAACAAATTTTAAACAGTCATTTTGAAATTTTTCGACTATTTATTTTGTGTAACAATAATTTTTTTAAACTTCTTGTAATTTGAACTGAATTTCAACATAAATTTTGGTTTCTAAAGCTACAAATACTTAATATATTGTGCCATTATGTGAAATGTGAAGTTAAACACTGGTTCAGTAACAGATTCACCAACAAACTAGTCTTCTATCGAGAGAAAAACGTCAAAGCATTTCTTAGAATCCATCAATTTTTGTTTAAAAGCGAAGAACATTTCTGTTATCATCTCCTAATAACAATGAATAAAATAGCAGAAAATAAAGACTCCTAGCCTTCTAGCTACAGGGTGATGTAAAAGTTGAACAAATGGAATTGAAGATCCAGACCACCAAAACGAAAGAAATCCGAATCAATCAACACGACTATAGTAAGTTGATCCTTGAGAATATAAAGACAGCAAGTCACAGAGTTTCCGTAGTTTGGTGGGATTGAACAGAGAGGCAGCACAAGATGTACAGAACAGATATAACAAAGCAAAATAAAATTTTGGTAAACGGAATCCCATATTCGATCATCAATCTCCTACAATTCCGGGAAAATTAAATTAATGGTTGTAACTGTAATAGTCTGTATACAGTGCCAGATAAAAGGGGTCCATGAAGATATAAACTGGGCATCCGGGTGGTAAAAGACTAGTTGGGAAATCAAGAGTGGAAAACACGATGCGACGAGGACTGCATCTGAGTGAAGGGAACTGGAAAGAGGAGGCAGTAAGTTGAGGAGATCAAGACATGATTTGGTCTCAAGCGCTATTAAAGTAAAATAAGACAATTTTTCTTGAATATCTCTGAAAGATTAAAGTAGATAAAGAATAAACGGCGCTGGGTGGATCACAGTCTCAGACAGCAAAACGAGAGTATTATAAAGCAAGCTTTAGAATGGGAACCCCAGGGAGAAGAAGACAAGGAAGTCAAAAATGACGTATACGTAAGAAGAACGGTTAAGCAGAAGAGTAACGAAAGGGTCCAAACAACGTATCGTTGCGGATAGAGAATATTTAAGGAGACTCCGTCGTTTGTTTCCTTTAAGAAACAAATCAAGTCTAAATGTGGATACAGGAGTTACTCGTACTAAATTTCAAGTCTTTATCATAATTTTTGTGGCAGATATAAAACTTAAGTTATTTTTAAATGACAACTACATACGGACGGAATGTCTAAAAACACTTTTCCGCATTCTTTGGACCAAGAAACGTGAAGAGTAGTCATTAAGGTTGAATTTTTGCGTGGATTCCATACTTGAACTACGATACTAAAAATAATAACATGCGTCCAGCACTTGAATTACCGGTTTCTTAAAATACGAAATTTTAAGTAGAGTGTAGGAATTCATATCTCCACATTCTTTTAAACGATTTCACACGATTATTAGAAGCGCAAAGTGCAGCATTCTTACTGTAAACTCAAATTTGATTGTGTCCGCGTCATTAGCACACATGATTATAACAAAATTCTATGAAATCTTTAACGTAACAAGAACCAACATCTAGGTTCAAACAACCCCATTTCTTAAAGTTTACCCCGTATATTGAGATAATAGTTTTTAAATTCGATTCCTTAGAAAAAACGAATTTTGTTTCCTTAGCACTTGTTATACACAAAATTTAACAGCTGATTAAATTTTTCTCAAATTTTATTTATTGTCGCTAGAGCTTCCTGTTACCTTCCACGTCGAATATCTCAGAGTGTATTTTGATAATAGGAGAATGGTTTATTCTAAAATTTGGCACTACTTTTGTCTAGAAATAGTTTTTAACGTTTCGAGACTAAGGATCAACTTTCGTATTCAAGTGATAAAACTTAAAATCATTTAGAAGCCTATTAAGAAACTGAAATTAGTAAAGTAAATTGCCTAATGAACAGTTGAGCAGTGATATCTGAGGGTCAACGTCTTGTTTAGAGTTTTTTGTTTAAAGGTAAAAAACCCTTCGGTCATATAAATAAAGATCTTTAGCCCTCTAATACTCTAATAGTATCAGAGTTGGAAGAAAATAAGAGTTGGTCAAGAGAAACCGGGTAAGAAAGATGAAATGGAGAGATCTAACCCAAGACTACATGAAAAAAGGCGCAGATCCAGTCGGGATTGCCAAGCCCGTACTCACTGAAGTGAGCCCCTGAGGGTTCATGTTTGTCGTTATTTGTGTGTCTTTAAACTAACCTTTGTTAGTTCAAGGTTTTGGCTTTCTTAATAATTATATAAACTTAAAGAAGAAGTATTACACATTTAAAATATTCTTAATGTGTCTTATATCAAGTTACGAAAACACTTTTTTTGAAAAGAGATATAATAATTTACTTTTATCTTACACTTGAACATTAATAAATTTTTTAATTAGAACAGAGCAAGAAAGGTGTAAATTTTACAAACTAAGTAGTCAACGACCTTGTCGTTGAAACGCGTCTGATACTTAGGCGTATTTTTTGTGAGAATTGTGTTCTGTCTGTTTGTTATACTGTAAACTAAGTAGTGTTGGGAA
Organism: Aphrophora alni; assembly: GCA_963513935.1. Classification (NCBI taxonomy): domain Eukaryota; kingdom Metazoa; phylum Arthropoda; class Insecta; order Hemiptera; family Aphrophoridae; genus Aphrophora; species Aphrophora alni. Next base: position 130,979,465 of record OY740770.1, on the reverse strand, counting down.
CTGTTTTAGAATTTTATTAAAATGACAAGTCATCTCGGATGATCTAATCCTCTACAAGTTCGTTGTGAAAAATAAAATAAATATTTAAAAAGTGTTTCTATGTACAAATCAAACAGCATAACTATATCCACTAATTAATACTTTGCACGTGCAAAATACCTTCTCATTTTCATGCATGGATGACAATAGCAAGTCTTTCATTTGAATAAGTTGTACCAGATTTAATATCAGAGACTACAACGTCGCAGCTGCATGGAACAATGGGTAATTGTTTATTATGGAATTGCAAACTATTGTTTACTTTTATGTTCCGAACCCTTCTGAAGTCTAATTGAAACTATTTACTTAAGTTTAAAAAAATTATGAATTGTAACGCTATTTCCTGTCACCCAAAATGCGAGTTGCAAAAAGCACGTGTGGTGGTGGGTTCCCCCTCCTTACTCGAGCCCCCCATTGTGGTGAGACGAGACCGGGCCTTAGTCGTGCTTTGGCTGAGAAACTAACACGTGTGATGGCTTCTACGAAGGTGAGTGTGCTCCGTAGGATGTATTTCTGATTAGTTTAAAATGTAAAAGTGAGATTTATAATTTAATTTGATTAAAAAGGGAAAATTTTTAAATTTGATTTAGTTTTTTACATTTATTAGTACCTAGTACTTGTATAGATATATAATACTTTAGATTTTTTTTTTACATCTTACAAATAACGTTGAGGTTAACTATATCTAAAACTGTCATTTTTAACTTTACAGCATAAACGGGTGAACTAATTTCGATTAAATTTTCTTTATCAACATATTTTAATTGTATATCAAATAATTTGTTGGTTAACTCAAAATTGTGTATTTTTATTATTAGACTAACACATAAAATTTCTATTTGATAAAAATCTACTCTGTAATTTAGATTAAATGTATAACAAAATGTATAAGTCGCCATTACAAAAAAGAAGAAGAAAAAAAAAAGAATGTTCAGAAGTTATCTGCTAAAAAGTATAAACCGTTTGTTATTTTGTATTCCCCTAAATAACTAGAGAATTGTAGTTATTGGGAATAAAGCATAATCTTTTTTAAAAAAATTGATTGGAATATCTAGAGTTCATTTTGACTATTTGACGGCGTTTTTTTTCTTTCATTTTTTAACCTATAACTTTCAAGTCAGAATTTTTGATAATTTTGAGTGTAAAATTTAATCCAATATTTATGCACAGGTTATTTTTAATAATTACAAATGGTTTCGGAGGCATTATAGTATCTTCAGGATAGTTCCTCGATAATTTTAGAAATTAAATTCACAGATAAAAATTAAATAGTCACACATATCACAACAAAACTATATGTACGAAAATGATTATTGCTGTTTTATAACCTAACATTTAGAGAGTAATTTACAGGATTGAGTATTATTTAATTAAATATAGATTGAAATAATAAAAGAGGTTATTTTATTGCCTCTTCATAGATCTTAATTGCCGTGAGAATAGTTTTAGTTGCACCACCTGTTTTAAACTTTTTAAGATTTTTATTTTGTTCCTAAAACTATTCTTACATATATTATATTTAATTACACAAGAAAAAGAAAACAAATTAATTTCCACTTAATTGCAGAGAAGTTTTTGAAGAGTATTAACAATCCTGAAAACTTTAAATTATTTGAATTTTAACACCACAGATTTTGCTACCTGTTTAATCCCCCTTTTCAAAAATAGTTACAACCATTCCACAAATCTTTGAAAAAAAAATCGAGTATAATTTATATTTTTTAAGTTACTTCATATTTTTTAAACATATTAAATAAATAAATTTTTAGGTTAAGTTCAACTAAATTGGTTGTAATTTTTACTTGACTGTTGCCGGTTTTGATATTTTATAGAATAATGTAAAAATCACAAAATAGATTAATTTAATTGATCAAAAATCGACTTTTTACGGGAATACCGTCCTATAAAAATTGTTTTGTTATAAGTGTTGTAAATTAAACAGTTCAAACGAATAAGAAATTATGATTTTTTTAATTAATTAATTCTTTAAATTGGCATGTTAAGTCTTTTATCTTGAACTAGAAAACTAAAACTTAATTTTCATGGTTAAATATATTTTTGGGATGAGGTTGAGATACTAATTTATGGGGAAAAAAAAAAAACTATATTTCAAAATTATATTATTTGGTATTTTACTAAAATTCATATTCACAGTACATACTAAATTAACTGAGTTTTTGTTTAGTCCCGGAGAAGTTGTAAAAAGCACGAAGTATGTTAACATTATAATCGATTTCGAAGTAACGAAAGTCTTTACTATGTTTGTTATTTGAAATCAGTTAAAACTATAATTATGAGTTTCAACGTTTACTTTGTTATGAAATACGGTGTTTAGAATGGTTAGAAATTCATTGTATGTTATACAATATCGCATTCAGACTGAACACGTTGCCTAACCCTGCGTTCAAGTCTCCCAATTATTTCAAGCGTTGATTAGGAAATACAATCGGAACCATATTTTCTAATTTCTGAACTATTTATAATAAATATATTCAATTCGTTTTAATATATTTATAAATTGAATGTTTAAAGTGGTTATATACATTAATCCATTAGCATGTTTTTTTGTTTTTTTTTAATGAGGAGAAACAATGAAAATAAACCGTTAATTTTGAATATACAAATTATCAGATGTAACACAAATTATGTATTTTATATATAAAAAATTTAATATGATATATATGAGAAATATTTATCACAGTTTTTCTAATTGAATGAATATTTTCCTTAAAAAATGGAATTTTTTAGCTCATAGATGAAACATTGTAATTTCATTGTGATTTAATATAAGTAGAAGAGATTTTTAAAAATTGTGAAAGATAGTGCTGAATATTCAGTGTCTCAAAGAACATGGATATTTTTAGCACGGTCAAAAGATGGGGAAAAATATACATGGGGGGGGGGTCGGTCTACAATCTAGTTCTTTCTTTGAAAAAGTAGGTATTGAAGAAACCTATTCTGACAAATTTTAGTGTAATTAAAATGTGTTTAAAAAAAAATTGCAATAACTAAAAAAAAAATAGGCTCCTTAGTATACAACTAAAGCACTGAAGGAACAGTTGAAAAAAAACTGGCTTGAAATTTATTTTCGAAATTTGGATTGTTGGTATTATAAATCCATATCTGTACAAACTCCCAGTTATTTATGTATTTACCTTAAGTATGTAATAATCAGGATGAAAACGCTCATTCAACAGTCTTACCACAACTTAATTTCCCACATATTTTATGCCGATGTGCTTTATTTGATGGTTTTTAAAAATCTACGTCAAGTATTTTGTAGATATAACCACTTTTTTGCAACGATTAGTTTTGGTTCAATTTTCTGGGGGGGGGGGATTGTTGTAATATTTTTGCACCGTTTATTTATCGAATTTTAAAGACAAAAGTAAGTAATAATCTGGAATCTGTTCGTAAACTAGCAATACTCCAGTTTCCTAGAAATATTTACGTCAAGGCAAATAGGACTTTTAGATGATGTAGTAAAAAAAATTATTTTTTTTCTACAAGTTTAAATTTTCCCTTCCATGTGTTTAAAAAAGTTGTCAGAACTTTGCGTCCTCGCGAGGGTTTTTCTGAACACTGTGACCTGCAGCTGCACATCGTTCTGTTGTTTTATTGCCGTAATAATACGCACCATTAAATAAGTTTGAAACGAGCTATTAAAAATGAATATGTCTGCAGCCTTTGCAAATCGGCAAAATAAAAAGGTAACATTTGGAAATTTGACTTCTAAACAAACACAAAGAAAGTATTAAATAAAACATGTAGAGAGGTTTATTGGTAATTAATTTAGCCTCATTATTTGAATTTATTTACTGATTAATCTACCTCACAGTGGAGGCCTGGGAAGTCCAATTTATCTACACATTTTTACATGTGGTCTTGAGTTAAATCCCTCTCTTTCATCTTTCTTATCAGGTCTCTCTTGACCGACTCTTAATCGCTTCCGACTCTGTCACTAGTAGTCTTGATTATATTTCTTTTTTTAAAGATAACCATGACCGAAAATTTTGTAAATAAGAATAACAACAAAATATTGATTTTATAAATTATTTATAAAAACTCAATTGTTTTTATATTTCTATATCTAATATAGAGTTATGTAAAAGATAACTTACAATAAATGTTAATTTTTTCGAAATATTTTGATTAAATATTGATTTTTTTTGGTAACTCAACATTCTGAATGTAGGCCCTTAATCATAAGAACAAAATTACGATTTCCTCAAAATTTTTACTCAAAGATTAAAAGAGTTTTGACAATTTTGCATTTGCGGATCCAAACAAACTCCCAAAAAATGTAGTTTCGGGAGTTATAAATATCCCTATTATTATTAGAGACAATTTAAGGAAAAATAGTAACGAATGATATTTTTCGTTAGTACAGAATATCGTATTGTAGAGAATTTGTAAGAAAGTTAATGCAAATTTTTGTATGATTTAAAATTCATATTTAAAAGATATATTTATATATTATTTTTAAATTATAAATGGAAACAGTAGACGTGTTGCATTGATTTTCCATTTTGTCTAGACTAATCCTCAACAATTAAACTGACAATAAACTTAATGTAATTCGTGCTGCTGTCGGCGTTGCTTTAGTGTCGGCCATGTTGGATATGATAGCCCGGAGGCTGAATGGACCGAAGGCCGACTTAACAATATATGATTTGGTCGTTGTCTCTAACCGCAGAAAGAGTTGAATGATTTTGTTTATAATAGAACGTAATCAAACAGTAAACCCTACTCTGATTTATTATTTTAAGTCACTGATGTTTTATATGATTCTTCCGTCTAGTCATCTTAGATCTTAAAACAAAATGGTGGCTCTGTAGGTTAGTTGAAGTGTTTTTGGTCGTAAAATAGTAATGTCTCATTTGCGTCAAAATCAAACCTATATAAAAATTGTTGGAATAAAAAAAATGGTGAAAAGTTAGGGACAACATTTTTACGTTTTTGTGTATTATATTTTTTTACTTTCACATATACACGTAGTATAGAAACGGATCTTCGGATTGGTTAAAAAAAACATTTCAAGAATTTATTTCCATTTTTTCCTAACAAAAAGACACAAAATTTTCTCAAAATAAAATTTTACGATTTTTCAACTAATTTTACTCAAGTGTAGCATCGCATCTAAGGACACAAATAAATCAAATTAGTTGCCATCTCTCCAAAACTTTCGGTTCGTGAGTTATTTTTAAATAGGGTGTATTGGTTTCTTTCAAATGTTAGTAGAATGTGAATATAAATGAGAAAGTTGTGGGAAAATCGTAAACGAACAAAAATAACTGTTCAAGAATAATTGTAAGAAACAAAATTAAACTTTATCCTTCGTCATTAAAGGCTTGATTTAAATTAAAAACGAATTAAATTGAAGACGTGTTTATGACACAAATAAGTTTAGGTCCTTTTTTAAAACAAATATATATTTTTTGGAATACGGTATCATCCATAGTTGGTTTATAATTTTTGCTTTGACAACTACCCAACTGACATTTTTGTGACGGTTAGTTTTAATTTGGTTTTTGGGTGGGTGTGTGAGAAAGTTTGTGTAGGTTTTAAAATGCAATATATTTCTTAATGCAATATAAAGATACAGTAACAGGCCTGAATGAGTTCGTAAACATCTAATCTATAATCTGTAGAAAACACAAAATCTAAATTGTTAATATTGCCTATTATTTATATTTGGGCAGGAAGGTAAACATTACTTTAAGTTGAAGCATTTGAAAATCACCAATTGTCACAATGATTTTCTGATTTGTAGGAATTATAAATTAGAGTTTTTATAAACGTAAAAAAAAATTGAGTGAAATTTTTTTTAAATCTTATATTTCGTGTAATTGTTATGTATAAAAAATAAAATATGAAGTTAATTTTGAAAATTTAAAATTAACATATTTTTAATATACAATAAACATTGTGATCTACCCGTGACAGAAAGTAAAGCCATTGCATATGTGTTTGATTCTAGGACTACCAACTTCCAAAAAAAAAAATCATTAGTTAAGAATTAAATACCCTTAACAAGGTTACATATGTTATTCGAAAATGTTTTAGTTTTCTCCAGCGGCTCGAAAAATTGTAATTTTTTTCTAAATTAGTAAAAATTTCTATTTTATAAAATTTTGTTTTCGTTATGCAGATCACAAATTTCAAAATGAATGCCGTTGAGAATGTTACAAAATTCATGTTTCAGTTAGGTAAAACAAAATTGACTTCACCGTCTCAAAGAGCGATAAAACAAATTTTAAAATAAATTTATCCTTTAAATTGATAAAATTTTATAACCAAAAATGAATTACAAAATATTCAACGCATTTTGTTTGTTAGTGCTCTATGTTAAAAGAAATTTCATATTTTAATGTTTGCAACTGTTGAGGAGATATATGAAAATATATGAACCAAATTACAAGAATACAAGAAAATCGTTTGTGATTAACTTTTTTTACTAAATTATCTGCACTTTTAGTTATATTACATAGATGAGGAAGATTAATAAATAAGGGTGTGCCCTATCAGTACTTACATGATCCATGTAAATTTACCTATTTGCAAGATAAACTGATGTCTAACATCAGGCTAAATTAGTTGAAAAGAGAAAATGGTATTAAAGGTATTCTGATATCTATGCATTATATGGGATTTTCTTTTATTTAAGAATATGTAAAATAAAATGAACCTGGAAATTTCTATACCAATTTTAGTTTGTCACATATTTAGCTTAGAGAATATTATGTTATCGGTAAATAAATCCATGTCGGGTTGAGGAACTTTACTTGGTTTGAGGTAAGTTTAGTACATTTCATCGTTCTTTCTCTACGAGGTACAGATCAGATCTACTTTGAAATTAGGAAATTACAATACACGACTTAAAACGTACGCCAGTTACAAATAGAGTTACCTAAAGTGTTCACCCAGAGGATGTCAATCCAGAGGTAGTCTTGGATTAGATATCAATATTATAAAGTCTTTCTTGTTATCGTCCGGCAATGACTGTATTAGGGGTCTTTATTTTATGCTCTTTCCTTTTTTTTATAAGACAATGATGAACATAAAGTTCTTGTTTTTAAACATCAATAAAAGAAAAAACATAAGCACTCACTGATTACACCCTAGATATTAATAACACACAAAAATACTAAAAATGATCCTAAATTTTTTAAATCTTCAATGTCGGTTATATATTTTTTTAATTTATAAAAAACAATCCCAGAATTAATTTTGTAATTCAAAATGAATTTATTAATATACAACTGAAAACAATTTCTGAAACATTACCTGTAAACATACTAAAATAATATATATTTTAAAAGTAGAAATCTGTTTTATAACAAAACGATGAAGTTAGTTTTGAGTGTATTATATTATTATAACGCTGACTCTAGAGGTTTGTTAAGATAACTATGTAATTTGTCACTTTAGAATAGTAAATGTATGAATTTAACTATATTTAGAATTTAACTACCCTTAAAAATAATTATTGTCAATAAAATCGGATAAAACATAATGAAAAAAATCGGTTTTACATTGGGAGTATATCCGAACAGAATTACAATGTAGTTACTGCGTAGCGTTTATCTTAGAAAGTTCATGTACTTGTAAATCTTTCTTCTGATAATCTTTCTTTTAATTTTAAACAAATTAAAGGAAAGTTTTGAAGAAAATAATTTAAAATTAGCAGATATCAGAAAAATATTAGACGTTTTCAATTGCTTCAGTTCAAAGTTTGAATTTTTTCCTTTTAAACAATGAATTTATGAAAAATGTATTCAGTGACTATATTTTGAATAAATTACCCTTAAAATTAATAATTGCCAATAAGATCATTTATATTGGTAGTATATCCGAACAGAATTACATTGTATTACTTGTTAGCTTTCATCTTAAAGAGTTCATGCCAGGTCCTGTAGATCTTTAAGATCTTTCTTCTGAAAATCTTTCTTTTAATTTTAGACATATTTAGGTAAGAAAAATTTTGGAGAAAACCATTAGTAGATAACGGTAAAATATTACACTCTTAAACTACTTCAGTTTATAGTTTGAATTTTGAAAAGTCAGGACAATTTTAAATAAAATATTCATTTAAAATTAGTATATACCAAAAAAAATATTAGACTTTTAAACTACTTCAGTTTAAAGATAGATTTTTTTTTGTCTTTTGAACAATGAATTTATGAAACTTATGAAACAATTTTCATTGACTAGATTTTGAATAAATTACCTTTAAAATTAATTATTGCTAATAATATCGGATAAAATATGGCGTAAAAATTTCTTTTGAAGTAGAAGCAAGTCAGCTCTGAATTAGCACGGGAATGCTTCTTTAGAGAGTTCATGTTCATTTTAGACACATCTGGGAAAGGGAAAATTTGGAGGAAACCTTCGTTTTTAATTCGTAAACATTAAAAATCATTAAAACGATTACAAGATTTAAACTATTTCAGTTTATGAAAAATGTTAAATGACTGTAATTAAAATTTAATTACAAAAAAATATATACCTCTTAAGATGTAGATAAATAGTGATGAAAAACTCGCTTCTGAAGTGGGGCCAAGTCCGCTAGGAATGTAGTTAAATGGGTTCGTTTATCTTGGAAAGTGTCTGTATTTGTAATGCATACAGATCATAATTTTGGTAATATTCCTTATAATTTTAGATACATCTATGTAAAGTAAATTCAATTTATAACTCCTAGATATCAGAAAATCATTACGACGATTGACCGTTTTAAACTACTACACCACTCTGTAGAGGAGGTCTGAAGGGCATTACAATTTTTTATATTTTGTTGTTATTTCCAAAAAAATCATCAATTAATAATACAGTATTAATCAGAGACACATTAATTAACAATCACAATGATTGATCAGTTTCATTTCTGAATCAAAAAACAAAGAGAACATAAGAATTGTAATTTACAAACAATACAGTCTTAATATAAAACTGTTATGATGGAAAGCGGTAGCGGGGGGGAGGGGGCAAATTATCACGCTCAAAAACGTAGCAGGACACGAATTAAGAATATTAACTTCTCCTCTGTGAGACTGCCATATGGAGTTCGGAGAATCTTAGAACTAACGTTCACGCCAACTAACGTGTGTAACCTTTACATTCTGTCTTCGATAAGGTACAGGTGAGATTCTGTATTTTTTATTTTTTCGAGATGGGTGTCCTAGAAAATTCAAAATCGCGACATAAATGGAACAGTCGTGGGGTTAACATTCTTATATTACTGCTTCGTAAATAGCTTTTATTATCCAGTTGTAAAAGTACCTCTTCGATTTATTTTATTGTTAGGAATAAAAATCTATCTTGTTATTTAACATCTAAAATAAATTACCTCAAAGTCGAAATAACTAACTCGCTCTTTCCCTTAATTTCGCATTCGAAAACACTATATTCACCCCATTTCATCAAAACTTCTCTGCTCGTTTCTGCTCTATTTTATTGGCAGCTTTGTAGAGTCGCGAGAAGAACGTTACCATAGATTAAAAATAATTGAATGTAAAAAGTTATTATTGGCGCTTAGAATTAGCCATTTTTTAACCATTGGTTTAACCATGTGATATTTTAACCCCCTAAATTAGTTTTCCCAAAGGCGTGGTCCTATTATGTCGCTTTGTCGCATCTAAAAACAGTAAATTCGCTCCATTTGATCGATATCTTCCTGACCGTTTTCAAAATAAATTTTATAAACATACAACATACATAATTGCTCGTTTAGTAGTGTTAGCTGAAAAAATGTTTCAAAAATAATTAAATTTCGAATTAAAAAATAGTTACGATAAAGAATGGCGAAAAAAATCTGTATTATTTGTCCGCGTAGAATTAGCATTAGAGCCCTCATCTTCCTATCAAGTTTTGTGGACCCTTACCTGCTCCATTTTACCTGGCTACCATGGCAACCGTTATAATGAAGGACAGAGCTGCCGAAGATGGTGTCTGGTAAGAGTTAATTACCCGTTGTACTAAGAGCATTGTTAAAGCGACCGGAATGTTCACGCCTTAAGGGCTTCTCAGCTCGGTCCATTTTATTACTCTGTTCGTGCTTTCATGCAGTTTGGACAAAACCCATAAAATGTAATTTGCAACTTAATATGGCTATTGGTTGCTTGGCGGCCAAGGGCAAATTCTTAGCCCTCACACAAAGACTTTTTTTACAACGTTCGAGTGTTCATGTGTATTTTTTTTGTGAATTTATAATATAGAAATAATATACTCTGTTTCATGTTCAGTTGGGAGTGTAATTCAAATTAAAATACACTATTATCCGTAATGAAAAAGTAGGGTCATTGTAAAAACTTTTGTTTTTTTTTAAATTGGAAAGTTACTGATGTGTAATTTTGATTTGATTTTGTTTATGCGTTTTTCAGATTAAATAAAAGTTGATAGATTTTGTATACCTATTGTGTTTATTTTAGCGGATTTTATTTATCCGAGTAATAACACAACCTCACTACCAACAATATTGAAATACTATATTCCATTTCACATGCAGTTGGCTGTGCAAGAAATGCATTGAAAGAAAATCTTTAGCACTACTAACCGTGTAAAAAATGTAGGGTTGCCATACAAAGTTTACTTTTAAAAGGGAAAATGACTGCTAAGTTTAATTTTAATTGGTTTTTTACGTGTTTTTCTTTTAGATTAAAACAATTTTATATGTTTTGTGTACCTATTGTGTTTATTTTAAGCGATATTTTTATGATCATCCTCATTGCCAGAAATTAAAAAAATTCTATACTCCGTTTCTTGTTAAGTTGGAGTGTAGGAAATCATTTGATCCAAACTCAATTAGGAAGTTCAGAACTATTATCCGTAAAGAAAAAGTATTGGATGCTACATAAAGTTACTTTCAATGTTAAATTGGAAGTTTACTAGTTCGTTTAATTTTTATTTATTTATTGTTTAGATCGTTTATTTCAGAATATAAACAGCTTTATAAGTTTTCTATACCTGTTATGTTTATTTTAAGCAATGTTTTAGCACTATATATTTTAGACGAATAATATCGTAGCCTCATTTAGAGAAATATAAAAATTATATATTCCATTTTATTCCACCAATTTTTGTGAAGATTGGGCAAGAAAAACTACTACCTCTAGAAAAGACACAAGGTCACACGTACGCATATATATCCAAAAAATTCCTGAGGAATATAACTTTTAACGAATAAAAGTAGAAAACAAAAATTGGCTACACCTATTATTAAATTGAACTAATTTTTTGTATATAGCTCAATTTTGCATGCCCCAGAAGAATAATATTAAACCTATATATTAGAGGATTCAATATACAACTAAATTTAACTATTGGTACTTTTTCCACCAGACGGATATGATTCCAAAACCACTTTACGGAACTCAAGGGACGGAATATCGATATTGATTTTTTGACACATTAGTCTACATAACTTTCTCTATATGTTAGAAAGTAAACTTAAAGCTGATAGAAGTAAGATTCCCTCAGGGGCTAACCTATAGAGTACAGGGGTGGCAATCCCTTAGATGCATTTTTTCATGTAGTCTTGTGTTGTCTTCTTCATCTCCCTTAACTCTTGTTCTCTTCTGACCATACTGCTATTAGAGTATTCGATGGTAGGGAGGATAGGGGTGTCTTTATGTTCTTTTCTACTTTTTTTTTATACATAAAGGTAAGATTTTAATTTCATAATTTTCTACTCACTGTAAAATGGAGCGACACACAATTCTGATGTCTTATCTTTGTAGTATTCCTTACCCGTTAATTAGATTTGAATTTTATTCAAAATTAACTGAAGGAACTAATGGTACTTTCAAATATACCACAATCGGAGCTTGTCAATAATTTCAATCAACATCTACAAAAAACACACGATAATAAGTAAATATAAAAGAACAAAATTGGGACGATGTGTTTAAATTGTGTAATAATGTGAGATTGCGCCATGACCTACAGTGCTGCCAATCGCTTCTGCCAAAAGTTTGACACAATTTCCACGCCAGTGTCTCCAGATTGACGTCATCACGTCTTTAGGCATTCATGACGAAATATATCTAGTGGGTCCTGCATACACAATAAGTGGCTGTGGTGTTACAATCAGCTGTTAATAGAGTTGGCTTTGTCTGGTCGAAATTAGTCACGTGACCTCAAAGTAATTATCTTGTCTGTACCTAGGCCTACAAGATCTGCTTCATTGAAATATCCCGACCTTAGTTTTTATCTTAATATTTTAACGTCCTTGTAAATATTTAATGCGAAATTGTCTTGATAATTAGGTATTTCCTGAAAACATTAAAATTGTTTTAATGTCAAATTTCATTAATGTTTTACATTTTAAAAATTAAGTAAGTGATCGATTAAAACGTAAAATTTTATTTACGATCCTAAAAATATTAAATAAAATTCTTAATATATTTTAGTCAATTTGTCACTTAAACTTCTTTGATTTTCACTGTTCGTTTTTATCTGAGAAGCATAGACAAGTTAAAATTTTATAAAACTTCTAAATAAGTATATAAGTATGTCTAAAAAACGCTTAGTTTTATGTCTGTATTTATTCTTGATATTTAAAGAAGCAAAAAACCTTTCAGTCATCACCACTTTATAAGAAAGGAAGAAAAGAACATAAAAAGAATTCCCCTGGCTCTCGAATACTCTAATCAATTTAGGGAAGAAAGAGAACAAGAGGTGGTCAAATAGGCCAGATAGGAACGATTAAAAAGAGCATTCTAACTCTAGACTACACGTAAAAGGTGTACAAGTAGCTCGATTGCCACGCCCGTCCTCACCATGGTGAGACTTTGTGGACTTTTTCCTCTGTATATTTTTGTTTTGGTATTCGCATTTTTGTATGTAAAATTTTACAACTATACCAAAACTGAAGCTTTATTATATATTTTTATCAAAATGGCGCCGTTTAAAATTTTTAATGTGGAATATCTGGAAAACAGTTAACTTTACAAAACATTTACAACACAAAAAGTGTATTGCTAAAAAAAAAAAATTATTCTAATTTTTTTCTGGATGTTAAAGATAACAGTTATCAACCAAACATAATTTCTAAATAACTGGTTACAATACTGCGGAGTTTAGGTTACTAGTTATTTCTAAATATTATTGAATTTACCTTAAATCACTGCTTAAAGACTCGTAGTTTCAAATAATAACAATTTATTCGTATTTAGAATTGAAACCAGGATTAACTAAGAACGCAAATTTAGTTTTAACGAATAACAATGACGTAACAATTATACAGTATAAAAACATCAGTAGCATAAACATCATTAAACAATTAGTTAGAAAAAATTAATGTTTTAACATAAATACGTTATTATTTAAAAAATCTATACAAAATTATACACTATACTAACTACTAGCTACAAATTTTCAGAATGTCAATTATTACAGTCAATATACGTTTCAAGACACTTAAGGTGTAACGTGTAATTCACCCAATAAGAATAAGGGATAATTAGTATCATAAACTTCTGGGACAATAATTATCAGGAAAATCTGTTTTTATTTTTGTATAGATAACTCTACAGTAACCCTTGATCTACGGAAAAAAAATCACATTTTGACGTTTAAAGCGTAAAATATTTTGACTACGTAAAATATATACGACATTCAAAATTATAAATAGCGTTCATTTTGAAAATGTACGAAATAAATACAGTTTTACAATTTGGTATAAGATTATAAACGAAATGCTTATATCAGATCTATACTCAAAACCTCTATATTTCCATATTTATACACATATCCAAGAAAACCAAACTATCGGTCCCCGACAGATATTGCAACCTGTGAGGGATCGTAAATAGTAATTTATTTATTAATATCATTTAATTAATATAAAACACAGAAACCCCTTATGTTATAACATAAGGCAAATAAATATTTTATTTGTGTGTGTGGGGGGGTGTATGTGTTATTGTACCAAACTTGTGGTAGGGGTTCCAGTGTTTTACATTGTTCACATTCACCACAATGCTGGTTGAACATTTATCTTTTAATTGATGAATTATTTTCCGATAAATAAATCAGGAAAATTCCGGTTGTTGATGTTTTGTTGTCAAATATTTTTAACAGCGTTAAATTAAAATATTAAAAAAAATTAGTTAAAACACAAGTTTTCTAGGCGTATCTCGTACCGACCCAACCTTCCTCCACAAAAAACTTACAATTTTCGAACAATTTGAGATTAAATGTGTAAATTTAGTATTTCAAATAACTTTTCAATTTAAGTAATGTAGTAAAAAAAATATTATAGGAAAAATTGTACACAATTTTATTTTCTACAAATAGGGTGACTAGATTAGAAATTGTTAATTAGAATCATATTTTTCTCGTAATTAAATAACAAACTATTGAACTTACAGAAAATTGTTCTAAAATCCAATGACTTGACACTTTACTATAACATGCTGATGTACAGAGTTAAGAAATTCCAAATTTTCTTTCCACTCCGAGGTTACCTACAATGAGATAGGGGGGGGGGGGGTAATGTGTCTTGGTTGATAAATTGTATGGTCCAGAAAATATCTATGTAATATTTCGTCTATTTTCTGATCTGTCATAATAACATGAGCCTGTATAGCTCACTGTGTGGCGTTCTATAAATTAATACGTCGAGATTTGCCAACGAGTGGATACGTGAAAAACAACGAGATAAATTTTGCGCGTATAAACGTGCCGCTACTTGTTTACTATTCTAGCTACAATGTATTATTACCAAGTAATGGTGTGTACAGAAAGTAACCCTGTGACAATGTTTTACAAAATTTACATTTAGACAAATAAGCCCAATTTACACTAAATTAGGAATTGCTGTTTAGGGTAACTCTACTAAGCAGATGACCCAAAACTGTTTTTAATTTTCAGAAACAAACAATAACGTATGACTTGTTTAACAGTCATGATTATATTTTATTAAAATATAGAATTTTGGCTATCTATTTTATGTACATTGTATAAGAGTTATTCAGCTCGTAATATTAATGTAGACTACATCCCAGTAACAGATTTGATTTTGGTGGACAGGTTGGCAACTTTCGAAAAGAAGTCATCTGAAACTGGAGTTTATGTTTATGAAACGACCTTCCTAAATAATTTAAATAACCAATGGAAGTACATGTTTAGAAATAAATTAAAGCTATTGCTAAAAGTTGATAGATTTTACTCAGTGATTGAGTTTGTTGCTGCAGCACTATAAAAACATTTTATTATTTTATAAATTACCTTTTAAATATTTAATACTATTTGATGTAAAGATAGTTTTTGAACACTCAGTATATCAACTATTTAATACTATCTTTTTTGTTTTTCTGTTTCAGATTCATTATTCTTCTTACATCTACCTTCATAATTCTCATAAGGTAAGCTAAATGTTACTTTACTTTAAATACATAATTTATTCAATAACATCAAATTTTCAATATTTATGATTTGTTCTGTTATTTCACGAAAATAATAAATTTGGTAAGAGTGTTTTCAATCTTGTGCCTTGTAGAACCAACGACTACATGTTTAAAACTACGGCGATCAGAGTTCGATGTTTTTCAAATTACATACAAGTCATATTTTTTGTAATTTGGTCTAACTTAAATATTTTTTCGAAATTGTTCATCGTGACTTTCAGTTATTCGAATTTGGACGCTGGTTCATCTTCTCGTTTTAACCTAATTGGGAATTTTGAAAAAAAGCTATCAATTCGTTTCTGAGACTTCAAAGCTACATTTAAAAAATTGATAAAGATATTCATTACCAGTGTTGGAAAATAGTTATTTTCATTTTTCTTTTATAGCAGCTACCTACAAATTGGGAATTATCAACACAATTTAAGAAAGTGTGGATAATGACAATAGTATGCTTTCGTAACAAATTTAATCAAAATCATAACGTTCGTCTCAACTGTAAAATTGACAAACATAATTAAAACAAGGAGACTTTAATGATGGTACAAGAAAGGTATTCGACAACAATTTTTCTTCTGGATACGATTGGTTCAATGCTTTACGGATAAGAAGATATTGTAAAGAACTATCCTTCGTGGTTTCATATGTTCATGGTTTACTATATTATTTATCGCAATAAATATAGGTGTTATATATTCTAATTTTAGATTAAAAAATGGATGGATTAACCCCTCAACGTCAACTTTTTGTTAATCACAAATTTTTATCTACTACATTTAAAAAAAAAAATCAAAACTCAGATTGTTACTTACAAACATGGTTTTGGGGAAGGATGCAAAACACGTTTCTCGATTTTTTCATCAAGAAAAGTCGAATACACTAATACAATCATGAAAATAAGTGATAGAAATGGTTTTTAAGAAATTAGAATTTTTAAGGCGGTGCTTATAGATAATTTTCTCTTTTTAACCTCCCGAGTTGATATTTTTGTTTGTTCGTTTCGTTTGAAACTTAAGTACTACATAAGTACCCTTAAATGTTAAATTTAAAAAAATGAAACTATAGCATATTCTCAAAATGGTGGCAGTTTTTTTGTAGACCCAGCGCGAACCTATAATAGCACATTGGTTGGCGCCAAGGTGGAGGTCGGTAAACAAACACAACAAAAGAACTTCGCGTCTGCACAGTCCGCGGTTAGGCAATAATCGACTTAAACTTACGTAGGCTAAACAAGTCGATGTCGATGCCTTCGGCTGTATTTTCACTTCTGAAGAGAAAAGGCCAACTTTCCCTTCATTTCTACACCAGTGAGAAATGCGAATCTCTTTTATAATGAATTCAGCCTGGATAGCTTCGGCATTAAGCGTGTTATTGGCTTTTTAACAATAAGCAGTAATTTGAGGTTAATTGTAATTCATAAACTTTGGAAATTACTCTGTTAAAAAATTGCCTCTAAGTATTTATTAGGATAATAATTTAAGTGGTCAAGATTGGGCTTTCTTTTTTGTTTTCTCACCTTTTTACTTTCTTCAATTTTTTCTTTTAAAAGTTTTCTTTTCTAACAGAAATATCCTTTCCCAGAGACAAAAATTACAACTCAAACGAACTAACTAAATTTTAACAAATTTGATATGTGAATTTTTCTTTTTGTGGTTATTTCAAAATATGAGCGTAGCCTTACTTTCAAAAAGAACTTAAATTATACTTTTTAAAAAATCAGGTGCAATGATTGTGATCAGGTTTTTCTGAAATATAGCCTAAGTGCTAGTTTCACAAAATCGTTTATATCAATATTGACTAAATTTAGGTTTAAAGTCATGTCCCAAAGAAGTGTGAACATATTTTCATAGAACTTCTCGTATTTCCATAAATACAAATTGAAGGATTCTTTTCCATAACAATAAATCACGAAGTTTTCATTTTATCGCAATCTGAAAGTATGGTTTTAGTAAAATTATGCTTCCCACTCCAAAACAGGACTTACCTTTTATTAATTCCTTTCCAAAATGGTAATTAAGAGTGATTTAAGAGTAAGTTAAAAGGTGAGATCCAAATTTATTTATTCATAATAAATTTATTCAAACACGTTTCAACGACAAATACGCCATCTTCAGCAATGCATGACCTACAATAACTACGAAAAAAGTTATAGTTTAGTTATTTCACGTCTTGCATCACTGAAGATGGCCTCTTTGTCGTTGAAACGTGTTTGAAAAAATAAACGTACTATTTGTGAGAATTTGTGTTAAAGTTTTATTCCAGTATATCCATAAAAGCAGTTAGATTTATTGGGTTATTTTCCAAATAACTCAGGAAAAGCAATTTTCTTTTATTTGTAATTTGACATATTGCTAGGTTATAAAGCTTTACATTTTCCCAAAATTTGATCGAAATTGTTTGCGCTGAATTTGAGATATTTACGTTTAGCATGGACACTGGTTTATTTTCATTTTTTACTCGATTGCTTCCAAACCTGTATTTTTGAAGAGATTGTGATTAATATTTTTGGGGTTCATTTTTTAGTGCAATTTAGGAAAATTTGATCACAATCGGTACAAATATTTTTAAAACTAGAATCTTTTCATTTTAACACCTTTTTCCTGTATAAGAGATCTTCAAAATGATTTTCCTCAATAACATAACAAATTTCCCTTTTGACAAACTTCTGAACTTATGTTAGTGAAACAGTTTAGAGATATTTTCATGGTAAATGTCACAAATTAGAGAGGAAAAAGAATTAATTAACATCTGTTAATGTTTTTATCGTAATCATTTTTACTAATAGATTTCCCAAAGCTCATTTTATGTAGATTGATCATCTGTATCTAAACATACATTTAGGAACCATCAAAAACAAAAACAGCAATTAATGCTAAGAAAAGAAAGATCTAGTCTTAATATCATGGCGAATTATCAGAAAACACTATATTCATTGCAGCAGTAACTATAAAAAACTGATTTATTCAAAGCTACAATTTTCTACATTTTACGAAAATTATAAGAACTGTTTTAGAAAAAACAATTTAATTTGTAGTTTGTTCTTACAGCACCTTTCTATTTGAATTTTTATGTGTAGATAAGTAAGAAAGTTTGTGCATTTACTTCTTTAATGAAATAGTGAAATAAATTCATACATAACTGATAATTGTTAAAATTAAAATGACATTTGTACCAAGCAGCCTGCTAGGCTACAAGGCTGTAAATATAACCGTTGTTTACAGTTCCAACACCTCTGGCCTTGAGCCTCTCAAAATATTTGTAATAAATCGGCAGGTCCTTCAAACCTAAATGATTTATGACTCTACCAGTCTGCACCGTGAGCCAAAACAAAATGTCAACTTTGGTTAGGTCTATGGAGATAAACACGAATTCAATTAGTTCAAGGCGGTTGCATGTTAACAAATTTATTATGTTGAAATTCTAATAGACCGTGAAATGTCCACAGTTTGGTGGGAGTAATTTGTTTCATTATATGTAAACGTATATTAGTTCTTTAGAAAGCATGGTTATTGGTGCTATTTTAATCAAATTCTGTACATAGGATAACATTTAATTATCGTGGGATAAGTTTCAAAATGGTGGCTATTTTTCAATTTATAAAAATCAGTTTCATGAATAATATCTAACCTCTATTTTTCCCCTTGCTGTTTAAAGAAGAAAATTTCTCAGATTTAAAAAAAGGAAGAAAATATTATAAAATAAAAACTAATAGCCTTCAAGTATTTTAATAGTGTCAGGATAAAAAAAGACCAAAAATTGGTCAAGAGATACCTGATAGGAAAAACGAGAGAGAGAGAAAATTATAATTTTATGCTACAAATAATTTCCGAGATGAAAATATAGAAAATATGCCCAAATAAAAATTTAATTGTAATCGGTTTTGGCGTTTGTGCTGTAGATATACGACAAACACAAGAACCAGACACACAGAAATCATTACAAAAACCACTTGTTTTGAACTCAAAATGATATACCCGCCAAAATCTTTTGCCTCATTACATAACTTCAAGTTTGTTTGAAGAAAGTAAAATGATTTGAAAAATTCAAAATAACTTACGTCCTTGTGACATGCGCATATTTTATACAAAGGTGAAAGTCTACAATCGATCGGATGTACAAGAAACTCAAACAAATTCTCAGATCTATCATCTCAGCTTATCTGTTATATGTCCACTATTTTTCTTAGTTAACTTAGCGTAGTTACTTTTCCTCTAATTTATAAAACCTACGGAATACAATTTTGCTCAGTTTATACAAAAAAGTCAACACATGTTTTGTGTAATTATCATAATAAATAATAATTAATTTACGTTCACAGAGCTAACCGTGTGTGTAAGGACTTGCTAATTAACAAGCAGGGGGATTGTGATGTACAATTAATGATGTAATTAAGTCTTGCCTAGATTCCTGTTGAAAGTACCACGTGACGTCACGGATGGCTTCCGAACTATTAGTCGTCACGGCACGGCCGTCTCTAAAATTGTTTTGTTTTTTAATTAGAACCTGACTTTTTAGTTTATTTAATTGAATCAACAAACAGTTTAATCTATTTAGAAAATTGTTCGTAATTATTATAAATAGCTGTTGTGATTGATTTGCTTAAATTAAAATAAAACAAACACTTTTCTCACAGTTTGTTTACTAACACAACTAATTAATAAACTTATTATTTTTTTAAACACTGTTTTCTTTAAATCACCGTCTAATTCTTATAAAACAAGTTATAAATTGTGAGTCTTTGAGTCGACCAGTTACCGGTGCAACGTCAACATGGCATGAAGCCAACTGTTCTAAAAAATAAAATAAAAATTTTTTATACTTTGCTTTTTGTTTTAATTATATGTGCAATAATTCGTGCTTGGTTTGTGTGTATGGGTGTGTTTGTGTTAAACTATGACGTGCTCACATGTGAGTAAAAAATTTTATATAAAACCTGAAGATGGGAACTTGTTCCTGAAACGCGCGTAGTGTTACACTACAAAAAAAATTGCAAGACGGAAACAAGGTATATATATACACACACATTATTTAGTTGTTAAACTATTGCAATTGGAGACATAAAAATGGATTTTTTGTGGTAAGATAAATTTAAGGTTAAAACAATATTTGGACATCTTTTAAAAAAAAATGTAGTTTACACAGAATCTAAAAACGTTTTGCGTGGAAAGGAATTTATTTTCTTAAAAATAAATTAAAGTACTTCCAGTAATATTTTTCAGTTTAGAGATCTTTGAAATGTCAAAACTATAACGTTCATTAATAAAATATAACACTTTAACCAATAGCAATTTCCTAACCTTATTCAATCCAAACGGATTTTCTAATGAAGTAAAAACAAATTTAGTGTCCGTTACTGAATCCACCGAACTGTTAGCATCTCAATTAGGTAAATTGAGCGTCCATAACACAAAATGCATGAAATCTATTCAAGGACGAGTCGTGTGTCAGAATTTTGTTTAAATATGATTAAAACCAAATGAGAAGATCCTCTTTTAACGTACTACCTCTAGGTGTCCGAGGACCGTGAAAAGTGCATCAGTAGCGCGTCTAATAGACAGCGTGCCGGGCGCGTGTTTCCTCTTCCGGTTGTCCACGTGTCTGCTATTAGCATCTCCTAACCACTGCGAAATACAATTATACCGTGAGAATATTTGGGTATTGTTCTGTATAACTAGAAATACCGCTACAGTGATCTCGCAGATTAGGCATAAACGATGACAGAAAGAACTAATTCTTAGAATGTGTACTTTCACAGGGGTAAAATAGCAGTGTCAAGAAAATCTAATGTATACTTGAAATCTTAACTTTGGAACAAATTTTTTTCCCATAATTTCTGTAGAATAAAAAGGTTTTTTGACTACTCAAAATATTGGTGTCTAGTTTTTGCAGATAAATTCATTTCAAGGTTCCCTGAGTCCAAAATAGTGGTTTTGGAAAGATCCGTCTATCTTATGTGCAGTACTATACAGCCTCTACGTGTGGACCGATTTTAATAAAATTTAACTTGTTGATATATTTTTTGGGATTTTCATATTTTGTTGTATACTTAAAATATGTGGGACCTGACTTATTTAAACACAAAATTATGATTTTCTCAAAATGTTCGAAGTCTAGTTTCTAAGTTCCTAAATGAAACGTACTCGCGCCATATATCTAAGCATTCCGATTCGTGAATTATTGGTAAAAACCAAAAATCAGCCATGTGGCTGATATAATACGTTATATCTCGCAATCAGCTGTTCTGATTTTGTTCAAATTTTTCTCAAGTGTAGCCTCTAACAATCTAAATGAAAAGTACTTGCGTTTTTCTAACATCTCGGTTCGTGAATTGTCGGTGAAATATTAAAAATACATCATATCTCGCAATCAGCTGTAATGATTTTGTTCTAATTAAGTGAACTATGAAGATTAATGTACCAGTGATGAAAATCGTAGTAAAATAAATTACAATTTAGGAATAAGTGGAAAAAAACGACGTTCTTTTCAGAGTAGTTGATATAGTTTATAGGTGACAGAAGTGTAAAATTTTAAAGTTCCGAAAATATGATGAGAAAAATACTAAAAGTTGAAATATAGTAAAAGGTTCCGTTACTATTGTCGAACTATCAATCAGTTGAAATGTTTAAGCAATCAAATTTCACTTGTCTTCAACGTTCAGTTGTTGCATGCTCATTCTCCAGGCGAAGCCAAACTAGCATTTCCCGATATATTTTACTAGTATAGATTTAGCGGTTTGTAACAGATTAACTTTGCATTTCCTTGGACGCGTTGAGAACTATCGAGATAATGCAGGATACGTTACAAAGCGGGTTCGAAACGAAACAACAGCCTGTCTAAAGAACTTGACTTCGCTTTTGGAAGAACCGGTAAAGATAGCGTCACTTTGTTTTTCCAAGAATGGAAGAATTAAGTTAAATCCTCATTGGGTAGTTTAGTTATTAGAGATACTTCGTGACATTGAGTTACAAAACCCAAAGCTCGTTGAAACGTCATCTACAGGAAGCAATTGTTTTATCAATAAAATTGGAGAACACTGAACTTACATTTTTAATTACGTGACAGAAAGATGAGCCTCTTTGTTATGTTTTCTTAAAGAGATTTTAATAATTAATTAAATGGTCTGAAACATATGGACGGATTTATTCAGTTAATAATCCGCACTGCAGATTTTTTTGCGAAATCGAAGGTAAACTGATTCTTGAATTATGCTTACCTCATTTGATATATTTTCCTTATTAAGTAATAATATAGGAAAGGGAAGCAGTTACCTGTTTCCTTGTTTTAATACAAATTTACTAACTTGTCACGTAGCTGATAATGATAGGAAGGAGCTTTTTGCTGTTTTTCTACACGTGCTGTGGAGATGGGACGTAAATTCAATGTAGAGTTTTTTTGCGAATATATCCGTTTTGACGTATCTTAAGTTGAAAATAGTGTTTGGAATGGTGTGATCTACAGCCCAAACGAATTGACATTTTAAAATAAAACTTGGTATATCAACATATTTTGGTGAGTTCCCACGTTTAAAAAAAAAATGAGATAGCTGTCATAAGAAAAAAAAACACACACACGATTCTAAAAACCTCTAAAGAAAAAAACAAAACAAATTGTTTGCCGACTCTCTAAAAATCTCTGGAAAATTGGTTCTTGAGTTATCGATAAAAACTAAAACATTGAACATAGTGCTATTATTTTAATAGGTGCGTTATTTTTCAAAATGATCTGTGCCGATTTCGTTCAAATTTAAGTGAAATGTGACGATTAATTACTCAAATCCTGTGAAAAATCACAAGTAAAAAAATACTACTACTCAGAAATAACAGCAAAAAAAAACAACAACAAAAATTTCCCTTCACCGCCGATATTAATGAACCATTTACTCTGAGGTTTGTATTTAGTTTTGGGGTTGCATAAGTGAAAAAGTTTGTGCAATGATTTTGTACTGTTTATTCTCAGTTATTTCCGAGAAGATATCCAGACACTACAACTTTTCTTGCGATTAAAAAATAATTAAATTGAAACTAAATATTTTATTTTCCTCATTTGATAGTTTCCTAATTAGGTAACAAGGAAAGAGTTATCTACTTCCTTGTTTAATAAAAATTAAAAATTCTTTCAAATAACTTGTAAGTTGACAGGATATGCGGGAATTTCTTTTGCTATTTTTGAGTATCCCTCATTTAGCGACCTCGACCTTGGTGTTAAGTATGCTTTTTTCCAGTCATACAATATGAGGTATAACAGTCTCATTTAAGTTTTTGGCTATCCAAAAAGGTGCTATCTTTTTTTTCCAATCATATTCAGTAATTAGTCAAATCTAGTTTACTATTTGACTAAAATTCCTACTACTAAATCTATTATTGTTTTTGTTTTACATTTTAAGGTTATGTTTTCAGCAATTTTGATTTATATCAATAACTACCTCATTACTTACGAAGTATAGAGTAAATTTCGTAAAAAAAAAAATTCAAAATGTATTTTTAACAAATTTTCATGTTTCATAGCTTTAGAAAATCGAAAAATTGGTTTTCAACAGGTCGTCCTTCCGTACATTGAGGCATAAATAGTACCAAATTACCGCTATAGATAGGACCGCTTGACATTTTATGATCTGGAGTATCAGCGTTGCAATAAAAAAATCTAAATAGATATTTCTTTATTAGAAAGTAAGTAAAAACTAAAAAACGTTAATATACGTGTCACTTCCATATTGAAAATGTTTGAATGTGAATATAACTCGAACACATTTCAGTTCCTGTTACACGCTGTAACTTTCACTCTTAACTGCAACGTGTAACTTAGGACTACTTTCATTTTAAAAGCAATAAAATCATCGTCTGTGACCAGGTGGTCTAATGGCGCACTCACGATCGTAAACCGTGAATTACATGTCATGTCCTCGAACATACTACGCGAAAACCAAATCTTGAGTTTTGAACACTTTACTTCCTTATACTTCTGAAAGAGAAAGTTTTGTAACGAAACATAATAATAAAAACAAAACGTTTTGTCAGAACTTAGTAATACAAATATTAAATAAAACAAACTGGTACATTTACTAAAGTGTTGAAAGCTGTGGTCTGATTAATCAGATGTTGGCATTACAGGAATAAAGTGCCCGTTACCTTATTCCGTTTTGTCGGAAGTAAAAAAAATTAAGTATAAACAAACTTTACTTTTTGTGTCAAATAACAACATTTTATTACAGAGGAAAAGTCGCTATTTGAACTTTTCTGTAAATCTTACAGTTTCAAAGATTCCAATGGTGGCCCAGTGAAAAAAGAGATCCTGTATAATAAAGTTGCACAGCAACAGGGTGAAACCAATCTGTGTAGCCCTGTTACAAAATATTGTAAAAATTGGAAGGGGGGATGTTTTACCACTTTGTTAAAAAATTAAATTACATGAAAAGTAAATCTTCGTTTAAAATGGTGTATCAAAAATTGTGTTTAAGTATAACTTATATTTTGTATGATACATATCGAACAGATGGATTAATCAAAATATTCCATAGCAATGGTGATCCACTAAAAGAAAAATCTTACTAAGGAAATTTTCTGGTTTTAGTAATTAGTTAATAATGGATTGTTCATATTGGTTATTTATATGCATAAAAATAATACACAACTTTGGAGAATATGGACAAACAATCCTCGGTTTAACATGATGTTTGTCCGAGGTGGTGTTTAACATGATCACGTTTGTTTTTGTTTAAAGGCATGATCATTGTCTTATAAAAAAGGAAGTAAAGAATGTAACATAAAGTTCCCTAATTCTTGAATACTTCAATAGCTTCAGTGTTTGAAAAGAACAAGAATTGGTCAAGAAAGAACTGATAGGGAAGATAAAAGGGAGGGATGAAGACTACATGAAAAAACTATCGAGATTCCCAAATCTGTACTCGCTATAAATGAGACCCAAAGGGTGGTCGGTTTTGTATTTAGTCTTTTGACTACTCGTTTTAATTTTAATCCAGAATACAAAACCCTATTTTGACCATTTTTATATCGCCACCATCAGAGGTTTTTTACCTGATAACGAGAGTTGATCCAAACCCTTGAAACTTCGCTTATTTTTTATAACAAAAAATGATGTGATATTCTAATAAACTGTATCAATAACTAAAAACCTTGCTCCAATCGTATGGCGACCTACTAACATATGAGGAAGTATTATGATTGTTTCATTAGCAACTACATATTTTTTTAATTAATAGGTTATATTTCAATTATAAAAGCACTCAAGTGGTACTATATTAAATAATGGCCCGCATATCATTTAATGGAAAGTTACAATTATTATGTAATTAAGGAAAGAGAATACAATATGGCGCCGTTGGTTTCATCTTCTGACTTTCACTCTGTCTACGTCATCAGGCTCTCGCTACTTGCATAACAAACCCATAGTGTTCAAATAACAAACACTTTGAGGTTATTTGTTTTTTAATTTTCTCACGTATTGTATTGATGGAGAAAGGGGGGGGGCGATTTCTATATTTTTCTGAAAAATGGGGGCAAACATATTGGTGTTGAGTTTTTTATGAAGACCACCCGAGTTTAAAAAAAGGATTTTTAGAAAAAAGTCTGTTTGTAGCGTTTTCATTTTAAGGTTATCAAATAAAGATGGATTGTTTAAGTTTATTACTCAACACACGAAGTACGGAGTAAAGTCACAAAATATTAAGACAGCTTTACGTTTCATAGCCTCAGGAAAGAAAAAAGTGATTTCCGACTCGATAAAGACAGTTGATCAATACTATTCAAAACGTTGTGATTTACAACTCTATATCATTCACTATTTAAAATATGTTTTTTTTTTTTTAAATTAACAATACAAAAATGGTGCTAGATAGAAAATTTATCGCTTATAGTGAAACTGGAGTAGTTCGTCCTACTGAGATTAAATTTCTTTTCGCTCCTGCTGAGCCTAAACAGCTGTTTTTAATTTAACTTTGAGATTATGTCTGCATCATTGCACAACACGGGTGGATTTCTTCACAATAGCAACTAGTGAATAATTTGGTACGGATTTAACCTCGACCAACTTCGGTCATGATTGAATCTATTCACTCATAAGGCGTAATTTGACTCGCTATTTAGCAAATTAATTTGAGGATAAATCTTCACATTATCTTACCTAGGATAAGAAGTATTGGGTAGTTTGGTAGGCTAACAAATTTCAACCTACGTTTACATTGATCTTCAGATTTAATGGCCTCGGAGTTGATTAAAACTCGTAGCTCCTTCATCGTCGTTGGGTCTGCATGTAACAACGATAACAGGGACGGTTTCATTTTATATAAGGGACCAGAGTGTTCTCTTATTGAAATCCAGAAACTTACCAATTAAAAATGTCAAAATGGTGGTGTTATTCAAAACACTAAGTTATATAAACATTTTCAGATTTCAATTCTGCATTATAGCCCTACATCTCTACGACGACAAATAGCGAAGGTTAGGTTAGGTTAGGTTAGGTTGGGTTAGGTTAGGTTAGGTTATGTTGGGTTGGGTTAGGTTAGGTTAGGATGTTCCTGGCGTAGTTCATCAGTTTATAACCTAACCTACATCTCTACGACGACAAATAGCGAAGTTAGGTTAGGTTAGGTTAGGTTAGGTTTGGCTAGGTTTGGTTAGGTTAGGTTAGGTTGGGTTAGGTTAGGTTAGGTTAGGTTGGGTTGGGTTAGGTTAGGTTAGGTTAGGTTAGGATCCTGGCGTAGTTCATCAGTTTATAACCTAACCTACATCTCTACGACGACAAATAGCGAAGTTATTGTTAAATTTAATTTCAAAACTTGACAAAACATGAAAATGTAATATTGCTATAGTTATGAGAATCACCAACATGAGCGTAGCGAGTGAAGGTTTCTTTATATCCAGCTACGAGGTTTGTTCGGGCCGAGACACTGACACGAGCGAAGCGAGTGGAGACTGTTTAATATATATAACTAGCTGGCGTCAAGAAAGTACAATTACAAGGTTCAGAAAACCTGTCACAATTGTTTTGAACAAACACATTACTGTACAAGACTACTTTATTTACAAATACAATTTAACATTTCCTACAAGGAGCAAGAAACCACCCTTTAGAGGATCTCCTTGTATTACACTGTACGGTGGGGCTGAGTAAGTACCTTGATGCCTTCACAAACTTGTTTAATTACCCTAATGAGGCATGATTACAATTCCTTTTTTCAACAGTAACTCTCATTCAGACGGGGAAATTGCAACAAATACATGTTTTGGTGTTTAGCACGTAAAATCTTGTGTTTAATGGCAGGTTCACCCTTAAATTTTGAGAATTGTTTGATATCTGATTGCATGTGAGTTTTTTTATAAATGTTCAATATTTTTATAAAAATCTAATACATTTTTGCAATACTATTTTGAACTATTCTGTCATTGTAACAGCACTAAGCACACAATGTTTCGTGCGTCACACAAATGCATTTTCAGGTACAGTTATATTTTTTGTAAACTTTTGGAAACCCTTTTGTTATCACTAAATACTTTTACAATGACAAGTTTATTTATAGAAAGGTACTTCAGCATGACAAGGCAATTAGGCTAAGGGTTTCTTTTCATGTTTTGAATTCCAGAACAACTAAAATTCATTTCCGAAAACGTTGTTTTCCATATAACCCTCATTTAATTTTTTACAAAAAAACTTTGGAAATAGAAGAGATATTGAGTTCAGATTTTGTATAAGCATTTTGAGAGTTACGTTTTATAAGTGTATAGAAAATGAAGACTTCATTTTGTATATTTTCAAAATGATCAACTTTACAGTTTAAAAATTCGTTGGAGAGAAAAAAGTTTCCTTTTTTAATGACAAATAAAATGTTTTAAAATTTTTTCTGTAGGTTAAAGGATAACTAATGTATTGACAAAAAACAGGACACTAATAATTTCATTTTAGTTGTTTATAAACACCCAAGATTGATCTAGAACCAAAATATTATTAAAAAACCTAATGCTTTTAATAAAAATAATGCATAAAAAATGCGTTCAAATGTGACACTTTACTATTTCAAAATGGCGCCTATAAAATGTTTAAGGTTAAATATCTGGAAACATGTACAAAAATAAAACAAATGTAAATTGTATTTAATAAACAAATTAATGACCTTTCAAACTTTATTTTTACAATAATTATTTTAATAAATACAATTTACGTTTATTTTGTCTTTTACATATTTCGAGATATTTAGCACGAAATGACTTAATAGGCGCTCTTTTAAAATAGACAAGGGTCACATTGATTTTCGAAAAAAAAAATTTACTTTGATTTTTTCTTTATCCTAACCCACAGAATAATTTCCTGAAGTTTGGCAGCTTACTTACGGCGACACCATGTATATGTTCTAAGTAATAATGACAAATGCTTTTTGTTATAGGCCTACTTATAATTTCGGTATTTATATACATGGGTGTGTTTTAACAATATTTATAGAGGACATATTCTATATTTAAGCTCGATTTATGAATAGTTCGTTAACCACAAAAATATCAGTGGGTAAATTTCAAAATTTACCCACTGCAGCCTATTTTCAAATTATAAGAAAATAGTTTTTGGATTAAACGTTTCAGCTATGGGCTTTAATTTTGTCCCACGATTGTTTATTTTGTTAGTATTTGTAATTTTAAAATTTGCATACAATTATTAAATTGGTAACTTTAAGAAAAAATAATAGACGTTAGGTCAAAAAATGCTAAAAATATAATATCAAAGTTAGGGAAATGAGCATTAATAAGTTTAGTGTTAGAATTTTAGTTGAGTTTCTGCCAAAATATTAGCTAGTAAATTTACAAAAAAAAAAATTTAGAATAATTTACACTCAATTTTGTATAAGGTCACACAATAGCTCATTTTGTGTATATATGTTTTTTCTGTGATAAAAATTATAAAAAAATCTTAATTATTAGAAACATAACCTCAATATAAAGGGAAAACAAATCAACATGAGTGTCTTTAAAAATCCACATGGCTTTAAATATTAGTTAATTTAGCATGTAAACTAAGTTTTACCTACTCATTGAATATTACTATTAAGTAAAATTATCTGTTAATAAACAAGTTTCAAAATGGTGGGCAGTCGAAACGGGTTGCTTTAGCCAGTCCTACATGAATCTATAAAAGGTCATTTTGTACAGCTTGGCAATCTGCATTTATTTGCGAAGGTCAAAATAGGCAAAAATGAGCGGATATATCTAAAATAAATGGTTTGAAAGTTTCAAAATGGCGAGCAGTCGATATAGTTTTCTTTAATTCTCTTAGTACTTTGTGAGTTTAAAGAGTTTTAAGCAGATCGGGAATCCACATAACTAACACGTAGCACAAAAAGGCAAAATAAATTTTTCTCATTTACGGTTTGCGTATTAGTAGCTATGCTGAATTTTATCTACGTTAAAAACATCGGAAATAAAAATTCGTAAATTAATATATTTAAAAATCAATTTACTTAGTAACTTATTGTAAATATATATAAAACTGCCTGTAACATTTTTCAATATGTTTGGTTCAAGGAAGAACATCACAAGCGACCCTAACAACGGAGGGAATGGTTGAACAAAAGGAAGAAAAATCCGACCCTTAGTTGCCCCCTCCATTTGCGCCAAAACCGGAATAATACTGGCAGGTAGAAGAATGCTGTTCGTGAGTAGGGGAAAAGAGTACCCTGCGTCTATCTTGCTCTCATACTTCCAACAAGCTTTACTGGACGGTATATCAGCGTGGTAAGTCTGTAGTTTAATATAATAAACCATTAGTTTTATACAAGATATCGAGAATTGGATGTTCAAGATTTCAGAAGATATGGACAAACAAAATAAGTTAGGTTATGTGTCGAACCGTGTGGTAGTGTTCAGTGCAATCGAGTGTTAATTTTAGTGAGTTCTTTGTAGTGATTTGATTTGATTTTAGTTATTAATCGATGATAAAAGGTAAACTACAGGGTTTTTGAGTGATATAATCTATTTATTTGTGCGATTTATTTTGTAGTTACACATTTAAATTATGGTTGATTTACCATATGTGATTCAAACTAGATGCAATTTTTATTCATATTTCTAAATCCTACAAGTATATATAAAAGATTACTAGTTTATAAAATATTTAAATACAAAATAAATATTTATGTAGAAAATTTAATAAGCCTATATATTACATTTACTATACAGGTGTGTATATTGTAATACATTTTTTATTAAAAAATGCTCAATATTGCATAAACTTTACAATATTACATCATTATTGAAAGTGAACACTTTCTGAAATAGGGAGAGAGGATACAGTTTTTGTGGGTCAAACTTTCAATCTTATTTATAGAAAATCGCTAATAAACTTCTAATTCGGTACTTTTTAAGCATAAAAGCAGCCACGTGGTCAAATTAGGTATGGTAGATTAACGTTTCACGTGACATATTTCCTTTATCTTCATTGGTGCAACCACGTGGTGCATTGCAACTTTAACAGACAAACAATGTTAAACATTATTAAATTTAAACTAGTATAGACTGTTTATTTTAAAAATCAATTTACTTTCAATATTTGGTCAAAATGGGTGTTAATGCGAGCTAAGTAAATTCACCTAAACGGTGTACATTTTTAAAAAGCTTAGGTCAAATATATTTCCAAAGTAAATTTAAAAACTGATAAATTTATATTTTAAAATAGGCCTATGAAAATTGTTGTAGATCGTATATTTCTAACTGTGTCCAAGCTTGTATAGATTTTTATGTATACAAAATACAATACCCAAGTAAGATGGAAAATCTGGTTATTAAAAGTTTTTCTATAAATTTTAAATTTAACAGAAACTAGTGACAATTTCTTTCTGAAAACCGTAGTTTAGTGTAATCAACAA
Organism: Aphrophora alni; assembly: GCA_963513935.1. Taxonomy (NCBI): domain Eukaryota; kingdom Metazoa; phylum Arthropoda; class Insecta; order Hemiptera; family Aphrophoridae; genus Aphrophora; species Aphrophora alni. The sequence goes on along the minus strand of OY740770.1, from coordinate 130,948,157 downwards.
TTGAAAATAAGTCGCCATTTTGAATTTAAATGCTGGCTTAAATTATAAAAAAGTTAGTGTCAAAATTGTGTGTGTTCAGTAACTGCGTTGCATCAAAATATGTATGAACACTGCGTTAAAATTAATTTTCATACACGTTGGTTTTAAGTCGGAAATTATATTTAAAAAATAGGCCTATAATCTCCCAAACGGGAACATATGGTGCTCATGTACTGATATAAAAAAGTTTAATATTAAGTCGCAAAAACCCGTCTCTCCCCCCCCCCCTTCCAACACAAAGTGTGTAGTCAGTGAAAATGGAAAAATTTAAATTTATTAAAATAAATAGAATTAATTTTATTTCTTAAAGAAGTTTATTCAATTCTTAATAAGAAATTGTTGTTCATATACAAAGATACACCCTCTGGCACTCACTCTAATGAGAAGGCTTAGCAATTCCGAAGGATACTAGCTGAATCTACACTTTTTTTATGTAGTCTGAGTTTTGATCTCTCTCTTGACTAACTCTTGTTCTTATCTGACGCTATTGGATTATTCGAGGCGTCTTTATATTATCTTCTTTTCTTCCTTATTTTATATATTGAGATTATGACCAAGAGATTTTTTGTCTTAAAATGACAAGAAAAAAATTACAGAAACTCTAGTGTGTTGTTAGATGGCAAACCGTTTTTGTGTGAGCAAATTATTTTAATATGTTATTTTATCCAAATGTTATGAAAACATTTTTAACATTTCAAAATGTAAATTCATGAGTTTAAAATTAGCTTATGGATCTAAGAACATTAAACTACAAGAAAGAGATTTTTTACTTTATTTTAATATATCGTGGCACATTTTCTAGGAAGTTTAAAACATTTTTAAATGTTTTACATGAATGTTTCACTTTTAGATAAAATAATATTTGGATAACATGCATATAAATATTTAGATAATAATTTACTGCAAATGTTAAAAGTAAAAATAAGATTAATTTACATTTCTCACAGCTGTTAAAACTTTTAGGACTCTTCGTTTAAAATATATATATATATATATATATATATATATATATATATCCTAATTCACAAAGAGGCAAAATATTTTCCTTATTAAAAGACAAAACAGTTTTAAATTTCTTTTTGTAGGTCGAAGTATAAATGTAATATCAAGAAAAATTAAGCTCTTAATTTCTTTTTAGAGTTAAATTATTTTCCCCAGCATTAAAGCGATTTTCTGTTTGGTTTGACATTTTCAAATTTCTTAATCTTCACTCTAATAGAATGGTAAATTTATTCATTAAGTCTAAAATAAAAAGATTCGGAGATAAAATTATCAGACTTCGAATTTTTGTTTTGTTTTTTAGCCTAATCTTGGGTATTTTAGAAATTACCAAGAAGATAAAGTTTTTTTTGTTCATAATAACTTTTTATCGTTTATCCTTTAACATACAGAAATGGGAAAAAAAATTGTTTGTTGTTGAAAAAGGAAATTATTTTGTTGTTTGTAATTTTTTTTAAAGTTAACGGTTTTCAAGATGTACACCTGTAAATTATAACATTAACTATTAGTAAACCAAATTTGAACTCAACATCTTATTTATTTCCAAAATTATGTTTTTTGTAAAAAACAAAACAAAATGGCCTATAGAAAGGAATCTAAGCGTTTTTGAGCTATGTGTATATGAACGTTTTTCTTTATTTTTACTAATAAAACAAACCGGTAAGTTCCACCGTTTCTACGTGAACAGTCTGTATAAATAAAAATAGACTATGGTGTATTACCTAGTGGCAATGTAATGCTTATTTTCTCTATGTACTTCTATTTTGTTTGCGTATTATTGACAAACTCTAAATAAAAAAAACTCCTGTTTGCTGATACGCTGACATAATAGGACAAATTATTTTGTTACCGCGCATTTGTCGACACACTGACATCTGCTCAGACGTAGTTATTACAGGCACGTGTAGGTCCTACTTAAGTACGAACTCCCCAAAAACTGTTTAATATTAGCCGCCATGTTGAAATTTCGACTATTTCAACATCCATTCTTATAGGATAATAAAATCTAGTTTACATCTAAATAAATGACAAACTCGGAACATTAGAGCTATTATTATGACTATTTTAAAAAATTTCTGAATTACAATTTTACTTTCTTTTTTAATAAAAACCGCTGTTGGTCGTCACTGGATACAGATTTTACACAGTGGGACCTGAGGTAGAAAAATACCCCCCAAAACAGTTTTTTTCTTCAAATTTGGAAATTGACACCATTTAGAAATTTTGTACGATATTTCTGCTTTACAAAGTGGTCTAATGGTTTGTAAAACTGAGCCTAAATACCAAATCAGAGTAAAATCAAATTACATTTTCTAAAGCGTACACTAACAGATATATATTTAGTGATTAAAAATTGTTACATATTACTCTAATTTGTAGGATCAGTGTACATTTCAAGGCCTTAGATGTCGGCTTTTTCACGAGGAAGATTGCATTAGAAAACATTTATATCTTTGATAATTGTAATACGGTTATTACTTTTAATATAATTTAATAAACTAATTTATTATTTTATATCACCACTTGTGAGAGGGGGAGAGAATTTAAGAAAGGTTGCTTACATATTTATTTAATCATTATTATAATAGTAGTAAATGAAATATAAACCCAAAAGTTTAGAATTGCGTTGTTTTTTTCTGAAAAAGCGCAAAGACTGTTATATATTTATAATTACTAGCATCCATAACATATAGGACAACAATTTTCAAAATTTTTTAAGAAACCATTCTAATTGTATATATCATTTTAAACAATATTAATGATCCAAATATAGAACGAGCATAGTTTGATGTCAGTATTCTTTTAAAAATTAAATAAATATATTTTCAATTATTCTTCTATCTTAAACCCCGATTTTCAATTATTAGTAATAAACAAAATAGAAAACCTAATTGTAACGTTGCAGTTACATTTTAAATTTGTTAACCTGAAAATACCAAACATAAAGCTTTCTAAGTTATTGTATAATTGTGGATTGTTCTTATTATTGATGCAGTTTAATCGGGCATTTGTTTAAATAAAAATTAACACACGACTTTTTTAAAATATGGATCAACTCTCGTTTTCAAGAGGAAAATTCCTAGAATATAAAAAACGCTAATGTAGGCTTATATCCCCCTTAAACTAGTGTTACCAGGGGACTTAAATTTAATAAAGGCGGAACCAAAATGGTAACAATGTTTGAAAAGAAAAATAAAAAAAGACAAAGACAAATTTAGTAATTAACAAGGCTCAAGTTTATTGAAAGCAGAAGGAAATTTCGGCGCTTCAGACTTTGTCATTTACAACAAAAGACATCCTGACACAAATCATCAATAAAAAAAAACTTATGATTAACAATATCATAAATTGTAAAAGTTATAAGCCCTTAATTGTAACATATAATAATTTAGAAAAAAAAAAATTTAATCAACAGATTCTAAAAATTTATCCCCCCTTTTAATATGTATATTTATAGTTACAAAAATTTAACAAAAAAACAATGAGCACAGCTTAATAATTCACAGAATTATAATTAATCAAAAAAAAAGATTATACGCCCTTAATGTAAAAGTATAATAATAAAAAAAAATTTAATCAAAAGATTCAAAAAAAAAGAAAAAAACTTATCCCCCCCTTTTTAGTTTATAAGATGATAGTTTCTTTTTAAACAATTACAGAATTTAACAAAATATAAAAGAGTTTGATATTTTAAGTTCAAAAATCATATCTATAGTTAACATGTTTATCACTAAACTAAAGATACATAATATAACTGGTTTGAAAAATTTCTTAAAAACTATATTGGCCAAATAAATTTATATATTTTAAACAAACAAAAAAAAGGAATTTAGAATTTTGAAATTTTGTTAATTGACGTCAATTATTTTAATTTGGAAATTAACCTCTTGGAGGTTGTTAGGACCGAAAATTGCATGCAGGCTCCACCCAATAATTGTTTTTTATATATATTTTATAATTAACTACACAGGTCTACATTTAGAAAATAGTCTTAAGGAACACATATTTGCGAAAGTAAATTTAGGCACATATACAAAATGAGTTAGTTAAAGTTCTGTAAAGTCAGCTGTAGAAAAAGACATCACTTTTATGCACTTGAAAATGTGAAGTTACGTTATACAAAAAAAAACGTGTTTTGCCAACAGGACGAAACTTGTTAGGATGTTTCGTTGGTTTGCGCAATGTGAGACAAGAATTTCTTTATTTCTCCAATTTCTCCTATTTGTCCTACCAGCATATTAGCTGTGAGCAAAAAACATGTTCTTTTAGTGTCTGTACAAAATCAGACATGTTTTAGCATTAATGTTCATCATTAAAGAAATATCTGATTATTTGCCAAAATTAAAGAAAATTGATTGTATAACAGAAATTCGTTAAGATGGTACTTAAAAGCTTCTTAGATTATTATAAATCTATTTATATATATTTTAATTTTGTTTAAAAGAAAGCTTGTATAAGACTTGTAAGATTTTGCAAAAGCTTGCAAAACGAAATTTTCTGATTTAGAAGAAATTTCCTCAATTGTTTTATATTTGACATGTTCATATTCTGATCATTTAATGTTCAACACTAGTTTGCACTTATTTCACAAAAATGTTCAAAACGTAAAATGTGCCTTTGCAAGATTTTGTAAATGATGTTTTAAGAAAAGAAAATTTTTATAATCATTTAGTTTCAAAAGGAAATAGAATATTGAATAAAACATGAAATACATATTTTAAAGAATACATGATAATTAACAAATTATTTTAAAAATTAACAAAATTTATAATATGACAAAATCTGTAAGGTTGAAGTACCTGGTAAATCCTGTCGCAGATCACGTGAGGTAGTACCGAGAAAATGATGGTTAATTTTAACATTTTTGAACCAGATTATTAGACTAAGGCGCACAATTAGTAATTTAACATGATGTTTTAGAAAGACGGTAATTTTGAGAGAAGAAAGAAAAACTTTTAGCTAACGGAGTTATGAAGAGTGTAGACCATGTTGTTATCGCATGTAGACTGTGGACCGGTAATCGAGAAGCTAGCTTGACCGGCGAAAATGTACTTTGGTTTCAAGTATCAGGTGATGCTTGGTTTAGGAGCGGGCCGCTAGATGCCAGCATCTGTCAAGCGACGGAAAGTGGAATGTATATTTACGAAATGAGTTAAGTTATTGCGGAAGTGCTTTTTTGGATTTAAATGCTACAGCTCTCCCCCCCCGAAAGACGGAGTTAGGGTAGAAAAGAAAAGGGGCCAGAAGGGCCTCCCGCAAAATTTAGAAAAAGGAGAGAGAGAGTGTGCTTGAAGGGGTAAAAAAAAATTTCCTCTCAGACAGGTGTTTTAGACCTCGAGATAAACAAAAGACAAACTAAGACTAACATGCATAGCGAGTGCCACATTAACTATATGTAGTTCGACAGAACCGGTCAGTATACCTTCACCAAGATAAACAACAAAGAACAAATGCACCAAACTTAACTATTAAGAAGATGGACTCACTATGTCCTCGTCCGAAGACGTTATGGTGACGAAGAAATAGAAGAGTTCATGACGCTCTCTATATTCTCGTCGCATCGATTACACCCGCGGAGTGCTCGATGTCAAGATATGTCTAGATAGGGAAACATGTCAGGTACATGTAGCGGCCATTGCCGTAAAGTGGAACCTCATAGTTGATCAGACTATGGGTTGAAAAGCGTCAAGTCCGGGAAACAGTGAGATATATCACTGGACAAGGAAAATCAATATCTCTTCGCCTGCAAACACCTATAAAGATTACGGCACGGAGGGGCTCTAGGAGAGCTCAGCCCACCGATGCCCAAACATACAGATGTGCATTTGGCTTAGAGGAAATACGGCTTGGTTCCGTATTTTATTATGTTCTGCAGTGCATAGTAAGAAGACTACCAGATGACAATTTGTGCGGGCCAAGAAAGATCAGAAAGAAAATTAAATCGTAAAGGAGAAGGTTCTAGAAATTTGTTAATATTTAATTTATATGATGAGGTTTGAGTTGCTCGACGTGTGCTTTTTTAATAAAACGAGGTGAATTGGCGAAAGAAAGCGCAACGGTAACTGGAGTAAGAAAATCAATGATCCGGAAGGGACCTGACCATCGAGGCATCAATTTAGCAGCTCGCTTGTCTATGGCAGAGCTAAGAGGGTGTGTTTTACACCAGACAAGATCGTTGATTTTATACAGATGAGGCTTCCTGAATTTGTTATAGGTCTTTTCGGCCTTTTGGTGCGCTTTCATTATATTGTCTTTGGCCTGGCGCCAAACTTGTGATGGATTAGTATTAGGTTTTGGAAGGAGATCATGTATGTTCCAGCTGAGACTCAGTGGTGTATTGGGGAGAAAATTAAAAAGAATACTAAAAGGTGTTGCTTTAAGAGTCTCATGATGTGCGAAATTGAAAGCCAGCTGAAGCCAGCAAAGGGAGTCGTCCCAAGAGGATTGATTTTTGGAGTGATAGGCGATAAGGGCTGCCTTAAGGTTTCGGTTGAGTCTTTCCGCATTATTAGGTTGGGGGTGATAAGGAGATAAAGTTGCATGCTTAATACCGCGAGAAAAACAAAAGTTGCGGAAGACATGTGATACAAAACATTGTGCATTGTCAGAGATTATTATCTTTGGAAAACCGAAATTTTGAAAAATGTTTTGGCTTAAGGCCTTAATTGTACTGTGGGAAGTTGCATCTCTGACAGGCATGAGCCAGGTGAATTTTGAGAACTGGTCAACTGCGACCAGTATCATGTTGTAGCCCTGTTTTGTCCTAGGAAGCTGTCCGACGTAGTCGATATGTAATTTTTCCATGGGACGATTGGGAACCGTTGAGGCAAGGTATCCTAATTTGGAGTTGTGAGCAGGTTTGCTTACAGCGCACACCGAACAAGCTCGCACTTTAGAAGTGACATCCTGTTTTAAAGTTGGCCAATAAAAGTTCTCCTTTACCTTAAACAAAGTTTTAAGTACTCCAAGATGACCACCCACAACGGAGTCGTGATGATAATTAATCACCAGGTCGACTAAGGACTGAGGTAAATAAATTCTGGTGGGCTTTTCCAGATGATTTTTCAGGCAAAGAACACCTTTACTTAAACAGTACTTCTCCGAAGAGATGTTCTGTTCAAGATCGGCAATGATATTTTTCAAAATAGGGTCGGCCTTTTGATGAGTCTGGATGTCATGAAAAGCTAGAGGAAAATTTGTGAGGAGACTGGTACACGAAAAGGTGACATTTTCTTCGTTGAAATTTTCCGGTTCAAACATGCGCGAGAGGGAGTCTGCTATGATGTTCTGAGTTCCTCTTATGTGCGCTACCTTAAATTTCAATGAAGTCAACTTGGCAATCCACCGGCCTAATTTACCAAGTTGTCGAGGACGTGCTAAAAGCCAAGAAAGGGCTTGGTTGTCGGTTTCTAATAGGAATTCCCGATGCTCTAGATATTGCCTAAATTTCTCTACTCCAAAAACTACTGCTAGGCATTCGGCTTCATATGCAGATGAGGCTTTTCTTTCTGCAGGTGTTAAAGTACGTGAAGCGTACGCTATGGGCTGTCGTGAGCCGTCAATTTCTTGGAGTAGAACTGCTCCAAGGGCCACCGAGCTCGCATCCGTTTGCAGGATGAATGGTTTGGCGAAATCGGCCATCCGGAGAACCGGAGGCTGTGTTATTGCCTCCCGAAGATGTTTAAAAGCTTTCTCTTGTTCAGCTTGCCAAGAGAATTTTTGGCCCTTCCTCCGAAGCAGATTTAGAGGCGCAGCGTGCTCCGCGAAATTTGGAATGAATTTAGCAAAGAAATTGACCATTCCAATAAATCTGGAAACGGCCTTAGGGTTCTTGGGTTGCGGAAAATTTCTAATTGCTTTTGTTCTAGATGGGTCGATTTGCACGCCACGAGAAGAAACTAGGTGTCCTAAAAAGCTTATCTCATTCACAGCGAAACGGACCTTATCTGGGTTAACAGTCAAGCCAGCCCGCCGCAAACGAGTAAGGACTTCCCGAAGATGTTTTTGATGCTCTTCCCAAGTTTTGGAGTAAATGACTAGATCATCCAGATAATTAAAAATGAATTTGAATTTGATGTCATGGAAGACCTGATCCAAAAGTCTGGTAAGCACTTGGGCACCAGTACAGAGTCCAAAAGGGACTCGAGTAAACTGATAAAGCATCCAAGGAGTACAAAAGCTGGTAATTTGCTTGGACTTTTGAGACAAAGGGATTTGATGATAAGCTGAATTAAGATCGAAAACTGTGAAATATTTGGCACCGACAAACCAGTTAAAACTTTGATGTAAGTTAGGTAGCGGCACCGCCTCGTTAGTCTTCTGGGGCCTATAAAATAACTCCTGCACTAAAGAAGCTAACCGTTTTGATGGTATAAAGAGACTTAAGGCCTCTTTATGAAAGGTATTAAATGCCTGATGTCTAATCAGACATGAATTTAAAGGGCCCTGAGCATAGGGCATCAGAACATTATTAATGTTTAAGGCTACGTCCGGGTAAGTTTTAACTATTTTTAAAGAAATTTTAAAAAAATTTAATAATTTGTCAAGGTCGAACCCATCTGTCTGAGGAATTGTCTTAATTATTTGTTCGGCAGGATGACTTAATTTTCCGTATAAGGAAATGTATTGACAGCCTTTCGAGCTGCTAGGTGTAGTTTGCTGAGCCTCAGCCTGCGGCGTGTCCGCAAGGAGATTTGGCCCATTAGACCGAGATGGCTCTGCAGAGCTAGCTTTAGTGGTTCCCCCAGAGGGCGTTAGCGGGATGCTTACGTTTAGTTTTAGAGGAGCAACGGTTTGCTCAAAGGCTTTAAATTTTTCTTTGAGCGTAGCGAAATTGTTATGTAGCTCGGCCAGATCCCGTGGCACGTTGTTGTCTGCTACTTTTAGTTGTTCAGTGTGCACCCGATTTAGGAACTCTAGTCGTCTTCCGAAGACGTTTATGCGCGCACGAACACGAATCATTTTGATTCCTCTTTCGGAATCGAGGTTCTCCAGGTCGTCTTGCAAGACAAACAAGGAGTTCCGGGCTAACGCTATCTGTTGCAAGAGGATGTCTTCAGTGAAGTTTCCCATTTCGGGCTCGACGCTGTTCTGCAGAAGGGACCTAAGAGAGGTTCGCATTTTAGCTACAATGTCTTTTTCACCACCTCTAGCTACTACCTCAAAAGCAAGCTCGGTATTCTTTAACGAATCCACTAATCGCAGCAAATCCACTGCCATCTTAACTGTTGCTGATAAATAAAAAAAAATTTAATCAAGTGTTTTTAAATAAAAAAAAATTTCTTTTAAGATGATGTAAAAAAGGTGAAAGAGCCAGAGAAAGACTCAAGAATTATATGTAGTGTAGTTGTTGTGTATATATGTGTGTGTGTAAGTATGAATTGATACAGACAAGCGAAAGAAAACTCGAGAAAATTTTTTGAAGGAGATTTTGAAATTTTTTTTGTTTTTTTTTTTGTTTTTAACTATTTTTGGATTTTATTATTTATTTAAATTTTTTTTTTTGGATTCCCGAATGAGCCCGCTGTCTGGATCAAATTCAGTGAATGACTAGGGTGCAGTGTATGTAAATATATATATATAAAAAAAATATTTAAGCAGACAAAATAATAAAAAAAAAAAAATTTTATCGAAATTGGTTTAGAAGTTTTTGTGTAAGTGTTTATAAAAATAACTAAATAATAAAAAAAAAGAGACTATAGATTTATAGAGATTTAAATATTTAAACTAAATAAAAAAAAATTTCATCAGCAACAGTTGTGCAGTATTTGAAAAAGCTGCAAAACATAAAAAAGAGCCTTGTTTACAAAGATAATTTTGAATTTAAATTTAGATAGTTCCAATGCAAAATTTTGAAAATTAACTACGGTTCCAGAATTTAAAATTAACCACGCTCTGCTACCAAAAACATGTTACCAGGGGACTTAAATTTAATAAAGGCGGAACCAAAATGGTAACAATGTTTGAAAATAAAAATAAAAAAAGACAAAGACAAATTTAGTAATTAACAAGGCTCAAGTTTATTGAAAGCAGAAGGAAATTTCGGCGCTTCAGACTTTGTCATTTACAACAAAAGACATCCTGACACAAATCATCAATAAAAAAAAACTTATGATTAACAATATCATAAATTGTAAAAGTTATAAGCCCTTAATTGTAACATATAATAATTTAGAAAAAAAAAAATTTAATCAACAGATTCTAAAAATTTATCCCCCCTTTTAATATGTATATTTATAGTTACAAAAATTTAACAAAAAAACAATGAGCACAGCTTAATAATTCACAGAATTATAATTAATCAAAAAAAAAGATTATACGCCCTTAATGTAAAAGTATAATAATAAAAAAAAATTTAATCAAAAGATTCAAAAAAAAAGAAAAAAACTTATCCCCCCCTTTTTAGTTTATAAGATGATAGTTTCTTTTTAAACAATTACAGAATTTAACAAAATATAAAAGAGTTTGATATTTTAAGTTCAAAAATCATATCTATAGTTAACATGTTTATCACTAAACTAAAGATACATAATATAACTGGTTTGAAAAATTTCTTAAAAACTATATTGGCCAAATAAATTTATATATTTTAAACAAACAAAAAAAAGGAATTTAGAATTTTGAAATTTTGTTAATTGACGTCAATTATTTTAATTTGGAAATTAACCTCTTGGAGGTTGTTAGGACCGAAAATTGCATGCAGGCTCCACCCAATAATTGTTTTTTATATATATTTTATAATTAACTACACAGGTCTACATTTAGAAAATAGTCTTAAGGAACACATATTTGCGAAAGTAAATTTAGGCACATATACAAAATGAGTTAGTTAAAGTTCTGTAAAGTCAGCTGTAGAAAAAGACATCACTTTTATGCACTTGAAAATGTGAAGTTACGTTATACAAAAAAAAACGTGTTTTGCCAACAGGACGAAACTTGTTAGGATGTTTCGTTGGTTTGCGCAATGTGAGACAAGAATTTCTTTATTTCTCCAATTTCTCCTATTTGTCCTACCAGCATATTAGCTGTGAGCAAAAAACATGTTCTTTTAGTGTCTGTACAAAATCAGACATGTTTTAGCATTAATGTTCATCATTAAAGAAATATCTGATTATTTGCCAAAATTAAAGAAAATTGATTGTATAACAGAAATTCGTTAAGATGGTACTTAAAAGCTTCTTAGATTATTATAAATCTATTTATATATATTTTAATTTTGTTTAAAAGAAAGCTTGTATAAGACTTGTAAGATTTTGCAAAAGCTTGCAAAACGAAATTTTCTGATTTAGAAGAAATTTCCTCAATTGTTTTATATTTGACATGTTCATATTCTGATCATTTAATGTTCAACACTAGTTTGCACTTATTTCACAAAAATGTTCAAAACGTAAAATGTGCCTTTGCAAGATTTTGTAAATGATGTTTTAAGAAAAGAAAATTTTTATAATCATTTAGTTTCAAAAGGAAATAGAATATTGAATAAAACATGAAATACATATTTTAAAGAATACATGATAATTAACAAATTATTTTAAAAATTAACAAAATTTATAATATGACAAAATCTGTAAGGTTGAAGTACCTGGTAAATCCTGTCGCAGATCACGTGAGGTAGTACCGAGAAAATGATGGTTAATTTTAACATTTTTGAACCAGATTATTAGACTAAGGCGCACAATTAGTAATTTAACATGATGTTTTAGAAAGACGGTAATTTTGAGAGAAGAAAGAAAAACTTTTAGCTAACGGAGTTATGAAGAGTGTAGACCATGTTGTTATCGCATGTAGACTGTGGACCGGTAATCGAGAAGCTAGCTTGACCGGCGAAAATGTACTTTGGTTTCAAGTATCAGGTGATGCTTGGTTTAGGAGCGGGCCGCTAGATGCCAGCATCTGTCAAGCGACGGAAAGTGGAATGTATATTTACGAAATGAGTTAAGTTATTGCGGAAGTGCTTTTTTGGATTTAAATGCTACACTAGTAACTTAAAAAATAAATCAGGGCTAAAACTAGGCCTAACCGATAAACATAACGAAGACTTGGCTTGTGGTTATTCCAGGTTATATTTGTATAATTTTATAAACATTACAATAATAATTTTATTTGTAGATATTTTGACAGCCTCCTGTTTTAGTTCCCTACATAGTCCTATAATACTAGGTTGGTACTTATGTTTTAGATTTTATCCCTTGATAAGGAGAGTTGATTTATACTCTCAAAACGTGGTGTAATAGTTTTAAATGATGGGAAATGTCGGAATAAACAATGAAAAATAAAAATAAAGTTAGATTTCGTGAAATATTGACATCATTAACCTTATTTCTTCCACAAAGAAAATAACTAAACTGTAAATTAATTTGTTTTATACCGTAAAATGTCCACAGAGATTCTTTAAATATTCTCTTAAAATAAAAAATTGCAGATATTTTGTTGTTTTCAATAAAATTAGTTTCAATCCTTCTTCATATGTTTAACACATGCTCAATTTCAAAACGCTCACCACAAGGTCACCAGTCTCCTTATGATGTTACATTGCAATTACTCCGTTTATGTAAATTATAACTTACTATAACACTAGTTAAATCGATTAACATAATACCAGTTCCTTACGATCAAATATCCAGCCATATTGAAACAATTAGATTTTAAACTTTGCTAGGTTTAATATATTGACATTGAAATATATCCTGTACAAACTTAGTTTTAATGTACACAAAATATCTTTGAAATCATAATTTTTATGTTAACAGTTACAAAAACATTAAATTAACTTTCTTAACTACCCACAAATAACTAAAGCTCAAACTTTGTAGGCGAGTTACCATTCGATCAAAATTGTCTCTAAAATTTTGCTAAAATATAAGGTCTCAAATGACTCAAATAAAATAGATTGGATATAATATCCTTCAACTACTTATTTGGGAGTACACAAATACTTACCGTTTGACCATTGGTTTGGTTAATTAGTTTCATTAAAACTGTATATTAATTGAGACAGCCAATTTTAAGGAGTACAGCTTCATAGAAAATTAATTATTTTGTTCAATAACTTCAGAACAGCCAATTTCACAAGATGGCGACCAATTCGTTTTCTTTTATCTCCTCAGAAGCTACTTTTAACTTAAATTAAAAGTTTAATAAAGTTAAATTTTTGTCTGAAATGGTTATATTCTAGAATTGTGTATCAAAATAAGGAGAAAACCTACAAAATGTGAGACCGCTGGAGTCACAAATAGTGAATGTAACACAAATATATACACTATATCAAATGTCAAAAGTCCCGGGACGGTTAAGCAACTTTTAAACATTAAAATGTACAAAGCTCAAATTTTAGAGACATTTTAGGTGTATAACTCCATATTTTGGGATTATAAGATAGATTGTATTACATTCCAAAATGGAGTTTTTATAGGTAGCCTAAAATGTGAAACCCATCAAGTAAAACCTCATTTTAAGGTCTGTTTAAAAAAAAAAATTTTTCAAACTATTATTCCAATAAAAAATCGTGTCCTGTCAAATAAATTTTAAAAAACAGTAAAAATCCTAATTTCGGTTGTAATATAACACAATTGAGTCAAGTTTAATACATCTTATTTTTTCAAAGACAGCAGAAATGATTTATTTCAACTTTTTGATTGGCAACTACCGAACTCACATTTTTAGTGACAATAAGTTTTGGTTGTGGGGGGGGGGGGGTTTGTGTGAGAAAGTTTGTGAAATGTTTTAGCACTGTTTATTATTTTTATTTCTGTACAAAAATTGAGGTTGTTGGGACTTATCATATGATTTGAATTTATCATTCAAACGTATTTTAGAAAATTATAATCCTTGGATATTTTATAGTCTAGTTTTATCATGAAGCAATTACAATAACCCATTTTCCTTAATATGAAAACCAGATAATAAACCTCAATAGCCTAAATGAAATATACTTCTATTATAAGTGAATGAATGCAAACAACTTGTTATAACATATTTTCACTTTGATTAAAATATTAGGTTTTTCATTTTCTTAAGTTGGTAATAAGTTAAAACTACCTACGTTACGCCTATTATTATTCAAAGACACTAATGACTAAGTTCTAATAATAAACTAAACCGGTTTCATGACATGGTTATTTGTTCAAAACTTTCTATCAACGTGTAACATTGGTCGTGGAGGGGGAGGCAATGAGAAATTTTATAAATTGCAATTAGCCGTCTTGTATTAAAATACGATCTTGTTTATGTTTGGAGAAATTATGCACAATGTCCATGCTTTCTAACTTGTTATGCGAGTGTCTAATAAGTTAACACTGGGGAATAAGTTTAGGGACACTCGTACTGCGCATGTGCAAAACAAGTTTGATTTCAAGGCATTCACAAGAAAGTATTTATTTTTATTTTTATTAATTAAAGAATCAATTTTAAAATAGCAAAATTGATGCACATGTGTTAACAGCTGTTAGAACCGTAAAAACTGGAAATAACAATATGGCTGCTGAAGTTTTAACAGCTGTTATAACCTAAAAATCCGAAAACGTGAAAATGGTCCCCGTTGTTTTGTCAGTTGGTAACACCTAAAAATTTCAAAACGACAATAATCAGGTTATATTTACTATTAATCTTCAGATTTCATTAAAATGTAATCTTAATCGGTAAAGTATTAAGACACCATCATTTAGTTCTGTATTAAACAGTCCATTCTAATACATTTCGTAGGTGTGAATATCCCGTTTTTGAACAAAATATAAGGCAACTATTTGTTTAACTTAAGGGTAATTTTGCTACATCACCTTCTAACATTTTATTATATTAAGTTGTGGTAATTTTAAATATAGGGGCAGTACTTTTGAGACATCTGTTATCTTGATTTTTTCGATGCTAAATAATAATAATATTTACATTTTTTAAACCATATGTTTATATATCCATAATTAAATGCAAAACATTTGTAGGTTATTTAGTTTAAAAAGTAAGATTTTTCTTTTCTTTTTTTTCTTCCTTTTTTCAAAACGTGACTACACGAGGTAAGCATTTTCCAAATTACAGCGAACTGGTAATTATTTTGTTTTTATATTCCGATAGGAAAATTGGTTTATGTCGTAAATGTTCACATTCTACCAAAGTTTGATAGAAATCGTTTATGCCGATTATGAGATATTAACCGTAATATTTTCTTTAGCAGAGAGATACAGATATTTGTCAATATTAGCCTGCTACAAATCGATTTTACTAAATAGTGTAATAGAACATAAGCTATTAAGATATATTTGTGACCGAAATTAAGCCAACCACGTATATTTAAATATATATATATATATATATTCATTCAAAATTATCTAGATATTAAAATTTTTGTTTAACTAGGTGACTATAGATGCATAAGTTCACACACACCAAAAGATGATAGTGATATGTTTTTAAATCTTTAAAAGAAAAGTCATACCAGCTCTCTTTGACATGTTTAATTTCATCATCTGTAAAAACAATTTTTAAAAAACAATAAATTTTACGATGAACTAATACTAAATTTAAGTTTTCTTTGGAACTTAAGTAAATAATAAAGTATGCTAATGGAAAGTTGTTGTTATAGCTCTTTACGAAATTTTACAATAGTTGTCAAATTTTTGATGAATTGAAGCAAGATAAACATTAATTTTTGAGATAAGATAAAAAATTAGTTCTCTGTTGTGTTAAATAAATATTTTAATTTCAAATAAGAGTCCCGAAATAAACTAAAGCTCTGCTACGTCTTTTCCATAGTCTAATAATTACCCTGAAAAATAATGTTGTAATGATATCTATTTTCATCTCAGAATTATCAACTATGTCTAAGTTTTATGGAACACTAATGAATGTTTTCTGTTTTGATTTGTTCTTTGTTACATTCTTTTCGGCAGAAGTTTTTTAACTTTTGGTTTCGTCTCTGCTTTCCTCTTCCGATTTGACCGTCTTTTTTTCTTTCGGATTTTTCTTCCATCAGATCCATCCCTTATGCTGCTTTTCCCCTGAACTAGTCTTTGTCGTATTTTTTCTGCCTCTACCACTCCGCTTTCTTCCATGTTTGATGCCCTTCTTTTATTTACGATATTTGTATTTTTCCATTTTCCCAGTAGTTCAGTACCTACATTACAAGCCTGTAATTCTTTTCATGTTTCCATAGACGGTCATTTTTTTTTCTAACCTTGTTACTTTTTAGTTTCTACGTTGATGTTTCTTCTGTCGTCTAAGGATTTTTCTCAGGAACGTCCACTGTTTGTGTTTTATGAGAAAACTTGTATAAATAAAATGTAATTAATTTCATAAAGCAAAATTAAGTAATATAATATAATATTTACTTTTTTATAGTATAAAAACAAATTTAATTTTCACTGTCTAACTTAAGAATCTATGACACATTGTTTACAATTAACTAAATAGAATCATTAAACTGTAAAGGAGACAAGAAGATTTTGTTGCCAACTTGCAAATTTTATTTCACTGCTGCAGACCTCGTAAAACAATGACTCTATATTGCATAACCAGCGCCGTACCGAGTTGTATCCAATGGCTAATAAGAAAGAACGAGAGCACGCGTTCGATTTGGGTTTTGTCGGTTGCTACAGTATTCTTCATTCTGCAAACATTGCTCAAATTTTCCTACACACGCATACTCAAAATTAAATACTAAACAAATAAAATGTGTTCGTCTCCAAACCTCACCCCCCAAACATATTTTGGTCAAAAAGTGAAAATGGCGATAGATTTTCGATAGATGGACCTTATTAAAGTCCAAAATGTTTGCATTTCAACTATTTTTTGTTATGGGCTGGTTGTTGTCTCCATAAACTGCTATAGCAATTTTCACTGTTTCTTGTATTATTTTCCTATAGTTGCATTGCTACATTTGGTTGCTTTATTTATTTTTAATATTAATTAAATGTTTATATATCCAGGTTTTGTATCGATTAACCCCTTTTTGATTCAATACGGGTTTTGATAGAAATTTACCATTTTTTTACGCTGAACACAATTGTGTTACTAATTTTTTTAAATGGTCCCACAAGTAACTCTTGGTTGTTTACTTACTTTACCAGTCAGATAACACAACAAATACTTTTTTGACAGTCAGGAACCTATAAAATAGACAACAACAATAATCTTAGTATATTTTTCCCCACTACGCGTGATAAAATAAAAACTATGTGCTATTAGAAACTCTTTAGAAGGGATCTAGATTGGTTCGAGTCCAGGTTAACCTTTAATTTTAATGGTTTCCCGTTTTTAAAGTTCTACACAAAAACTGACGTCACGACATTATTGGAAAATTACTCGTTTGATCACGACTTATTTATTTGAAAAAATCACAATTTAAGTACACCACATCAAAGTCTTCCAAGCCGTTTGTTTTTGAGATAATACGTGAGAGACAAAATTTCAGAGACAGGAGACATTAGGGTTCATTATCAAAATGATTTTACTGTACTCCTAAAAATATATCCTGCTGTTACAAGCTCTTAGTATACTTTGGCCTCTTTTATGACTCGCCAGTTTTTCACAACCAGGTCTCCAGTGAGACCATCCACCTTTTCCTTGTTCGGCCTTTCATGTGTCTTTCAATCTTTCCTTTCAAAACACCTTTGTCATCCACCCTTTCAACGTGTCTTCTCTACCTATTCTCTGAGTTTTCATGAATTCAGACAATATCCTTAAGAGAGTTCAATTCCTCACTTTTTTCACCTTCTCGTTTGGTCCACAGATTCTTCTTTAATATTTTCGAAGGTTTTTTCTAACATTACTTCTAAGGACATACAAATAAAACCCCCATTAAAACGGACCATTTATATTTTCTATAAGAAAAAACTTACTTTTCAATTTTGTATTCATGATTTCATTTGATTTATAAACGCTGCAGTCTATCACAAATATTTTTTTCTCCTTATTTTACATTCTAAAAGTGGGGGGGGACTTGATAACGTAGCCGTGTATATATTACGTCCCTTACAAATTTAAAAGATCCTACTATAGTTTTAAGGGTCCTAATCAAACTCTACTGTAATAGAAATAGGTAATGCAATTCGGCTTTACTGATTTCGATCAAATATAAACTTTTTAAGTGTAAAACGTCTTAGTCGTCATTGCCTTATGGAAAATGTAAGAAAAGGGCATAAAATAAAGACACCCTTAACTCTCGAATACTCTAATAGCGACAGGGTCGGTTAAGAACAATAGGTGGTTGAGAGAGACCTTATAGGAAATATGAAAGGAAGGAACTGAATGAAAAAAGGTGTAGATCCAGCTCAAAATTGCAACGTTCCTACTAATTATAGGGAGCTCCTTAGGGATAAAATATATGAATATCAATAACCCAACTACTTATAAATATATTAGATGTCCATACATATATAAAACAGTCAACAGTAGTTCCTTTTATTCTAATTAATTGCCAGACTTTCGCCGTATGTGTTACAAAACTTGTGTTATTTTACTATATTTTATATAAAACTTGAATAGTTTTCACCGTCATCACACTTACTCCACCATACATTTCTTCAGAGCCTTGTGAAAATAGAAAGAAACTCTGCGCTTGATAGAATGTCTTCTACTTTAATTGCGCCTTAACTGTAATATAATTTATTAATATATTAAATTATTGGCTTTTAAAAATAACAATTCTCCAAGACTTCCCATAATATGGTGTGGTGTGCAATGTATAATAGCAGACTTGATGATGATGCTCATAGCAACGAAACATGTTGTAAAATAATTAAATTTAAGGAGATTACTCTTGACTGTTTTATAGAGCTACGTAATATAATAGATATTGTTATTTTAAGTGTTAATAAAAAAATGAGTGCAATAATTTATTTCAATTTTATTTATTTTTTAATATTTTCGTTAGAGTAATATGTTAGTTTTATACTTTTAATTTAAAATTATTATACGAGTGAAGAAAAAACTGCAAGAAGAAAAGAAGATATTATGGCGCTGATTTTTTCTTTGGTTATCTAGCTGTATGAGTGTTGATTATGTTTTCATAAAGCTAGGTTACCGAAGTTAATAACAGCACCTCTTCTTCAAGATCAAAATCAAAAAGAAAGCATACAAAATGAATTAGGATTTGTGTAATATAAATTGTTTAATTAAAAAGTGGAGGATAAAACAGAGGATGTTTGTTTCTTGTTGACCAACGTTTGAACTATCAAGTTTGTCGTTATATACTCGCATGTAAATAGATTTTATATTTATACGATATTTAAACCTTGTACTTTTGTTGTATTATATACATTTTTTTATTAGCTTCTTATAGAGCAAATCAAGATTTTTTCGAAATATATCAAAATAAGAATTGTATGTAAAATTTGTTATTTGTGTGAAAAATTGTATAAGTTATTACATTATTGTTTAATTGAAATAAGTAAAGAGACGGGAATATAAACCAGTTCTTTTGGTTTTTGAAGCCAACGTTCTCTTCCAAGCTACCCGATCAATAAAATTGGTAAATATTTTCTGGCATTAACTTTTACTACTATTGTATAAGTTACAATATTTGCTTACTTTGTAACACATATGACACTTAAATCAACATAAATTATAGTTGATATTAGTATTTTGTATTATTTTTGGTGTAGAAAGCCAAAAGATCTTTTCATTTGTTTATATGGTTTATTACTAACATATAAAAAATGTATATATGTTTTAAAATACAAATTTTCGAACAGTTTTGTTATAGGAAATTTATCTTTTAAACGTTTAGTAATGTGTACTTGGTTTTAAAAGTTTGTTCTTATTTATTGATAATATGTTGTTTAGTTAGTGTAAATTACTGCATTAATTATTTTTTTCAGTTTATCATTTAATACATAAGATAAAAATGTTTTGGCGAAATATTCACATTTCAAAAGCCAATAACCTAATAAATTTTTGGTTTCTATAAACCACTTTGTTGCATTGTTTCTGTTATTCTCCCTAACTATGTTTAATAATCTTCCATGTGGTATCAAATGCAATATCCGTTTTGACAGTCTGCCTTTTCCATTCTTCCCATATGTCCATCCTTAATTACTTGTATACTACGAACATAATCAAAAATATAATTTATATAGTCCATCGTCCTTCTAAAATCTTTATTTCTCACTCTGTCCAACTTTGTGTAAATTTTGTAAAGGAATCTATTTTTGTAGAGGTGAATTTAAATTTAACTTTTAAATTTTATATCCTTCTTTAATGATATATATATATATATATATATATATATATATATATATATATATATAGATTTTCGTTGTTATAAAAACTTTGTTTATCCCAAATAATATGTACTTACCCAATTCTCATATGAATATATTTCAATTATTTCTTTCTATATATTTATATTTTTTTCCTAAGTATTTTATTTTTTCTCACATTCTTTCATTATTTCTCCTCTCTCCTAATTTTAAAACTCTCACATCTTACTTGCCTCCTTACATTTATATAATTAGTTTTATCTAGATATACGCTTAACCATTAATAATGTTTAAATACTTTCATCAGTTACCTCATAAGTCATCTTAATTATTGGCTACTACCAACTAAGGACTATATATTTCATGGTCGTCAGACCTACTCCACCACACATTTCTTCAGAGCCTTTTGAAAATAGAAATTAATTGCATTAGAGATAGCATAACTCTTATTTTAATTATGCCTATTGAACTGTAATATAACTTATTAAGAGCTTAAATTATTAGCTTTTAAAATTTACAATTGACCAATACTTCGCATAATAGTGTTAATGGAATAGTGACGTAAACTAATATTTTCTAAATTATTGAATAATATTTAATTAAAAAACAGTTTTTTATATTTATATTGGATGAGTTAAAATTTTGATTGATATTTAATACTTTTCAAATTTGGTGCAACACTTTCAAGCAATCTTCTTAACGTTTATTTTATTTTATTCGTCTGATTTTTTTTAAATATTTTTTTTATTCTCAAATACTACATCAAATGAAAGGAATTAAAATTATAATAACATTGAGTAAATGTAAGTAATTCTTCTTCAGAAGGTATGTAAACATCCTTTGTATCCATTAAAATAATTATATAGTACTAATAATAAGACATTAATAAAATTAATAATATTATATAGTATAATAAGACATTAATAAAATAATTGTTTGCAATCACTCGTAAGTTGTGAAATTCTATAAAAAGTAACATCCATCTATTGTTCCAGAGTGTTTCACAACAGTTGAATTGTACTTAAGAAACTGGCTTGTGAAATTGTAGTGAGAAATAGATAAAACTCTAGAACAGAATACAATTTCAGTTGACTTCTAATTCCAACTGAAGGAGACAATTTACACAAGTATAGCAATTATTTTCAGGCACATGTAAAATAAAGTGAATAAAAATTACAACCCAACTTATAAACTTCAACAATAAAGATTTGTTAATACAATTTGTAGTTTTATAAATGTCCAATATGTATTTCTCTTGTTACACTACAGATATCTAATCAGTGAGTAAGTTGATTCTAAAACATACGAATTATACTGTAACAAATGCTTCTGTCGTCCGAAATTGTAATTTAGACTGAAAGTAATAAATTTTACAATAACCTTATTTTTATCATAGCCCAGCAGATCGCGTAGCTGTTACAACGTCCAGTCGAAGCAGTCATCATGCTATTGAGAAAAGATATAACTCCTGAAAGTGTTAATGTTGCACCATGTTATTGAAATATAAACTTTCTGTTTATAGTAATAATCGTGGCATTAAAATCTTTGAACAAACTTTCTTACTCAAAAATAACAACTCTAATCGTCACTACAAATATCAGTTGGTTAGTTGTTAAAGATCTTTTCATTCACCGGTAGGATGGTTGCGGATCATGTTGAGTGTTGTTTACGGTGTCATAAATCGTAATCAACCAATTCTATCGAGAGGAAATATAGAACTAAAGGAACCACTTCAATCACCGACCATTACAAGGTAAAATCGGTTCATTGCAACTGAATAGACCTGAATTAAATTGCGTTAAATCTACGTTCGTAGTGCAAACAATTCTACTGCTAAT
This sequence comes from Aphrophora alni, assembly GCA_963513935.1. NCBI lineage: Eukaryota > Metazoa > Arthropoda > Insecta > Hemiptera > Aphrophoridae > Aphrophora > Aphrophora alni. The sequence continues at coordinate 130,926,091 of OY740770.1, read as the reverse complement.
TCTTCTTGAACGGTAATATTGTTTACTTGCAAATTTTCTCAAAACTTTGATTCATTAATCTTTACATTTCACTAAAATTAGAATTAAATCGGTAGAGCCGATTTTGAGCAATTATTTAATTTATTCGAGGCCGATTTTTGTGGTTTTTATCGATAAATAACGAACCAATAGTTTTAGGAGTGGCGACCAATATGTTTTGTTTGGGTCCTTAGAGGCTACACTTGAGCAATAATTGATCATAAAAACTGAAGAAAATCGTTATTTTGTGTTTTTTTCAAACTAATAAACTCCAAAACTTTGAGTTATCAAAAAAAATGAGAAAAAGACTCCGAGATATAGTCAAAATACACCTACGTATCAGTTTAAAATCGGTGCAAACGTTTGGGCTGTAGAGACACAGACAGCAGACAAACGTCATTTTAAATACTACTGTTTTAGGACTCAGATTATCGATTTTTGTAATCATCTCAAAACTTTCTTTGTTCTTAATATATGTAAGAAGATAACAATTGCATTGAAAATAAATAACAACATTTAAAACCAAATTAAACTAATCGTCACCAAAAATAACAGTTCAGTAGTTGTCCATCAAAAAGTTTAAATGAATCATGAGCGCTATCTATAAAGTATTTCACCCTAAGTTTGTGCTTTAAAAGCATTCTTAGCGTAAACCGTATTTGATTAGACTATCATTTATTCTTGAGCCGTAATATTTCTTTTACTTGTGGCTTTGTAAATGGGTTGAGTTATTGATATTCAAAATTCACTAATATTTTAAGAAGATAGAACTGATTTTGAGAATTTACGTCTGTTATAGCAACCTCTGGACGCATTTTTCTTTTTAAATAGATAATCACGAAACTTATTTTGTAAAGATGGGGATTGTACATTTTTTTTAGGCCCTGAGAGGCTGCACTTGAGTAAAATTTGATTATATTCATTAAAGCTGATTTTTATATAAAATATAATTGTTTTATGGGAACTACCTTCAAATTTTGAGTTATTAAATAAATGAAAAAAATCAACCCGATATATAGTCAAAATATTATGCTCACGTACCAAATTTAATTAAAATCGGTCTCTGGGTTTGGGTTGTAGAGCACTGCACATACGGCAAAGAGACAGACACTGCTTTGAAATCAGATTGATATGCTCGCATCACACAACTTTCTCTATAATATATATATATATATATATATATATATATATTATAGATATATATGCATTATGTATATATATATATATATATATATATAAATATATGTGTGTAAGAAAGCGGGAATAGTAAGATAATAAACACAATATATTTCCTAAAACCACTCGTGTTTCTAGAGGTGTAAAATGATATTTGTAATAGGCCTACCTCTAAACATGAAGTTTTGTGGAATTTTGTGTTCTATCACTTCATTTTTGACTATGTTAAAAATGTGTAATTCCTAGAGGTTGTAATTTTAGTCTGAATTTACTCAAAATGTAAGCTCAGAATTTACAAACGATTAAACCAAAAATCGGTTGACATATTTCAAAATGTTAAAGATTTTAAAATTTCAATAACATTTTTGAAATCTCACGAACGATATGTGTTTGCATTCTTAGAGGGTATAGATTAGACAAATTTGATCAAGATCGTTAGAATATATTTTGAGTTATCTTAAAAGTAGTTACAACAAACATCCGAGTTATAGATTTTCTTTTTAGGGGGAAACTCCTTTAGTTTGTCCACATATTAAATTAGATCAATATAGAACCACTATTTTTAGATATAGATTCGCAGGTGATCGATATCAAAACACATTTTTGGTCTTATGGGACCTCAAAACCGTTATTTTTTAAAAGATCTACGTCGATTTGTAAACTCGTTACATAATTTCCTCTATAATACTTGTGGGAATGAAAAAATATTAGTTTAACTCAACAGGAAAAAATATATTTTATAGTATTTAACTGTTACGCTAATTATAAATAATTCAGATCTTGTAAGGATATGTATCGTTAAAATGAATATCTCTGTATTTTTTCCGTGTAGTTCTCGTTAATTGTATGCTCTAGCGATGGAAAAAAGTTTATAACGTTGTATAAGGAAAAGCTCCTTCGCAGAACATCTGTTTACAAACTTCGTGCACCGAATATACAAAGTTATGACCTAAACTACTTGTGACCTTTTCATCAACAAAACAGTTCTATTGGTGTATCTGTTACCCAATCCAACAACGCTGGAAAAATTTGTTGATTTGTGTAGCAGTAATGAATCTGTTTTATTTGTCGACCTTACGTAATAATTTCCCAATATAAATAAATACTTGAAAACGCATTTTGTCGACAGAATTAATGAGCTACAATTTTAAATCTAAAGAATTGTTCAACGTGTTGAACTTGTAAAAACATTTATAAAGTCAATAAAAACTACACAAAAAATGAGGTAGACACTTAGTTTAAAATGTATGCAATGTTGATAGTTTTTGAATAAAAGCTTAATTTTGACGACATTTCCCCCGTGATGAACTTATAAGGACCTTTTCTTTTAATATACTAAGTTTTTTCGAAGGAGATCAGTCACAAAATTAGCGAATTCTACAGATGGTTTTCCTCGTTCCTTCTAGACTACTTTTATGACATCCCTCTACTCTTTATGACATCGTTTAATTAAAGCTTATATAATACACTAGCGTAACAACTGTCTACTTTCCTTAATTTTGAAATTTCTAACCATGATTACTGATTAACTCGCTGAAGGAATCGCTAATCATAATTAGCCATTGATGGTTGTATTCGGACTGAAATATTCCTTCAAATTCCAACGGTTCAACTCGTAGAGGCAATTGATCACCGTCAGTCAGCTGTCCATCAATGGCGGAATGTAGTTTTCCAGTCAAGGTCGTACAAAGGTGAAGGAAATAACATTTGCAGATGCAATCACAATCAAACTACTTTAGGTTGTTACCAGACTTCTTTTAGTAATTGTTTCTTATTATATGTGTTTGTAACTTTCCAGTTGATATTGTTTTGTAATAATTAAAGTAGGCTACTGTAAATCGTTCACAAGCTTTCTCGTTCGCAACACATCGGCCTTAAACATATTTTCTAATTTGTCTCTCGTTAAAATTGTATTAGTAAAGAGATTTTATTGACGCCAGTCTAGGTTCTTTTGTTTTGTTTTGTAATTATTCCAAGACAATAATCTCTATTACTTATGATTTAATAGATTGGATTTGGTGGATAAGCCTTGATAGTTCATAAAAAAATATTGAAATTCTATATGACAATTTGAACTTTTCCAATTTAAACATATATTTTGTGATTTAGCACGTTCCTTTTTTTAGAAATTCTAACTTTTATAAAATTTGATCAGAATTGCGTTATCTGGTTTTGAGATATTTTACTTAAAACTAGGAGAAAACTCCATAACCTACATTTGGGGTTATAGTAATTAGGTTTTTACTGTGTCCTTAGGAATGAAATATTCATCAATATCCTTAAAAGACTAACTTTGAAAAATTAGAGTTTTAAAAGACTAACTTTGAAAAATTAGAGTTTATATTTTTTTTGGAGACAGTAAAGACAATTACTTCCAACTGTTTAATTATGACAAAAAATTAAAACGCCTGGAGACATGACTACAATATATTAAAATAATAAATGTTACAAGACTTGGTTCATCCCCTTGAGAAGTATATTGTGTGACCTGTAGGATAGATTTGTACATGCATGTACTTCAATAGCAACCTAAGTTTTTGTCTGACTAAGGTTTCAGTAGATTTTTACTGATTTTCCTCCTTTGGAATTTTCACAATATTTATAAAATTATTTTATTTAATTTAGATATAAGAAATATAATTTCAGAATAAAATCGTAAAGAATATAGTTACGAAACAAAATCGTTTGAATATAGTTTAAAGTAATCTTAAAAAATAAAGTTACATGACCAAATCGTAAGAAATAAAGTTAGAGAACAAAATCGTAAAAATAAAGTTACATGACTAAATCGTAAGAAACAAAGTTTTAGACCAAAATCGTAAAACTAAAGTTTCAGATTAAAATTATAAAAAATCGTAAAAAAATATATAATTACAAAATAAAATTGTAAAAATATATAGTGATAAAATAAAATTGTAAAAAAATATAGTTATAGAGTAAATCGTAAGAAATATATTACAGAACAAAATCATAAATGAGATAGTTACAGAACAAAATTGTAAAAATATATTTACACAAGAAAGTCGTAAAATATATATGGTTGTTTTACTAATTGTTGCTTTTGTTGTTTTGAAAAAGTTATTTTTCAGGTTTAAATGAAAAAAACATATCATAATCCTTATATAAATTGTACTTCCACAAGTGGTAGCATAAAGGAAGTACTATCATAAATCCTTGGAAGCATAAACGATCAGATTACTATTTTACATTCATTGCATACATATCAAGTTTAAGAGGACATTCTAAGGGATCAACAGCTTAATGTAATCAATAAATTATTTAATATTTTGTAGCTTGGAAACTAGAGGAACTTTTAATTCGTTGAAATGAAAAAAATGGAAAGACTATTTTACGAGAAGTTTCTTATATTTCGTTTAAGTAAAAATTGTAATCAAAATAACAACTCGTTATGCATCGTCCACACTATTGAATACTTTAGATTGCACGGTATATTCTCTATTTATAGTTGTAAACATGTAGGTGTGGTACAGTTACATCCGGAATTGGAAGCTGTAAATTTTTATCTAATTTAGTGTGTTTAAATGGAATGTTTAAAATGTCAATCATTTTGACATTTTAAATTCGATTTTTTGAATTTTAGTAGGATTATATACACGTAGTTCCCTATAGCGATTTTCATGTTCCCACTTTAAATTTTATAGTTGGTACAGACGACGATGGACGGTATGTCGCAAATAACTTTTTTCGTTTTCTTGAAGTAATAAAAAGTGAAGATCAGTCAAAAACAAAGGAAGAAATTTGCGTGATTACCAACTTATCCTATATGACAAAAAACCATTGTTTGAACTAGTTGTAAAGATCCTAATTTCTAAATTTCGGAGAACTGCCGCGTTTGGCAGTAAATACCAATTAGGCAAGTTAAAACAGACTTCGCTTAGCTCGATCAGTAATCCCCCAAACAATGGAGAAAACCTTTTTTCATAGATATTAGATTAGAATTAATTAATATTTCATAATAGCGTATACACTTGAGCTGCTTTCAACATTCCAAGGTAACATTTAGTGACGTCATATTGGTGAATCAATTTAGTTAACTTAAACTTATTTCTTTTAGGATTAGTCATTTACTGTTTTAAATTGACTCTCAAAATGGCGGCACTCTTAGAGTGATGACGAATACTTCTACAAATAGTGTTAAAGCGACGCTATATCCTGAGGTAGGTGACATCAAAACCAAGGTGATCAACTTGTGTGCCAGGCTGTAGTTATTCCTAGAATCGATATATTATGTAAACGGTAGACAAATATTTCCAATAAAACGATTAGGTTAAGATGCACTTTGAAACTTATAGTCTTCAAACGTTGTTTTAATTGTAATATCCATTATTTAATCTTATTTATGGAATCTATTTTACATTTTATCCTTTTCCAATTTAAATTAAAAACAAATTTTATACATGTGATTTAAGACGTCATCTTGATTCACTGACATAATAAAATGTAATTTATTTTGGTGTTTTATGTGTATATGCTGGTTTAGCGATCTCGACCTCATCAAATGCAGGTCTTGTAGGTTACAAAATGATTTTTTACATAACTATGTACCCAGCTGATAAAACGGAACTGCCGAAGGCCGTTTCAAAAGGTGAACACTTTTTAAAATGTTAAGCAAACCCTTAGATGTGCGCCATCATGGTTCTTACCCAACCCCATCATACAATGGAACTTATATTTTATTTCCTGTCGTTTAAATATGAAAAACCTCTTGGTTAAGTATGTAAATTTTCATTTCATTTTGAATATTTTGCTGGTATCAACGAATTAATTAGGTGGCAACAACGTTTAATGGTATATGTGGGGAATTTATTGCGTTAGATTTATTTCAAATCGGATTAATATTTAAAAAATTTAAATTATCTAGTAAAAAAGTGTGTACATAAGTAAACTTGAATATACGACCTTTATAGAGAACCATCCTTATTTTCAAGATTCTAGTAGATTAAACAATCCTTAGCTAAAGTATTAAAATAATCATTAATTGATGAACATTTTTATCAAGTAAAAAAAATCAAACATTCTGATAATATCGAAAAATAAATCTGCTTCCAAACCAATATGGATTACAGAAATAAATACTGAACAATAGATCAAATATAAAACATTACGGACTAATCGCTACAAGTTATGGTACTTATCCAGACTCATCATACAATGACAAGCAGATCCTATAAATTTAATACTCAAAGGAGTGTTAGTCAGTAGATCGAGTTTGTATAAAACAGTTGTTACAAGGATTTTCTGATCCTCTGTTTCTATATATCACTACTCTAGGCAACGAAGATGTAGGCTCGTGTCACTATCTCAGTTCTGATGGACCTCGGAAATGTGCAGATCCTTCTCTCGGTACACTCGTATTGGTGGTTCGAACCTGCCGGATATTGTAACTATACGAATATCAAATTTGCTTTGGGAGGTCAAATTATTGTTATATTTATTTATTTTTTAGAATAACTACGATTTATCCTCGTAGAAAAGTGTGTTTGCTACTATTACCTGCAGAATCAAAATCTGCAAATATGTATATAATATAATTAAGTGTGTTGTATTGATAACACATTAAATATGAGGAAAGCTTTCAAGATAAAACATTGCCAAATAGGGGTACGGTGTAGGCAGTGAGAGGCAAAACAGCCCTATACACAAAGTTGTCGAAAACACAGAGTTCCCACAGCTACATCAAAAGTTGAAGCATTGAACAAGATCGAAGAGAAGCATAAGAAGGAAAGCTGGAGTCACCTTTCGAGTCATGTAAAACGTACGTTACAGGGGTGGTCGGCATCACAGCATACATGGTAAACTTTGTTTTTCCAGTTCGTTAGATAACCTTTAGAAGAAGTATTTTTATATTTGGAAATTCTAACCTCGTCGTTCACTTTAAATTTCGGTGAACGAAAAAATTTTAGCCTTTTGACTGCTACGATTTATTTTGACTGCTTTTTCGACACTAGAGCCGGTTTATTTCCATATTACTGTGCACAGTATTGTTATACGTCTTTACTACCAATTTCTAGAGGTCAAACACACCTAACTACCGCGTGCCGTAAACTCACACCACTTTAAGTACGGCTCAGTCGCTCCACTATGAACACTTTCTTCTTCGTATATGTTGCATAACGATTTATCTTGTATTTCGTCATCAATTTTTGCACGTGTGTATTAAACCACTTTTTCCGTTGATCCGTCTGAAAATGATTCATAAGATAGTTTTCCAGTACGGGGGTTCCAACACTCGAAACATCTCGGGACCCTACGTTATCAGCGGTACTGCAATCGCTAGTTTCGTCAAAGTCAATATGTAGGCTCTTTGTATCCACGATTCTTTCTAGAGTGCGGTATCATCTCCACTAGATCGGCTTGATACAGATCGTTCACTCCTTTCAACGTGTTTTGAATTGTCTTCGTGTCTACTTGTGAAGCTCCGTCTCGCGTCCATTCTACGAATGATTACAATTGACCGGAACCGCTAGGTTATTTAAACACAGCCCCAACCATCGCTGTGAATAGTGATGAGCAACCAACCATTATCTCACCTCCTTGAAGGGAATCTTCCATCACCAGCCAGAGCCTATACCCCTTTGGGGCCAAGGTAGCTGTCCCATGGGGTGTGTATATGCTGGAGAGATTCTGAACGAAATAGAGGAGTTCGTTAGACTTAAGTTTATTGAAATAGAAAATATGTTTAATACAATGCAAAGAGATCTAGCTGTTTTGAGAGCAGAATTGTGCCATGAGATGTCGACCTTCCAGGATTCTTTGTCTGGAATAGTGGATAGTCGAATGGAGGAACAACCTATGGTGTCATTACAGAATGACACTTCATTACTGACGGAACCACCGCCTACATTACAACAAAATATGGTCACAACAAAAACTTCATCTAGGAGGACATCTACAAAACCGCTTGGATTGTGGTTTCTATTTGGGACCTAAATTCACCTATCCGGTTATGAACGGAACATCCTCTATAAGTTTAAGGAGATAGTACCAATATTTCCAACAGATCCATCAGGACTAATTGTATGTTATGTTTACAACTTTTCATTTTCTCTCTTTTACAGCCTTCTATTAATATCTCAAGCAGGTGTTCATGTATTGAAGGGAGCGTTGCCAGTATAGAGACATTTAATTCATAATTTGGAGGAAGCCGTTAGACACTCATACTACAGGTCTTGACAAACCTTAGCACAAAGTGTATGGCGGATGATGACAAGATAATTACGTACGACAGACGTTAAAGGGAGAGGTAGTACGACAGACAAGCTGAATATCGTGCACGATACCCCGTAAGTATTACTACAAATAGAGAATATTAACTTGTAGCCTTAATGTGACCTTTACCTTTCAACCAATACGAAGAGGACAATGAAAGAATGATGCTCAAAATATGTGTGTTTGTTTGAATAATGTGTGATGGTATAAACTTAAGCAGATTATCAATCTCATAATTCTGATTACAGGGATACCCACAATCTACAGCGGTGCTGGGACATACTGCTGGGTTGTTTTGAACCAACCTACAGTAGCCGTGATATCCTGCAGTCACATGTTCTGTGCAGACTGTATAATTCAATGTAGTAGGTGTCTGCTATTTAGACGACATTTAAAAGACACCTGTTACTTATATCTCTACTTCGAATATTAGGGCGTATCGATCGATTTGTAAGAAAAGTGTATTTATATAACAAGATTTAATTTGTAAACTTTGACAATCTATGTGTGTGTGAACTTGTAACTCTTCTATTTTAACATAATAACAAATAGTATTTTTTGAACTTTTCCTCTCTATTTTCAACAAACAAATTTGTTGTTGTATCCAAAAGTACATTAATAAAATTGTAAGGTTTTAAGGAAAACACACCTACACTGACTCGTTATAAAATTATTATTATTACCTTACACTCAAACACTCGCATTCAACCTAGAGATCAGAACTAGACCCGCACCGTACGGTATGGATACGTGCTCGTCCTGTATGAGTGCGTCTTCTCAGTGATCATTCAGTGTAACATTATATACATTAACACATCACCTCTGTATTGGTGCTGTATAGGTGAGTGATGAAATGATAACGGTGAAACAGTCGAGGTGGTGATGGTGGTGCGCTCTAGTAATCGTGTATTTCAATTTTACTTTATAATTTTTGTATGTAGTGTGTTTAATTTTAACGTGATCACGATCTCCTAAGAACGACTGTCTGAAGATGAAATAAATTCCGAAACGCGTCAAATATACGTAAGTAGGTCACATACGGTAAGAACTAAATATAACTTTGTTTAACAAAAAAGGATGCCAACATTTTTAGTGATGTGTTCACGTAGCTCTAAATTGCGTATACTGATTGAGTAATAACAGTAGATGAAAGGAAAATTTCCTCCATAGTATTCGTGGATGTTGCTTAGAAGTTAGACAAGGTAGGACAGAAACTCGAGTAGGACTGAAATATTCAGTAAATTATAAAGAAGGTTGTCTAAACAGCACAACAAAAGTCTAAATCATACATTTCAAATATCTTCTGTATAGGAATGTGAAAGAATCTATCATCACAAAAAGCAACACCGTTAAGCAACTGGTAAACTACACTCTGCAGAGTCAGCGAATAGATCAAAAATGGCGTATTAAACTGCATAAAGTGAAATTAATGCAAGTTAATTATACAAATTAGAGAGTAAATTCACCAGTCGTTATAACTCAACAAATGATTCCACACGCAAATAGTGCAATGTTTATCACTAAATAATTATGAGGTGGAAAAAGAAAAATGTTATCTAAAATTGAAGAATAAGTAATGGTTAAGACATTCTAAATTATCAGTTAATAACAAGCTCCCAATATAAGATACTGCAGAGTACACGTCTTTTGTACGGGGTTAACTTATAGATAATTGAGTCTTAGGGAGTTTTCAAGGCCAGTGGGGCGGTGCCCTGGTGGAATTTCCAAATAAAAATAGGCCTATGTGTTAACCAGGGACCCTAATAATGTCCATGTACAATTTCAGCTCAATGGGTCCATTAGTTTTTACGTGATTGAGTAACACACACACACACAGACACCATTAGATTTTTATGGTTGGTATTTGTCTTTTTAACGTCGTGGTATTCTTTTTAAGTGTTCGTTGAATACCCGTGCGTATCCTACTGTGGTCATGAAAAAAAAAAGAAAAAAGACTACGCTATTTAGGAAAGCACTGGAAATTTTATTCCTGTAAACTACTATCTAATATGAAAAAGCTTTAAATATTTAGTTTAATTTAAAGTTTTTACTAAGTTTGACTTTCACTTAATTACATTGGCAATGTTGAGAGCATGTAGGATATTATGGTAGGTTTCAATTTCCGCTTTATCAACAGTCGAGGCTTTTTTCTATCTAATTTATCCCTCGGATTCTTCCCCCCTACTCAATTGTTAGAACCTCTCTGTAAACTAAATTCCTGGTTTTCCTCTCAGGCTGAAGGATTACCAAGTTGTCAGGAGAACTGACTCTGGAGCACGCAACGTACAACTCCCCATAGGAAAAACAGTCACTACACAGATCTATGCTAGCTACTCTCAAACTCTGACTCTGTGCCTTGTTAATAGTCATAGTGTAGCAAAGTGCAATTGGGAACTGCAGCCGTTTAAATTGAACTTGGTAATCAGTAGGGATGAGAGGAATGCAAGGGGTTGAATGAAATAAACATGTTTATGTAAATACTGAAACAAAAAGACATTTTAACATATGAGAAAAAACATTTCAAATCTAATCAGTTGAAAGAAACAACTCCATCGGTCAATAAGAAAACCCAACCGCCATTTTGGTTTTTAGTGATTTTCTAAATCTTATATTTAGAGCCGATTTTTAGCTAAAAACATTAACCTTTTGAGTATTTTGTATACCATAAGCATCAAACATTTATTTGAAAAGAAGGAATGTAAGAAGCCTCAGCTCGTTTCACCTTTGTAGTTTAGAGAAAAATTTATTTATTTTTTTAATATGCTTAAACGCAAAAGTTTTTCAAAAGATTTCTTAGTGAGCACCTATTACCTATGGGAAAGCTATATTCCAAGTTTCATTGCAATCCGTTCAGTAGTTTTTGAGAAATCGTGATGAGCGAGTCAGTCAGTCAGTGAGTGGTATTTGACGGGAGTTTCAAGTTGTTGTTCCCGCGCCTGACGCCCCGGTGGACCCTGTCATGGTTCCTGAGAGCGCACGCCAGGTTCTTTTGCGGCGGTTGAGAGCGGCCATTAGGTCAGGGTACCGTAGACGTCTTGTGGGAAAGGCAGACCAAGGGAAGGTGGTCGAGGCATCTGCTCAGAGTGGTGTTTCAATCCACTTTGTTCGCTCTGGTAGGTATACTCGATTTGCCGACTGGAGGTTTGTCTTCAAAGCCCGCTTAGGTACCGTACCGCTAAATGGCTGTAAGCGTTGGGGTAATGGCAACAGGAGGTGTAGGCGCTGTGGTTACGTGTCGGAGACACTGCCACATGTGCTGAACCACTGTCAGCGGCACAGCGCGGCTTGGCAGGGTCGCCACGATGCAGTGCTGGGGCGACTGTCGAGGGCAGTGCAACGGCTGGCCGGCGCAATACAAGTGAATAAGACTGTTTCAGGCAAGGACTCCACGTTGAGGCCCGACCTGGTGGTGATCAACGAGGGGGAGCGGCGTATTTCAATCGTCGATGTCGCCATACCCTTCGAGAATCGCTACCAGGCTTTCGTTGAGTCTCGGGCGGAAAAAGTGCGTCAGTACGCACAGTTGGCGGAGGAACTCCGTGGACAGGGTTACGATGTGACCCTCGATGGCTTTGTGGTAGGAGCTCTCGGTGCCTGGGATAAGAAAAACGAGGGTGTCATCAAGAAATTGAGGATTTCCCCTCGCTATGCGAATGTGATGCGACGCCTTATGGTGTCAGACGCAATTCGCTGGTCACGGGACATCTTTGACTTTTGACTTTTTATTTTTATTTTATTTTTTATTTATTGTGTTAATTAAGGCCTTATGCCAAATTATATGGAGAGTCTATTGTAATAAAGGGAGGGTTATTTATATTTATGTTATATTGTTATTGTTGATTTGTATTTTGTTATTTTATAATTTTGTTGCTACTTTTGTTTATTTTTTTTCTTCTTTCCATATAATTTTTGTTTTGTTTATTGTTTCTATTTATTTTATTATTTTATATTAGTTGTAAGTCCATGGGCTAGTTCCATAAGTAAATTTGTTTATTGCTGTTCACAGCTAATATGCTGTATGCTATGATATATATATATATATATATATATATATATATATATATATATATATATATATATATATATATATAGATAGATAAGCAAGTACAAGGATAGACGGACGGCCTGGATTATTACATAGATCAACTTATGATGGACAATAGAGCATTTAAGAGGTTTATTATTATCTCACTATGTTACTATCAGGACATTATTTGAGAAACATAAGATTCCTTAACCAGACAGTTTGTATTACAAAGGAAACATACTCATACCGTATCGTTTTCGTATGTGATAGATTTAAAAAGCGGAAGAAAATGCTACAAAAGGAGTTCGAGGAAATAAGGTCAGGCAGTGATTACAAAACAGTCATTGTAGCGAAAAAACATGAAACAAGTTTTCTGCCTATATTGTGGAAATAAGAAAAGAAAATTAAAATGATAGTGAAGAACAAGTGAATAGAATTTAAATATTAGAAACACAAATAACAGAAGGCCATCAACAATAACGTGCATCAGTGTGCAAGGAAAATGATTCCACCTCACAATAATACTGAGTAAATAGTTTCAAGGTGCATTATGTTACAAGAAAAAGAATTGTGGTTTTTACAGGTTGAAAATCCCACATTGCTCAGTAGTACATCATGGTACATTAGAAATTATGACATCCACAAAGATCTCAAGATTCTATTAATGAAGAAATTTAGCTATTCCGGAAAGAAACAAAATGTAAAATTGTTATATAGACATGGTCTAGTTATAAATATATTTAAATAAAAAGTAAATAAATAATAATATATGCAGTATAAGTAAAAATATGGCTATCGATAAAAATCATCATGTTCCGTTTTAAACTTGGTTTAAAACAGTGATGTGAACATGCCATCCATAAGTCATTGTCGTAACATAAATAATGTTTAATGTCACAGTTTTGCTGTAGAGATTCTCTTACCGATTAAAGTGTTAAATTCAAACAATTCTAACAAAAATGTTGTAAATAACGGCCATTTAAACTAATGTTCTGTCCATGTCTTATGAGCAATCCAACTGGACTATATAAATTAAATTGGAAAATTTAAATTTTAAACTCTTTACGATGATAAAAACAAAACAATATTAAACATTATAGTTATAGTTTTTGTTACCTTTAGAGACGGTAAGTAGAGCAAGAAGTATTAACTAGCTAAATGTAAAATTTTAAATATAGATTTTTAAATCAGACCTAGTTCCAATACTCTGCTAAGGATTAGACATAATATCACCATAAATTCCACATTGCCTTATGAATGCTTTAAAATAAGTTTATTACTAAATTACTTACGTCTTAGCAATCTTGTGTTTAGTATTTATTTATTAATATTTCATTACAGCTGTTTCGGTTAACATATACCATCATCAGATAAAACAACACGTTTACGCAACACACTGATACACATTTCACAAAAATAAATAAACATAAAATGTTTGGTACTGCAGTACAAGTCGAAAATAATATAAAATAAAGTTGAGATAATATAGCCACATCTTTCTAACGTGGTGGTCAACTGTTCACTCTATATTTATTTTTGTGAAATGTGTATCAGTGTGTTGTGTAAACGTGTTGTTTCATCTGATGATGGTATATGTTATATCGAAACAGCTATAATGAAATATTAATAAATAAATACTAAACACAAGATTGCGAAGACGTAAGTAATTTAGTAATAAACTTATAATATCACCTCTAAAAGAAAGACAATTAAATGGTGTTCAATCAAGGTACTGTACTCATAAAATCATCTATACTACTGACAAGGATTAAGAGAAAGCTAGGAGAGTTAGGTCAAATATCATTAAGTAGTATAATTAAAAATAGACGCTATGGATATGGAAAAAGAAAGAAAAGTGGTGGAAATCAAAGATTAGATAAACCAAAAATTATATGGGAAGAAGGTATTGTAAAGTTGGGAGACAGGAGCTTGCATTACAGATACGAAGAATGATGAGAGACAAAAGAATGGAAAACAACATGTGGAGACTATTTCTCCAGATATAAATGTGAAGGTGGTATTTTAAAGCTGAGACTGTTTACCTTTCTACATACAAGACATATACTTAATAGAGTTCAGTCAAGGTACCTCAAAAAGTCAGATAATACTAGAAAGATAAGACAAGGATTAAGAGAAAACTATGGTAGTTTGGTGAAACATCCTTAAAAAGATACGACCATGGAATGGGAGAAGATGAGAGAGAGAGAGAGAGAGAGAGAGAGAGAGAGAGAGAGAGAGAGAGAGAGAGAGAGAGAGAGAGAGAGAGAGAGAGAGAGAGAGAGAGAGAGAGAGAGAGAGAGAGAGAGAGAGAGAGAGAGAGAGAGAGAGAAGAGAGAGAGAGAGAGAGAGAGAGGGAGAGAGAGGGAGAGAGAGAGAGAGGGAGGGAGGGAGGGGGGAGGGAGAGAGGGAGGGAGGGAGAGAGAGAGAGAGGGAGGGAGGGAGAGAGAGAGAGAGAGAGAGAGAGAGAGAGAGAGAGAGAGAGAGAGAAGAGAGAGAGAGAGAGAGAGAGAGAGCATTCATATAGCGTTCGTATTCATACTCCTATAAGTAAAATTCAAAATAGCAACTCAGTAAAACATTTTAAAAACCGTTTTACGAAATTAGTTTTGTATTAGGTAAGGTCTACAATATCTCCCAGTAGGCTAATCTTGGGCACTTTTAAAATCTAAATTTAATGTAAAATGAAACCTAAAACCATTTTTTTTCCATAAAGTACGAAAGTTAGAACTAAACTATAATCGAAGAAAAGATTGCACAAACTTTCTCACTTGTCAATTCTGCAAACCAAATATAAAATAAACAATCACTAAATATCAATCACTAAAATAATCAATCACTAAAAATCTCAGTTTGGTATTTGTTAATAAAAAAGTGATAATAACGTCTTCCAGAACAATGGATGCCTTTTTTGAAAGATTTTAAGTGTTTAAACGTGCTTTGTTTGTGTCGTAAACAAGTAGTAATGTTATTTAATTGAATCCAGGTTCCAATAACGACTATCCAGTTTCGTATTTTTTATTCCAATATTTGACACTGGTTTTAGTCTATAATCTTCACTTTTCATTAAATTACGTATTTTACACCAACAGATTTTTTCGATAAATATTAAACCTGCGTAATCGATACTTCTAGTCTGGGCGTTTAGAAACAAAAATTGATTAAAATAGTTACAGCTGATTTTGATAAAATTGTAATTTTGTGTGTTTTCTTATGTCAGATATCCTTAAGTTGTGATTTATTGAAAAATGAAAAAAAAAATTATTCAAAGATAAATGGTTCAAATGACCCACATATCAAATTTTATTAAAATCGGTCTACAATTTGGGCTACACATACGCTAGACGGACAAGCATTTCAAAAAACCACTTTTTCAGAGCTTAAAATGAAAACATCCGACAAAAACTCGACATCGATTTCACGTAAAATTGTTTAAAACAACTTCAAAATAAAATAAAAAGGTCAAGCGCATGCTAAAACCACCCGACTTAGGGTCCTACGCGATGTTTTTTAAAGTAGTTTGTTTGTCTTTTAAGCAGCCTAGTGTCAACATATTAATTTTTTCTTCATATAAACATATCCCATACAATATTTCCAAAACTTTTTTTTTTTAATTTTTTGCACTTTAACTACCGCAAGGTTATTTTTTTTTTAACTACTATATTTTCCTATATGTTGGAACTAAAGAATATAAATGGAAAACTTGAAATATATAGGATTTATCGTCTTGTCTGTATGGACTTGCGACTTACAGACAGATTGACGTGTAAAATTGGTTTTACTTACGAGTCCTAATAAAAACATAGGATTAGTGATATTTTTGTCAAATTACACAGTTATGTAAGTTTTCATTATTCTTTGAATATGGTTGATGTGGGAAAATATCAAAATGGTTTAATCGCATATCTATAGATCCACTTTATCTATTTCCTAAATTAGCATCATTTTTTGCAGCTTGATGATTTTTATATACAGAATTTGAAATGTACGAATAAAAGTTGTAAAAAAGGACTTAGACATATATGTCCTTGTGTCTGTTTTGATTAAAATATTAAAACTGGTAATGGACGACATTTTGACATTCTTGTGTGAAGCCTTTTACCAGTATACTAAAATCTAAGACTCATTGTTTTTCAAATAGGGATAATTTAAAATTTGTAAAATTTAATTTCTCAAAAACCATAACTTTACAAAACAAGTAGAGATAAAATATTTTACACTTTTAACGACAAATCTTTAAAAGTGTAAAATATTTTTTCTTGGTAATTGTTGTGTAAAGTTAATGATTTTGAAATATCAAACATTTTTTATGACTGCCGTTTTGAAAATAAAAAAATTGAGTTTTGGATTTTGTTGTACAGAAAAAAAAGGTTATATACAAACGTACACCTCATGTGTATACCAAACAAATTGTTGTAATTTGTTGTACCTTTACTCCAAGTATTTCTTTGTTTAAAGTAAAATACTAATTTTATTTCATGCTTTTCAGATACACCCTGTATTAACACCAATGTTAAAATCTGCAAACGAACGGAAATTAAACAAATAACAGAAGAAATGTGTCAGGGAATTTTATTCTTCTTGTTAACAAAACTATCCAACAAATATTGTTACCTAAGTATTACTATAACCTTACAAAGAGTTACTGCAAGCACACCTGTTGAAATATCCGACTTCATATCCATGTTCAGTGACCCTTAAATCTCTAGATAATTAAATCTATCCGAGTCTCCCTTACCTGAGCTGAAGGGGTGCAGGTAAACTTGCATTCCTAAGGAGGGGGAGCAGCGATAAAATGACTTTGATTTCCTTGCTTGAGTGTTAAGCTTAACCGTCTGTGTATTCACATCATGAATACGTTGATTTCAAAATCCTTTAAAAGTTTAATTTTTAAGCTAATATTAAAATTTCTTTAAAGCAGGTTAGTAGATTGGTTTTGTCACAAAACTTGGAGAGATAGGATATTTCTAGACAAATTGGAGCAAACAAATTATATAATAAAAGAACAATAATGTCCGTCTATGTGACTTTTTTAATAATAAAGTAGTTACTTACTTTATAATCATATGACGCGTTTCGGAACTCGTTCCATCTTCAGAAAATCGCTCTGCTGAGGTCGTTAAAACATTAAAATAAATTATTACACAACACATATATCGTAACACATATACACATACACGCGCACATTAACACAGACAATATGTGTTGTGTAATAATTTATTTTAATGTTTTAACGTCCTCAGCAGAGCGATTTTCTGATGATGGAACGAGTTCCGAAACGCGTCATATGATTATAAAGTAAGTAACTACTTTATTATTAAAAAAGTCACATAGACGGACATTATTGTTCTTTTATTATATAAAAAAGAGTGACTTGGATACAAACACAATGAGTTTTAAAAACAAATTATCCCCAAACTTGTTTTATAAGATAAAGAATCTAAAAAAAAACATATTTATAAAATTTACAACTCAAATGTATAAAATATCCCAATAATACAGAGTGTCCTGAAAAAGGTGGACTGATTATTCATTTTCGGATTTTATACATCAAAACAAAAACAAAAAATATCGAAAACATTTAGTCGAATTTCGCTTTATTATCCGTCTATCCATCATTTTGTTTTTTTTATTAAAAGAGCATTATACCTCCAGAGATAGATGAAATATTAAGTTCAGATTTGGTATAAACATTTTGTTAATTACGTTTTATAAGTGTACAAAACACAAAGACGTTATTTTTATGTTTTAAAATGTTTAAGTTGGTATATTTCGAAAACTGTTAACTTTTAAAAAATTTATAAGAAAAAAAATATTGTAATAAAAGACGAATAAAATATGCTTTTAATTTTTATTTTTTCTGTATTTTAATAAGACACTCTATACGCCATCATTGGCACAAGCAAATCTAATGTATACCGTATATAAATATTTTTCATTGTTCATTTTAACTTTTTACTGACAACTACCAAACTGTCATTTTTTAGCAATTTCACTGTCAATGAATGTGTAAAAAAAATTGTGCAATGTTTTTAGACCGTTATGTAGTTACAGACCATACAATATAAAAAGACGTAGAAAAATATATCAAGAATGTTCTTTAAAATTTCCGATTATTCTATTATTACTAATCTGCTTACTTATTCAACATACGTAGTTCTTGTTGAAGTGGAATCCAAGATGGTTATGGAAATGCTTAACCTTCACATTTCTTGGTGAAATTGTACTGAGATATCTGAACAGCAGTTCGGTGAAATGTTTCTGAAAGAACTGGAGAACAGTTTGGCGTAATTGTCTAACTATAGAAACTGATTGGTATAATTTTTCTGCGATATTCTGAAACTCCTAACCATATATTTTTATATAACTGAAGACCAGTTTGGCACAATTTTTTGACTTAGTAACCGATTGGAACAATTTTTGTTCTGGAAATCGCTTACCGAAATTTTTCTGTATTAGATATCTAGGATGTAGCTTGACACATTTTTTTTACGATACCCTGAAACATAATCGAAGCGCAATATTTGAGATATCTGGAGAGAAGCTTGGAGCAAGCAATAGACTTCCTAGAAATCGCTAAGGTACAATATTTCTGAGGTAAGTCTAGTTGGCTTCTAGTTACTGCGTTACGTTACTCTTATTAATCTCACAGCCATAGTTGAAGGATGTTAATGGAGGGAGGGGACTACATCCAACTACTTTAAATTCATTTTTATTTAGATAAACGAGGACTTTATTCAAAACGAATTAATTACAGAGCTATGTTTATTACAGAATCTAAATTGTTTACAAATCTGGTTTTGTCCTGGTGCTTATACTAAACATTCGGTAGCGCCTGCAAAGAAAGAAATTCCTCAGATGATGTGAAAGGTTAGGTATATATATCACCGTCTGTCTGATTATAATCTTGATCACGTTAAACAAAAACAAGACCCAAAAACTAGTTTCCAAATTGCTTCCTTGAAATTTGTATCGTATCAAATAAATTTGTGGTTAGGTTTTAGATACGACATTTGTATCGCAAAATATTTGTGTTTTATAAACGTTGAAGGGAACTTTCAAAATTTGGAAAAATAAAAAGAATATTATATAAACAAAATAGGAAATTTCTTTTACGCCTTCTAGGCTACCCCAAGTGTCACCTTATGTAAAGTACGTTTTAAGGAACTAAATATGATTTAAATGTTTTAAATTACATTAATGGTCACTAAATAAAAGTTTATAATATAACCTGGAATATATAGAACATATTGAACAAACAGAGAAGACCAACTTTTGACGATTTGGTCTTGAATAATTTTACGTACCTTTGGACAATATGACTGAATTTACTACCTCTACATTCCTGAGGAAGAGTGATCAATCTCATTTTACTTTAAGACGGTTTCAAATTATTTACGAATGAGGCTGAATGTTTCAGTTCAATATTCGATAGAATATTGCCACATTAGGTCCGCAGTCAACAAATATTCACTTTGGGAAGACTGAATATATTTCTCTGGAATGCACGAATTTATCTTGAATATTTGGTAAACATGTTGGGGCTACAGTCGGCAGGAATAATGAAAAACGAACCATAATTTGAGTTTTCCAAAAAACTAACACGTTCAGGAGTTGAATCAAAATTCTATTTAATTTAATACACATTTAAGTTTTTGCTATTTTTCTCCTTAAAATCAAGAAAAATGCACAATTTTTGAATTTGTATTACTAATACAATTTATTTAATGGAGTTTATAAGTTATTTAAAAAAAATGTCCTTTAACATTTTTATGTCTATTTAGTGCTCCAATAGTGCACTTGAACGTAAAAACAATATCAGATTCTGGTTTCGTTAAAAATTATTTTTAAAATAATACACCACACGAAATTTTACTATATTTTTAAAATTATTATATGCCTTATTATATATTCCTAGTTTTTCATTTTTGAAGGGATTGAGCTAAACTCAAAACGTTATTCTTGTTAATCGGCTTCCAAATTCTGGGGAAATAAAGAATACGTAAAGTACTTAAAATCTCTGAATAAATACAATCTATGTATCAGCCGATCAGAGTGACAGTAAATATTTTGAAAGTTGTTTAAGATTGAAATATAACCATAACATAAAAAAATCTTTTCAAAATATCTGAGTGAAAATTACAACATATCCTCTCCTGTAATACATTATTTATGTAAACACTTGTGGAAACTCCAATCATCAAATTAAATAAAACCACAACTATCACATTATTAGCAATAAGAAGGCGTTTCAATGACTAAAGTATCTTTGAAATACAGTTTTGTTGTTAACAAAATGATTATTGCAAAAACGTCTGTAACACAACACGTTCAAAGAAAACATAAACTAGTCTAGCTTTTTTTAATGTTAACCTTTTGAATATTTTAGACTACACTTAACGATTTGGTAGAGTAAAAAAAGCTTTATGTTAGACTCAAAAATTCAAAACAAAAACTACAGGAAGTAGCTTCAATACAACATCTATAGGAAATAGATTGGTTCATAGTTGTCTGACAATTCACTTTTTAAGGGAAGGGTTGAAAAATCGGTGTTTTTATTATGTCCAAAATTTTGAATTATTAGGTGATACTAACCTGTTAAATCGAACATAATCTACGAAATTTTGAAGGTAAATAATTACATTGCAAAAATATAATGTAGAAATTAATGTTTTTGAAAATATACGATTTTATTGTAAAATATCGTGTTTTTTCTATATTTACACTTATCAAAAACAATATAACTAGATACATACAATTTTAAAATAAATAATTGGAAATTTTGTTCAATTGTTATTTGATATAAATAATAATGCCATTAATAAATTAATTGATTTTTCATTTTTTGTTGCACGCATGTGTTTCTTCACTATTAATTTTTGTATTTAAAAACAAGTTGGAATCCAATTTTTATCGTAGACCTCAAAATAAAGGTACATTAAATTATATATTTTAAAAACAATTTCGATACAACATACGGTTCCTAAGTTATTAAGAATAAAGCAATATGAGAGTAGTTTTAGCGCCACCATTAAAAAATAACAACTTGGTTAATTTTATTAGAATTGAAACGAGTAAAAAACAAAATTTTAAGGATTGCCCCTTAATATAATCGGATAAGCGCGATAATAAATTAATTATAAGCTTATTAGTATTATAGGTTACATTAAAACAGACTTAATTATCCGAATAAATAGACAAAAGTGTATTTGTCTGACAATTCTACAAATCACAAAATAATGAAACTAGAAGTGAAGGTCAGGATGACATGAACGATGAAAGACAGTTGTGTAGTGTGGGAAAGGATTGAATGTTTATCGAGACCCAATTATCGAACATTCGCTTCCTTTGATTCCTACCAAACACTACTTGGATATTCATGTACCTCACACACTTTGGAACAGTGAACGAAAATCTGAACATATCCAATGTTTAAGGCAGGATTTTATTGAGACTGTCTGAATGTTTTCAAAATAAACTGTTGTAAAATTTTGGTACTAAACGTGACGTCTGTTCTGGCTTTAACACCAAATTTAATTCATCAGTAGTTAAAATTAGAGACTGAGAATAACTTTGACAAATATATCACCACGAGCCAGGACAGTTCAAAAAGAATGATTATATTTCTCTGTTATGATCATTAGTAAGAATATTTCTAATTCATTTAGGTTAAGGACGTGCATTACTTATCCTTACAGCTGTTTGTAATCTTACAATTTTCTTACTAATTTTTTTTTAAATAAACTGATAAGCGGGAATTTGTTCATAAACATCCAAACTATCATTTGTAGAGAAACAAAAATTGTATGAAACTTTATGGCAGGAAACTTGATGTCTGTTCTGGAGATATTACCCTAGGTGTAATAAAAAACTGAACTCTTTAATGGTTTGAATCCAAAAACTGAAGATAACTAAGTACCTGCAGCGGAAGACTTTATCACCACGAGCCAGGACAATTGAAAAGTTTCGGTTCTGGGAATTAATAAGAATATTACGTATTCATTCAGGTTAAGGTGTGCATTACTTATCCTTACAGCTGTTTTTAAACTTACCACTTTTTTTTAAAGAAATTTATAGCTAAACTGAAAAGCGGGAATAAGTTCAAAAACATCCATTTGTAGAAAACACAAATTTTAAATTGTCAGTTTAAATAATAATATCTATATAAAAGGGCAAGAAAACACTATTTTGAGGTAAATAAGCCAATAGTAGTAATGATTTACTAATTATAGGTTATAGTTTTTTCATATGAGTAAGGTTGTCAGATGTCAAATTTTAAGTACTTTCAAACAATATTCAAAGCACTGTAACAGAGAAGGTAACATTTATACATTTAGACCTAAGGTACTTTAACATTTGAGCTACTTGTTTAAAAAAATTTAGCCTTTTACTTTATTATGAAATATAAAATACGTATCTTATTCAAACAGTATTCTTCAATCTTAAAAACTTTCTTATATAATAAATACATGTTTTAGTTTACTTTAAATGATATTTTATATAAGTACCTATATGTATCACTGCCACAGGCAGCATCTTCAGGCCAGTTAATAAAGTTCACTTACAAAATATTTCAAAACATAAAACTTTTAAAACATTTAATTTCATATTTATATTAATATTTATTATAAAATTAATGTAGTTCTAAGGCTAAAAATAAATGAATATAATGTTTCTATACTATTTAAAAGAAAATTACTCGGTTAATTTCGCCTTATAAAAAAAAGAAGATAAAATAAATACACCTAACCCTCGAATACTCTAAAAACGTCAGTTTAGGAAGGAAACAAAAGTTGATTAAGAGATAACTGATAGGAAAGATTAAAAAGAGGGATTTAACCCAAGATAAGGTAAAAAAAAAAGGTGAAAATCAAGATGGATTCAAGATAGGGTTCCTTTTGAATTGCCAGTATTCATTAAAGTGCGCCCCTGAGGCATCTTCTTATCGAAATGTAAAGATAAACTGATGTAATAGGTGGGAATTTATTCATACAAACAAACTATGAAACAAGTTTTTTTTTTTTCATTTAGGCCTATAAATAATAAATCTTTTTTTTCCATAAGAGTTATACAGTTTATGTCCTTGATTTTATCTAAGCTTGCTATAACTTCCATGTAACTTGTAAAAGAATTTATTAATGTAAGTGCACCTAAAAATTAGAGTAAGTGTTAACACTAGTCAGATCATTTACGCCTCTACTCGGATGGAATCACAGGTAAAATATCTTTGAAGTATTGATTGTTTTATAGTATTGAAAGCATGAGGGTGATTAATACGAACCTTTGTCGAGATAAAATAAATTTATTTTAAACTTAAATTAGAAAAGGATAAAATGTAAAATAGATTCCATAAATAAGATTAAATAATGGATATTACAATTAAAATAACGTTTGAAGACTATAAGTTTCAAAGTGCATCTTAACCTAATCGTTTTATTGGAAATATTTGTCTGCCGTTTACATAATATATCTATTCTAGGAATAACTACAGCCTGGCACACAAGTTGATCACCTTGGTTTTGATGTCACCTACCTCAGGATATAGCGTCGCTTTAACACTATTTGTAGAGGTATTCGTCATCACTCTAAGAGTGTTGCCATTTTGAGAGTCAATTTAAAACAGTAAATGACTAATTCTAAAAGAAATAAGTTTAAGTTAACTAAATTGATTCACCAATATGACGTCACTAAATGTTACCTTGGAATGTTAAAAGCCGCAGCTCAAGTGTATACGCTATTATGAAATTTTAATTTCCGTAGTTTCATCTAATCTAATCTCTAAGTAAAATATATTTTCTGTTTTCTTCAATGTTTGAAAGATTTACTGATTGAGCTAAGCGAAGTCTGTTTTAACTTGACTAATTAGTACTTACAACCAAACACAAATGTATATCTCTTTGTAATCGAACTATGTTTGTACAAGGTTCATCATATTGGATAAGTTGGTAATCATAAAAAAATTAATTTCTTTCTTATATTACACTTTATATTTGACTTTTTATAGCCACCGGAGTCCCATAGCAAGTGTTACAACTTTACAATTTTGCAACAATTCAAACAGATGTTTTTTTTACCATTTTGCAGTAAAAAAACCATTCTAACGGATCAGCTGTTATATATTTAACATATTTTAGGTTTGTGTTTATATCATAGTTCAAAACGAATGCGCATTGCCAACTATTTATTGATAACAGAAGTTATTATTCGTTGCATAAAAACGAGTAATGGTAATCAAAAATAAATATTACAAAGGAAGAGATTTTATTAATCTGAATCTTAGAAGTACATAAATGTTTACGACTGCGTACTCAAGTAATGACTGGGACTGGATGAGACTTGAGAAATCTGGGAGGAGCCACAATGTGATTATCTATCTCACTCCCACCACAATAAATACATTTGGTTTTATTACTCTCCTACTCCTACCTATAATGAAAAGCAGTGCGATGACTGAAATATACTATTCACGCATAACAAGTTTTTACAGAGTGTTCAAAAAGTCCCTTTAACCTATTTTTAATTTTTTTTTCTTTTATTGCTTAAAATAAATTAGCAGAACTTTATCTTGTGGTAATGGAATTTTTCCAGAAGTTTGATTACTCGTTGCTTTGAAATGGAATAAAATACTAAGCTCTAGTTTCCACCAATCACTTTGTCTTTTAATACACTTTACAATATATACAAAGTTCTGTTATTTGAATACATATACTAAACCTAGTTTATTCAAATACATTGAATATTAACATTTCACTTATTCAATAAATAAGAAGCAAATTTTCATATGAACTACACAACAACCTTTCTATTTAAAAGGGGATATCTTGTGTAACAAAACTTCCTTTTACTTTAATGTGAAATGTAAAAGAAATTTACACTAAAGAGACGAATTTAACCAAATCTACAATCTTACTACTTTCTTATTATTTCCGCCTTGTTTTAAAGTCGAAAACCTCTAATCAACATTGTCTTATAAAAGAAAGAAGATAAAATAATTAATTACTTCTGCATTCAAACTAACCTAAGGGTCGGAAAAGAACAAGTGTAGGTTAAAAGACTTGACAGGAAATATGAAAAATACGCCAAAATTACGTAAAACAAAGTGTACACCCCAAACCGTACTCACTTTAAAACCTGAGGGGCGTACACAAACCAAAAGTTTAATATTTAAAATATAAGTTTTCATAAGGTCAAAATTATAAATTTGTATTATCTAAAAATTTATTAAACGTTTTTTATTAAACATTACTATGAGCTCTAAAGGCTGAAGCAAACGTAAAACAACTCTACAGAAACGGGATTTGTTAATCAAAAAGTAAAATGAACCATTGATGATAGACAGTTTGGAATACCTCAAAACAGGAGCAAACTATTTCGATCTAATTACATGATACAACCAAAATCATCTAGTATGAATCATAGCTCAAACCAATAAACAAAATCACAAGTACAAGAAATTACGGTCCTATTGGGAAATTGGATAAAAACAAATTGATCCTTGAAACGTTAGATTTTATTTCCGTACTTTCCATTACCCTTAGGGGCTCATTTATTTGTAGTATAATCCCGAGGTACCTAGCTGGATCTACACATTTTCTTATGTAGTCTTGGGTTATATCACTCTCTTTCATCTTTCCAATCAGGTCTCTCTTAACCACTCTTAGGGTAGAAGGGTTTACCTTCTACCCTAACGCTATTAGGATATTCTAGAGCTAAGGCTTTTTATTTTCTTTTACAAGGTGATGATTTTCCGCTTTTAAACAAAAAGATAAAATATATTTTTCTTTTAGTTCGGATTTTAATCTTTACATTACAACATAAATTGATTAAAATTGTTGACAATATTTTTTTGGGCCCTTGAAAGTAACATTAAAATCAAATTTGATCAAAATCTAAAAGCTGAATTAAAACAAAATTGAATTTTGGGTTTAAGGCATCTTATCCCAAAAATAAAGAAAGAATATGGTGAAAGTTACTGATATTCCTAATTTAATTGAAATTGGGCTACCGAGCATTGAACGCACTAGATTTTCAATATTTTAGTAGTTTTTATTACGTTATACTCTATCTATGTTCCAATTTTAATCTCGGTTCAGCTGTTTTTATTACGTTACACTCTATCTATGTTCCAATTTTAATCTCGGTTCAGCTGTTTTTATTACGTTATGTTCTATCTATGTTCCAATTTTAATCTCGGTTCAGCTGTTTTTATTACGTTACACTCTATCTATGTTCCAATTTTAATCTCGGTTCAGCTGTTTTTATTACGTTATACTCTATCTATATTCCAATTTTAATCTCGGTTCAGCTGTTTTTATTACGTTATATTCTATCTATGTTCCAATTTTAATCTCGGTTCAGCTGTTTTTATTACGTTATATTCTATCTATGTTCTAATTTTAATCTCGGTTCAGCTGTTTTTATTACGTTACACTCTATCTATGTTCCAATTTTAATCTCGGTTCAGCTGTTTTTATTACGTTATACTCTATCTATGTTCCAATTTAAATTTCGGTTCAGCTGTTTTTATTGCGTATCTATGTTCCTATTTTAATCTCGGTTCAACTGTTTTTATTACGTTATACTCTATCTATGTTCCAATTTTAATCTCGGTTCAGCTGTTTTTATTGCGTATCTATGTTCCAATTTTAATCTCGGTTCAACTGTTTTTATTACGTTATGTTCTATCTATGTTCCAATTTTAATTTCGGTTCAGCTGTTTTTATTACGTTATACTCTATCTATATTCCAATTTTAATCTCGGTTCAGCTGTTTTTATTACGTTATACTCTATCTATGTTCCAATTTTAATCTATGTTCAGCTGTTTTTATTACGTTATACTCTATCTATATTCCAATTTTAATCTCGGTTCAGCTGTTTTTATTACGTTATACTCTATCTATATTCCAATTTTAATCTAACTTCAGCTGTTTTTATTACGTTATACTCTATCTATGTTCCAATTTTAATCTCGGTTCAGCTGTTTTTATTACGTTATACTCTATTTATGTTCCAATTTTAATCTCGGGTCAGCTGTTTTTATTACTTTATACTCTATTTATGTTCCAATTTTAATTTCGGGTCAGCTGTTTTTATACTTTATACTCTATTTATGTTCCAATTTTAATCTCGGGTCAGCTGTTTTTATTACTTTATACTCTATTTATGTTCCAATTTTAATTTCGGGTCAGCTGTTTTTATTACGTTATACTCTTTTTATGTTCCAATTTTAATCTCGGTTCAGCTGTTTTTATTACTTTATACTCTATTTATGTTCCAATTTTAATTTCGGGTCAGCTGTTTTTACTACAGAAAATGGACCTCTGAAACGCATAAAATCTTGTTTTTCACTGCTTTGAGAATTTGTAACTCCTAAACAGTTAGATGTGTAAAAAATACATAAGAATAAACAACTATTAAAATTAAGAGTAGAATCTAAAATGACCATAGAAAATTTAGAAATGCTTGTCCATTAGAAATTTTTGTGTTGGTCGCCATATTGAAAAAATGAATGATAGTATCAAAATTTTAAAACTGCCAAATAAGATAACGTACAAAGTTTAAGGGAGTAACTACTTGATTTTCTTTAATATATCAAATACTTTTCAATTTAAACATCTAGCTCATTTATATAAATCACCATGAATATATATTTGCATTTATTTTTTTAATTTTAATTGCAAAAACAAAACTTTGGATAAAGTGAGACTCGTCCTTTTGTAAACTAAATTATTTATGATAAGAGATGCGTGGGGAAAATTTAGTAATGAAGGGGAATTACATCTCTCTCCTCATGTATAAAGAGAAGAGTCTTTCTTGTGCAGATGGGAACAGATACGATTGTAGACTAAATAAATGTACGGATTGATATTTTGGAAGACCCCTCAGCAGAGGGCTTAGTGGGTCTAGAACGCTTGACTACTCACATCTCCTCCTCGGAATTCCCATCGGTGTTTAAACTGATTCCTGACTGACATCTTCTTCTTATTTTCCTGCCCCTTCGACACTTGTTAGGGTCCCATTGCTCATCACTTTCCCGTAGTTGTCATTGACGGCTTCTGTTCTTTGGTTTTAATGAGATTAGTTCGATTTACCTTTTATCTACTCAGTTGCCAAATGGCATCGTCGAGTGAACCAGTAAAGCCTGATGTTCCTGGATGTTTCAAAAGATCGTTCTCAACTTCCGAGATAGGTGGAACTTCTCCCTGTTGTATCTCATCCAGCTCTTATGCATTCTTGGCTAAAGCCAGTCAGTTGATTCAAGACAAGAGACCGATAGGGTGATTACTGTGGATTGTCCAACGAGTGATGGGATCGCTAATCCCCACGTCACAATAAAGTATAATTTTGGGTATTTGGGCTCTTAGACTTAGGGATGACTGAAATTTCTCTTTAATAAGTTTCTTTTTAACTTATTTGTAATAAAAGAATGTAAATTAAAAATAGAAAGTACTTTAAATCTCGTTTTATTAAATACTTAGTCTAAAGTCTACAATATAAAATTAGAAGAATGATTACCAAACTCTATTTTTTAAATAATTTTTCTTTATTGTACTTTGACGAATGTTTTAATTAACTGAAAAAATACAATATTAACCTAACCTAACCTAACCTAACCAATCCTAACCTAACCTAACCTAACCTAAGTTAAGTTAACCTAACCTAACCTAACCTAACCTAACCTAACCTAATCTAACCTAACCTAACCTAACCAATCCTAACCTAACCTAACCTAACCTGAGCTAACCTAACCTAACCTAAGCTAACCTAACCTAACCTAACCTAATCTAACCTCACCTAACCTAACCTAACCTAACCTGAGCTAACCTAACCTAACCTAACCTAACCAATCCTAACCTAACCTAACCTAACCTGAGCTAACCTAACCTAACCTAAGCTAACCTAACCTAACCAAACCTCACATAACCTAACCTAACCTAACCTAACTATTTATCTTGTCGTTTATACTAGATAGTAAATGTAAATAAACTTCTTTTTATATTTCAGGTCCTGTCTTTATTAACAAAAAAAAAGAAAGAGTGAGAAGTAATGTCTGAATATAATAAAATGAAAGTAGTTTACTAATTCATTTATCAAGGGGAAAGGTATTACTTAGACGGGGGATGAGTTTAAATGGTAGAAAGTAACAGGAGTGCTCCCTCATCAAACACACGCATTATACTTGAGAGAGAACACATACTTGCCAATCGCACAGATGCTACTATGATCTATGTGTATCTTGTGTGGTTATGCTTGTTTGACAATTTAGAAAGCGAAGTTAAGATTTACTGTTCGACAGATGTTCATTTTTCCCAGAGCGATCCATTCGTTTTATAGACAACCTGGTAGATTTATAGTTTAATCTATTGTGGGTTAGATAAATTGGCAGATTGATAGAGTGACAAACAGTCAGGTATATAGATTGATGGATTGTCTCAATAAAACTATTTAATATAATAACTCTAAAATCTTACTAGTCGATATGTCAACATGACAGAACTCGAATTTGTATGTTACTTTCTCACATTGTGATAGTTAAAAATTCATGAGTTCTTCTTAGAAATCAAAAAGTATTTTTGGATTGTTGTTTGTCATCTATGCAGTGCTTTGTAATTCAAATGACTAGATTGATTTTTGCACGTGTAAATACTTTTACCATATCGAGAGGGTCATTTTTTAAAAAAAATATGAAATTTTTTAATAATTGGTACAAAATAAAAACTAAAAATTAAATTTATCTAATGTAGTATAAATACTCTACCTAAATATTCTAAATATATCTTGCGAAACATTCACCCAATATCGATTTTTAAATCAATCACATAACTTTCTCTAAACTGTGAATACGCGAGATTATAAAAACAACCAAGATAATTCGCGACATTCTATATCGCGTAATGAAATGTTCACCGATCAGTACATTATTCCGACATTCCAGTACTGGATTTACAAGTGGACCAACCTTGTTTCATGGAATAAACACACCAGGTGTTTCTTAGAAGTTAAGAATAAGGAAAACCCGAGGCAACTGTAGGTCGTAACCATACACCACTTAAATCGATATATCGAACACATTATCGTACCGATTCTTTGTTTTACAGACCAAACAACATACATTACCGGTAAAACAAGAACAAAAGCTATATACACAGTTTGTTTTATATTGAGATAGAATTACTATGTTACGTTATGTACAATGAATTATTATAGTGAAAGCCACGTCGCTTGAAGCTGAATAGGTTGAGCGACAAACTATCATAAAGCTAATAACTGGTAACGTGTTAATGCAAGAACATCCCAGTTCCTGAAAGTTGTCATGTTACGTACAATGTGTTTACTTTTTTAGATAGTATTGAGAAATTAATATGATGGGTTAAAAAAAATCGATGTTTTGGTTTTTGGAATAATTTCAGTTTATCGATTGTAGTATGTGCCTCTAGAGTCAAAACGTGTGGAACGATTTTAATGAAATTTAGTATGTGGGATAATTTTGGCAATATTTCTAAACGGTTTTTATAAACTCAAAATTTGGGGGTTACTGCATAAAAAAAAGTCGATTTTGAACAAATTTTGTTTACGAGTAGCTTCTAAAGACGCATACAAGAGCAATCGAGCACATTTGTAAAAAAATTGTTTCCTCAGTTATCGGTTACAACATAAATTTAAAATCTGTGTAATAATTTAAAATCACCTCTACCGATTTCGTGAAAATTTTAGTGAAATAAAAGATTACTGACCCAAACCAGTGCAATATCGTAAGTAGAATAATTATTACCGTTCAGAAATAATAGATAAAAAACCAAAATGAGACTTTTTGGAGACGATTAGTTTTGGTTTTTTTATATATTTCATTAGGGGTGACGAGTGAGAAAGTTTGTGCAGTGTTTTCTATTTTTTTATGTTTCAAAAAAAGCTGAATATAAATTCAGACAGCTTTATCAACTAAAAAAGAATCTATTTTGGAATAACCATACACGCGGTGTCACATCTGTAAAACTTTGGACATCAAAATAAAGAAAATAGTTACAATACCTATCTTTTTCCAAAATCAATGTTTAAGTTAAAACCTAATTGAGATATTGATTCTCTAATATATTAGAATGTTTTATATTATTAGTTTCTCGGGTATCACAAAATGTTATAGTTTTTTACTTAACTGTTACAAAATAACGTTCATAAAAATTATATTTTTGAAACATTACAGCCCTAGAGCCGATTTTTTTTCGTTATCTCAACCGGTAATTTTGGAGAGATATCAACCAAACTACCTCTAAATTTTGAATTATCAAAAAATGATAAAAATATCTCGAGATATAGCCAAAATCCAAATTCTATTCAAGTAAGTTTCGATTGCAGAGCACTGCAAAACGACAGACAGACATTATTCCAAAAACACGTTTTGTAGAAATCTCAAAACGAATATATTCTCAAAAACTCGTCGTTGATTCTTTTATAACTATCACTATACTAAGATCATGAATAATTTAGAAAATATAAACAAACCTGATTCGGTTGGAATTTGGTTTTATGTAAATATTTGAGAAAGTAATTTCATTTTTATTATGAAACTAAGTAAAAAAGTTCGTTTTACATCGCTCCAACTAAATCTGTTTTCTAAACGTAACAAAGCTAAACCTAAGCCTGGTCAAACGTCAGTTCATTGCGTATCAGAGATATAAATAAATCAAGACTTAAGGAGACTAGTTATACCGGTTTTGGATCGTGTCTCTAGACGATGTTACAACAAAAAGCACCAAACTTGATTTAGATTCCATTTACTTTTAGTTAATCTTAAACCATTAAATTAATTACAATAATGTGAATTTTTGTTAGTTATACTTTAATGAATATCAGTTATTTTTTTATATGGAAATTTTAGTCTTAAAATATAATTTACATTAAACTAACCTGTTAAACTTGGTTTAATATCTAATAAAGCAGGTTCAGGTTTTGTAACTATTCCTAGACAGAATAGGTCTTGATAGATTTTGTAATTGTTACTAGAGCGGTAGAGTCAGTATTGTGGGATTTAACAATTACAGGTTCTAATACGGTAGAGTCAGTGTTGTTCTTTTTGTAACTGTTACTAGAGCGGTAGAGTCAGTATTGTGGGATTTAACAATTACAGTTATTACTGTTACTAATACGGTAGAGTCAATGATGTTCTTTCTGTAACTGTTACTAGAGCGGTAGAGTCAGTATTGGGGGATTTAACAATTACAGTTATTACTGTTACTAATACGGTAGAGTCAGTGATGTTTGATTCTGTAACTGTTACTAGAGCGGTAGAGTCAATGTTGTTCTTTTTGTAACTGTTACTAGAGCGGTAGAGTCAATGTTGCGAGATTTTTCAACTGTTACTAGTACAGTAGAGTCAGTGTTGTTAGATTTTGTAACTGTTACTAGACCGGTATAGTCAGTATTGTGGGATTTAACAATTACAGTTATTACTGTTACTAATACGGTAGAGTCAGTGATGTTAGATTCTGTAACTGTTACTAGAGCTGTAGAGTCAATGTTGTTCTTTTTGTAACTGTTACTAGAGCGGTAGAGTCAATGTTGCGAGATTTTTCAACTGTTACTAGTACAGTAGAGTCAGTGTTGTTAGGTTTTGTAACTGTTACTAGACCGGTATAGTCAGTGTTGTTAGATTTTTAAAACTCATACAAAATGAAGAGAGTCAGTATTGTTGAAGTTTGCATCTTCACAAGACCGGTTGAGTAAGTATTGTTTGAAAATGTTACTAAACCGGTAGAACCGATTTTGCAACTGTAACTAAACTAGTATTGTCACTGAAGGCTTTTACAATTGTTACTCGATCGGTAAGTAACTGTTGTTGAATTTTGTAACTGTTACTAGATAGGAATAAGTTAGTGTTTTGGATATCGTATTTGTTACTACATCGGTAGAGTTAGTATTATTAATATTTGCAACTGTTACTCACGGTTAGATTCAGTCAGGTTGATAATAGGAACTGTTACTAAACCGATAGAGTCAGTTTTGTTTGATTGTTCAATTAATCTATACAAGACAATATATGTTTTGGGGTTTTGCAACTGTTACTAGACCGATAGAACCATTGTTGTTGGATTTTGCAATTGTTAATAAACCGGTAAAACCAATGTTTTGGGGTTTTACAACTATTACTAGATCGGTAAAGACATTGTGTTTGTCTATTTCAACTGTTACTAAACCGGTAAAATCAGTTTTGTTAAGAGTTTATAACTATTAATGAGGGCTTACTAGTAAGTTAGACAAGTAGTGATTGTACGAATTAAAAGGAAAATTATATAAAAATGAGTTGTTTTGTTAATGTTTTCCAATATTATATTGAAAGACGCTCTAAGTAATGGTAGAATGTATGCTAACTATATATTGGGGGTGGGGGGGCTATAAAAAAGAATTGTTTTAATGGGTTTACACTTTTTCTAAACAAAGTGTTATAAAATCTATGTACGGCGTACAAATATTGATCAATGTTTCACGCAAACCTTTAAACAAAAACAATGAACTATGTTTTATATAATGTTCGTAAATTTTTAAATCAGCGTTAATGATGTCAGTATTACAACATAAAATAACTTCTCTGAAAAACACTTAAAAGATTGGTGTTACAAATCTAATTTTTTTTAGTACATGCCAGTATATGGAATTTAAAGATACTGTATTAATAGTTTAGATATTAAATTAGGAGCCAGAAAAATACTAAGTGGTGATTTAGAACAAAATGAATTAATTTCTGAGTAATTGATCGTATAATTAGACAAAAATTGTGTAAGAAAATGCTTTTCTTAGAAAGTCTGATAACAGATAGATATAAACACACAAATTGGCATAATATATTTTCCCTATTAAAATACTCTCTCTGTCTATACAGGGTGAATAAATAAAACCGATATCTAATAATTGTTTTATTATCATACTTACATTAAATCCTTAACATTATAACGCCCAACAGTTACCGACCTATGTGTGTGGTCCGCCTCCTGTCACCCAGAAAAGCCGAGCCTCGTTCTCGTTATGAAAAAAAAAAAGTATTAGAACCAGTTTTATCACAACTATTCTCGTTTTGCTAAGATCAACAACGAACGTAACCGATGCAGAAACGAATCCTAGAACTGAATATTAATGTGTCACTTTCAATATGGTAACAGCAAACGTATGTTCTTGGAAAAACAGTGGTGAGTATCGAATATCAGTCTTGGTTTTATTGAGTAGATTTTTAAAGACAACTTGGCTGTAAATTGCTTATTAATTGAGTTCTAAAATAATATTTTACTCAAATTTCTGAAAAATTATCAGGGTGAAGCATCCTTTTCGTAATCTTGGGAGATGTTATAAATCCCCCCCCCTCTGTGTTATTTTAATGACAAAAGTATTTTTCGGTTTCAGCTCTTTCCTAAAACTGTTACGAACTGGTAAATTTTTGTTTGTTTTTATTTAGATCTGACGCAGATATACTAATAATTTGACAGTTTATTATCAAAAATTCGTTGGTACATTTCAAAATGGCGGCAGATTTAAATAGTTTTTCGGAAGAAAATATCTTATATATAAATCTTAAAGAAAGCAAAATCCATCGAGATTCAGAAAAGAACAAGAGTTGGTCAAGAGAGACCTGATCGCAAAGATTAAATAGAGGGATCTAACCCACGACTACAGGAGATCCAGGTAAGATACCTCAGGTTTGTTACATCCCGTACTCACTATAAGTGTGCCTCAAGGTACACCTACCTCCATTGATATCCATATACAGAATAGTTAAGTAAAATGACAGGTCCGTTCAACTTTGTTATTATTTAAGATCGCTTAACAAGGGTTGCGGTAATCTGCATTATAGAGAGAGGTAGCTTTCATGGGACCAAGTTTTTCAGTTTTGAACTGCAGGAGGTGGGAGAAATGAGGCTAAGTTAAATATTTCAAATGTAAAATGTGATCATGTCATGCATCAATTTAAAGAAACAAACAAAAAAATATATTTCGAGAAATTTGGTTGTACCACCATAATTAAAATGACAATTGAAGTGATTGTATTAATATAGTTAAAAATAGTATTTGTGCAACTAACATTGCAATTCAGTCACATACCCAAGTTGCCACATTGGGTTATTCAACAATTAGTTCAGCAATGGTTTGGGAATGCCTACAAAACCTTAATGAGTGGGCAAGTCGCTCTCCTCTGGGTACCAGAACACATTGGGTATAGAGAGAATCGAAAATGCCAATGATCATGCGAGAAAAGAAGCATCTACCCAAATCGTAGAACCAGAACTTTTTTGTGAACTTGGAGAAAATTACTTCAAGATAAGATTCAAAAGAGGAGAAACTGGTAGGTTGAAATTCTGGAGAGGAATGGAAAAGCTAATCATCTGCTCTGGAATTATGACCGAAGATATCAATGGCTTGCATTAGCCTATGTAAAAATAGAGTAACTGGTTTCTTTACGGCGCATGATACTCAAAGGACATCTCGGGAACCTGTAGATTGAGGAAACTTCTAATCACTTACTGGTAGATTACGAGATCGATCTAATAAAAGAGCAGAACTTTGAGAAGATAACAACGAGAAGTGTAAGAGTTACAATCTATGAATCCTCTCCAAGTTTTACAATTATTTGGTAGCTGTGGAATCAGA
The DNA here is from genome assembly GCA_963513935.1 of Aphrophora alni. Classification (NCBI taxonomy): domain Eukaryota; kingdom Metazoa; phylum Arthropoda; class Insecta; order Hemiptera; family Aphrophoridae; genus Aphrophora; species Aphrophora alni. Next base: position 130,890,011 of record OY740770.1, on the reverse strand, counting down.
AAGGATACCGTAAGAAATCTCAGAGAATCTCAGGAATAAAGAAAGGTGCCACCAACAGATCATTTTATGGTCGCAGTGGATTATAAAACCCCTTAGATATACACACACGCGCGCGCGCGCGCGCGCGTGCGTACATGAGTAATTTCAAATAGGTAAGAAAGGCTACCTAATTAATGCTAATTATGAAGTTTTGATCCATCAGAGAGTAAAGTGTCAAAACCTCACTTAATGAAAAATATGAGAGGTTTATTAAAATATAAAAAATATTACTCTATTATGTCACATATTTATGTTAATTGTACGTAAATTAAATAAAAAACGAGGTCCAAGGCCGAGTTACAGTTATAAGCAAAGCGTGTGGTGGCTATAATTAAAGTGAAAAGTTTGATAAATTTAGCAACAAGCAATTATTATACAGGTTTCGTGGAATCATACCAAACAATTCATTTACTTATAAAAAACCAAATGACTTTCTTATGTTTGACCGAATGAATCATCCAAGGAGAGTTTAAATGACTGAATATTTTCATTGGCTTTTTCGGAACTATAAAAGGAATCATGTAGAAACATGACTTCCTGCAAAACAAAGGTTTCGTTCGTCTAAAAGGCGACACTCCTAACACAATACCTTAACAAATGTATAGATTCTTGTTAAAGTTCAACCATGTCCCCACCCTTCTAAACCGACCGACCAAACTAGATCGTAAAACAGGCATAAATCCACGACGCCCATAACCCCATGTTTTAACATGGTAATTGCATATTTCAAACTAATTATTGACAACGCCTCACCAACAACTGCTCTCCAAATAGACCGCCAAAGAAAAGAGGAAACCCGTAAACATTATCTTTTTTAAAATTAACGAAACCTCAATTCATTATATCGTAAAATTTGGATCGCCTACGGTGAAAGAGATTTTAGATGACCTTCTTTAAAAGAAACGATAAAATTTGCGGTTTAATTTCATTGTTACTTTATGAATAAATAATATGTGTGGTTAAATGTTCATACAAAAATTTATTGCTTGCAAAAAATGTATACATTGATATAAAATTCACATTTTCTCTCAATGATTCCATGCCTAACACTGACAATTTTACTAGTGAATTTATAAAGTTTGCTTTATAATCTCAAATCTCAAAACCAGTTTTTTTATTGTACAATGCATAATATTATTCTATGAAGAAATAAGCGTATATTTTAATAGCATTGACTAAAAGCTGTATTTGAATGTCTAAAATTGTGATGGCATTGTTCTTAGAGACGTATATTGCTTCACTGCTGCCAACTTCAAACCTCTTTTCATTTAGTGGTGCACAGTTTGCACAACTGAAGATGATGGCTTACTATCGAAACGTCGTCATGTATTAGAGTCTTTCACAAACCATAGATAAGAAAATTCCACTAGTTTTTCAATTTATTTTAGTGAACAGAATATTTACCCAAATACAATGTTTATAGATAATGTTATTTGAAAGGACCTCCTATGCCAGTCAGAGAGGCAATGATGGCTTTACTACTTTTATATATTTATGTGAAGAAAGAGTCATTGAAATCCGCCTTGAGTCTTCTGGGAACTGAGCAACATCAGAGACTACAGTTGGAAGACGCAATGAGGAAGACACAATTTTTACGCTCATTCCATGTCATTTTTTCGGACCTTCAAGAAAAGAAAGGTAAAGGGCTAGATATAAATGAAGGACTTTAAAGTATGGTAAACCGATAACGCCAAGATGGTTACTAGAATTGGAGTTGGAATAATCATGATATAAAGTATTTAACGATCTTGAATTCCTTTCCATTAATATATTACGCCAAAGTTATTCTATAGATCTTTGAATCAGGTAGATCCTTAATAAAATATATGAAGTTGCAAATCCCTCAATATTTTCATACAGCTGAACGCAAAGGAATAGTTTAGGGTCCTCCTGTAATGGGTGCTTGGTCATGGAATGAGGTTGCTGATCTCCGTGAGGTAGTTGATAATAAGAACCTCTTTTTGGTCCACGAGAGTCTGAAAAGCTAACCGATGACCGTGGTTAAGTTCTGGAGTGATAAATGCAGACCTCTTATCTGGAAAAAGATTACAGGACTTCTTCAGTCGAAGAGGTTTATTTTATTCTCCAAGTCAAAAGCAATAAATGTCTCTCGTTGAACAGACAGGACTTATGGAGGGCAATGTCTTCTAAGTGGACATTATCTAGTGAGATATCACCTACAAATAATAGGGTTAGTTTAATAAGACGCTCTGTCTAATTATGAGATTTTAGTCGTACTTCTATAATTAATAGAAATCAGAAACATCAAGACGACTAGTTATTTTCAACAACTTCAGCTTAATATGTTTTTGTCCTGTATAGTACCATTAGGTATTTTTGACAATTTAAAATGTCTATGAACAAATTCCCGTCTATTTCACATTTCAGTAAGATAAGTTTCACACTTAAAAATTCACTAATATTTATTAAACTAGTTTTTGTATTTTTTACTTTTTAGCTTGTACTTATTATAAATTGCAAAAGTTATTTAGGAATGAAATTGATGAAATAATGAATTTTGATATAATTTGGTATATAGTCATATTTTGATCTCACGAATAGATCATTTATTTTTTGTTCGATTAATCAAAATAGGGCGTTATCCCATAAGAAAATAATCGAACTTCAATTTAGGGTCCATTAAATAGTAGTATATAAATTACATTTTAATAAAATTGTTGCTCATTTTATAGAAGTTGATAGTTGTAGATCAATATTATTCCCCGTATAAAATACACGGGTGAAATCTTGGTAATCCATTTTTTTAGATAATAGACCATAGACCTAAATAAAATAAAGACATTTATGACCATGACTACGGTTTTTTTAATTTTTAAAATTTTATTTTCTTAATTAGCAGTGTGTCCAACGTGTTTACAAAGTTTACATTCATTCTGTATTTTATACAAAGGTTTAAAAATACACCAAAATAAAAATTTTGTTTAAAATTATAACAATTTATTATCACCATAAAAGAACATATTTCTTCCCAAACATAGATAAACCAGATTTTCTCACTCTATGTCTAATTTATCTTCGTCTCATCTTGTATTTCAAAACACACTAGGACAGACAGAGAGAGAGACACAACCGCAGACGTGGATTCCAAACATACCAAGTTCAGACATGGATTTTAGAAAGTTTCCTGAAATATGGCTTGTCAACCAGCCAAGAATGCCGACTCAACATAATACAAGCTATTAGCAATTACGGTTGGACTTCACTTTATAAATATTTTTAATAAATACTTAATTGTTGTTTTATGCAGTTTTTAATTTTTTCTTTTTGATTGTTGACAATTTAATTTTTTTTAATTTTAATTTTTAACTTCTCGTATATACGTAGTATAGTCAAAGCTAATCAAATCGACGTCCCTATGTTTAAAAAAGTGGTTTTTGGTAAATGTCTGTTTGTCGTATTCCAGCGCTTTACAGCCCAAATACGAGGACAGATTTTAATCAAATTTCGAACGTGAACTTTTTTTTCTCATTTTTTCGACAACTCAAAATTTGGATATATCTGCCATAACGAAAAACAATACAAATTACGTTTTTCTTATGTAAATTTTGTTCAACTGTAATCTCTAAGGATCAATATGACGTATTAGTTCTCTAAAAACGAATTAAGTTAATTTAATAATACCTTAATTTTTATTTTCATCACATGATTTTTATCAATACTCTTTGTAACTTACGTTACAATTTTCCAGTTGAAATAAAATTTACTAAATAATAATAAAATCACACAGACAATTTTTTGTATTACCATAAATAAAAAAGTTTAAATATACAAGATAGGTTCATTACTTTTGGAACACCCAGTATATAAATAAACACCTAAACTTTCTTGCTTGTGTCATAAACACGTCCTCAATGTAAATTATATAATTATTCTTCACTGAAATCGAGATTTATTTTCGATTTTTGCCAATTATCTGTGAAACGTAATATTTCTTTACTTGCGATTTCCCACAAAAGTTTCAATCATGAAAAAAATCACAATATACTAAAATTTTACGAAATCTGTGAAGCCGTTATTGAGCATTAATTTATAACAGTCCCATAATTATTTTTGTTTTTTATCGATAACTCGCGTACCGAGATTTTTAGAGAGTTGGGGAACGAAAGTTTTGTTTGGATAAAAAGCTACACTTGAGTAAAATTTAACCAAAACCGATTTTAATGAAAATCGTAACTTTGTATCTTTTATGGCAGTTGTCTCTAATATTTTAGTTACATAAAATGTCCTTAGATTAAATATACTCCTGTACTAAATTTGAGTTAACGTTTTCGGTTCAAAACAGAATATTGATTTTTGACTTACACATAACTTCCTCTCTAATACGTAGTAATAAAATCCAAATTCCAAAAAATCTTATTTTTTTATGTGTTGATATTTTCTCTTTTACAATTTACTAGTATTAAAACTGCTATCAGCAATAAATGCAAGTAACCCTATAAGAATCAGAGAACGATCGATCATGTAGTAAACGCTGGACAGGTAGAGTCTGATTTTGTTAAAATTTGGTAGGTACGCTCAGTTTTACTAAAAATGGACTCGTTCATTAACTAAAATATCCAGTAAATTAAAAAATGTCGGCCGTTTTAAAAGGATTTAAATAGTTCCTTCTTAGGACTTTAATGAGCCTATAATAACACATTTGGTTCTGTCGATCTGTATGTTGTAATGTCAAGGTTAGGCTTTTAATGATTTATGGAAACTCCAACATGAGCTATAAATGGATATCCTATATGGAAATACTGACACTTAAGACCACAAAATGTCAACATACCATTCACATTGGAGTAATGTTACTAACGTGTATAAAACATAGAAATATCGAATATATGGAAGTTGTAAGTTTATTTTTTATATTAATTTACTTTTATTTCTCATAAAAGTTGTGTTACACCGATTTATACAAATTTTGATGTATATCTGACTTTTGTCGTCTGCACAGTGCTCCCATACACATGAATGGCTTATAATCAAATTTGGTACGTCAGCATGTTTTGGTCAAATCTCGGTATTTGTTTCTTTTTTCCCATTTTCCCGAGCTAAAAGAAACCACTCAAAATCGGCTCTTAAGATTTTGATAAAATTTTATTCAAGCGTTCCCTCTAAGAACACCAATAAAACTGTCTCCATCCCTCTAAAAATGCCGGTTTGTGAGTTATCGGTAACCCCCCCCCCCCCCAAGAAATGTGCCTGTTATAAAATTTAATTTCTCAACATGAACTCCAACTTGGTTTTACCTATGAACCCTTAAAATGAACCATGACTGCCTTTAATACTATTTTCGCTGATGATATGTTTATGATAAAAAAAGTTTTTTTTTCAAAGTCAGCGTACAAAAATAATTTTCATTTTTTTTTTACTTCAAACCACGGATTTGTTATTGTTTACAGCGAATAGTTTGGTTTGATTTTGTTGGTAGCTGTGTGAGAAAGTTTGCGCAATGTTTTTACATAGTTTAATTTCATTTATACTAAAAAAACAAATTCAGCCACATCAGCAAGCGGTCTAAAACTACATTCTATCAATATTTCTTTCTAACTACAGTAGAAGAACGAATGTTACAAGAGATTCTCTCGAGCTGTAAACAATAACTACTTTACAATATAAAACGATTCTTCCTTACTATATGAAACTTTTTAGAAATTTATTGTTTGGAGGTTTCAGAAATACAAGAATGAAATCAGATTTGATAGCATAGACGAGATCATTCCTCCCACATCCAGTCTAAGATTCAAGATGGCTGTGTAGGAGAGGAACATGGCGTAGGAAACCGGTTCGTGAGCATCTGTCTTCAATCTTGGCAAAAACCAACAATTTATCGATTACCATTCATTCAGTGTTCCCATGATGTCATTACAATTAAAAATTCCTATTTGTTCTAGTTCCTTGTTTTTAAACTAAATTCTTGGATCATCTAATGTTAATTTCCAATGTTAAAGGTACAGTATTGGGCGTTTACAGGAGGTTGATTGTTTTTTCTAAGAAATGAATTCCAGAGATTCTTTGTAAAATCACGTAGAAATAACGGGTTACAGATGATCGGCAAACTTTCAATTATAGTAACAGGCTTTTAATTTCTCACATGTAGGTAGTATAGAAAATTTGTGTAATGGGACAGAAATACAGATGTTGAGATGTTCATGGGAATATCCAATTTTGTGACCATTGTTGAAACATGATGATATATATTCAAATCAATGTGAAAAATTGAAATTAAAAGAAGATTTGTGATTAAATAAACAAACAAAAAGACAAAAACAGACAAACAAACTCGAAGGCGCTCAGGATAACGTTTTACTATTTCCTATAATTCCGACTATAGTAGTTGAGGAGGTGGTGACCAATACCTTTTGATTCTTTAAGGGTTAACACATAGTGAGTAAGGGTAGTGTGGCAATCTTTATGTAATTATTCAGTCAGTTTATTAATTTACTAACCTAGAATCAGGTCAATCAGTCACAATAGTTAGAGTCATTCTGGATTCTTAGTGGTTTATTAATATATTTGTATTAGCATATGACGACACTGAAAGAGAGATAATCAGGTTATAATAAATAATAAAGAAGCATTAATTGTTTAACTGAACCCCTATTTAAGTTAAAGTGAAAGAGCCAAGGCAGAAAACTTAGTAAAATTAATTATCCTAACAATGGATCTACAGTTATCTTCGTCTTGGGTTAGAACTCTCTCTTTCATCTATCCTATCATGTCTCTCTTGATCATCACTTGATCTCTAAAGAACCCTGACACTACTAGAGTATTTTAGAGTATTATAGATTCCAGGATTGTCAAAACAGATTAATATGAAAAATTTCAAAGTTTTTTTCCCCATTATAATTCCTTCCATACTTACACACGAGAAGTAAACTTATTTATTTATATTTGTATTTGTTTAATTTTTTTTCAATTTGAACTATACCTGTCTATCGTCTGTCACCTTCAGTCCAATAGAGTCCAAAAATACGTTTTGATTGGTTCCTTACATAATACATTTAAAGAAAATTTTATCATAAATATTAATGGATATTTTGTGTTTTGTACTAATAACCTCCAAATTTGAAGGTATAATCAAAAGCTGCCTCGACATAGCGAAAACGTGCCCAGTACGAAATTCGATATAAATCTATATAGGTTGTAAACTAAAGCACGAAATTACTGAGGAATACCATTTAAAAAAATTTTTTTTTTGATTCATGAGCCTCAAAACAGACATTTTGTTTATTTTAGCAATCACATAACTTTCTCTATATTACGTATAAGTATGAAGCTAAATCTGATATATATGTATTTGCTCTAGAACTACATTTTACAATGTTTTCATCATTTCTGAGTTATAAAATCTCAGTTGACATTACAACACCTTCTACAGACTTCACTCAAGAAATATTGTTTATATCCTCTAACATTGAGGTGGTGTAATTAATTCATACTATAATAATGAAACTACACCTAAAAATATTGTTATTCTGAAATGACTCCTGGAATTTGGTTAACCAAAAAAAAAAAATATGGTAATATCAAAACTGTAATAAAAGAAAAGATTGTGGTGAGTATCGATGTTATTTCGCGCTAGAGTCTACACTTCGCGTATAATTGTTAAACAGAACAAAGTAAAACTGTGATCGGATACATATTATACGGTATAAAACGTGACGTTTTAGTAAAGAGAACGAAGGACAGTAGGGGGTCTGGCGATAAACAAAAGAGGAATAAATATTAATCGAACCCTGCAATACTTTGCTTGTAGGTATGACGTAACCTTGGAATCACGATTAGAGAATGGGTTAAAATAAAACTTTTAAAGAACACTAGTTTTTTTATCAGGAGAAAAACACTAGTTCAGGAGCTATAGAACCTGGAATAAGAATCAAAGGATACAAACAAAATTTATGGGTCCAGTGTTGTAAATAATGAAGCTAGTGTTAAGGTTATATTGTTCCCACAGTAGTTAACAGGGAGTAAACAATTGTTGCGACAATATATAAAGATAAATTGTTGAACTTGCAACCAACAAACGCGTCACGAGGTTTGGAGGAAATCAAGCTCAATCAATCAATCAGAAAACAGACTGGAAGTAGGCGAAGTGAGGCTGCTGAAAGAAGGTGAGACAGTCGAACGTTGCCTGGCTGCTGTCGAAGTAGTCGAGATTGTCCAGAAAACCAAGGACCACGTAGGATTACAGTTAAGCTCCAGTAATAAAGGTGACGAGGACAGATTAACTTAAATAACTTTCTTATTGCAACTACTTTCGCTATGTGTTAAAGATAGTAAAACCATTTAAGTGATTGAATCACTATTGTATTAGTATCAGATTATGTTGAACTGAATCATCGGTTTATTTATAATATGCATGAACCTAAATGGATCATTTAACGAACTCGTCACAAATAATGAATCGATTTATCGTTACAGAGATTGTAATATCAGTCTTACTTAACTGACTTATTTCCTTTTATCTCCTATTGGAGCATTGGGCGTCCAGAAGAGCTCTCCATCTGTCCCTGCCTCCAGCAAGTGCTTTCACTTCTCCCCAATGTCTTGTTAACCTCCTTTGCCTCTTTAATAATGGTCCTCTTCCAGGTTTCTCGGAGTCGACCTCTTCTTCGGACACCTTGCTGGTTCCAATCTATAAAACGGGTACACCAATTATTATAAAACATGGTGAACCCAAAATAGAAATAAGAGAAAGGTTTCCAAACATGGTGAACCCAAAACAGAAATAAGAGAAAGGTTTCCAGTTGCTAATCAGTGTTATTTCGCGTTATAGTCAACACTTCGCTTGTCGTTGTTAACCAGAACAAATTAAAACTTTAATAAATAAAACCGTGATCAGACCAATACGGATCTAAAGCGAGACTTTCACTAAAGACAGTTGGGGGTCTGGTTAAAGTACTCCGAAAAATATTCGAAACGATCGAAGAAAATAGATCGTGGCGAGCAAGAAGAAATAGAGACTGCTGACAATAAAAAACTGCTTCGTCAAGAATTCAGGAATTTGTAGAATTCATTAGATTTAGTGACTTAAAATAAAGCAGCACAGTTGAAATGGTTGGGTCATATAGACGAGATAGAGATTAATAGAACCAAACATATCTTTATTGGAAACCCAGAAAGGAAAATGGGAGAAAAGGATAACCTATAAAGTTGGATAGATGCGGTTGTTTGAGATCTACTGTGGATGGCTTGTAAGAAATTGTAAAGGACGAGCTGGAGGTCAAAGAGAATGGGCGACTATCATGAGAAAGGTGAAGGTTCTTCAAGGGTCGTATCGAAATTTGAAGTTTTCTGTATGGTGCCTTATCCCTCCTTAAATTTGAGATAGATTAAATGGTTTTGTGTATGTCTATATAAGAAAGTTTATACATAATTTATTTTATAATACTTTAAACTAAACTGTTGTGTTGATTACAACTGAAATGACTTACTACATAAACTCTAGTCTTGTTGGGGTTTTTACTTGTGAAAAGAAATTCACTTTTTTGGAGTCAAAAATTCTCAACACAAATAAATCTGAACAATTTCAAAGTTCGTTTTTTTTCCATCGTAAATCCTTCAGATGATTTTTTAGTGTCTTACGTGAAATAGAGGTTTTTTTTTTTTTTTAAATAGGTACTGCCTGTTGTATGTCGGCCATACACTACTATGCGGTCCAATTGAGTGGACTTAATTTGATCAAATTTGTTATGTAGATATTTTGGCCACGCCTCAAGAAATATTTTTCATTATTTTTACACATCAAAATATGAGAGTAGCTTTAATGAAAAAGTCAAAGTTACGTTTTCTCAAAATCGTCTACAATAATTTAGTCCCTTAGGAGCTCACAGTGAGATGTGACAAATACCTCTTTCCTATTAAGTTTCTTTTTACCAACTCTTGTTTTTTCCCGACCTTGTCGCTATTAGAGTATTCGAGGAGTAGGGGGTCTTTTTTTATACTCTTTTCTTCTTTCTTTATTATAAGGCAGTTAGATGTTTTTCGCCTTTAAAAACATCTAGAGGGAAAACAAACATTGTAGTAAACAAAACGTACTGGTGGTATAAATTACTAAAATCCTGGCTCCTGGCCTTTGGACAACCAAACCTACCATGAAGCTATTCACCTAAATTCTCACAACCGGTTCTACCAATTTATTTCAAATTAAGTGAAATTTGCAGATTAATGACCCGAATCGCAAGTTATAGAAAAAACCATTTAAAAATAATTAAGAAAACATAAAACTAACGTTAAATAATAAACTCGATTTTAATCAAACACGATTTAGGTTAAGGACAAGTTTATAGCAGAAATGAAACGAGCCTAGGCTTTATTTAAATAATTTTAAATTCAATTTACAAAAAGGTTTACACCCTCCTTATACTAATTTATTTCCCACAATAACTCAACTATACCTTACGTTCTCTGTTCATTTAGTTTGGAAGATCATTAGCCACTAGCTAGTAGAAATTACTGGTACACCATTAGCTGCAAGTCTTAATGAAAGAGCTGGGCTGATGACTCCATGTAATTTAACATTTTATGCATTATCATACATATATGAGCATGAATATTAACTAAACACAAGATATTCGAAATGATGTGTAACATTTGAATAGAGTTAATCTTCGCTGTTTTCGCCTTTCCGGTGAGTTTCTGTAATGCTCGGAGATAATTTAGTGGGTGATTATATGGTTCAAAATAAAGGGAAAATGCTGTAAATATATGTCCGGAAACGCTTCTATGTAATGGAGTCCATCTTGTATTTAAAATCACAAATAAAAAATGTTTGCAGTTTTTTTCATAACTTGAGATGATTTGATTTGATTCTCTACTTTCATCCAGTTTTTAGAACTTAGCCTCTAGGAATTACTGGTACCTCATTAGTCGCATCTACTAATGAAAGAGTTGTGTCTGAAGTTACCGTATAATTTAATCATGTTCAGCCGCATTTCCTGCATTTTACTAACAATATTACGCATTTACAAAATGCAATTTACACACGATGTAACATTTTATCATAAGTGTTTGTCATGGTTTTTTTTTTTTTTTTTTTTTTTTTTACTTTCTATCATATACAAAGTAAATAAAAACTTACAAGATGGGTAAAAATCTGTGTTGAAATTTCTTACTAATCATGAAAGTAGACTACTATTCTACAGATGAAGAACGTTTTTAATTATATATACCACTTTCATTCGAAATAGAAATGAATTAATTTAGAAATATAATTGCGAGATTATTGATATGTAAAGAGTACAGGACACTCAGAGTCGCACTATATCGAGTACGGGAGTGGTATTCCTGAGGTAACCTTGCTGGATCTACACCTTTCTGTATGTCGTCTTGAGTTAAAGCTCTTTCTTTTATTTTTCCTATCAGACCTCTCTTGACCAAATATTGCTCTCTTCCGACACTGACGCTGTTAAGAGTATTTGAAATTTAGGGGTCTTTATTTTATGTTCTTTTGTTCTGTTTTTATAAGGTTTTGATTATATGTTTTTCGTATTTCAACACCAAGAAAAATAAAGAACGCAGATATTATTTGATGCGACAAAACAAAACTCATATTTTAAGTGAAATGATTTGCCAATACCAAATCATTTCTCTCATTGGATCGTTGTTATTTTGATCTGATACAGAACTCTTAGCAAGAAGATCTTTTTGTTTTCGGATTATTTAATCAAATTAAACCTTGCTGTGATTGTGGTTTGTGCAGATGAATGTTAAAGTGCTGAAATTTGTGAAAAATGAGTCCAATATGTAGAATAATAGTTTCGAGCATAACAGTTTCAAGATCTAGATCGTAATAGGTCTAATAGTTTAAAACCTTTCAATGTAACACTCACAAACTATTTCCTTTTGTCGCTTCCACTAGTTTGAAGACTTAATGAAACAAGTCGACCATCTTGAAAATCATGACGTCATATAGCTATATATAGAGCTACGTATTATAAATACATTAAACACAATATTTCTCAGTCAACCTGTCCAATGTTGGATCATAAAAACCGTCGCTTTAAGCAAATTACTTGTACTACTCATTACGTATAGCAAGACGTAGATCCTGTCTTGGAATTGCAGCTCCGGGGAGAAGTTGATCAGAAGTGACTCGCCAGGAGGTTCTAAGAAGTCAGTAGTCAGCCGCTCAACTATGCGAGATCGTCTACAAGACATGATACAGGTATAGTCACCAAGATAGATTTAGTGGTCGTTCTTACTCTCCAATATGTTAGATACAATTTGCAATCAACTTTTCTCAGGATTTACGGGAGTTTAAAAAAAAATCTGGTGAAACCACATCATACAATTACTAATAATTCTGGGAATAGTAGTTCCTTGGAAATTTTATTTCGTTATAAAGTTTCCTTGTAAACCCAATTTGCCTACTGTCTAGACGCGCCGTGACATACAATATTCATAAAGCAAAAAGTAACATTAAATAATAGCACAGCTACTGTACACTTGACGAAACATCACATACAGGATGGTTTTCTCCTTGCATTGTGATTTACTATCCACTGAAATCACAGTACTGTAGTAGTAAATTATCTAAATGATGTGCACATCGACAACAACCTGGAATTCTGATCGGCTTAACTGAAAAACTAACTTTTACCCTCACCAATGATGACCCTCCGTGACTAGTGTCCAATATGTTAGAAGCTCCTTGGATATTATCTTTCTTATAATCCCAATGTGCTTACTCCCTAACACGCAACGTACAACAACGAGATTCATAGAGCAAAAAGTAACATTAAATATTTTACTGTACATGTGAACAAAACACCGCTTACACATGGTCTTTTCTTTGCGTTGTAATTACCATTCACTGAAATCAGAGTGGTAGTTAAATATTATAATATACATATCGATAAACTCTGGAATGCTGACTGTGTAACTAAAAAACAAACCATTACGATTGGTGCACCTCGGTGAATGATAGTCCAATTGGTTAAATGATCCATGGATATTTTTATATATTATACATCGTTCTTGTAAATCCGATGTAGTTACTGCTTAGCGTGAGTCGTGAGATGACAATATTCATAGAGTAAAAAGTAACATTAAATAAAATTAAAAGTACTGCACGCGTGAACAGAATACTACTTGCAACTAGTAAGAAATATTAAAACCTGATGAATTGGTTTCCCCTTGTATTATGATTGTAATCTACCATTGACTGGGGTAGTACTCGTAGATTTATATAAACCCTTGTATTCTGACTGTTGTAACTGAAAACAACCCTTACCACTGATGGACCTCGACGGCTGATGGTTCAATACGTTAGAAGCCCCTTGAAAATGTTTATACATTATAAATATTTCTTGTTAACCCAACGAGACACGAGACTATTTTTAAAACAAAAATTAACATTTAATAATATTACACGTACTGTACATTTGAACAAAATACTACTTACGACGAGGAGAAAAATAAATCAAGATGAATTCGTTTGAAGCGTGAACGATTCACATTGATAAAAATAAATGTCACATGAAAGTTATGGTTAGTTTTACAGGAAATGTCAAAGAATGAAATAGACAAAAGACTGTATGTAACTTATTTCATATTTTTGTATATTTTGAAACTAGAAAATATTTAACTAATAAAAAGTAATGAGTAATGAAGTATTTTATTTTTCTGCTCAAGTTTTATAAAACAGTATTTTACAACTGTTCGTTCTCATGCAGTCTTCTATATTTATGGCTATTTCCGAAAAATGTAAATTAGCTAATAAATAAACACCTTATAAATAAAATCGTCTCTTCCATTAAACCCAAATGAGATATAAATCAATAACACAGTTACCTAAAATAAGTATAGAGGGAAACTTGTATAGGTTCTAAACGCTTTGTGGGAGGAATTTGCAGAATAGGTGGGAAAAACAGAGTCTGACCACGCGATATGACACATAGCGCTGTAGAGGTCACGACAAGGAAAAGGTCAACTGAGGTATTCGTGCTATGCATTTCTTTGTCATTGACTATTGGCAAAACTTGTCATTCATGTTAGTTAGATCTCCAACAAACTAATAAATAAAAGTTATTTTAGACGTCTGCAATGAGACGTCCCATCGATGGAAAGTCGGATAAAACAGAATATCTGACTGACTGGTTGTACAGGTAGGCAGTGGAAAGGTTATCAACTTGAAAAGGTTACAACTTCTAGAAACTGTTCAATTTTGTTCTGTTTTAAAATGTGTGAACAGTAATGAAGTAAATTTTTGCAAAGACCTTCCTACATTGACGTTTTTAAAGTATTCGAAAGCTAGAGGTCTTTTTTTATCTTCTTTTTATGAGGTGATGATATCAGATGGGTTTTTCGCCACTAAACGACAAGCAAAAAGTAGTCTACTGATAAAGAAAATACTACCATTTTCTATCAAAAATGTGGATTGTGTCGCCAAACTGTAAACTGAGTTGTAACCTTAAATTTTTTTCAATTTACTTTAAAACGTAATATAGAGAAAATTATGTCATCTAACGTGATGAGGTAGACATTTTGAATTCCCACATCATTCCTATTCAATAACGTGTCTTTGTATTTGTTGTTTAATATCGCAATACTGAACATTTACTTTGAGTATCTTTTCTGTAATGGTGACGTCATTACGCCCTCGAAAACCTCACGGGCCCTTACTAACCACCAGAGAAGAATATCTTACTCTTTACGAAACCTATTTGTTCTTTATGGTTAAGCCGATGGTTTTGAAATTCTAATCCTGATTATACGACAACCCGAAAGGTGCTCAAGTTGGAACGACAACAAAAAGGGCCAAGTACAGTGATGTCATTGTCCCCATGGGTATTTTCCAGAGACCTATTCCAAGAGTCACCACAGATATCAAACAATAGAAATCTAATCTCAAATATAATGAAACGAAAAAATAACGTGTTGTTCGATACGCATTTAATGGTGGTAAGGAAGACGATCGTATCCGAGTAATGAATTTGAAGCTATCAGTCGACATGACCATATGCGGGAGCTAAGAGAAATCATCTTCCACTTCTCTTGAAATGTGTGAATGACGTCATGAACCACTGAGCAGTAAAGTAAAACCAAGATGATGATATACACTGGAAATGGAAATATTATTGTTTACTATCTCAGAAGCAATTTCGAGTATTTATATTTAAATGGATGGAACATTTAGTTATGGACCAAAATATTTCTCTTGGCTTTTTACTACAAATCCCAACAACGTTATTAGATGAAACTGTGACAATGGTCATTGGATTAACTCGACCAAATCCTGGAGATGACCGTTGGTGCAACTCGACTCTCCAAACTGGGATAATCCAACTACTGATCGGTGTAACTCGACAACACCTATTCTTTTGATATGTCTTATCAGAACAATGAAGTTGATATCTTACAAGTTCATAACTTTCCACATATCAGTACGAAGATCTTCATATCTCTAACATACTTATATAAATGCTGACCTGTTTCTTCTAGCCTACGTGAAATCTTAAGGCACAATGCCCTGTTTTGATACCTACAAATCACTTGCAGATTCTTTCTTCCTAACACTTTACCACCATCCACACCTTTCATTGATTCTGTTTACAAAGATCTTTAATTGTCTACAGGCTTTATATTTTTCCACTAGAGTAAATATATCTTACCGAAACTGGTCCTTAATATAATTCTACTGGTCTGTTTTGCAACTAGCAAACAAAATTAAAAAATTTAACTGTAACAGCAGTAACTACTTGTTGAAACTCCATAATAAGGATAAAA
Source organism: Aphrophora alni (assembly GCA_963513935.1). Lineage (NCBI taxonomy): Eukaryota > Metazoa > Arthropoda > Insecta > Hemiptera > Aphrophoridae > Aphrophora > Aphrophora alni. The sequence continues at coordinate 130,874,234 of OY740770.1, read as the reverse complement.
TAAGCACTAAGCTATAGTTTCAAATGTATTTATTAACTTATTTAGCTACAATTGTTTCTCTGTCGGACCTGTCTCTCTGTACTGTTAACTTTGTTTAGGCTTACTATTACCATTAGCCCGTAGATGCCGCAAGGCGAAACAATTGTAGCTAAATAAGTTAATAAATACATTTAAAATTAAAAAACTTACCTTGGCAAAAATCCCCCAGTCCACGTTGGTATAATTTCACGCTTATTTTGGTTTTATATAAGGTACTGAACATTTTTAAACCTCCACTAAATATAATCAAACCGTGCTGACATACAAAATTTGAATATTAATTTGGGCTTTAAAATATACCACAGAAGGTACACTAAAATCTATTCTGTTTTTGATACAATGAACATGGGTTTAATCGGATATTTTGCCATCTTATGTGTATTAAAAAACTAATACTGACGTTTCGAGAGTATAAATCAACTTTCTTTATCAAGTGAAAATCACCAACATAGCCTAGTAGCCTACAGCAATGTCGAAACTACTAAACTAAGATTAAATACAAACCTGATCAGAACAAAACCATCAGACAGATGAGTTTACTACTCAAAGAACGGTAAAACTGTTTGTATATAAACAAATCACGGCAAATGTTCGATAAGACTGATATCAATCCAAAAACTTTTTTTTTGAATTTAGGAGACCTCAAACTGATATAGGTATCGATGAAAAAGCAGCACCAATCTCTTTGCCTCATCAGGTTCTCTATAAGTCTACCTATGTGATGAAGTAAAATTAGACACAATCTAGAACTAGACTTTAGAAGTAATTTACGCTCAGGCACTGTTTTAAGTAACGTTTTAGACAGATTTAGAAAGCAGTTATCGCGGGCAATGCTTGTACAGTTTGTTGTGTTGAATACCTCAATTTGTGGCTAACTATATGGATGCTTGTTGGTGTGAATTGACCTTTAGATTGTGAATTCTTTATGGAATATGGATAATGAGTGAGGCAATAAATTACTTCACTATGGTGATTGCAACGGCAACGTATCTTGCAGATAGGCCTACTTGCAAAGAATCATTACTTGTTTTGTATAACTACCGATGTTTGGAATTTAACCTCAGCCGACTTGTACATCAGTTGAATTGAACCAGTAGGTATGCTGTTAAACCATATTTATTAATCGAATCTAACAGATGTAGTTTTTTGGGTTCAGTTTAGAATGAGTTGGTGTAGGAGGAGTTGTTTACACGTTGTAAAATTTGAATATTTTCTACAAATCTAAACATAGAGTTTTGTCAACTCATAATTTTTTCTCTTTATAAGTAACAGACTGGAAAATTGCAATGTTTTTGAATTATTGCCAGCTTCGGTCGTTCGTGTAATGTCGTACCAAATTTTTAAAATTATAAGTCCAGGTTTATAAATTTCTCACGGCGATATTATATTGTTTCAAAAACTCACAATTTTCAGGTGGCTTAAAAACAAATCACAAAATCCACATTTGTTAAAAATTTACCTTACAGTTTTTTATCGAAATTCGTTAAAATATAACTTTTAAGAAACCGTATAGAACGTATTCTCGAAAAATGGTGGTTTTAGAATTCTCGGACAAAAAGTGAAAAAGAACCACCACTTCGTAAATGAATACCTTGAGGTAGCACGACTTTTGATTTTACAAAGCTCCGGATTATTCAGTTCCAGAAATATCTTAATGTTAGATATGATTTTAGGTAATTGACAATTATTATGGAAAGTATTTCTTTTAGTTTATCGAAATAAAACAGACTGTGCATTCTTTTTCAAAAGGCTATATTAAAAAAATAATAACACCAAAAGTAGAAGTTTCTCATTTATGACAAAATTATCTAAGCAAACACTTTTCGACTCATTTTTGCCCCCTTTTAATTTGTAAACAATGTTATTTATTTAATAATAATACACATTCTAACGTCGAGATTTTTATGAAGTGATTCGACCAGTTAGAATTTAATTCATTCGCTCATGGAAATTCCTGAAGTTATATGACTAAACAAAATCTCATTCCACAGACGTTGTCAGTAGCCATTATCCAAGAGATAAAATCTTTTAACGAAATCTCTCTGTCTACTCACGAATCAGATTACTTTCAGATAAATAGGTCGCCAACCCATTATCAACAAAGTCCTAAATATCCATATATATGGATAGGTAGAGCTGAATCTCAGTATAGTCCGTCCATATCCACAAACCATTTCTTATGTGTGGTTTATTCGAAGGACAGCATAAAGACATATATCAAAGAATTTTGTCAAATTATTTTTTAGATAATTTCTTGTATTAAATGCCTCGAATTTTGGAATCAATATTAATCGTTTCAAGCGGTGTGCCCACACAAGTAAGAACCTAGTTGAAACTATTTGAACGATTTTTAGAATAACTATAGGATAATCACTCTTGTAACACAGGATGCACCTGTAGACAATGTATCGTCCTATATAAGTATTAACTTTGCTTTGCCTTTTTTTGACGTGGCTTTTTCAAATTCAGCCCAGTGTCATTATCGGGCATCCCAGAGTCTCCACTAAAAATATGAACCAGAAAAGATGTGTTTATATCTACTAAACTGTAATTGATAATTGTTTATTGAAGAGAGGGTTTATATTCATATCTACAATGGTGAGTAGTGGGGTTGTGGAGTGCTGAGAATAGCAGGGTAGCGGTGGTGAATTAACACAAAATGACGTTGCGCTGCTTTTAAAACAGTGTAACTTTGGATTGCAAAGAGATAGGGAATTGAATTGGTGACTATTGTAGAGAATTATATGGTCTAAAATGTTATTTTACGATAACCGATCAAATTAAATTTATAAAGATGTAAGTCCTATAAGTGTGCTGAGTTGAAGAAAATGTACATAATTGAGAAAGGATGTGTGAATGGAAATGTAAGCTCATTATAAAAAAATTCAAAATGAATCAGAAACGTCCAAATTGACTAATGCCGATAATGCAGAGTGCGCGTCAGCGATGGCGCGAGGACATAACGTGATAACTTTGAAACACTATATAAAAAAAAAAAAAAAAGAAAAATTATAATATTATTGATACGTTCTGGAGTGTTTGTAAAGAAATGGAAGTTGTTCATTTATCGATGTAAATTCTATGACATCTTACTTCTTTTATCGGTGATTTTTTGATAAATAAAATTAAACTTGACTTACAACCAGTAAGACTTTATTTAATTCACAATCTCACCCTTTCTCTATTATCACACAGACGGATTGACACCTTCAACAATTGCGGTTGTTACCTTCTATACAATTCAAGTTTTTAATAACCCTGCATTTAAAGTGACTGACTACATTGCTTGAGGATTTCCAGCAATCGGGTTTTCCCTGATTACAAATCATTGCCCTTAGCTTTCTCTCTCTCATCGCTTGTCTCTATTTGTTTCAAATTAAATATAGAAGCAGCGATTTTAATGAAACGTGAAGATTTATAACAACAATGTTGTTGTTTATTTATAACAACAATTTAATCAAGTTTTGTAAAAAATAAACACTTTCAATTTTGCACTTTTTCCATCCCCTCCCTCTACATTTTTTGCTTCATTTGTTTTTATATATGTCTGTATTTTCCTTGGCACTTCTTAATAAAAAAAAAAAAAAAAAAAAAAAAAAAAAAAAAATGAGATACATACTTTTTGTACACTTTGATCAAAATAGGTATTTATGCATAAAAACATTTAAATTGTACATTCGTCATAAATGAATATTCAGTAGTATCTGCGCTATAATAATCTAAACTCGAAGAAACCAACTTTTTTCATAATCATCTCTAACGGTTATGATTAAATTATGCTAAATATAGTCGTAATTAACCCTAACAATTCTTTTATGTATTTTTGAAATTCCTAATTTTAAAAATCAGCACTATTAATTTTGTTCCCCTCCTCCTACGTTTTTAGCTTCATTTGTTTCTATGTATGTCTGCATGTTCGTTGGCGCTTTTTTTTGTAGAAACCATTGGGAAAATTTTGAAAAATAGGTACTTAGTCTATAAAAAAAATGTAATTGTTCAATCGTCTTAAATAAAAATTAGTATTATCTGCGCTATAATAAGATAAATTCGAAGAATTAAACTTTTTAACCCTTGTGATTAAATTTTGGTAAAGATAGTCGTTATTAACCCTACCAAATCTTTTATTATGTATTTTTGAAAAGCCGAATTTTAAAAATTACCACTATTAATATTCTTTATATTTCCCTCCCCCTCTACGTTTTTTTTGCGCTTCTTCTTTTTTTGCAAAAACCATTGGGAACATTTTGATCAAAATAGGTATTTGTGCTTTAATAAAATCTTAATTGTGAGTTGGCTTAAATGAAAATTCAGGTTATAATAAACTCAAAGAATTCTAATTTTATGATAATCATCTCTAACGCTTGTGATTAAATTATGCTAAATATAATCATAATTAACCCTAATAAATCTTTTATAATGTTTTTTTATTAAATGGCAAGAAACACGTTTTGTTTGTTTCCTTTGAGCTTAAATTTGATCAATCTTATTACAACTTGTTCAGAAAAAATCGGAAGTTGTAGTTTTCGTCTTATGGGGAATCCCCCTCCCTAATTTTGAAGTGTTTGTTAAGGGTATGTGATGATATTTGTGCAATATTTCCTCAGTTTCTCAGGATATCAAATCAAATCCACGAAGACTCTACGCCGATTTGGTTCAATCGCAACATTTTTTCCCTTTATATAAAAAAAAAAACATATAAAATGCGACTTACTAATTGACCACAGTAAGGGTTGCCATTGTAATTCATCCTCAACATCTATCCCGCACCGTATTAGGAGGCTGCGTGCACCACCAGGCCTTGAACTCAGTCTTGTCTGCTACAGCATTTTTAATTGGAAAGTAAAATTAAAACCGTTTTCTACAATTGAGTTATTTGACCAAGTTTAAACACAACAGGTTTTCTAAACGTGTGCTACACATGATATTGGTATAATCAACGTGTTGATTAAAAATATGGAAGCTTATTTACTTACACTTCTTGACAGCCAAATATTGCTCGAAGACCTATGTACACTGTACATCTGGACAACCAACTGTTGGTTGTAGACTATTTATTTACAACCTTCTATGATTGTCTGATAACAACGCATATGCATTGCGGGAAACGATTTATTAAAGAGTGACAATACACGTCATATTGAGGATGTGGTTTTCGTCTTCGTTTCAACTTTCAGCACAATACAGAGAATCTTGCATCGTTAAATAGTGTGTATAATGGGATTCATTTAAATACAGGTAATGATTAAGTATATCTCTTTGATAATTATTATTATAGACTAGATGCACCAATAGATGTTATCATTATGTAATTATAATGATCGTCACGCTTCATGGTCTCAAGAAATCGATTTTCGATATGACTTCAATCCATCGTAGTTTGTAAGTAGGGCCACGAAAAAAATATAGGATCATGAAGTAAAGGGCTTTAATGTGCGCATACAGACCATTTTTAAACTTAAACAAATGAAATTAGAAATGTCAAAATAAATTTTAAAAACTTTCTTATTCACATCTCGTGTGTTATTCAACTTATAAGAGACTAAATTAGATTAAAATTATGCAGATTTCAATTCTGCATGTATTGTACCAACCCTACGACCACATTTAAAAATTTAATTTTGAACCCTAATGTTCTAAATAATGTGATATTTGAATAGTTACGAGACCAGGCAAGAGTGATTCAGTGAGTGGGGACTTTAATTGTATACACACAAATACGAGAACTGTTAGGGTCTAACCGACTTCAAAAAGTAGTGATGTACAGAATTAAGAGGTTCAGAAAACCTGTGTACCAACTTTTGGGTGGAAATTTACCCTGTTAAGGAAGACTCCTTGATCTAGCAATACAATTTAACAGTTCCCACGAAGCCCAAGTAACCTAACTACTTTACAATTTCTGCTTGTATTATATTGTATGATGCGGCTGGGTAAGTACTATGATGGCATCCATCAACTTCATTATTTTTGAAAGAGGGCAAAAATAGGAATCTAAGAAACGTAATACACATTGAAAAATATACTTTAAGGCACAATTAAAAGTGTAAAATTTGAATTGTGTACTTCAAAGCATTCTAAAAATATTTCTGTTAAATAAAGGTTTCAAAATTTTGAAAACGTGTAGCTTCTAAGAGAAATACTACTATCTGGAGTATTTTAAACCCTAAACTACCAGTTTATCTTCTAAATTCTTTTCCATCATAAGTTGTAAAAGTTTCATTATACGAGATACAGCAGAACATTTACTAAAAATACGACATTTATAAGTGATCAGTGAACAGAATTCAATAAATCGAAACTCTGACCAGTTTTTGGCAGACTCTAGATCAGTGTGACAACAAAGGCTGCCGACAAAACTAAAGTTGAGAAAAAACACATGCAATATTTATACGGCCTTCTTTCAAATTCTGGATGCCATTCTACTGGCTTTGTTTCAAACTTAATTTATCTACTTCGTCGCATCACTGATTAATTTGTTTATTTTTAACCGATTTCTCAAAAAATACGGGTAAACGTTCCACACTTTTTATGTAGGTTATTGGTTTTTTTTTTTTTTATAAAAGGATCAAATCCCAGTGGAAATGACCATGTTTGTTATGGAATTAGTCAGTAAGCAAGGCAAAAACATTGCACAATTCTCTTACTCAGTCTTAAAATTAAATAAAAACAACTCAAAATTAATTGTCACCAGAAAAGTCAGTTTGGTTTATTTGTCAGTAAAAAGTAAAAATGAACAATATTGCCGTAACTGCGCCCATAGAGTAATAAACTTAATTTATTAAAATTGAGCTTTTATTGACAGCTGTCAAGGTTTTTTGTCAATTCTTCCTGAACCCCAATATTTTTTGACTGGTTATTTTACACACCTGAGTTTAGGAGCGAAACTAACAGACCGAAAATTTTTCGTTCGGCGGAGCGAGGGCCAGCGGTTGTGAAGAATCCATCAACTTGTGTCACAATAAATATTAGACGGGTGGTCTGAAGCATCATATAGAAAAACATCCTGTATAAACTAAAAATGAGACGGACTTAAGAATCGAAGGACATTTTAATGTGTGGGAACGGGAAATAACAACTCTACAATTTCTTTATTTTAAATTCACAAATTAATCCTAACAATTACTACAAACACAAATAACTATATCTCTGATTATAAATCAACAACGTTTGTTTGCCGAAGAATATAAATCATTCAACATTTCGTAGTGTATATGTGTGTTAAATCATAGGTACGAATTAACTGTCCACCGACTAAGCTTAGGCTATAAAAGCCATGATTTAGTAAAATGGTATGTATTGTCTGGTACTGCGCAGGATCCGGGATTGTGAGGTTCAACGTTTCATACCTTTCACTTGATGACGTCACTAGACCTTGTGTTCACGCCAACATAACCTACAAAATAATATACTACAATTATATTTTAGATTTAAGAACTCTGCGTATATTTTATTTATGACATCTTCCGTGTTTATCTGAAAAATTCGTCTTTTTGACGCTTCTTTTACTTTTTCTCTATACGTAGTGTGAACATTATGATGGGTTAAAAATTTAGCTGGGTTATAACGGATGTATACACTTTTAGATTTCCTGAGTTAGATCTCAAAATTTGGGAGTTAAAATTTTTAAAACACAAAATTATAATTTTATCAAAATCAGCTTTAAGGGTGTTTATCAAATTTTTCTCGTTTGTAGCCTCTATGGAAACACTCAAAATATGCCGGTTCTTAAGATCCATAAAAACAAAAGAAAATAAAAGCTTACAAAATTTCTCAAAATCAACTGCAACGATTTCATTAAAATTTTTAGATAAATGTGAAGAATTATTACTTTATCCTGTGTATAAATTCGTAAGTAAACATATATTTTCAGGAATAACTATAAATAAACAAAAATTAACCTTCAGAGTTCCATTTTATTCAAATAATATGACGAGCGAAGCAAGTTTATTCTCTTATTTCAATATATAAATATTTTATTCAAAGATGACGTTCAACAACAACAGAACTGACATTTTTAGAGACGATGAGTTTTGGTTCGTTTTCGATTGGTTTTGGAGATGGTTGAGTGAGAAAGTTTGTGCAATGATTTTGCTTTACCGACCTCAATCTCGTCATCGTAAGTAAAAGACCAGTTACAGGAAAAGAGAAGTTATAATGTCTTAGTAAAGAAGTATAAAAACGTTGTAAACGACTGCTATTTTGAAACTTTGTAACCTCTTTTTCAATCATCTTTAATGAATAGTAAGTATATATTTTATAGCTAAGTTTAACTAAAATTATAATTTTCCCCTTCATTTTTGAAGTTATGTTTTCAGCCTGATCTTATTTTTATCGTAAAAAGTACTTTTGGTTATATGATGCTTTAAAACTTCGTAGGCAGGTGTACAACATACTTGTGTAGAATTATCCTCCAAAACTATTTGTGTAAATTTAAAATTCGACCTTTTTTAAATTTACGCAATCTTTCAAATTTCGGCGATAACTTGGTTTTCGAGATATTGACGGAGATGATTCAAGAATCTTAAATTCTATCTTGGTCCATACACTCGAGCCTCAACTCCATCTTGGACCCATCAGTAAATACCAGGATTTCGTTTATTTACTTTATACAGAAAACTACCTCAAATGGCCGTTCAAAATTAAATGCCTTCCACTTCATGTCCGACCCTATAATCCCCATCTACAGATCATGATTTTTTTGTATTATTATACAGATGTCAAATCAGGTCTTCTAGTTTATAACTAGATTTTCGTCTTCACAATCCTCAAGACCTCTAACATCTCTTTCACTAATATATGTAGACCCAATCCCCACCTCTATGGCTTCTTCAGAATAGATCTCATCCCAGTGAACATCCTCCTTCAACGACTCTATTCCTATACTCTGCAGCAACTCGGAACCTTAACAGTACATCCCATCCTCTTGAAAATGTAATCGATCCTGTTTTTATCTTCCAACAAGGCATCCAATTATGCTGCTTGGATTCTATACTATCTGGCAACACGATGTTAACTCTTATACTTTCTGTGTGAGTCGTGCCAAAAGAGGTTGGGTCGGACCGGTCAGCACCAGTAGACACTTTCAGTTGTGTTAAATGTATTGTAGTGAACGTGCGATGATGTTGCGCTAGAAGAACTTCTGTGAAGTCGTCTCAGAATTTATAATCGTTTATGATACAATCTTGCTGAGCACTGTGGTGAAATTCACAATAATAATTCGAATTTGCCCCTAACCACAATCACTGGAACTTAATAAAACACAATTATCTGATTAATTGTTCTTTATTAAGTATATCCACTTAATGCCCTGATGTACATTTCGATAACATGGTTATCATCATCGGAGGGTCTTTTTTATTTTAGTAATAGATATGTAAGGTTAGATTTAGTTTATAAGCAAGACCCTCCGATGATGATAACCATGTTATCGAAATGTACATCAGGGCATTAAGTGGATATAATTAATAAAGAACAATTAATCAGATAATTGTGTTTTATTAAGTTCCAGTGATTGTGGTTAGGGGCAAATTCGAATTATTATAGTCGTTTATGTTGAAATATTTGGAAGAGTCTATAAAGATGAAACTAAAAATAGATTATGGCACATTGACTTGATAGAATCACAATGAAGACACAACTGAGGGGAACACCAGGTGGGAAAACAAATACGCTCTCTATCCACAAGAGGTAGGGTGCGGAAAGGAGGACTGGTTATTCTACAGGATGTAGGTGATAAGAAAAAGAGGACTGGTTATTCCACAGAAGATCGGTGATAAAGAAAGGAGGACTAGTTATTCCACAGGAGATAGGTGATAAGGAAAGGAGGACTGGTTATTCCACAGGAAGTATGTGATAGGGAAAGGAGGAATGGTTATTCCACAGGAGGTAGGTGATAAGGAAAGGAGGAATGGTTATTCCACAGGAGGTATGTGATGAGGAAAGAAGGACTGGTTATTCCACAGGAGGAAGGTGATAAGGAAAGGAGGAATGGTTATTCCACAGGAGGTAGTTGATAAGGAAATGAGGACTGGTTATTCCACAGGAGGTAGTTGATAAGGAAATGAGGACTGGTTATTCCACAGGAGGTATGTGATAAGGAAATGAGGACTGGTTATTCCACAGGAGGTAGTTGATAGGGAAATGAGGACTGGTATTCCACAGGAGGTAGTTGATAAGGAAATGAGGACTGGTTATTCCACAGGAGGTATGTGATAAGGAAATGAGGACTGGTTATTCCACAGGAGGTATGTGATAAGGAAAGGAGGAATGGTTATTCCACAGGAGATATGTGATAAGGATAGGAGGATTGGTTGTTCCACAGGAGGTAGTTGATAAGGAAATGAGGACTGGTTATTCCACAGGAGGTAGTTGATAGGGAAATGAGGACTGGTTATTCCACAGGAGGAAGGTGATAAGGAAAGGAGGAATGGTTATTCCACAGGAGGTATGTGATAAGGATAGGAGGATTGGTTGTTCCACAGGTGGAAGGTGATAGGGAAATGAGGACTGGTTATTCCACAGGAGGTAGTTGATAAGGAAATGATGACTGGTTATTCCACAGGAGGTATGTGAGAAGGAAAGGAGGACTGGTTATTCCACAGGTGGAAGGTGATAAGGAAATGAGGACTGGTTATTCCACAGGAGGTAGTTGATAGGGAAATGAGGACTGGTTATTCCACAGGAGGAAGGTGATAAGGAAAGGAGGAATGGTTATTCCACAGGAGGTATGTGATAAGGATAGGAGGATTGGTTGTTCCACAGGTGGAAGGTGATAGGGAAATGAGGACTGGTTATTCCACAGGAGGTAGTTGATAAGGAAATGATGACTGGTTATTCCACAGGAGGTATGTGAGAAGGAAAGGAGGACTGGTTATTCCACAGGTGGAAGGTGATAAGGAAATGAGGACTGGTTATTCCACAGGAGGTAGTTGATAGGGAAATGAGGACTGGTATTCCACAGGAGGTAGTTGATAAGGAAATGAGGACTGGTTATTCCACAGGAGGTATGTGATAAGGAAATGAGGACTGGTTATTCCACAGGAGGTATGTGATAAGGAAAGGAGGAATGGTTATTCCACAGGAGATATGTGATAAGGATAGGAGGATTGGTTGTTCCACAGGAGGTAGTTGATAAGGAAATGAGGACTGGTTATTCCACAGGAGGTAGTTGATAGGGAAATGAGGACTGGTTATTCCACAGGAGGAAGGTGATAAGGAAAGGAGGAATGGTTATTCCACAGGAGGTATGTGATAAGGATAGGAGGATTGGTTGTTCCACAGGTGGAAGGTGATAGGGAAATGAGGACTGGTTATTCCACAGGAGGTAGTTGATAAGGAAATGATGACTGGTTATTCCACAGGAGGTATGTGAGAAGGAAAGAAGGACTGGTTATTCCACAGGTGGAAGGTGATAAGGAAATGAGGACTGGTTATTCCACAGGAGGTAGTTGATAGGGAAATGAGGACTGGTTATTCCACAGGAGGAAGGTGATAAGGAAAGGAGGAATGGTTATTCCACAGGAGGTATGTGATAAGGAAATGATGACTGGTTATTCCACAGGAGGTATGTGAGAAGGAAAGGAGGACTGGTTATTCCACAGGTGGAAGGTGATAAGGAAATGAGGACTGGTTATTCCACAGGAGGTAGTTGATAGGGAAATGAGGACTGGTTATTCCACAGGAGGAAGGTGATAAGGAAAGGAGGAATGGTTATTCCACAGGAGGTATGTGATAAGGATAGGAGGATTGGTTGTTCCACAGGTGGAAGGTGATAGGGAAATGAGGACTGGTTATTCCACAGGAGGTAGTTGATAAGGAAATGATGACTGGTTATTCCACAGGAGGTATGTGAGAAGGAAATGAGGACTGGTTATTCCACAGGAGGTAGTTGATAAGGAAATGAGGACTGGTTATTCCAACAGGAGGTAGTTGATAAGGAAATGAGGACTGGTTATTCCAACAGGAGGTAGTTGATAAGGAAATGAGGACTGGTTATTCCAACAGGAGGTAGTTGATAAGGAAATGAGGACTGGTTATTCCACAGGAGGTAGTTGATAAGGAAATGAGGACTGGTTATTCCAACAGGAGGTAGTTGATAAGGAAATGAGGACTGGTTATTCCACAGGAGGTAGTTGATAAGGAAAGGAGGATTGATTATTCCACAGGAGGTAGTTGATAGGGAAATGAGGATTGTATATTGTATAGGCTGAAGAGTAGAAACTTCCACAGGACTACGACTGCACTGAAAGAAAAAAAACTTGGACACGAGGGCCAGTCACTGCCCAGAAGACCGGCCCTAATTTTCCTTATTAGAATTTAACGAATAATTAAGTTGCCGCCATCTTGAAACGGATTTTTACTCTTAACTTGCACAAACATGTTTTAATGATTTACAAAATGAGGTATAACATGAGCATACGTCTTATTTAAAAATGTTGTCACCCTCACCCTCTGAGAAGGCAAAAACTCAAAATGTCTTCATATCAGTTTCCTTGTTTCATCCAACCATTTAAAATGATTGATAACTATATCTCCCCTTTGAAATGTTCTACCTGCCCCCTGAAGTCCAAATTTGAAAAAAAAAAGTCTCATAGAAACAATCCCTCACCGTAAAGAAAATTGCCGCAAACAGGTTTTTAGATCTATTATAGCAAAATAAAGAAAGTGTACATACTACACTAAACCTCAAAACTTAATCAATACAAACAATAAATCAATTAGAATAAATACAATTAAAACAGGGTAAACCTAAATTATAATATCTTTATTGACTTAGTTAATAAAGACAAACACATTCTCCAACAGAAGTTATTGGTCCAGGAAAAGTTTTTTATCCTAACTTTGGTTAAGTGTTTAACACTTTGAAGAGTCTGTGAAATGTCCCGACAAATGATTACAACTTTTAGGCTATATTTCTTAAAATTTGATCTTTGTTTACAATTTGATGAGTTGTGTGGAGGCACGTTTGTATTGTATGGATAGAAGGTTTACATACAAGGTTTTTTGTTCAGAAATCTGCTTTTAACTCAGTTTGTTTGGTTTTAATTGTAGTTCATGATATCCATAAACATATTGCTAAATATCCGTCCACTCAGATTTTGAGGCAACGCCATTTAAAAATAATAAAATCTATTTGTTTATCGTATTTGTAGATTAACTAGCTTCTAACTCGTTTTAGATTAGAATATCAAGAGAGTAAAGTAGTTTGTTATATATTTATTTATCAAAAAACTGAGATTATTTAGGTTACAATTGAGCTATACAAACTAGTTATGAAGAGTTTTTAACTATTTTTGCCCGCTTTTGGAAAAAAAATAAGCAAAACATTACTTAAAAGCTAAGATGATTTAGGTTACAATTAAACCCTTCAAGTAGTTATGAAGAGCTTTTGACTATTTTATGCCTACTTTTGAAAAATAACCAAAATATGTACCTAAAAGCTGTTATGTTGTAGGTTACAATATTTTTTTTGGAGTTTTAAGGCGAAAAAACATTTCAGTCATTATCGCCTTCAAAAAATTAATCCCTATATATGAATGTAGAGTGTTTATGTATCCCATGTAAATCGTGAAGTGTAACAGCCTCTACTAATTTGTAAAATATGTATGAGTGTTGTATGTGTGTGTATTCGGAGAAGATGGTACCACCCCTGAGCTCGGGTAAACCCCTCTCAATAGGTGCAGATAGTCTGCAACCCCCTGCGGTAAAACTTTAAGTAAAGGTGAAAGTAAGAAAATTTATATATGTGAACTGGGTGTAGGTTTATAAAGATGGTACTCTTTGTGTTGTGAGTGTTTGACTGGGGACCGCGAGGGACGCAACCATCTTTTATTAGGTAGCAGGAAGATGAGGTTACAATTGAGCCATTCATCTAGTTATGAAGAACTTTTAACTATTCTTTGCCCACTTTATGAAAAATAACCAAAATATTTACCTAAAACCTAAAATGATTTACGTTATAATTGAGCCATTCAATAAGTTATAAAAGTTTTTGACCATTCTTTGCCCATTTTTGTAAAAATAACCGAAACATTTCTAAAGCTTCCTAATAAATAATTTGGTTATATAAATACAGTTTAGAAAGAACCTTTAGGGTGTTAATTAAGTGAAAACAATATTGCGGACTGGGAAATTTTAATATTTCTTAGTTGTATACAACAGTAGATCGATGAAAAGAATGACACTGGTTATTATAAATGTGATTATTTTTAAACTACAAGGTAAAATTTACCCATACTGCTTGTGACTTCATTATAGTGTTACCACATGATCACAGTAATAGGGTCACCGATTGTAAAAACAGTTGTAAAACAAAATTTTCAGGGAAAAATTAGCTAAAAATGTCTCTTTTCTAAAATAACTCATTTCCATAGCGACGTAAGAAAACGCCATATTAGCGACGTAAGAAAACGCCATATTAGCGACGTAAGAAAACGCCATATTAGCGACGTAAGAAAACGCCATACAAGTAAAGTTGTTTGTTTCAAAAGTTCATAAAAATGGAAATAGATAACTGTATATATTAACTGTATATATTCTTTAACATTGTTAAAAATATAACAACTAGAAAAATGTGTCACGTTGAGATATTTATTTCATTGTTACATTTAATTTAAACATTAGATTTCTATCCTTTGTTAATTTCATTACCACAAATATTTTGATAATATTTTAATCAAATGCAGCCTCTAAGTACCCAAACAAAACGTATTGGTCTCTATTTCCCCAAAATGTTTAAACCCTATTTAAATATTTTCCCCCAACGACTGCGTCGTCAATGTTCATTTCCCTTCGATGGTTTTTATTTGGTATTGGATGCTAAATAGATGTGCGAGTGAGAAAGTTTGTGTATTGTTTCTGCACTGTTTATTATAAATTGAAAACACTTTTGTTTACTGTGGAACAACGTTAAAAAAATATTAAATTTAATCATAATTAATTATAAAATCATTAAGTGTCTTTAAATAATTGTAAAATAAGTCCTTTGATTTAAACAGATTAAAATATTTCTCTCAAAATAATTATAGAAACTAAGTGTTATCATAATCGGTTTCAGAGTTTTCTAGAGCTAAAACCTCAGTTATAAATAAACACACTAACTATAAAAATACAATATGTCCTACCGTTATAAACTCGACGCAGAAGCACATAAAGACTGGAGTGCCACAAGTACACTGGTTGGGTTCGTTTTTATTTGTGTAATCAACATCACTTGTACAATCGTAAACACACATGTTCCTAATTAATTACTATTTCATCGAGATTAAAAACTGTTAATTCTCAACGATTCTTTTGGAAGCTATTGTAAACGTCTTCATTGTGGACTATAAAATGTGCACTGATCAGTTGTCACGAAATCTAGAGCTGTTTTTGATGAATCGTCAGGCATATGTAATGGGACAACATGTACGATTATATCTATGGATATTATATCATTTGAGCAATATAATCTTTTTAAAAAAATAAGAAATTTAATTTATGAATTGAATTAAAATTTTTATATATTTTTGTCTCTCTCTTGGAAAGACTTGCATCTAAAATCTGTGAAATGTTCACAAGACGACTTCATGATACTTTTTAAAAGATCGATAGTTTTCAATACACGTTTTATAGGACAGACGATATCATAAAACTATCTACAAATTAGACGAATTTATGATACTTTTTAAAAGATCGATAGTTTTTAATGCACTTTTTATAGGACAGACGATATCATAAAACTATCTACAAATTAGACGAATTTATGATACTTTTTAAAAGATCGATAGTTTTTAATGCACTTTTTATAGGGCAGACGATATCATGAAACTATCTACAAATTAGACGAATTTATGATACTTTTTAAAAGATCGATAGTTTTTAATGCACTTTTTATAGGGCAGACGATATCATGAAACTATCTACAAATTAGACGACTTTATGATACTTTTTAAAGATCGATAGTTTCCAATGCACTTTTTATAGGGCAAACGATATCATGAAACTATCTACAAATTAGACGACTTTATGATACTTTTTAAAAGATCGATAGTTTTCAATGCAATTTTTATAGGGCAGACGATATTATGAAACTATCTACAAATTAGACGACTGTATGATACTTTTTAAAAGATCGATAGTTTTCAATGCACTTTTTATAGGGTAGACGATATCATGAAATTATCACCTACAAATTAGACGACTTTACGATACTTTTTAAAAGATCTATAGTTTTCAATGCACTTTTTATAGGGCAGACGATATGAAACTATCTACAAATTAGACGACTTTATGATACTTTTTAAAAGATCAATAGTTTTCAATGCACTTTTTATAGGGCAGACGATATCATGAAACTATCTACAAATTAGACGACTTTATGATACTTTTTAAAAGATCAATAGTTTTCAATGCACTTTTTATAGGGCAGACGATATCATGAAACTATCTACAAATTAGACGACTTTATGATACTTTTTAAAAGATCAATAGTTTTCAATGCACTTTTTATAGGGCAGACGATATCATGAAACTATCTACAAATTAGACGACTTTGATACTTTTTAAAAGATCAATAGTTTTCAATGCACTTTTTATAGGGCAGACGATATGAAACTATCTACAAATTAGACGACTTTATGATACTTTTTAAAAGATCAATAGTTTTCAATGCACTTTTTATAGGGCAGACGATATCATGAAACTATCTACAAATTAGACGACTTTATGATACTTTTTAAAAGATCAATAGTTTTCAATGCACTTTTTATAGGGCAGACGATATCATGAAACTATCTACAAATTAGACGACTTTATGATACTTTTTAAAAGATCAATAGTTTTCAATGCACTTTTTATAGGGCAGACGATATCATGAAACTATCTACAAATTAGACGACTTTGATACTTTTTAAAAGATCGATAGTTTTTAATACACTTTTTATAGGGTAGACGATATCATGAAACTATCTACAAATTAGACGACTTTATGATATTTTTTAAAAGATCGATAGTTTTCAATGCACTTTTTATAGGGCAGACGATATCATGAAACTATCTACAAATTAAACGACTTTTTTTAATTTTTAAAAGATCCATAGTTTTCAATACACTTTTTATAGGGCAGACGATATCATGAAACTATCTACAAATTAGACGACTTTATGATACTTTTTAAAAGATCGATAGATTTCAATGCACTTTTTATAGGGCAGACGATATCATGAAACTATCTACAAATTAAACGACTTTTTTTAATTTTTAAAAGATCCATAGTTTTCAATACACTTTTTATAGGGCAGACGATATCATGAAACTATCTACAAATTAGACGACTTTATGATACTTTTTAAAAGATCGATAGTTTTCAATGCACTTTTTATAGGGCAGACGATATCATGAAACTATCTACAAATTAAACGACTTTTTTTAATTTTTAAAAGATCCATAGTTTTCAATACACTTTTTATAGGGCAGACGATATCATGAAACTATCTACAAATTAGACGACTTTATGATACTTTTTAAAAGATCGATAGATTTCAATGTACTTTTTATAGGGCAGACGATATCATGAAACTATCTACAAATTAGACGACTTCATGATACTTTCACAGCATCATTTGATATTATAGTAACACGATTTCATGACAATTTTTATATATTCAGACGCCATTACTGAAATTTCATAAGACCAATCTTTTTTATAGGCTTAGTATTTTATAACTTTTTAATGAATCAGAAATTTGACTCCAGGCAAAAATTTAACAGCCGGATTTGTTATGATACATTGTCTAGTTATGTACAAAGAAATTAAAATGATTAATCAAATATTTTTAAGGTACAAATTTGTTGTCTATTTTAACCCTCTGTTAAGGAAGCTCTGCTCTATTTATATAGGTTGTGTCACATAAACATCTATTGATGTTTTTCATTTTTTAGATGACATAATTACCGCAAGAACTTTCTTGCACAAATCTCTCAAACATAAAATTATTCACTTCAACATAGAAGTTTGTATGACAGAGTTTTTAATGACGACGGTCAAGGTTTCAATAGAAACACGCTCTGCTCCAGTTTATGCAATTAGATGACGATTGAATTTCTTAATTACACTCTGTTTTGATTAACTGGTGTTTAGTGTCTCAGAAATTAAAGGAAAAGTCATTCTCACTTCACTACAGCGTGTGCATATCGTCTCCGTTTAGAATATTCTCTTCTTTTTTTTTTTTTTTCTTGAGACGTGAAAGTGAATACATTTGTAGTTGGTAGAACTGTGCAGACGTGGACGTGGCATCTCGTTTCCCACAGTGGAGCTGATGCTGGCTGGACCAGATCTGTTATGTTGGCAGTTTGCCATGATCACGACTGGCGTCGTACAATACATTGGAAATATTATAACTCAAAGTCCAACATCAACATTATGTCAACAAGATTAAAACAAAGACAGAGATACGATATCTCAGATTTAAGGCACGGTCGGCTTAGGTAGGCCTGTATTTTAAGCTACTCATTTCAAACGGTCCGCCCTGCCTTGAAATTCCACAGTGTGGTTGTGATTATTTCATAATGTATGGTGTAAATTATTTTTCAATTAACTATATCTTTGGATTATGTAATGTATAGTTCTTTGATTTAATTTGAAATTTATCTTCTCATGAAATTTAGTTTCGAAAAAAAAATTTTGTTGGGGTAAAGTGAACAATTACGTAACCCTAACATTAGTTGAAGAATAGAAGTGAAATAGTAAAAACATTTCTTGGTACGTTTATGAATTTAAATTAGATAAAAATAAACCAATTTTACTCCTCCAAATCTTATAAAGTTGGTCTAAACTCTAAAATTTCTTAAAACGACTCTATTGTTTTAAAATTTAAATTTTCATTTTATAATACTATTTAGAATGTAATTTCAAAAAGTATGAAATTACATTTTCCTTATTACGTAAGAAACGATGTTACAAATTGCACTAACTTCTTAAATAACAACAGATAATACTGTATTTATACTACTTTTACGTGACAATATGGTTATAATAATCAAAATAAATAAATTTAAATTTTGCATAAAAACATATTCTGAAGATAGAAATATTGTCTTAAGGTATTTTTTTTTTATCAAATACCTTTAGGGGGAAGACTGAAATTTTTTTAATTTTACCAGACACTAACTTCGTTTAGCAAACTCATAATATTTATATTTAAAACCATTAAGTTGGAATATGTTTTTATAGAAGAAAATAAAATGTCGCATACGTCATATAGACTTTTATCAAGTACTTATAAACTAGTCTATTGAGCACAAATTTTACATACCCTATTTGGTACATTTATATTTCCCATTTATTTATATATTGTGAATCGTTTTCAATTTTTTTTTTTTTTTTTTTTTTTAATTTGAGAAATGAGAATGTTTAATTTAAGTATGAAATAATTTTGGGTTTGAAGACAAACGTAGAACGTGTATTAGAATTAAAATTTAAATGTTCAAAATTTTGAGGGTACTTTGATAATTTGAATAATTAATTTAAAGGTTTATTGTGGGTCTAATCAAAAAATGGTTAGTAGCGGAGAGATAGGCAGCACATGAATCGATTTAATTTATCAACACCTACAAACTAATACTTATTGATCGGTTATAAATAGTACTGTAATTTTTATTTATTTATTTAGTGAATATTTTGAATGAATTCCTATCATTTGATTTGGCTAGTTTTCTAACTTATTAATTGGTATGGTTAGGACAATAAGCTAGAATTTCTTTTACGATCAAATCAATTATCTTGAAATAAACTGTGCAATAATATTGCACCAACTTTCTCGTATACTCAAGTCACAAAATCAAATATTAAATAACTTTTATTATCATTTCCCGAAGAATGTTTCTATGCTTTGAGTTTTGTTTTGGAGTTAAGCGGAAAAAAGGATTTGATGACCTAACTTCACCCTTAAAGTTTTTTGATTCTATATTTCTTACAAGTGAAAAATAATCACACAAACGTTACACATCTCTCTCTCTCTCTCTCTCTCTCTCTCTCTCTATATATATATATATATAAGAGAGAGAGAGAGAGAGAGAGAGAGAGAGAGAGAGAGAGAGAGAGAGAGAGAGAGAGAGAGAGAGAGAGAGAGAGAGAGAGAGAGAGAGAGAGAGAGAGAGAGAGAGAGAGAGAGAGAGAGAGAGAGAGAGAGAGAGAGAGAAAGGAGAGAGAGAGAGAGAGAGAGAGAGAGAGAGAGAGAGAGAGAGAGAGAGAGAGAGAGTGAGTGATGTATATATTTAAATAGATACCTTGCTTCGATTGTGCTGAAACTAAAAATTATTTTTTTAATGACTGCAATCGAACTTTTTTATTTTTGCCATTTATTCTTGAACTATATTTATTTTATATTTGCGATTTGGCACATAATTTGACGAAATTAATTTTCACATTTGACCAAAATTTAAATAAAATAATCTTGGTCAAATTGAGAAATTCGGTATTTTATAACGATTTCACGAAAGAGTGTTTAATTACCGACAACTCCCGAGCCAAATTATATATCTGCCGAACGGTACGTTACACCCTGTATTCTAACCAAATCTAATCGAAATTGTTTGAACCAGTTTTGAGAAAATTGAAATTTTAAATATTTTGGTGCTCCATCCCTCCAATTTGAAATGGAAAAATATTCAATTACATTTTAACTTAAGCATAATTTTTAATTTAGGCTATCAACAACATTGTAATTTTTAGTATCTGTAGTTAAAACTAAGGACTCTTATAATTTCACACGCGTGTCTGTCTGTCTGTAAGACGCAACCAGTCTAAACAAACAAGTCACAAGCTATGTATTTCACACTTTGCACTTATATTCTTTATATTACCCCACAATTAGGAAACAAATAGCGGTATCAAATTAACCAGTTTAGTTAAAGGGTAAAACTATGGAGTTGAATTTTTTTTTGCAAATATTATGTGTGGGGTATTTAATAAAACTAAGTTATTTTGGTTACGAATATGTATGTTTATTTGACGAAAAATTAATATGTTGAGCTAGGCCGCTTAAAAGACTTAAACTTTATAAATATAACTGTCGCTATATGCATACGGGCCCTAATTTGTGTGGTTTTACCATACGCTCGACCCTTGGACTTCAGATATGACTATAACACCAATTCATTATATGGGATGACAATTGCTAAACCAGATTTAGTTTCCGATTGTAGGCTATATATATATTTAAAAAAAGTGGTCTCATAAAAAAAGATGTGATTTCTAGATTCTTGTTTTGGAAATCATAAAACATGTCCTGGGTCAAAGTGCCGAGAAAAACTTTTACGAAGATTAAAACCTAATTTTGTCTCTATATAAATTACCGATTAACCATTTAAAAGCCCTAAAAGTTCACTATTGTTAGCAATATTTTTTTGAATCTCGTGTTAGGCAACCATGTCCTGGTTTCACTAAACAAACCATAATGTAAAGTGGGCCGTGTTCTGTTAAACATTTAATTGAGGAAAACCAGTTTCAGTCTCCAACACCCCAAGGTTGCCCACTCTCACAATGTCTAGCCCATATTGAAATTCCGAGTTGAGTCTATCTTGCGAATACAGCGCATCTCTGGTCCACCTTATACAAATTTATAAATCAAACATACTTATTCCATTAGATTGAAAATGTAACAGGGTTCTATTAGCGGCTTTTCTGTAGCTGATTAACGGTGGACAAATTTTGATCAGACATTGTAACACGCCTACTAATAATATTAAATACTAACTGAAAATAAGCAATCGTTATATTATCAAAAATTGAAAGAAAAATAATTCTATATTACGGATTTTTGTTATTATTATTATTATTATTATTATTATTATTATTATTATTATTATTATATATATATATATATATATATTGAATTCCATTCATATATTTAAATATAGTCTAAGCTGATTGTGCCATAAACTTGTAAATATAACCACACTTGACTTTTTAACATTCAAGTTAAAAAAGCTAATGCAGCTGTAAACATTCATTTTAGAAGTTTTTTGCCAATCAATTTTGAACATTATTTTAGTTTACAAAATGGTTCGTAACATTTGTGTTCACGTATAAACAAAATTCGAACGCTGCTATTAGGGAAACGTCTTTCCAGTCCCATAGTTTTAATTTGGGTTCTTAGAGATTACATTGTAACAACAGTATTAAAAATCGTTCAAAAACATCTAAATTTTTTAGTTTCGGTGTTTTTTTTTTTTTTAAAGTGGTAGCTATTTTGAGTTATTGAAAACATGAAGTGAAATAATAGACAAAATACTCTCAGATAGCAAATTTGAACAAAATTGTCTCACATATAGACAAAGCTATACGGATGTTAGACATAAATCATTTCAAAAATACTTTTCACTCTAAGAATCTATTTCCGCGAAAAACTCTATATAGATTGTTAACCAATCATAAAACCTAGTCTATACTTTATATGAGAAAATAAAAATAGTATTTTTGGTGTCAGTTTTCAAAGTTACTAAAACGTCGAATAAAAACAACTTATTTTCGTTTCAGACCAAAGTGTATTTTTGTATTTAATTTTTCACATATACAAAATATCGATTCACATAAAAAATCAATGAAGTGTAAGTGTTCCTTGGAATGTCTGTTTGTCTGAAGTTCTCTGTAGCACAAACCAATTTTGATCAAATTGGTATTTGGGCGTACTTTTATTAAATCTCGAGACCTTTTTACTTTTTCAATAACTCAAAATGTGCAGGTAGTTGCTATAAGAAAATAAAAAATTACTGTTTCCTCAAAATCGGCTAAACGATTTTGATCAAAATGTAGATTTTGACCCAAACAAAACGTATTGATTTCTAACTCTTGAAAAATGACAGTTCGGCAGTTATGAGTAAAAATAAAAAGAAAGAAATTCGCCTCATAGAACTATTGTAAAAGACGGTTTTTATGAAATCGTAATTTTTGTATGATAGCAGTTACTCGCAAATTTTTTATAATAAAAAAATTGCATAAACATTTTATTAAGATATAACCTAAATATGCCCACATAGCAAGTTGAAAATTGAATAGGCTGTGGTTAAACAGACAATAAACATCATTCAAAAACTATTTTTTTAAGTTCTTACAACTTTTATTCAAACAAAAAAATCTACATCGCATAATTTTACGATTTTAATGATTTGTTGTGGCTAATACATCAGTGAGGATGACGACATTGTCATTGAAACACGCACGTTTCACATTATTTTTTGTGTATCGGTTCTATTAATTATTCTTAAAGCTGAGTTATTAAAAAATGTAATTTTCTCAATTTTTCATAGATATAATGTTTTACAGATTTGTTAATAAAGTTCTTAAGTTATATAATTTTTTTATTTGTATTTCTATATTTGAAAACAAATAATCATATTCAAATTTAATGATGGTTTAATCTCGGGTTGCAATTTATTAAAACAAAAGTTTATTAAGGTATTCTAAGATTTGTTCTTACTAAGTAAAATTGAGCGCTCCATTATGTTTCTTTTCCAGTGACTACACTGAATGGAGGTAAAGGATTTGGAAAGGACTGGGGTCGGTTAAAGACTAAAACTCTTTTCAGTGTGCTGAAGGGGGTAACTCGGGTACGTGGGGTCGTTACTCCTAAAACGGCCAGAATGACCGCCCCCTGCGGGGAAAACCTATCTAAGATAAAATCTTTGAGTTTCTCTGAATCCGAACCTACTTTAATAAGGTTTTTATTTTCCCACATATTATACGTAGCATAAAGAAAGTTATATGATGCCTCAAAAAGCCGTTCTTTGCTGTTATGTCCCTTAACGTTGTTTTTTTAATAATGTATCTGTCATATGTGCAGTGTTCTACAGCACAACAGGGTGGAACGATTTTAATCAAATTTGATATGTGAGCATATTTTGTAACGTTTTTTAATGTTTGTATTTCGTTCATAACTGAAGATTCGAGGATAGCTGTCACAAAAAAAATACGATTTCATTTACTCGACTTTAAAAATGTTCGTGGTTTATTTTTCACTATAATTTAAACGAAATCGGTACAGCCGTTTATGAAAAATTAAGTATTTTATAGAAGCCATTTTTTTTAGTAGTTTTAACGATAAGTCACAAATCGACATCTATGGGAAGATAGCGACTAATGTTTTGGAGTTCTTAGAGCTACACTTGAGCAAAAGGTGATCAGTTGTTACAGTCAATGTTTAAAAAAACAGTTTTTTTATGCCTTCAAATTTTGAGTTATCAGAAAAAATCCAAAAATATGACTACATTATAATTATATTTTGTTCTTACAGTCTGTGACTTACTTACGTATATATGACGCGTTTCGAATTTATTCCATCTTTAGACAATCGTTCCTAGGAGTTCATTATCACATTAAAATTAAACACACGAACATGGAAAAATTTATACATGTAAAAATAAGTAACACGAAATTTAAAATGAAAGTTAAAATGTCAGACGAGCATCATGGAACTCAGAACCGATGTCCTTGAGCAATTATCTGAAGATGGAATAAATTCGAAACGCATAGTCACATACGATAAGAACAAAATATAATTATCTGCATAATAATTGTAAATTGGACAATCATAGGTTACAAAAACAAATTTGATTAAAATCGGTCCACGTGTTTAGTCTATAGAGCATTACATATACGACAGACAGACATACCACTTTTGTTTACTTTGAGAACCTCAAAATGGATATATCGATAAAAAAAATTCAAAATCAATTTTTGACCCATCACAAAACTTTCTTTACACTACGTATAACATGAGAAAATAAACAGAAGATAAATCAATAAACATAAGTCTATCAATGTTAGTTATCTTCATCGAAAATTAAACAATGAGTGAAGATATCTGGACGTTTCAGCCAGCACTGTGTTTAAAATGTAGGCCCTATAGTATACTGCAAGATTCAAACGTTGGGACATTATTATTTTTAATTTATATGAATGATTTATGTTCTGATAAATTTAATGGATGGTACTGTGTTTTCCTAGTTGAAATACAAACTTGCAATTATTAAGAGCTTTAATGATAGATGAAGTTGAGTATCAAAGATCCTTCCAGCTATACTTTCTTTGAGCAACTGATAAAAAATACTCAATTTTTTACTAACAGTGCCTTCAACTCTGATTAAAGTCAAAAATGTTTATAAGTGATGATTCAGAATACCAATATTGTTCTGAATATTTACTTGCTAACCATCTATCAAAAGTATGTAAAATTGATATAAGATCAAGAATATAATGCTCCATCTCTATAAGGCTTTCAGAAATATATTTAAATCTTATGAAGACTAAAACTGTCAATGTCAATTAAACATTTGCTTATGATTTCTAAAACACTTTCATTCGGCAATTTATTATTATCTTTGTTTACATTTAGACCATCATCATAGCAATTTTTCAGAGAAAGTTTTTTTTTTTTTTTTATTTGAAGACATGAATATTTAAAGTTACCCGATTTTGTGTATTTCATGAAAAATGTTTGGAAGTACATTTCAACAATCTTACATTTTGTATTTGACCAATTTTGAATTGTAATGAGTTTTTACCATTTTCATTTGAAGTTTTAGTGAAACAGATATTATCTTAGCAACAATTTCTTCCTAGAATTGGGGTCCTAGTGATTATTTTTTTATAGTTTAGTTTATCAGCACATGCTAACTTCAAATGTACAGCAGCTTAAAGTTTTATGAAACTAAACCGTTGATATTGAACATCATTGCTGAATTTTGGTTTCCATTTTGTAAATTTCATTTGAAGAAGTGCAAGTTTAGTCTTGAACTAGTCACACGATTTTTCAAACTAACATGTTGAGACTATTTGACAATATAGTCATATTTTTTCACATGTAGTACAAAATAGATCATGTTTGTTTAGTATTTTTATCCCAAGATCCAAGAAGATACAATTGACAGTTCTTTGCTGTGCTTGTTCTATGTAAATGTCCGATAGGTTTATTCCATCAATAATCTTTGTGTTAGTCACAATTTTGCATAAAAGTTGTCTGTGCAGACATGGTATCCTTTACCTAGGTATAGGCAGTATGCTAAACACATTTTCTCTCCAAATCAACGAACTCAAATACCATAAAGAGGAACTCTCTTCTGTGGGATATACACAATTCAAGAACAAGTGTTTGTCATATCAACTATATTTTAATATATGTGTAGAGTATAAAATGGTGATTGATGGCTGTTAGCTGAATCTACCAATGTGCATACCTTTAAGTATCAGTATCTTAATAGTCTAGTATATTTTTATTCCTATGTGAAGTATTACTGTAATAAATTTATTCATTTCTTATTAGGTTACTATATATCACCTATTTGGCCTAGGGTGCTTTTTTTATTGTTCCAAATGTACGTTTACTTTGTATTATTATTTGAGGAAATACATTAGTTTCTCTAGTCGGTACATTTATTACGTGAAGGGAAAATAATGTAATTGGCTTGTTGGTGAGTGGACAGTTGTAGGACAGGATTCCAAACTTTAAATATTTTGGTAATGTCCCATAGCTACTCAGGGAAATAAACTCTAACCTAAACTAATTGATAAAGAACAGGTGGATATGGTTGAGGATGGATCTATTGTAAAGCAGGATGTGTTACGATATTAGGTCTAAATTTGGTACTGGTGAAGGAACAGGGGGCCTCATCCTGTTCATGGTATGCATCAGATGACTGCTGAGGGTTCACAGGAGGTAGTATAAAATGTTATCAATATAATCAGAATCCAAATCATTACCATGTATCATAATACACTTTAGTAAGAACTCTCCATCATAGACATTGCTACCTACTAGATACCACTTTCCCTCCACTAATTGATTGTTAACACTAGTATTGAAAATAATTTTCTGTGTCACCAAATAATACAAGCCCTCTATTAGATTGCTTAAATTATCATGAAAACTGTTACACCTATTTTTTACACTTTTTTTTCTAAACTGCCGAACACTCTTTATTTTTAATTAATTTTAAAGTTTTGTTGTGTGATAAAATAAAGCTAAATAGAAAACACTAAAATTATAAAAAAATACAAATGCATATATAAAATATTGTGAAGTTATTACATACACTATCACCAAGTAAACATCAGCTGCAAAGCAATAGAAAATATGTCAGCTGTGAATATGAATTTCAGAATACAAATTAATAATACTGTATGTTTGAAATGAAAAGTATCAACTTTTATCTTTACAATGAACTTAAAACCATCAATATTTAATGATAGTAAAATCAATGTTTTGAAAGTTGCTTAGCAAGGAATGCCAGCTTTATGGTTAATTTAACAAGACTGTTGTATCACCATGAGAACTTATGAATGAGGTAAAGAAGGATAATCACTCGTTTGAATCATTACATATTTGGTTTTAAACAAAAATTTCAAGTTTTTGGAGAGCGTCTGTTAAAACACTTGTCGAAGGTGCTAGCTATGGAACAAAAGCAACTCTAGTGTGAATAGCAACCTTGAAAACAAGGATATGAGCAAGAAGCCAAAGCCAAAGCAATGTCCTGACAGTGGAGATATTCAATATCCACATGACCATCAAAGTGATACCAACTGTTTTTTCCATAATTAACCACTAGGTAGTGAATCACGAACACACACCAAAACATTACCTGGAGGACCTCCACTACCTTCGTGATACTGTACAGTGCAAAATACTGAATTGTGTGCAACGGTATATGACTACATACCATTCCATTCCTTCTGATTCACAGTTTTTAGGCAAACAGCGCTTCTATGGTACACAGACTTCCTAAATATTTTGTGTGATTTTTAGCCATTATCCAAGGTCAAAACATTACAAGGGCACTGAGTATACTCACTCAATCATAGAGTGACTGGCACTCTCTGCAGGTGAGAAAATATTCATTTATGCACATGAAAGTACCCTCCACCTCCCTGCCGGAGATCATTCCCACACTTTTTTTCATCAAGGAAAAATTCAGATATACTTATTTTATATAAAAACCTTGTATTTAATTGAATAAATAAAAACACTGCAACCAAAATTGTTAAAAAAGGAACATTTAGGATCCAATTGGGAAAAGAAACTTAAAAGATAATTATAAAAATCCCAAGACCCATAGTCTGATTTTCCTAAATGACATAAATCCTACAACAACTATTACTATGCTAGCGAGTTTGTGAAACTTAACCACAAAGAGTGTCCCTCAGATTTGGTCTTGGGTCAACATTTTAATTCTTAATTGAGATTTACACTTGTGTACAACAGTAAATTGTAAATAAATCGAATATAACTCTCAGATATTCGAACAGTATCACAACACACTGTTTTCAACTACTTCACTTTAAAGTAGTGTTATCAACCTTTTCGTCTATAAATATCATTATGTAATATTGACAATTTATATGTGATTTCTACACATGATAGTTTGGACATTTATGAACATGTTAATGTATCTTTATGTTATGTAAGTAAAATTACAGATAGTTGGATTGATCTGTTTCGTCCAAAAATGATGTATCCATAACCAACACAATTATAAACCTAGTTTGATAAGAACTTTCTCTTTATTGCTTCCATTGGTAAAATAATAATATTAATATAATGATTGTACTGCAATTTCAAAATATTATACATTAATAAATTTAGGGATATACTTTAAATACGACTGGTATACTGGTGTTTCATGAAAATGATTGGTCTTAAATGCCTATTCCGCAACGAATTATAAAATTGATTATACAATAAAATTAATTTTATTAATTTTTATTAGATGTTTTATTTATTTTACAATTAAAGATGCATTATAAATTACCAATACCTTTGTTGAAGAAATAAAACAGTAACTGCCTTTGTATCCAACTCATAAGCATATTAAGCCTTTAAGGAGTAAGGTAAATTATAGTGAAAAGAATAATGCTGTTCCAGAACAATACCAATAAAAAGCGCTCAAAGGAGTACTGCCGTTCTGTAATGTTTTATGAATGAATTCATTTTTATTAATTTCTATGTATATTAATCTACAAAAAAGTGTATAAAAACATGTTATGTGGCTTAGTAGTATTGTTTGTGGGATGAAAAACGAGTTGCGATATAATACATGGTGCTAAAAAGACATGCTATAGAACAGCATAATACTAGTACTATAGTGTCAGAGTGTGATAAACATTATGAGACTGTGTTATCAACGGTGCACAAATATCAAATGGTCAATGTAACAAGGCACAGGGATGTTATACAAAAACCTATAAGTGTAGTAGAGTATAACAAGAATATGGGAGGAAGTAGATATGATGATTTCTTTCAATAACTCTGCAAGAAAATCAAAGATATGGTACTGTAAGTTGTTTTCCACATTTTGAAGATTGTTGTTTTGAATTCATTTCATATGTTTCAAAATCCACTTTCAAATCAGAAAAAAATCCCACTTCATGATTTTAGAATGAATCTAATCAGACAAATCTTTAAAACACACACACGACCTAGAGAAACTGCCATTGTGCCTGGCCTGTAGCGGTGCCTCTAAGTCTTACTGCACGTCACTTCCCTCGGCCTACTCCAACGTCAGAAGGACAGAAGCGGAAGGCCCAAAGAAGATGTTTTGTGTCTGCAAACATGTCAAACAGAACAAAAAAAAGAAAGAATGTTCAAATTGCAATGTAGGACTTTGCATCTACCCCTGTTTTGAAGAGAACCATACAAAAAATATTTTTTATGCCTTTTTGTAAAAAGACTTTTTTAAATTTGTAACATTTGATAATTTTTTTCCCATTTTTTGCTGCATTTTATGGTAAATAATAAACCTAGTTTCAACAGTCTTTGCACTGTTTTTTTCACTTACTCCTTGACGTTTTATGGAATTTTTTATTACTCATTTCGGTATAGAAGTAGCCGCCTTCCAAAATGGCAGTACTCCTTAAAGGGTTAAACTATTTCATAATAAACATTTACTGTATTATTTACACAGTACAAAATTATTGATCTAGTTTTTTTATTTTGTTTGACTACTCATTAAAACATTTTTAACAAGAATTGAAATATTATATATTAATTACAAAGTATGTAAATTTTATATAATTGTATTTAATGCTATTAATATTTACTTACTTTATAGTAAAATCCTACATGTTATTTCTGTTGTCAACATCCCTTTTACGCCTCTTGCATACAACAAATCTTAACAAGTGAGTTATCTAAAGAAAGAGAATTTCCCGGACTACTGATGGAACATATATTCATCATAAATATCAGCTGTTTTTTCCCGGAGCACTGATGAATTGTATGTTCATCATAAATATCAACGGTTTGTTTAAAAGAACCAATATACTCACTAATGACAGCTGATTAGGTTCAACAGATTTAATTATTTCTAAACGAAAATAGGTTAAAGCTAGCTTAGACCAGTAAAAATATTTGACTTATAACAGCTGATTAGATCATACATAAACATAAAGATAGGTTAGGCTTTAATCTAGATCAGTGTGAAACATTTTGGAAGGTGTTTTAAAATTTAATTTTAACATAAAAATTTAGTTACCAAAGCAACAAATATAATAATACTTTAAACAGCTGCATCATAACAGGTTGATTTTGTTTGTTATAACAGGTTCATCAGCTGTTATAATTCAACAAAAAGCTTTCCGGCCTAGCCTAGTCCAATTATAACAATTACATATAATTATTTAACATATAATTAGCAAACTATACATATTTATAATTACTAGATACTTCAATACTAAAGTCATTCAACCAAAATTGAAACGTTTGCAAACATTCATACAACTTCGTGCAATCTTCGGAACCGTTTAACTTTTTCTTATTTCATTAACAATAAGGTTAAGAATAATTAAACATTTAACATATTATCATTATTATCAAAACTTGATTAGAACTACAAGCCAAAAAGCTTAACTCAGTTTTGTTAAATAATTAAGCATCGCCGAACATTTAAAGTCCACAGATCTCGCTACAAAACAACCAAAAAGTTCTTACATCGTTTTTTTATCAATTGCCAAAAATGACAAAAAAATTAAGTGATGTCATTCCAATATCACATATTGTATACAGAGAGGTATTGTGAATACATTCACATCAAAAAAACTTGCTATTATGAGTACTGTACACACTTAGCAGAGTATTTAATTTCAACAATACAACAAAAGATTTAATTTTTATTTTTGAGAGGGGAGGGGAAGGTTGAATGTGTGAAAGTTTTATAAGGGTTTACTGCTCACCATAAATAAAATAACGTTATTAATATAATGGTATACATTAGTTATTTGTGCAACTAGTGAGCAAAGTGAGCAATTGCCTCACTCGAGAGAAATCCTTACTCACGAGCCGTAGGCGAGTGAGGAATGGTTTCTCGAGTGAGGCGATTGTACTTTGCACTCGAGTTGCACATTATATTTTTCCTACAGTTACCATAAAACAAATAAATTGGTAAAGAAACGTAACATATTTTTACACAGAAGTGAACTTTTAATATGACATTTAATGTGAAAGTAGCATTAATAAATCAGAAACAAAATTATAAAACAAAAAATAATCTCCTTAAAAATGAACACAAACACCCTAAAAGAATTGTTAACCAAAGAATTACTTATAGAAAGATTAAAAGTACATTTTACGTTGGGCTTTTTACATTCTTACTTTCACACCAGGAAGTAAACAATTCATACCTTTTTTCATACTTATGTTTTGATTTCTCTGGAAGAAGATTTAGAGACATATTCCTCGCCACATTTTTTAATTCTTCTGGAGTACAAGATTCTTCTGGTGAACTATTATTATTAAAATCGTCATTAACATCCATTTTGCGACAGCAAAACCACCTTCAATGTTTACAAATGGCAAATCAATGAAATGGTGGCTTCTGCCGTGACCGGAAGTGTTGTGACAAATACAACAGTACAACAGCTGACCAGCTGATTTACAGCCAGTGCTGCCAACGTATTTCCCGCGCATACGACCTTGTCTGCATGTTACACGCTCACTATTTCGTGCCTTCACGTTGCAAATCTGGAGTGAGACAAAGTAATTAGAGTGAGACAATGTTAACATTGTCTCACTGATGAGCGAATTGGCCACTTTGCTTTCTCAAATCAGTGAGAGAACATGTACATTGTTAGGTAACTGTAGGAAAAAAACATTGTACAACATTATTCAAATGTAGACATAGAAAATTGAAATATAAATAACAAATGATCATTAATGGTGACCGTTTACAACATAGATGAAAACAGAATGATATCACGCTTCGTAGTACAGTGTATAGAAAATCGCTTGCAAGTATATAAGATCATATTTCTGGAATGTTTACTTTTAATTTTAGACATATATAACCTTATATATATGCAACAGGATATTTGAAAGAAACCTCCAATTTATAATTCATATTAAATCATAAATCAATAACAATAATGATAGCTGTTTTTCATTTATGAAATTCTATATTTGTATAGTCCAAACATTTTTTTAATAAATTGTCCCATAACATTAGGTGCAGTTCAAACTTTAAAATTTCGGTGGAATGTATCCATATTTTCTTTAACATATAACTTAGGTAAAATGCTTTTTGAAAATACAGTAATTAATGATGAGTTGTAATATGAGTGTATAGTGTGTAATAAAAGGGAGGGAGGGAGTCACATATTTTTAGTTTAGGATGACAAAGTGAAAACCATTACCTAAAAATTTATTTTTGTATTGCGATTTGGGTCGGTTACCTAAGATTATAATATTGTTTTATTTTTACCATGTGAATGAAATAAATGTGTACAAAAGCAAGTCAAATTATGAAGATAAAAGTACAAGTTTAAAAAAATTTAATTGTCAGGCTCCGGCATATCAACCTTTACTTCATGAGATTATGTTTTTTATATCGTAAAGATAAAGGTTGACCAAAAAACAGGTTTATAACCTTGAGTTGCCCTATTGCTTCCTCAATTTATAAATAAGGTAAGTTGAAAGTCTTGTTTTAGAATATGTTTTGTTTATAAAAAAAAAAAAAAAAAAAAAAGAAAGGAAATATATTTTGTTATGTTTACAAAATTATTTTAAGGGGGTGTCAAATAAAATTTAATTTTAATTACTTCAGCATACAATAGTATTTTCCCACCATTGATATATATAAAAATTTGTGTTTTCTACAATTAATTAATTTGGATGTTTATGAACAAACTCTTGCTAATTAACTTTAATTTTATCTCTACATTTTGATGAAAAAAAGGTTAAGATAAAAGACAGTTGCATCAATCAGTTTCATCATGTTATTCTATATTCTTAAATGACAAATTACAAAAATTTGTTGACATCATGCTTTCATAATGAAATATGTAAAATAGTTTAAACAATGGTATAAAGTATTCAAAATAATATGCAAGTTAGGTCCAATCTTCAAAGAAACAACATTAACATTATTTTTAATAATTTAGAGAATTCTTAAGCATGTTCTTCAGAAGAAAACTAGAATAATAGCTCTTAACAAACTAACAGCTTCTTCCCAAGCACTCGAAGAGGGTCATTTTACTTGAAAGTATGATAAACTTTTACTATGATAATAATAAAAACTGTGAGAACTTGCAAGGCAAGATCTGCACAAAA
The DNA here is from genome assembly GCA_963513935.1 of Aphrophora alni. Classification (NCBI taxonomy): domain Eukaryota; kingdom Metazoa; phylum Arthropoda; class Insecta; order Hemiptera; family Aphrophoridae; genus Aphrophora; species Aphrophora alni. The sequence continues at coordinate 130,840,629 of OY740770.1, read as the reverse complement.
TGTTCTCCTACACAAAATATTTGTTAGACATGGTGTGAAGGCAGAAAGGATAAATCCATCTTTATAAATATCAATTGTGATGAAGAGTAATGACTAGTAACTGGTAAGGGACAGTGGAATTTAAAATTATGGGTTCCTACCAGATGTGATTTTACCAGGCCATACAAAAATAGCTCTTCACCAAACCCTATCTATATTGGATACTTTTCCTAAATAATTATATTCAAATTAAAACTATAGCTCGTTTAGTAATATACAAAAAAATCTGTATTTTAAATGCATTAAAATAAAATACTTTAAGTTCTAATAAATGCTTTACTGTTACTGTATTTTAAAAAAAAACAAACATTGGAATAAATCTTATTGCATTTTAAAATTAAATTTAAGTATAAACATATTTATGTAACAACACTTGAATAAAACAAAACTAAACAATCTGAATATCAAATTTATTTTGATTATAATAGTGGATATATGTGAAAGTTCTTTCAGGAAATATTTGTAAATCCATCAAAATTAAAAAATAAAGTTTAGAACTATAATGCTAAACTTTGTTAAAAAACAACTTTGTTGTTAAATTTCACATCCTTCAGTTGAAATTCGTTAAATATTTCTCTTGTTATAATTGAATAATACCAACTTAAATTAAATAAGTTTTAATATTTTAATCATTGTATAGTTATAGACTTGGTCAGGTTTAATGGTGGCTTGAAGCATGCTGTCATCAAATACAGTCCCATTCTGAAGACCAACATTATTATCATTATTATATATATATATATATATATATATATATATATATATATATATATATATATATATAGTGGCTCATGAGACTGAAATCGTGTAGCATGCTTTGGTATGCACCAGTAGGCATGGCCAAGCCTATAGTTATGACATAATTGTAATTTTATTATGATATGTTAATCATAAAATTTGTTGGGTTATTAAAATGTAAATGCCCGCCAATCTTAAAAGTTATATCCATTAAAAATCTGTTGTATGCATCAGTCATGACATTGTGCACTGGGATTAGGGCATGAAAATAATGGATAAAAATATTGCTGTGTTTTTTATAAAGAAAATATATTTCAGTTGTAACTAACATTAGAGCATGTGGTGTGGCTCATAATTTGACTCTTTCATTGACGGTAACCAGTGACACATGTCTGAACATGTAGATAAAAAGTAAAACTAAGGATATTATAACCATCTGTTAATCGTTAGGTTAGGTTACATATCTATAAACCTAACTTTTTCCAACTTCCATTAAACAAAGAAATAATTTCTTGGTAATATTCTATGTAATATATAATGTATATTTAAGAAGTCCTATAACTTATAACCTTTAAGGATTGATGAGTATTTAAAAAAAAAAAAAAAAAAAAAAAAAATCTTTGTTCTCTTACCTTTTATAATCTACAATTACAAAGTGAATGAGAGTGGAAAACCATCGTAGAATACAGAAAGTGGTAAAAGATAACCGGAGCTCAATAAAGCATTGTGTGCTACATCACCAATTCAACCCCATCTTTGAAAGCTATGATGGAGCCTCAAATACCAACTAAAAACCAAGTACAAATAAAATATTTCTCTAACTAAGACTAGTGTTTGCATATATTAACAATAAACATCACAACAAATTAATAACATCTTAACAAATTTTAACAATAAACAGTACAACAAAAATAACAACATCTTCTAATATGCTATACCGAGTTTAAATAATTTTTATAATTGATTAATAAAAAATAAATAAGAAATACTAATCATTTGACATGTTACGTTATTTCAAAAGACTGGGAAAACATTATAATATTATTTATTAAATGTGTAACTTTGTTTAAATTCAAAATTTAGAAATACAGGGTGTCTTAAAAGTACTTTCCTCCTTCAATTGAACTTATGAACAAAAGTAAATTAAGCAACAAAACTCAGAATACCCATCAATCAGGATTTGAAATGATGGTGCAACTTACAAAAACCCCGGAAATTCATTCAGATTGTGACCATTTAAAAAATCTCAGTTAACAAACCATGAAGGATTTTCATTATTATGTTTAATCAGCCAAACCCACATAATGTAATATACATAATTAGTAAGACATTGCTTCATTAAAATATACATATCATATAGGTATTGAATACTATTTAATATAAAGCTCTCCAAACAAGAAAAGGTTGTAACATCTTCATTTTTAAATGTAAAAGAAATAGATGTTGTAATCTGGTTAAAATACTCAATTCTGTTAGGTCAATATGCCAATGAATTCTAGCCTGAAGTTTTTTTTTCTTTCAACAACTAATTTTAAGAAAATTTATAGTAGGATTGCAACAAAACCAGGTCTTCATTTACACTGACAGTCAAGCAGCAAGTTACACCATCAAATCCAAAGTTTTTCGGAAATGTTTTGAAAACTTCATTACCTTGTCTCACAAAAACCAAATGACTTTGCATTGGGTACTAGGTCATATACGTCAATAAGATCAAAATTTAAGGTAAAATGATTACAATTTTGATATACAACAAAATTCAAATGATTTTAATACAATTTTGTTAAGAGTCCAAACAAAATGTATTGGTCACCATTTCCCCAAAATTGGAATTCAAGGGTTATCGGTTAAAAAAGGAGAATTAACTATTGGTATTGTCATAAACATTTGAATATCTAAAAATCAGTAGAAACAATTTTGATTAAAGTTTGATGAAATGTGAAGATTCACAACGTAAACCAATGTTCAAAGCACAAGTAAATAAAAATTATAATTTGGAAAAAAAACCCCAAACAATCTTGACAGCAGTCAGGATTGCAAATTACTCATGAATTATAAATCTTCACTTTTAACCAAAATTTTGCTTCCACCAATTTTGAGACTTTCAAATTTTACAATGATAGTCTTGGTTCATTTCCCCTTTTTAACCGATAATTCTCAAGCCTACATTTTTGGGGTGATGGTGACCACTAAGTTTACAGACTAGATTTTATTAATACAATTTTATAAAAATCGTTACAACCAAATTTGGAGATTTGAATTCATGGTCAACTACCCTTAAATTTTAGGTTATCAAAAAATAAAAATATGCCCAAAGAAATGGCCGAAATACGAAGCACTGTACAGATGACAGAAAATCACTTTTACGATGTTAGGGTACCTCATTTTTTTTCTCCCACCATATAATTTCTCTATAATAAAGTGATAGAGTAAAAATATATTACATATATAATTTTTTTTTTTTAATTCAGCCTCCCGAATTGAAAAGGTTAGGGGAAGTTGTCAGATTAAATATATGTTTATTGTTCAAAGATACCATTGCTGGCCACTTATTTCTATACACCCTGTATTATATCAATTGATGTAACCAACATTGGAATTCCACAACTAATTACATCATCTATCACGATTTTAACTAGCAAACCCTAGTTAAAAAATACTACTTTTTACACAACATACAAATAATGAATTATTGTACTTTTTTCTTTGGTGACGTCGACGTGAATACTTTCTGAGGAACTTCAGTAAAGATAAGTGTACCTGCAAATACAAGAATTGTACCTAACCAATGTAACAATGTAAACGGGTTACTAAAATAAACTATACTAAATAATAAACTAACAAATTTACGTAAAGTAATAACAAGGGTAACAGTGAGCGACGAACATTCAGTTGTTAAATAGTACACTGAACTTATACACACAAATCTGAATTTTAGTTAAAGAAAGTAATTGAGAAATATGCTTATTAGCTATGTAAAACTATTTGATCCACGCCTTTCTCAGAATCATGTATTTTTTTCTAAATTGATATGTTTTGAAATAATTTCATACTTTGAAGAAAAAACCCACAATAATCGGCATATCGTAGACACACCGAAACAATAAAATACCAATATTCCCCCCCCCCCTGTGTTTTGTATATCCACTCATTTGCCAGATTCAACATTGTCGTTAATACAAAGTTTGTTTACATGGAACCCAATATGAATTTTTTCTGCAGAAACAAATGAGTATAGCAGTTGACATTCGGTGGTGAGATGGAAAGTATCTTCATGCTTGTGTAATTCTCACCCGAAGAAAGTGTCAGTTACTGGTAGTCAACTTATAAATGAAGAAGTATGCTCATCAATAGTCTCATCATTTCGGCTTGTTGAGGACCTACCATAACATGAGTTGCTCTCTAGCAACGTATAGCCACTCAGCTCATTCATACATTATACATCATTCATACATTATAAGTACAGCGTAAGAGCTCATTCATATATTATAGCTAACTACAGATGCCATTACAGGAGAAGCAGTTATTGTTTATGGTTAGTTTATACAATTAAAATGTTTAAGGGAATTGAAAGACATATTGACTGTAAAATAAGGATTGTTATCTCGCTTTTTGAATTAAAAATAAAAGTGAAACCAGCAGAGATTCATCGCCACATTAGTGAAATTTACATTGAAAATGTAACAAGTGATGAAATCATAAGGAAATAGGTTATACAATTTAACAAAGGGTGCAAAACATACGTGATAAGGCAGAGTGGCGCCCATTTGTCATTAATTACAATTTGGTGCAGCTCATAAACGAAAAGCGTTTTGAGAACAGTTGGTTTACAATTTCCTCATATTTTTATGAGTTTCCACAAATTTAAAGAACTATTCTGAAAGAAATTTTCACATTATTTAAATTATCAAAAGTTACGTAGTGAAAATAACATAGTGGAGCAAAAATAAGTGACTTAGTAGTGCTCACTTTTTTTCACACAATATAGAAATAAACAAGATGATTTATTTTAAGCTACAGCATCACTGGATACAAGATGTGAGTATCTCACATTATGCTGGAATTGATTCCACAAAACAACAATCCATAAAGTGGAGGCCCACCAGATCTATGAAAAAGCAGAAATTTAAGGAAACAATTTCAATGAAGATCATTTATATTGTATTTTAGGACAGTAAGGATTGTATTTTCCTTATTGATTTCTTGCCACAGGGTTTAAGAAAAATCCTACAAGTTTTTGTGAGACCTTAAAAAATTGTGTCATGCTATCCAAAACAAAAGATAAGACATGCTTTAGTAGAGTAGACAATGCTGTTCAAACCCAAGGCTCATAAATACATTTGGCCAGGTACAATACATCTCTCCTACCGCCCAGACTTAGCATCATGTGTCCTTCACTTGTTCTTGAATTTGAAGAAGTTCCTTGATGGTCTGTGTTACGATCACTGTTCAAAAGAGCTCTGATCTGACTGTTTTCACAAGATATATTGTTCTTAGAAGAGTGTATTCAGAAATTGGTCCCATGTTACAACAAATTTCTTACTATTGGCGGAAATTGTGTGTAAGTGTAAAAGTAGTTTAAGCTTTTTTTAATTAGAAAAATGCTTTAAAAATATAGTTTTATTGCTATTTTAAGAGCTGTTATACATTCTGATTACGCCTTTAATAAAAAAAAAATTTAAAAATTTGATGTGATAACTTGAATTTTAGACAAATTTGGCACATAGAATATAGGTTTTATGATTCATTGATGGTTACTCAAAACAAAACAAAAAATTATTAAATTTTTTGAAATGTATGGTTTTTGTCAGCTCTTTCTTACATAGCTCTTCTGTATATTGAGTGTTGCAAAATTATATTTCCAAACTTCAAGAAGTGGTTTCACATTCACATATCAAAGAAAAAGTTCCTATAAACATATTTCCAGAATTGCCTAGTTTCCCAGATATCTTCATTATGTTTTTTTTCAAAAAATATTGTTTATCACCAGAACGGTTTGATGGATTGAATTGAAACTTGGTATGGTACCTAATACGATGTCGAACTATGGCGAAAAAATAACCAACCTAATTCAATAACCCATTTAAAAATGGCGGAAGCTTAAATTTTTTAAATATAAATAATTCAAAAACAGAAAATTATGGAAATGTTAAGAGACTTTTTTGTAATTTTTTAATCTTTTAATATCCTATCGCATATTACACTCAGACAAAACACTCGGACAAAGGATTAAAGTATAAGCATTATTACTGTAGATTTCGTGTCCTTCAAACTAATGGATGCAGTTTTACTGTAATATTTTGTACAATTGTGAGCGCTGCAATAATGACAATTACAATATTCGATAGGAAATTAAAAGAGCTATAAAAAACAACATTTTTCATAAACATTTCTTATTTTTGAGTAAGATTAGACTTTGTATGGACAGGAGACACAGGTTTACTTTGGAAAGTGGTCCTTGGTATTACCTAATAGTATACAAGTAAGAAAACACACAAAAACACTAGAGTTCTGAAATATTTTGTAAACACTGTTCACTTTCTTAATCAGTAGAGTATATAAAGAAGCCTGAACTGTTTTTATCTGGGATGGATCTGTACTGAGTGTTGAACCACAGATTTTTTTATACTTGTTTTTGAGTTATTTAGATTTAAAAAAATTAAGCACCCATCATTTTGAAACGGGTTATTGGTTTAAATTTTTTTTTTTTTTTTTTTTCAAATTAGTTCTTTACCTTATTAGGTACCATGTCAAGTTTCAATTCAATCCGTCAAACCATTCTGGAAAACAAAAATATTTTGTGTGTAAAACAAAATGGTGGATATTTGGGAAACTAGACAATTCCGGAGATATGTTCATAGGAACATTTTCTAGTTTTGATGTGGGAAACCACCTCCTAAAGTTTGGAAACACAATTTTGTAACATCCTGTATATTAATACCAAGGTCAAAGTCAGCAAATAAGTTCCTACACAAAACACACACAAATTAGCATTCATTATATCAGCTCCATGCCTCATATCTATTTATATTTATTTAGGTGTTTTTCATAATACTTTAATATGTTACACGAAGAATAATACTGCATTTTAAATATTAATTTGTCGTTAATCTGAGAAAGCCAACCATGATCAGTGAAACTGTTTTGAACATCTCAGATTGGTATAGCCTTCAGGAATATAATTTGTTTTTACCTGAAAGCAGATAAAAATCACACTAATACAAACTATTCATATAGGCTATAGAATTAATAAAGGATACTGTGTTAACATATTGCCAATCAGGTAAAATATCATTTTAGGCAACTCAAAGCCAATGAGGGGAATTGTTAATGGTGCACTATTCAACGCCATAATGAAGTGCTCTGATAGATTGTTGTACAGTAACAAAAATGCTGGCAATGGAAGCAAATGCTGGAAACAGAAAGATTCACCAATTAATTAGATGTTGTGTAATTTATACTATAAATAAATGCTGCACACACTTTTATATTGTGAGAATATTCTAACAAATTAACTAAGAAGACGCACATTAAACAAATTGTTAATACAGTATTATGATATTTGGGTTAGAGTTTAATACAGGCATATTTTAGAAAATGGTCCTTGGTATTACCTAGTAGTACACAAATAGGAAAACGCACACACATACACACAAACAAAACAGTAAAGTTGTGAAATATTTCGTAAACAATGTTCACTTTCTCAATCAGTAAGAACTATAAAAAGAATTATACTTTCTACTGATTGAGAAAGTTAACAGTGTTTACGAAATATTTCCCAACTTTTTTTTTTGTTTTCCTATTTGTGTACTACTAGGTAATACCATTTTCTAAGGTAAGTGTCTCCTATCCATACAAAATCAAAAGTACTATGATATTTAATAGAGAAAAATGCTTCCATATTCTTAATGGAGTCTTTCTTCAGTTCTTGTTAGAAATTCGTTCAATACTAGGTAGGACGAAAAGGTAGAGGTATCAAAGGTTCTTGAACCATATTTCACATTCATCATTATTTCACACAGATGTTATTACTTTAGACCTCAGAACTAAAAAAAAAAAAAAACTTCAGTTGGTGATTTAGAGGCGCAAAATATAAACACTTTCAGACAGCCATATGACAATGAAAGCATTGGTGTAATCCACCAATGAATGCAGGCAGGTTTGGGATTGTTTTAATATGGTGAATGATCTAACAAGTGGCAATAAAAATCATTCTGAATTAGACTTCTGGACACGCTGATATGGTAAGCTCAATTATTCAAACTAATTGAGACCGAGAATAGTTTGGATAACCAATTTGTTCACATTATGATACATAAACAAAGATTAGGCTAACAAAGTATTTTTAAAAAACACAAAAATACTGTGCTTACATTTTTATTACTTGAATGTAAATACAATAAAAATGACATAAATAACTAAACAGAATAAAAATGAGATGAAAAATTAAGTAAAAAGAAAAGCTTAAATAAAAAAGACCTGAAGTATTGTATACGCCGTTTTGATAAATATTCTTTATTTTAAACTACTTTTTAATGAAATGTTTCAACTGAATAGTGATAGCTGAAATAATTAACAGTAATTACTATCATGTCATGAGTGTCTTACAAATGTTATTTTTCAAATCAGTTTTAAATAATGAATTTTAGATTGACTGCGAGGGACTGTTACGACTAATATTTTTTAACCAGTTTAAACCTTTGGAATGTCTTTAATAAGGGATATCAAACGTATTTATTATTGAAAGTCACTCAAACTTTTTCAACAAATTTTATGAATAATGGTTGCAGATAATTGACGTTTGGACTCTCTACTGTGAAAGAAAGTGCAAATAGATCCCTTTATGGTCCGGAATTTTTAGTGGCATCTGAGGAACATGTTTAAGTTATGAACTGAAAAATGCAGGTCCCTCTACTGAAATGAGACTATGGGGCTTAGACAAGCAAAGAGATTGATCATGTTCTCCAATTCTAAAGCATTAAAATATTGTTAAGCAAGCAGAACGTACTACGGATTTGCTAACTGTACAATTCCCAGTAAGATGTCACCTACAATGGTGTTGGTAGAACAAGACATCCGCTCCTATTGAATGAAAATAACAAAAAAAAGTATTCTACGAAAATGTGAAATTTTTACTTGATGGAAACTACATATCTGGAAATAGCCTTTGTACATCCTGAAAACATTAGAATGACGATCAAGGTCCTATTGGGATTCATAAGGGACCATCCTTACAATAATAGACCGATTTTGGATAGTAGTAGAGAAAGTATAATGGTGACTTTGCGACCTCAAGGAAAAAACTTTTAGTTATATTTTATGACATTATGAATTCTTAAATTATATAATTCACATTGATCTTGACAATCCATAGTACCATCGCCCTAAAATATAGGTTGCAAAATTAGTTTAACTTACTGTGTAAAACAATGCCTCATTAGGATGTTTTCCATGTTTCTTGTATAATACTTCTTGATATATTCCTAATCTAGCAGACATGAACAAGGCCAACGTCAATAATGCTATACCTATACAAAAACAAAATATATTAATTATCACTTAAAATAATGCACAACCTTTCTCACTTGTACTTATACTCACACATATAAAAAAAAAGTTTAAATATTTAGTCTAAGTAAACCATGTAGTTGTTTAAATGAAATTTTGTTTCCTACTACCTTGGTAGAACAGAATGCTATTGCAATGCTTAATAAAACCTCTACTCACTTCACTTGTGGTTAACAACTCGACTCTAGTTAACCAGATACACTAGGTTTTCTTGTATCATAAATTCATCCTAAACATATCTTATTGAGATCAAGTTTTTTTATAATAAAGGTCAAGTTCATTTTAGGAATTACTCATTTAGTCCCAAACCATTTCTTGCAATGTTGGCCTACTAATTTAATCGAATTCACTAGAGCCAATTAAGAGAAATTAATCCTTTTACGGCAGCTTTATAGACAGGATTAAACTATACAAAAATGTAGCCATTCAAAAGTGATTATCAATAATTGAAAAAGTCACAATTTTGTTGTTTTATAATGGGCTTAAAGCCTTTTTAAGTCATAACCCAATATTTTGGGGAAATGGCAACATATATATTTTGTTTTAGACATTAAAGAGTACATCTGAGAAAAATTTATCAAAATCATTTTGAGCAAATACAATTTTACGTCCTTTCTTATGAGGGATAATTTGAAATCATATTTTCTACTGTCAATATTTAAGTTTTTATTTCTATCTTATATTTTAATGAAAAACTTAAAGCAAGTACTACCCTCAAAAATAGCATACACAGCAAAGGCCGGAAATAGCTTACCTACATTATGAAAGCACTGTTATTGGGACTAAATCACCCTTTTAAGAAACACTCTACACATCAAGTTCACTGATATCCAAGATTATCTTGGTCTTTATTACTGTGAAAGGTTTTTAAAACAATTTTATATTCAATTTATTTATTGTATTTTTTTTTTAAATTTTATTTATTTATTTATTTTTATTGGTTCTATAGTATGAAGATCTACACAGTAGAGTCTCGTAAACTCGGCACTCGATAACCCGGCAGTCCGGATTACTTGGCGCCCCCGACGGGAAAAAATATATTGCTAAAAACAGCGATGTTCGTAAAAGTTCGGCAGATCCCAAAGCAGGCATTAACTTCGATCGCTCGAATCGTTGATGGTACTTTTCCCACGTTAAACTCGTCACAAAGCTTTTTTACATATTCCCCTCTGTCAAGTCTTTTTAACACATTTAACCGCGTCTCAAACGAAACCAACACACGCTTCTGTTTTCGTAACTCACTCATTTTTATTTACTGTATAATACTGTGCGTAGATCATAACCCGTCAAAGAAAACTGAAAAGAAATGTTATATTTTCAATAATGTATACTAAATTGATTCGTGGAAAAAAAGCGGCCCATCAAACGTTTTTGCAGGTGTACGTCTGCTATACAGACGGGTGCCAATGCCGCAGTGTTTTTACGCCGTCGACAATGGGATACCGCTATCAACAAAGTCGTTTGACTCGCCGCTTTGGTGCCGCGGTGTTTTTACACTGCCGACAATGGGATACCGCTATTGGCAAAGTCGTTTGATATCGCCGCCGCTTTGGTGTTTCAATTAAAATTTTTTTTTGCCCTTATTCCCGATAACCCGGTATTTCACAAACTCGGCACACTTCCAGTCCACATTATGCTGAGTTTGCGGGACTCTACTGTATTAATAATTAAAATTCCTTAGATTACAATTACACTAACAATTCATTTACTGTGAAAGGTTTTTAAAACAATTTTAAATTGAATTTATTTTTATATTTATTTATTGTATTTTTTTTAATGGTTCTATTGTATGAAGATCTACTTATAATAATTAAAATTCCTTAGATTACAATTACACTAACAATTCATTTGCAATTACAATATATACTAACCCACAGTCCACCAAAAAAAATCTTCGACTTCAGTCGTAGGCTTGGAATGTTCAGTAATGGGTCCAGTTCTTTTCTATAAAATAAATAACATAGTTTATACATATTATATAATATTAAATTACAATGAATATATATATACAAAAATATGGACGAAATTTGGTAAAGCCAAATACTTCAGACAGGGATGGTTAAACTATGGCCAGCTGGTGTGTTCCTAGCCCCCAGGATAACAAGGATAAAATTATGATTCATGTGTTATCATGTCAAACTTTAGGAAGGTGAGACAAGAATTCACTATAACTTTTCATTTTCTACACATCTTCTTTGCTACGTGAAAAAATATATAGTGCAAAAATATTATACAAACTTTTTCACTCATCTATCCCCATAACCAAATAAAAACAAACCAAAACTATTTGTTATCAAAAATGTTAGTTTGGTAGTTGTCAGTCAAAAAGTAAAAATTAATTATTGACGCTATCTTTGAAAAATATTTAAATAAGACTCTTCGCTTAAAAAAAAAAAATCCTTGACATTAATTGTCTTCGATTGAAATTAAGGTTTATTTTTTGTTATTGCAAAATATTTCTGAACCATAATATATTCTTAATGCCAATTTTGCATTTAGGTTTGTGTCATTAATATACACTCTTCACTAAAATTTTAACAAAATATGTACAGCCAATTTGAGATATTACGTTTTTTATAACAGACTCATAGCCAATTTAGTTTTCTTTTACTGATAACTCACGAATATACATTTCTAGAGAAATGGTGGCCAATAGGTTTTGTTTGGGTACTAGCAGGATTACAATCGAAATTGTTAACGGCTGATTTTCAGATTTTTTAAATGTTTTTCTTATTTACTCTCCAATTTTGAAAAAAGTCGCAAGATATGACCACACACCAAATTTAATTAAAATCAGCCCATACATTTTTGCTGTACTACACTACATACATAACAGACAACCACTTTTTTGGACTCAGGGAATTTCAAAATCAACATATTCAACATATAATTTTTGACGCATCTCATAACTTTCTTTATATAGAATGTGAAAGAGTAACTAGTTATAAAACTCTAGAAAGATTATATATATGCTATTTCTTATAGCATAGGCTTCTAAAGAAGACAGACAATGTAAGGTAGCATGGTTAGATTCGTGTATTATTATAAATAACAATAACCTTTAAAAACAACATGTTTGTAGATGAAGTCATCAAATAAAATAATTTTAAAACCAACCATTAAAAACCAACAGAAGACGAACGTTTTCAATCGAACATGACCACAGAAACAATAATTTTTACTTCCCCACAAATACATATGGGTCAAAAATCCGATGAGGATTTTTCTGTAGATATATCCATTTGGAAGTTCCTCTAGTCGAAAAATGTATCTATCAGTCATTTGTAGTAGGAATAGTACTGTACAGCACAATCATGTGGACCGATTTTAATCAAATTTGATATGTGAGCCTAGATTTAATATCGGGTCTAGATGTCGGTGTCGTGTCGGCTTTTCGTATTAAGATTGTTGTTATAGTATATATTATTTTTTGATAGTTTGTTATTAAAAATGTTTATATATATATATATATATATATATATATAGTCTTAATGTATTCCATTGTTACTAGTAGGCCTAACATTGAAGATAGTCTTATTAAATTTACACCTCTAGTTTTGGTTTCAGTTTAATTCAAGTATATACTTATGATTTGATATTTATGAAGATATTTATCGCTCTGCTTATCTTGTTTATTAAGTTTCAAGTTATACAAAATTCCTTGAATGATCGCTCTTATTTCCACAAAAAAAATATTTTATTTGAATATAACCTCTAAGAGGAAGTAGTTAATTGTTTGAAATTTTTCATACCAATACCAATTTTTTTAATTGTTGATTTTTTGTTGCCTTGATTCCTCTAGCCTTGGATCATAAACTTTAATTACGCTGCCAATTTTGGTTTCTGTCCACATATATAAAATTACACTATTTAGATAACTTCACACACTGATTCTTATTTCTTATCTTAAATCTTAATATATTCATTGAACATAATTAAAAAAAAAAAAAATCTAAAGTTTTTTACAATTACATTAGCATGAATTGTGGATGATAGTATGAAAATGGTTTGTAGTGACAATGATCAAGTTGCTAGTGGATTTGTTATTTCTAACGTCATAATATGTTTTTACTTAGGCCCAATAAGAGCTACATTCAGTACTTTGATTTTGTATTGTTTTTCTTTTTAAAATTTGATGTTTCATTTGATTTGTGGTTGTGTTTTTTGTGTGTGGTTATTTTTTTATTAGGTGTGTTTAAAATTCTTTCTTTAATTTTGCTCGTGAATTTATGTTGGGATATTGGGTTAGGTTACCCATTGGACAATTTCCAGTATGTATAGTAGGTTTTATTGTGTTTTTTTTTTTATAAATAGACATATCCTTATTTGTAAATGAAATTGTTTTTGAAAATAAAAATAAACACCATCAAGTGGCCGAAGTAGAATGCGAGGAAGACTTAAACCACTAATGGTCATGTTTCCATGGTAATACTTCTACTTACACTCTACCAGCATTTTCTCTTCACTTAACTCTATCAAATCAATGTGTGTTGCACATTAAACAAGCTAATGTATTTAGGTTAGCAGAGAGTGAACTGATGGCTGGGGTAGGGTTAAACTATCACCAGTAGATCACAACTTCCTAGCATTCACATTCTTGTCATCTCGCTACAATACAAAAACATTTTGTAAAAAACCCCATATTTGAACTTAAGAGAGAACTAAAAGATTCCAAGAATCCAAGAAAACCTAAAAATTGATCTCATTTTTTCCTATCACAATTTTTTTTGTACAATATATACTGCAAGAAATTAAAAACATAAATATTTTGTTTAATGTAATAAAGCATTACCACAAACAACATAGCTTTACAAATATTTATAAAATAAAGTTCTTCTAGTATGATTTCTAATTTAATAAATACATACCACATCTTTGCCTGATATAATAGTACAAATAACAATCCCAAGTGTGATGAGTCCAACAGATAGATATTTGGAAAAATCATAACTCTTTTTCAAGATAATTATTCCCATTACCATGTTGGCAATCAGAGACCCCTGTAATAAAACAACAAAAACTGGTTATCAAATATTCTGTTTGAACCTCGTTAAATAGTTACTACCTAAGGCTACTATTAGATATATAATTAACAATTGAACAACTCATATAATACAAAATTATTGATATTCAATGTTTTGAAACCTTATAAATTATACAGTAGAGTCCCGCAAACTCAGCGTAATGTGGACCGGAAGTGTGCCGAGTTTGTGAAATGCTGGGTTATCCGGAAAAAGGGCAAAAATAAATTGTAATTGAAACACCAAAGCGGCAGCGATATCAAACGACTTTGTCGATAGCGGTATCCCATTGTCCGCAGTGTAAAAATACCGTGGCGACGATATCAAATGACTTTGTCGATAGCGGTATCCCATTGTCGGCGACGTAAAAACACCGCAGCATCAAAGTGGCGGCGATATCAAACGACTTGGTCAATAGCGGTATCCCATTGTCGGCGGCATAATAACACCGCGGCATTGGCACCCGTCGATATAACAGACATACACCTGCAAAAACGTTTGATGGGCCGCTTTTTTTCCATGAATCAATTTAGTATACATTATGGAAAATATAACATATTTTCAGTTTTCTTTGACAGGTACGCACAGTATATACAGTAAATAAAAATGAGCGAGTTACGAAAACGGAAGCGTGTGTTGGTTTCGTTTGAGACGCGGTTAAATGTGTTAAAAAGACTTGACAGAGGGGAATCTGTAAAAAAGCTTTGTGACGAGTTTAACGTGGGAAAAGTACCATCAACGATTCGAGCGATCGAAGTTAATGCCTGCTTTGGGATCTACCGAACTTTTATGAACATTGCTGTTTTTAGAAATATATATTTTTTCCCGTCGGGGTTGCCGAGTAATCCGGACTGCCGGGTTATCGAGTGCCGATTTTGCGAGACTCTACTGTACTATGATAAAATCTAGAATCATCAAAACCTCAAATTTGATAATCAATCAAAAACAATCAAAATTAACTAATAACATGTTTATACTACTGAAACTAAATCATTTTTTTAATAACTAATATCAAAATGTAACTGAGAATAAATTAATAAGCTTAAATTATACTTACTTTAAAACTACATACATAATAGTTGACTGTAAAAGTGAATAATATAGAGATAGGGTTTGTGAAGGTTAAACTAGTATGATAAACATATAAGGAATAGAAATATGTGGAGAAGGAACATAATATATAAATATTTGGGAAGGAAAATATTGTAATTATAAAAAGAATTAAATTTAGGTTGTTTGATGTAGAAAAGTGAAGTGGAGGTTAAATTGATTTTAACATGTTATAAGTTTCACGGAATTCAACTAAATCGAATAACAACAGCTGTCTATGACATCAGCAGGCGAGAGAATATGAACATGTAGAAGTACATGAACTAGTGAAATCAATTTTTTTTTAAATAAAAAATATAATGATTCTAAATTGATAATGATCTTCAGTAGGTACAATTATTAAATTTGGACTTAATATTATTATAATCATAAGGTAACAAGATCTGTGGAAAGGAAAATAACAGGCTTTGTCCATTCTTGGAGGGGACACTAAAGAATTATAGCTTTACAAAACAGAAAGCGTTATCTAAAACTGTTTCCAGAGAAATCTTGTATTAAAACATACTGGAAATAAATTGGAAGACTAAATAAGTGATTAAAGTATAATATTATTTAAAAGAAGAAAAGGCTGAATCAGATAACATTCAATTTTTCCATAAAAACTCAAATGACCTAAACTAAATGACCAAATGATCTGTTCACATATAGGATGTGTCATTGAAATTGAGACAAGAGACTATCTCAAATAAACGGTGCAACAAAGATTGTACAAACATTCTCTCTCACTCATCTTCAAAACCAAATACAAACCTTTTGTCAACAACACTGTCAATTTAGTAGGTGTTAGAAAAAAGTGAAAACGAACTATGGACACAGAAATAAGCATGTAAATAGACTAAAATTGTATGAGATAAAAATGATTTATTTTAACTTAAAATACACACATCCATGAACATTCTACGATGATTTGGATTCTAATGAAGCACATTTGAGCAAAGTTTTTAAAAAAATGTGGTATCTCATGGCTGAAACAAAACATTTTCCACAAATTCCAGTTTGTGTGTTAAAAATAAAAACTATCTACATTATTGTTATAGACTTAATTTTAAAACTAGGTACCAATTTCCATAAACCATTAATGATTGATTACACAAACCTGTTTAAAATAAAAGAAGCTAGTAAAAATGGAAAACAATTTTTGACTATCAATAAAAATTAGATTTTATTCAATTCTACGATACCACAAGGATGAGTTCTGATACAAGTGGAGATTCCATTTAAAAATGAACATCTAGGAGACCACAGGTCATATCAAATGAAGATTCTAATTTACAATCCTGCCAATTATATAAACAAAATTATTTATATCCTTTCAAGTTAAATCAGAGAGCTGTATACATGATTGAAAAAATACAGATGTGTTGAACTATTGTCAAACTAAATCCACATACTAATTTAGAATAAAATCTGTATATCCATTTACAAAGTAAAGTTCTCCAGAAACAATTGATTCAAACACTTTGGACTCAGGATACCTCAAAATGGAGAGTTCAGCAAAAAAAAAAAAAAACTCAACATTGATATTTAGCCATAACTTTTTCCATATAAACATATATTGTGGAAGTAATATCATAACATAAATTTTAAAAATAAAATAATCTTTGAAGAGTAGACTATACAACCCAACATGACAGTGAAAATAATTATTTACAATGAAAAAGTTATTTAATGTTTTAAAATTAAATAAGTCCCACAAATTAGGCCTAGTATATTTGTTGTTAAAAGCAAGATACCATGACACAGATAAGACAAGTAGTTTATAGATTAGTGATTCAGCAAATGTCTTCAAGGACATAATAGAAAAAAGTGCTTTACTAATAACATGTTTAGTCTAACAAACTAATAGAATATTTAACGTTCGATACATAATATCTATACAATATGTAAGATTTGGAGAGTAAAAATCAATCACCCACTGTACAGAATGATCAACTGACTGTCCACTGGTTTACCACAAACATACTATATTGATTATACTTTCAAATACATAAAAGTACAGGTATTGTATATCATAGATACATTTATATGTATATATACAGGTTTTCTATTTAGAATTTATACGTAACTAAAGTACTAAAATTACAACACATTTTTCAATTTTATAAGACAAAATAAAATTGTTAGCACCTACAAATATTGTGGTTTTAATTTATACATTTCTTCAACTATAAATAACTAAACAATGAATAAACATAAATTTATTTACAGTAATCCCTTCTATACCAGCCCTATTTTATTGAGTATTATTCTCTGCAAACATATTTTTTTAGACTAATTACTACTATTTAATTAATTTACTATTTTATACACACATATAAATTATACTTACATGGGACAAAAACATACATACCTACATAATATACGCATATTAAATTAAAATTAAATAATTATAAGAGTTCATTTATATTCCCATGTTTCCTTCATAAATTGAACTAGCCTCTACCAATACCTTCCATTTAGGTACAATTCATTTTCCTGCCGACCTATCTCTACTTTAAAAAGTAAATCTTTCCTTATAGTCCTTAAAATATAACGAGCAATAAAATGAAAAGCTGTTCCATTTCCACCTAAATTACATAATGAGCATAACAAAATTTTGTCTCTGACCCATGACTTTGAATTTATTTTAAAAATATGATAATCTGTGAAGAGTAATCCACACTTTCAACCCAACATGACAGAAAACATATTTTATAATTTTTTGTGTGACTAACATTTGCAATAGAAAAGATATATAATTATATATCTCTGACAAATTAAATTTGTCAAAAATAAGACACCATTACTATCCATTCACTCCATAGACAAGACAAGTGGTTTATAGACTAAATGATTCAGCAAATGTTTTCAAGGATAGAATACTCAAAGTCACTTAGTTAACAATGATTCAGCAGTTCTACTCTCTAAAGTGAACAACTTCTGCCGAATATATACCTAATCCTGTTTTTGAATTGAATAAAGAGTAGAGGTAAATTTTGAAATAAATACATATTTTTAATAATAGTTGGGTTTACAAATGTTAGCTGAGTGCAAGTACCAAGTCCTAATATAGATTTTGAATAGTTGGATAGAAAAATTGAAAAGATTAGAACCATTTTGAACTTCAAGGGTTTTCTGGAACAAGGGTAATCTGGAATTTGTGTTCTCCACATACAGAACCCTTCCCTCGGGATTTTTTTCTTGAATTATTCGGATACATACGTTTTAATGTCTTTTGAGTTCAAAAAGTAGATTTTATAATGATGTCTAGTATCTTAGGCTGATTTTAATCAAATTTAGTATGTGGCAAAATTTTGGTCATATTACGGAATGTTTTTCTAATATTTTTTATCTTAAAATTTGTGGGTAGCTCCCATAAGGAAAAAAAAAAGTTTATTTTTCAAATCAGCTGTAACAAATTTCTTCTTTTTTTACCCTTGTAGCTTCATCACCTTATAAAAGGAATAAAAGAACATAAAATAAAGCCCTCAAATACTCTAATAGCATTAAAACACCAAACCCAAACATGAGCTGTCATTAATTTCATAACTTCTCAAATCCGCTCTACCATTTTAGATGAAATTGTAGTGAAATATGAAAATTCATCAACCAAACTCACAAAAAACTCTTAATCAAATAGAATTTATACTGAGAATGTATGTATGTATGAAAAAAGCAAAGCAGGTTTAGGCCTACATGTTATATAATTATATATTTAACAAAGTCAATGGTTTATTCACTTCTTGATTAACAACTACCAAACTTTCATTTTTTATGACATTGTAGTATTTTTTGTGACTATTTGAATTTGGGCGTGTAAGAAAAACTTGTACAATTTTTTGCACTATTTTTTCTTTCATTATTAAAATATTCTGTATATTTCAAAGAGTATATATAAAAATACTGAATTTTATAAAAAAATAATTAACCTTATCATTATAATATATAAATTAAAAAGGTCTCCCTTATAATGAGTACGGTCTTGGCAATACTGGGGTAACCGAACTACATCTACACATTTTTTCATAGCCTTGGTTTTGATCTTTTCTTTTATCTTTGCTAGGTCTGTGTGGACCAACTTTTCCGACCCTGACTCTATTAGAGTATTTGAGAGTTGGGGGGGGGGGGTCTTTATTTTATGTTCTTCTTCTTCTTTAAGGCGATGATGATCAAGAGGTTTTTCACCTTTAAACAACAAGGAAAACTAAATATTATAGTAACTGATAGTTTATAAATACTGAAAAACTAAAAAATTAATTTAAAACTTTTTGGAATGTCATAACTAAACGTCAAAACCATATGTTACTTTAACGACATATTGAGTGGTGGTGATATCTATTAAAACGAACACAAAACTAAGCTGTTAGCTAATCAAAATGTTTTGCTTCTCCATCTGTGTGTAGGCTTATTCCATATCAAAATACAGTTGTGCCGTCTTGTTTAAATAGGTCAATTTTACAAATAAGAATCTGTTGCCATAAATTGTAATTTTTGGACCGGGATTTAATTATAGTTTAGATGGTGGGCACCGAAATAATTACAAATTAATTAAATAAAAACTGGATAAAACTTTGGCCAATATAATATCATCAGTTGGGATACTTTCCTTCCCGCTTCTCACAATTTGATTATAATCTTATGGTGACTATAAATAAGATTGTGTTAGTTTTAAAGTAAACTACTAATTAGTTATATTAGACTATAGGTTAAAACCGTGTCTCAAAGTTAGTTTTCAGTAATGACTAGACAGTTAACATACATTAGGCCTCAATGGTTATTGTCTCCGACAGTCTGGTGGCAGCCTTGAAAGTTTTAGAATCAGATAGAGTTGGAATCTTGCTTGTGGATTTGAACTCAACATAAAAGTAAAATGGAAAAAGGTAAGTATACATTCCGGATCTGGACTTTCGGAATGGGCACTCTCAATGGAATCAAGTGTGAAATCAGAAAAGTTGGTTGGAATTCAATACTTTTTTTTTTGAGAGAGGAGGAATTTTTATTGTACTGAGTGTGGGATTCCTGGATTCAGGTTACCCACTACAACCCTAAGCCTTCACATTAGGCAATCTCTACTCTGGAACCCCAGACTCATGTGAGTTGGGCAGTAGCTATATATGACTTGCAAAGTAGACATTGGATGTAGAAAGAAAGGACACTTGGTGGTCTAATTTGTACCTCGTGTAAAATTAATAATGCATTATTTTAATTAATAAAAACCTAATATCATTTGTTCAATATGGGCAAAGCTAGTTCTGACTGGTTTTTACATTAATAATTATATATTTATAAAACCCACCGATAATATCAACATCCCATAATTAAAAAAGAGAATAAAGTAGAAAATAATACTTACAGCTCTAAAAATCATGTGTAAAGGCATAGCAACATTGAAGTCAAAGGCATAGTTGTTGCAAACATTCACGATGAAAAACATCACCACAACCACAGAGTAAGTCCTGAAACATTGAACTGTGTTAATTAATTAATCAATATACCTTTTTTATATTTATTAAAATATAAATGAAATCAAATAGAAATATATTGATTAAAGGAGAAATGAAATGTTGTTGCCACAACACAAATCTAAAATTTCAAAATATGTTTGATAATGTACTATAATTTTAGAACAATAACACATTTTAAAATTGTAAACATGTGTATATTTTGTTTGTTATGTGAAGAAGCCTGACATTCAGTGGGGAAACAGATTCCCGCGCATTATTTAGAGGTGGAGGAAACGAGCTGCTTAAAATTGAATTGGAACTATAAATTTTCTTTTCATGTAGCTTTGCACATTGGTTTAAGTCGTAAACATTCAAATTTGTGCCAAATCAGTTATAAAAACCTTATATTTCTAATAACTTTAGGTTTTTCATCCATGGGTATAGTTTCTATAACCAAACAGTAAAACATATTACTAGATATGTTGAACTACACTTCTACATTAATTATCAGGAAAAAGAAGTTAATATTTTATCTGGTAGTAAAGGGAACAAATATTGTTTGTTTGCTTTTTAACAATTAATCATTGCCAGTTATGTTTTCACAATTTAAACATTGTTATCAAAATACTGGTTTAATCATATTTTTACTTGGTAAAAAAATAAAGATTAAAAATGAAATATAATCACAAATACTGTACAAGGAATGTATATTTTTACTGTTCTGTCTCTGGCACGCTGTGTGTATCCTTCCCCTTAGCCGTTAGTCCACCCCACCACTTACTCAGCTGCCCTCCTTTCAGGGTTTTTCACACACAAAATAAGCTATAAAATGTAGTATAAGTGCAAATATATAAAAAAAATTCCAATGATATGCCTGAAGATGACCCATGTTGAGGTGAAACAGCTAATACATTTGTTCAGATATTTAAAAAAACAAAGAACTCAGAAATATTACATAATATACATAAATTTAAGACCAAAATGAAAATAAAAATAAATGATAAATAAATAAATATAATGTACCACTTCAATAAAGTTGCAGGTTTTAAAATATGATCATCAATGCCACAGATTACAGAAAGCCAACTTTTAACCATATTCAATGGTTATCTTTCCAGAGTAGTTTATTTTTAAAAACCTTCATTTTTTAATCCAAAATTGGAGAAAATGTCTTGGACCAATATAAAGATAATATTTACATGTAGGACAGATGGCCATGCTATACTTGCTTTCACTTTTTAATTGATCTCTTTCAGTTGAAATTTTCAGGGAAGTGACAAATTTAATTGTAATTGTTTGCTCAGGGTTTTCTTAATTCCATTTATTATAAATACTAATACATTATAGAACTATTCTATAAATCTATTATAAAGAGAATACAAATTTAACATATCCAAACAGATACTCACCAAAAGCTTATATTCGGTTTCTTTGTCCCACATCGTGCAGTAAAAATGAAGCCTTCGACAGCAATGAAGAGAAACTGAGAGAAAGTGATCAGGTTGCCGCTGCCTGGATCTTCTCTGTAAAATTAAAAAATTGTAGACATTTGATATTTTAAATATATGGATTTATTTTTCTTCTACAACATTAAAAATACTTTCATACTGTAAGGAATATGAACTTAATATAAAATAAAAACTAGTGTGAAATAAATTCTCATATACAAATATATATAATTAAACAAATGTTTCTTAAAATTATGATTTTTTTTAGTTCCGGAGACCACAAAATATAGTCATCAGGTTCTCACTAAACTCCTATCCTATCTTGATTTCAGATATTTATCGAATATACAACTCCTATCCTATCTTGATTTCAGATATTTATCGAGTATACAACTCCTATCCTATCTTGATTTCAGATATTTATCGAGTATACAACTCCTATCCTATCTTGATTTCAGATATTTATCGAATATACAACTCCTATCCTATCTTGATTTCAGATATTTATCGAGTATACAACTCCTATCCTATCTTGATTTCAGATATTTATCGAATATACAACTCCTATCCTATCTTGATTTCAGATATTTATCGAGTATACAACTCCTATCCTATCTTGATTTCAGATATTTATCGAATATACAACTCCTATCTTATCTTGATTTCAGATATTTATCGAATATACAACTCCTATCCTATCTTGATTTCAGATATTTATCGAATATACAACTCCTATCCTATCTTGATTTCAGATATTTATCGAATATACAACTCCTATCCTATCTTGATTTCAGATATTTATCGAATATACAACTCCTATCCTATCTTGATTTCAGTTATTTATCGAATATACAACTCCTATCCTATCTTGATTTCAGATATTTATCGAATATACAACTCCTATCTTATCTTGATTTCAGATATTTATCGAATATACAACTCCTATCCTATCTTGATTTCAGATATTTATCGAGTATACATTTTTTCATGTTCTAAAAATATTTTTTTCAAATTCTGGAGATCTCAAAATGTGGCCGTCCTCACTGAACTTTTGTGATCCCAATCTGAGTATGGCTTAATTTTTTCTGGAAATTAGCACCAAAAATTGAAGTTGTAATTTACAAATGCGTCATCAACAAATATTAATTAAGACATGATCACAACAAAGTAATCTCTTTTTAATCTTCAAAAGATTAGATAACATTCAAATAAAAGATCTTGTTCATACATTGCGAGAAACCCTAAATTTCCACTTCATATACATGGCATCAATTCTTAATTGATCATCCAATTGTACTGTCTTCTCATTTAGGAAAATACAAGGTTGTTGAACAATGCAGTTTTGGTAATCAACTAAATTGAATAGAGTTCACTAACCAAATACCCATTAAGCTAAGATAGAATGTGCATCACTATTAAAGAATCTATTATTAATTCTCAAACATTGGATTACGTACACACTACTTTTTCCTAGACTTTTTAACAATTTCACTTTAAGATGTATTGGATTAAATTGTGTGACATTTAGATTTTTCCAAGTAAATAATCTCGCAAACCCACACACAACTAAAACCTAAACGCAAAACAAACTTTATTCCCAAGGTAAACAAATTTTTAAAAACCACGATTGACTGTTTAAAAGCTCTCTGACAACTGTCCTAGCAGTTGTTAGCCTATCAAATTTGTAGGAAAGGTTAAAGTTATTGACTGAATTCAATGTTTACTGTATCAAAATGTACATAAAATATGATTAAGATTTCATTACTTAAATACCATAATATATGACCAGTCAACAAAACCAACTTATTAATAAACAAATAATCAGATTAAATTTTCTTTCGCACATATAAGTAGCAGAGAGAAAGTTATGCCATAGGTAAAAAATGTATGTTGAATTTTTTGAGAATATATTTAATTTGAAGTTCCTTGAACCTTTTTTGGAATGGCATCTGTCAAATATGTAATGTTCTACAGCTTCAACAGGTGGACTGATTTTAATCAAATTTGGTATGTGGGTATATGTTCTCCGTAAATTTTTTTTCATTACGTAAAATTGATAAGAAGAAAAATACACAACATTTAGAATTTTCTCCAAATCAATTCTCACAATTTATTCAAATGTAGCCTCTAGGGGACCCCAACAAATGTTTTCGAAGCCATCTCCATTTCTCCAAATAGGATCGAGCAATTTCATTCAAACTTTAGTATGAAGTGAAGATTAAAGACCTAAACCCATATGCAAAATCACAAGTAAAAACATACGATTCAGAAATAATTTACCAATAAACCAAAAATGAACCTTGACCGCCATCATTAAAAACTCAATTTTAATCAAATACAATTTATGCTGAGACACTAGTAAAGAAAATTTACTTCATACTTAAATTTTTTTTTTCAAAGACAGCATTTATGATTTATTTAATTTTTTGACTATCAAATTATATTTTTCTAAACAGTTTTGTTTGTTTTTGGTGGATTTTAGGGAAGGGTAAGTGGGAAAGTTTGTATATATGCATTTGGACTGTTTATTTAGTATTAGGAATCAGTGACAAGTCGTAATTGAATGACAGAATTACATATAGTAAACAATGTTTTATTGTATTTAAAGTCTTTATTGTTCCTTGTAATAGGTTAAATAAAACAAAATTGAAAAATACCAAAATTATTCATCTGTAATTTTTGTTTTGGGTTTTTGGAGGATAGTTACTAATAGATTTTGTTTGTATACTCAGAAGGGTACTTCAAATCACTACAATCAATTTTGAGTAAATCAGACTTTTAAATTTTTATTGTTATACCAAATATTGTTGTTTTGTATTGGCAAGACCTTCATTTTCTAGTTATAAAAAAATTTAAAGTAAATTTATTTTCAAATTATACCATTAAGCTTAATTGGTACTTAAGCTACAGTTCACCTCACAAATGGATATCATTTCAAAAACCACTTATAGGATTCAATAAACCTTATTTACGAAATAAACTAAACACTACAAATTGCAAATCAAACTCTATTTGTCATCCTCTCAAAAATAAACATTCATCTGCCTTTTATACATTTCAAATCCAACCAGCTGCCTTCAATAAAGTCTTGGTCTACGTCACTTTCTTAACACCAATGGAACAGCATAGCAACCGATCCTCCACCATCAACATCAAATAACGGAACATCAATTTCAGCTTAACATCCAACAAATCAGAAACATTGTTCTGTACCTTCATCTTTCTTCTGATCTTTTTGGGGTTAAGTAGAAGAGAGGACCTTAAACTTCTCCCTTAAATAAAGACTATTCTATCCTAACTTTGTGCAGCCACATGATTACAACATTGCCTCCATAGCTCACCTCAACTGACGCCCCCCCCCCCCATTTCCTATTCCGTTGTCCACATTTCAGCTTAGTACGTAACACACACCTATAATTCTGTCTTAAATGTCAAAAATTTTTGTTTTTCCACTAATGATACTTTCATAAAAACAAGGACATTTTGGTATATTACCTCTTAAGGAAGACTTCCTGTTCATATTTGCAACCCTCCCTTCAGAAAACATCTAGCTGCAAGAAACTCAATACAAAAGTTCAGATTCTCGACAGATCTAATTGAAACTAATATTTCTGTAGCCTATAAATATCAAACTCAATTTTTTTTCTGGAAACATACCAGACTACTATTCTGATTAAGGGCCTAATGACCTAATGAAACCGAAATTTAAAAGTAGTCCAAGAGTTTCAAAATTCGGGACTGATAATGATTTTCGTCAAAAATAGACATTTTTCTTAAATTTAAAAATCCATTTTTCTTTCATCTAAAAAAATTATTTTTAGTACATATATTAAGAAAAGAAAATACTAAATTATAATCGATACACTGCAATCTATTTGTATTTCCATATGTTACCTGTTTTTTACATTTTCCGTAACCATTAATTGTAATTAACCTACTAAAAGAATATATTTATCACAATTAACTCATTTTACTAATTATAATTCAAGATCTTATTGAAATGAATAAATTTAAACACTCATTAACTTTAAAATTAGTATTATAATATGAGATAATATGTGGAAGGTCGGTTGCTTATAGTAATTACTTCTTTCATATATAGGTTAGATAACATTTTTTACAAATTGAGCTAAATGAAGATTATAGTGTTATCTATGAAGACCTAGTTATTTCACCTACTTGTGTTGAAGCCTTGTGTAAATAATTCAAGCCCATCTGTTAGGAAAATAAATTAAAAAACCGAATAGAATAGGCCTATCAAACTGAAAACTTATTGTCTTAGGACAAGTCTTTCAAAGGCCTGAGATAACATTTACTTTGAGGATTGAATATTTCAATTTGTATAATTTAAAAATATTGTTGGCGTTTATGGCTATTTTATCCTACTGTCCAAATTTAGCAACTCGAAAATAAAAAATCGTAACATCTATTATTTATTTACTAACAAAGAAGTTAGATTAAAAGGAGACAGCCCAAATCTAGGAACACCAATTCATAATGTAGTCTTAGTCAGTAAAGCCCTGTTGGGAGTTGAGTAAAATTTTTTGTGGGAGATGGATTTTTGGAAAATATTGTTTGTATTATAGCCTACCTCATTGGAAAGCTCATTAAATTTTTTATTGTTTCATTCTCATGGGCTCACTATCATGAGTACAGGTGACCCCAGTTGAATTTACACCATTTTTTAGATTGTCTTGGGTTATATCTCCCTCTTTTCTATCAGGTCTCTCTTGACCAACTCTTGTTCTCTTCTAATCATATAGATTAGAGTGTTCGACGACTAGCAGTCTTTATTTTATGTTGTTTTCTTTGCCTTTATGAGCGAGAGGTTTTCGCCTTTAAACAACAATAGTTAACATTATTTTATGTAAATATACAGTAATAGGCTACTAATAAATCCCTAGTAAATTTACTGCACCATAAACCACTTTACAATCGCTTTAATAAAAACAAAACTTTAATAAAATACAGAACGGTAGACACATATGTACACAGGGGGTGAACAATAGAGCTGTATTGAGTACAAATGATGGAAAATGCGCAAGGACGTGAGAGAGGGAGAAGTTCATGTCTTAAAATGAAAATTTTATCATCTCGCACAGTATGGCTAACATAAATTTTGACCTACAAAAATTCACTGGCAAAAACTTCCAGTTATCGAGGTGATTTTATAAAAACTTTGACTTGTAAAGGTTTTCGAGCACCTACCTTTCAGTTATAAGAGATTTACCAATGTGTCAGGAAACTAACACAATTCATCATATGGAGGTTTTTTTTCTTTAAAATAATCAACTTATACAGGGAAAATTAGCATTGGGGAATATGAAAAGTAGAAGGGTAATTGTAAAAATTCAAGATATCAAGGAATTTGAGCTATAAAGGCTAGAGTTAACAAGGTTCCACTGTACTTGCTTTGAGTTTATTCCATTTTCTTTTTGATTTTATTTAATGTTAGCATGAAGATGTTAATGAAAGAGATTTATTTTTATACATTTTTTAGTAAAAATCACACTCACAGACTAGATTCTCATGTATAAAAAGCATAAAAATGTATTCTATTTTTATTTTATATTTCCTTTATTTTTATTATTTTGTTTGTTTAATGTTTTACTTTTATTTATTATTATATATGTTAAGTTTGTGGAGAAATTATTAAAAGAATTAAATGACAAAATTGAATTTTTTTAGTGATAACATTCGAACTCTCACTTTATTTCCCACGGTTGTACCATTTAACACGACAATCAGTATAAAGAAAAACTATGGGACTTTATTCATTCAATATGGTAAAAAGTAATAACAACAACAAACAATTAACTAAAAACCAAACACATTATAATAGACTTTAAAACAATACAGAACAGAGATTATGGACAAAAAACAATACAATAGTGAAAGGAAACAATAAGAAATATCAGTCCACTTATCCATCACAGCAGTGAAATGTCTATTGTTATGAGTAGATCAAAATATTCTATAAAGAAACACATTGGATATTTACACTGGATATTGTTTATATATTGTTAAAAAACTAAAAATCGTATTTAGTAAAGTTTAAAATGATTTTTAATGTATGTTGCGGTGTTCTTATAGCCGATAAAATCAAAATGTTTAAAAAAACTGAGATATGATTTATTTAAAGATTTTGAACGAGCTGTAACTTTGAAACTTATGAATAGAATTCGGTGGTTAATGTATAAAAAAAGAAAGATTTTAATGGAATATCAAATTTTATCAGCAAGTTCGTAGAAAATTCAAATAATTATAGAAGTACATGGTAAATATATATTTTGTTTTGCTAAACATCTTTCTTTTATTCATATTCAAAAAATGAAGACAGAGACATAGCACAATACACTGATAAACCTAATGGTCTGAAGTTGGTACTGCAATGAATGAGCTAGATATATCTAAACCAACACTAAACATGCCTAAACAACCTAAACATGTCACTAAATTCTTCATGTACAGGATGTTCCAAAAAAAAGTGAACTGCCTATTCATTTTCAGATTATATACATAAAAACTAACAAAAAAAAAGTCAAATAACATAGGCCTAGTGGAATTCTACTTCATTATCTGTCTATCCAGTATTTTGATCTTTAAAAGCATTATAACTCCAGAAATAGATAAGATATTGAGTTTAGATTGGAATAAGCATTTTATATGTTACGTTTTACAAATGTACCAAGCACAAAGATATTAATTTTATAATTTTAGAAAAGGCAGCCGTTTAAAAGATATTTTAAAGTTATGTTTTGGAAATATTCTACATTAAAGTTTTTAACGCCCGCCATTTATAAAATTATAAAAAATAAATCTGTGTATGGTACACTTGTAAAACATAACATACAAAATGTTTATATACCAAATCTGAACTCAATATATTATATATTTCTGAAGTTAATATTTTTTTGTAAAAGAAAAAATGACGAATAGACTGATAATGAAGCGGAATTCAACTATATGATTTTTGACTTTTTTTTTGTTAGTTTTAATCCAGGTTATATAATCCAAAAAAGAATAGATTGTTCATCTTTTCCGAGACAACCTGTACATAACCTACCGTACATAATTTATATACACATAAACAAACTAGGCTTCATATTCAAATAGGCTATATATATACACCCACACCATATAAATTTTAAAAAATAAGTTATTTATTAACATGTCTTGAGACAATAAGGATTAAAAACCTTCATTTCTGTCATAGGAAAGGCGGAAAGATCACAATATCTTTTCAGCTTATTTTCGATTAGTTTTTATTTCATTAACGTTTTCACTTTATGGTTCTTGACTACAGAAGACATGAAAACAGTGTAATACATAGAAAATAACACCAACAACAGCTCTTTCAAACTTAAGCATCTTACATAACAGAGCTAGCAAGATGTACTTATATTTACTTCAAAATTTACGTATGTTAGTAAAAAAAATTACAATGTTTATATCTTTGATCACAGACAACATGAAATATGTTTGAAAAAAGTGTAGTAGTAGTAAAAACATTTTCCCTATACCTAGCCTAGTTCTATTGGTAATATAAATTTACTTTGAATAAATCGTACTAGACTATTTCTGGTACTTACTTCACTAATAACTCTAAAAACACAACATTACTACAGCAGCCAAGAAATACTGTAGATATTGCAAGAAATACACCCATTTGTAATAGCTGTTACTAAATAAACTAGTTCAGAACGAAACCAAAAAAACTGCTTATCATTCTTATGTACAAAAATATTGTAGATTTATAAAACATTAATTATCAAACACTAAATTTACTTTTAACATTGTTCAATAACGTATAGATAAGGAATTGTGTGAAACGAATTACAGTATTTATGTCTACGCACCACTAATGAGGAAAAAACAATATTAACCCTACTTTAGTAATGACTAACAAACCGAACTTCAACTTCAACACTAAAACTCATAATAGATATTACTCTAGTACTCCTACACTCCTACTCTTATTTTTTTACCCCACAAGGCACAAGGTGCAATTCTACCAACTATAAATTTGTCTTTCAAACAGGGTTGCCAAGCGAAATTTCAACTATATCTAAAATCTAAAATTATAAACTGTTTTTTCTTTATCATCACTTTACCATTTTTTGTTTAGCTATATCAATTATTGGCAAAACATAATGTTTATCAAATGGCATCAAAATTAAATTGGACAGGATCGTTTGATAAATCGTTTTTCCTTTTCATATATACATTGATCAAAAAGAAAATCTTAATTTTAAAAGCTGATGTTATTATA
This sequence comes from Aphrophora alni, assembly GCA_963513935.1. NCBI lineage: Eukaryota > Metazoa > Arthropoda > Insecta > Hemiptera > Aphrophoridae > Aphrophora > Aphrophora alni. The sequence continues at coordinate 130,810,013 of OY740770.1, read as the reverse complement.
TTTATGTTAGGCGTAATGTACTGTTCTTAACATAATATTAGGCTATTTAAAATGTGTAAGTTACACTATAAAGAAAGAAATGAGATTTAAATCGATCAGAGCAGTGTAAAAAAAAAAAAAAAATGATGTTATTGATTTTATGAATAACTCGAGAATTCAATTCTTAAGAGATGGCAACGTTAACACCGTTTCTATTAACCAATCACCTGATGGTCCTGATGAGTAATTAATTTATTCAAAGTGTTTGTTGTGAGTCTTTGTGAGGTTATGATTTTTTAAATTGTTTTACTGTGAAACAAGTGCTTTTGGGTGAGTCTGCAAAGAATTAAAAATTTAGCCTAATTAACCTGCTAAAGTCAAATATTTCCATTGGTTCTGTTGGTTAATTTCCATAATTTGTTCTAATTATCAATTTCAACCTATTTGCTGCCTTCAGTTTAGGTTATGTCTTAAATTTATTTTTAAATGTAGAAAACATTTATGTATAGTTAACAATTACTGAAACTGTTTCGTGTGGCTTATAACTTATAAATAATTTGTTAGATTGAATAATCCATATTTTCTAAATTCAGAATTAGCTTGAGCAAATGTTTTATGCAAGACACACCTTAGCCAAGGCCTAAAAAAAGAAGTTAAAAAATTCAATCTAGTCTGTTCCATATAAGACCTGGAGTGAAATGCATTTCCATATGAGTTGTTACTATAAAGTACAATATTTCATAAGTGAAAATTTAGCATTCAGTATTTTTCGGGTTATAGGCCTATGGTAATTTTTTTTAAATTGAGCTCCAAATGTTATGCTGTTAAAGTATCTACTTAACCTTCCAGTTGCTTTAAATACACACAATGTAATAGAATTGCTCATAAAAAGAAGTTTATATAAGATTAATAGCAGATTTATAGTATATGGTGGGAAAGATAGTAAACCAGGTTTCTACCAGGAAACTAACTTTTTCAAAATGTGGCTATAAACACACTAGACAGTATTCTGCTTTAACAATGTTTGAGACAATTATCAAAACTTCTATCAAAAATGCATCTTTGATATTTCATTGAATCTAAAACCTATATACATGTCACATAGATTTTATTTATGTTAGCCTAATTATTTGGGGCCTAATCCAGACATTTTAATTTTCATAATATTGATGTTTCTTGTTTCCCACTACCCACTTGGGAAAAGCCGGCACTAACCCTAACATGAGATAAGACTCATGTTTTCTAGTTATATGCGTAAAGACAATTTTGATATTGAAATATTTAACTAGGACAGTATATTTCAATAACCATCAGAGAGATTTTGATGAAACTTTTAAGTCATTTATGATTTATAAATTTTATTATATATATATTAAAACACAAATACAATTTTTAGTAAATTCTACAATTTTATTGAGTCTTGCCGACCATGGTTTCACCAGCAACAGCATTTACAAGGCAGCTTAACACAGACTGAGTTAAGACTCAATAAAATTGTAGAATTTATTAAATATTGTGTTTGCGTTTTCATTAAAATGGAGTTCTACCAAGTGCCTTCAGTCAATAGTGTAAATTTATTATATACTTTAATAATCAACCTTCAATAATTCATTAATTGTGTGATATCTGGATTTATAATAAAAAAGCCAAATAATTGAACTCTCTATCAAGATATTAATTGTTATATAATAATGTTATGAATTTTCTCATTTTAATTCCAGGATTTGAATTAATATATGTTAATTTCATTTTATCTTTATAAATAAAGAAGGTAAGAATTTGGTCATTGTATGTTTATGTGTTTTACTTTTATTTCATATTTTGTTTATTATATCATATATTACAAAATGGCTCTCAACGTGAAGGCAATTTTCTTATTAAGAAAATAACAACGATAAACGTGTAGGCCTATATATTATATTGTTTCAGTTACTAACTACTAGGCTATTATTTGTTGTATTTTATTGTTGCATCAATTTTATATATGAATTGACATCATATTTTTTTTATATCCAAATGTAACAAAAAAACTATAATTGAAAATGTCATAGTCGCCCAACTTGATTATAAAGGCTTAAATTATATGTTTTCAGATCAAGCAGCTGACAACATTAGTTCAAAAATGGTTCGGGTGATTTCACAAGAAACTTTTGATGGTGTTGTTAAAGAAAATATTTGTGATCTTGATATGACTCCTGAAGAAGCAGTCAAAGAAGCCATTGAACAATTCGAGGCCCAGGTAAGTTCACCTGATTTGAGTGTAATATATAATTGTACAGGCTGGATAACAACTACAAGGTTTAAATTTGAATTAGCCTATTCCAATGTTGACAAAGAAAACTACAGTATATTGTTGGCTATATACTTTTAGGTCTAAGCAAACCCAGATTTAAACGTTTGCTTTTCCTTCATCTCTATGAAATACAATTTTCTATGATATAATTTTTGTGGCAAACATATAAGGCAATTAAAACATAATATATATATATTATATAGGTCTATTTAATCTCCAATATTAATCACAATAGCACATTCCGTCACAACAAAACATTATTTCTTGTCAGCCTTTATTCTTAAAATATCTTCTCTAAATTTATTAAGCCTTTAGTGATATTTTGAAAAACTCATCCATGGTTCATGTTGACGCTTTGAGAAATAATTTACTCCTGATATAGCTTTTAGTTTACAAAGGCCTATTAATATTTTATTTGTATATTAAGAAATATAATTAATTTTGGGTAAATGTACAGTTGATACAGCCTTGCGATTTAATATAGAAATTTCATGAAATCTTGTTTTGCATACCTTGCTCATTATTAAACAATTGGATCATCCTTAAGCCGGGAGGACTCTTTTCAAGTATGAAAATCCATTGTTTCTATCAAAAATAAGCAATTTAAAAGTACGAAATCCTAGGATTATGAGGTTAAGGCATATGTCTACATTAATTACTATGAAAAATTGAGTGTCTCATTGGTCGATGTTTATGTTCATCCGCACAAATAGGGCTGGTTAGGTATATATCTTTCCAGACCTTTAATTCCTTTACTAGGTCTGGGTAGGTCAAAAAAAAAAATATATATATATATATATATATATATACACATATATACATATTTCATGAGGCCTAGTTCACATAGTTCTGAAATCATACAGCGTAGTAAAATTTACCTGTTAGAAGACAGTTAATACATCTAGACACGTTATTTTATTAGCTATGAAACCAAGACGTATAGGCTCATTGTATATTCTGAACATCGAATGCAAACTTTTAAATTGCTTATTTTTGACAGAAATAATGGATTTTTCCCAGCTTAAGGATGATCCAATAATTGTTTAATAATGAGGTATGTAAAAACACGATTTCATGAAATTTCCATATTAAATTGTCACACAGTATCAACTGGACATTTACCCAATTTTGTCCACCTTTAATTTGTCTAGTTATCTTTGTGGCTATTTTTTAAAAACAACCTCACTTTATGTCCTTGCATCATTATTTTAGGAGATGTTTGTCATATTTTTGTATTTAAATCAAATAAACTTATCTTTGTTATAATTATTAACTAAAATGTACTACAACCATGGAAACAGTGATATATCATTAGTTTTACCTACTATTTTTTACATCAACTAACTGATTGCTTCTTAAATTTTAGTTTATATTCTATGCAATAGTAGGCTATAATGAAATTTCAGTGTTAAATCAAGGTCTAAATTAACTCTCCATATTAGATTAATTTAACCAAAATCCTTTATAAAAATTAATTAAACTTTGGTTTTATTAAAGTATCCCCTACATACATCCTATGTTTTATAAATAAATCAATTTACTTCATACTTGTAAATCTTAAGGCACACTTAACTCATATTACACAACAAAGGAAAACAAGCTTTTTCCTTGTACTTGATTTTATAAAAATTAATGTTTTATAAATAAATCAATTTACTTCATACTTGTAAATCTTAAGAAGGCACACTTAACTCATATTACACAACAAAGGAAAACAAGCTTTTTCCTTGTCTTGATTTTATAAAAATTAACCGTGTAATTTTGACAAACAAAAGTATAAATTATCAAAATGATGCCATGTCTGTTAAGACATTCACTGCTATGGAAAATTAGTTCCAAAGTGCTAAAGGTCTAGTAGTGGTAGATCTGCAGAAAATCTCTAATGCTTACCTATTTGTTTCTCTGCACACTGATTCCAGAAATAACTCGTCCAGTAACAAACAAGCAAAAACATTCTGTTCTTTTTCACCGGGGACCAACAAATTATATTCTCTGGAAATAGGAATATGCCTAAGGGCTGCAGTTAGTGACCTGGGTTGATCATCATCATACTCGCTCTCAAAACTTATTGGTAGATTCACCACGGTCTTCAGGGTATATTTCCTCTTACTCACTAATTTCTAGAATATCTGTCGCTTTAAATAACCATTTTAAAAATTATATTCCACTTTCACACAACATAACACAGCACCACACACAATGTGAAAGTGACATGTACATAAGCTAAAAAATGGCAGGAGTGGCGAACAAACCATAAAATAAGGTCCCATGGGTACTGCCACAATACGTACGATATAAAAACATCTATATCAAAAGCTGTCTTCATACTGAAGAAATGAAACAAGTACAGCATGCATACTTTGAAACAAATAATGTGCATAAGCTGCACAACCACTACTACTTCCATCCCGAGGAGCCTGCATTAAATGGTTAACATACGTTTTTTAAATTAACTCTTGTTAATTTTTATCCTGTTCCTAAATTTAAAAAGTTCGAAGGTATAAAAGCTTCCATTAACAACAAATAATCAAAACTGTGACTAAAAACTCTAATAAGGGAAACATGAGCACTTCTTTCTGAATATTTTATATTGTGTTCATATCAAATTAAAATAGGCTGCTTGCTAAAATATTTCTGAAGTGTGTAATGGCAAAGAGAGAAAATTGTTCCTTCTCTATCTGAAATTCATAATCATGTTATTTTATCTTTTAGGGTGTGGATTTGAGCAACATCGTGAAAAGTGCAGAAATGGCTCAAGGCAAAGATCCATTAGTTATTTGTCTAAGAAATTTAGAAAACTTATTTAAAGAAAGTGCTGACTCTGGTTTAATTGTATCCCAGTTAGAACTTTTAAGACAAGAATGCAGTAAAGACTTATCTCGTAAAGTCTTAGCTGGTAAAGAAGGAGCTTATCCATTACTTCTAGATATTTTGGATAAATACAGTGATGATAATGGAATAGTTATTGCTATATTAGAGTGCCTCAATACACTTATGGATGGTATGTATAATTTATTACTCATAACCATATTTTACTAACAGTTTTAAAATAAATGATGCACCATATCTAAATATTTTGTCACTTTATATTCTTACATGCAATCTTTATAATGCATGCTTGTATATACACAAAAATGTAGTCATTAAAATAACAAATTAAGGTTTATTATTGGTATTGATTTTTCAATGGCGTTAGTTAAGTTTCTTTTTCATTATTTGATGATTTTCATAAATGCATTCCTGTTTGCAAGTTTATTATTTTATTTTTTATGTGTGGCAACTTTTTAACCACAAAGGAATGGGTTTTTGCGGTTAAGGAATATTTGTAGAGAGGAAATGTTCTTATATAGCACTAGCAGAGTTTTGTCAAGTGTGTTTCAATGCTAAGTGAGAGATTAATTAACCATTTTGAGAGAAACACCCCTCTCTCCTAATTGTCACTGCTGCAATACCAGGAATAGGCCTATTATATTCTATTAAATAGGGTTAGTATCCTAGTTAGGCTAACAGTCTGTTAGATTATATTCTCTAGTGTTTAATTATTAATTGCATAAGCTAAGCTAAATTATATCTAATACTAGATACATTAACTCTAAATCTTTGGAGCAGTTGTCTTTAAATAATCTGTAGCGACCTTCAACTCACAATTTAAATTATTTGTTGGTTACTTCACATACTAGTGGTAAACGAATTGAGCAAAACTCTTATATATATATATAATTTTTGATCAAATATTAGAATTTTATTATATTATAAACACCCTAACCATTTAAATAAACATACCTGTTATTTAGACAGGTATAGAGGAGGGGCAGAAAGTGAAACCTTATACACCATTTTAAATTCTTTATTGTGTTTCTAGGATTTCCAGATTTGTTAAATGAAAGAGGCATTTCAATGATTATATCTCTCCTAAACACTACCAAAGAAACAGAATGCATATTGCTGGTCCTTCAATGGTGTCGGAAATGTTGTATTAATCACGAATTCAATAGACAGGTTAGACAATATCTTAAGTTATTGTTTTAGAATATTAAAAGCTTCCCTGATTTAATTTTTAAATTATTCTTATAACCTTTTTCTCTAAGCTAAAATAGCCTTTCTTAATTCTGTAATTACCCTATAAAATAATACCATAATATAAATGTGAATGTATTAGATACTAATAAGCTAACTTTAATACATGAAAAAGTTACAATATTTGAATACATTCAAGAGAAAAACCACTTCTGGAGTTATTTTATGACACAGTTTATCTACGTGATATTAAAATATTATCTTCCCATATTAACCTGTACATAACTTTTGTGCTCAATTTCTGATATTGTTTGTCCCCGAAAAGTAAACCATTGTGTCATCAGCAAACTGAATGTTTGTAGAAGTAATTTATATACAATAAAAATAATACCAGACAAATAATTGAACACTGAGGTACTCCTTATTTAAGAATCATTCTTAACAGTGTCATTTATTATAATTCAGTCCTTATTAAGAGAATGCCCCTTTATGCCCAAATATTGTAATATGTTAAAAAGTATTTTAAAATCGACTCAATCAAACGATTAAAAAAGGCAAGGAAGACAGACACTGAAAATCTGTTCTCTATGGTTCAAGCCTTTTCAATTATAAATGTGATAAGCCTCGCTATAGTATCTATTGTTGATTTTCCTTTCCTAAAACCTTATTGGCAGCCAGAAAAGAGTTTTATTATTTTATTTATAAAGTTAACCCAGAAATATTTTTTCTATAATTTTGCTAAAATTTACAATTTAGTGAAGTAATATAACTATTTACATTTTGAGGATCCCTCATCATTGACAGTGGTTTCACCTTGACTAAACTATTTAGTGGTCTAACTATTTTATCTACACATTTTTTTAAAAATCTAGTTTATAGGCCACGCTATATATATATTAGTAAATATTTGCACTTCGACCTTCTGATCACTGTTCACTTATAGGGATGAACATTGGCTACCAAAACCTTTTTTTCCCCCTTTTTTTTCAGGAATCTGCTGTACCTACATTGTCAAAAAATTATTAAATATCTCAGCAACATTAAAAGATCCTGACTGCCCTTTAAAACCTTGTATAGGTAGTAATATAGTAGTAGAGATGGAGGAGGGGATACACTGTAAGTTCTGATCTATTATGCCCCGTCCCCCTCAACTCCGTTTAGAAGTGTTGCACATAAAGGGGGTCAAAGATTAAAGTAACTCCTCTACATTAATCTAGTTACCCTCCCAGTTCATTATTACACCGCATTCAACTAATAGATGATGTGGGGATCTATCATCGCCTCTTGGCTGAATCTGCAGGTCTTTTTTTAATTCAACCCTTCTAAGGTTTTCCCAGAGTCTAATGTCCTGAGAGAAACACTTATGTTCTTTTGGGGCTTCTTTTGCTCCAATACTTTTGTCATGGCTTTCTCTAAGGACTTGCACCGAGTTAGTGATTTCAGGTACCATCTTACTTCTGCCCACTCAGGCCTCAGTGGATCATAAATCCCGCCAATTACTCAATGGTGTTGATGATTTCTCAAAATGAGTGAACAGTTGACCACTACATTAGCAAGATGTGGCCATATTACCTCAACTTTATTTTATATTATTTTCGACCTGTACTGAAAGCTGTAATGAAGTATTATTAATAAATACTAAGCACAAAATTGCTACTGGACATAAGTAATTTAGCAATAGACTTATTGTAAAGCATTCATAAGGCATTATGGAATTTATGAAGTATAAACATTCATCTGTTTTTTTCCCTTTTTTTTGGCCAGTTAACTGGGACATATTTACTCTAAGTCTCTGATGAAATGGCATACCTCTATATAAGTTTACCAACTAGACCCATATTTAATGACACTTTGTCAGAAATATCCTCTGGAGTGAAGGTTTATAACATTGGTCGAGATATGCATCTTATAGTCTTGGCAACGATGATAGGATATACTAGACTAGAGTAACAATTGCTTACTTTTCCCCAGCATTGAAATTTATAGAATAATTGTTACTGATATATTAGAACGATAAATCCAGTGGAGGAGGAGGGAGGGTTAATTAATTATTATTATTAACGTATTACTTTTAGCCTTTATAATTAAATTTAATATTACTTTATAGGCAATTTTTGACAGTGGAATTGTAAACAATTTGAAAACCATAATAGATTCTGGAGTTCCAGAACTTTTACCTCATGTATGCAGAATTATAAGAACTCTTACTTTAGACGATGATGTACGAGTTCAAATGTCTAGTGCACACAACCATGCTAGATTACTTGCCATGGAGCTACTTTGCCCTATCACAGACTTACTTATGAGTAAGTAATTTTATGACAATTTGAAATTATAGATTCTATAATAGTTTACAATGTTTTTATGCATGTATTGGAATAAACATTTTTGGTATTTATATCATTACTAATTTATATCACCATAGTAAAAGTCATCACTGTCTTTGTCGTAACATGTCAAAAAATCAAGTGCACTGCCCTGACGCTGTTTATTTTGTTGCTCTGTCAGAGTTTTTGGCACCCAAAAAGCACAAAGTTTTCAATAAAGCAGTTTCACAGAAATAATTTCATGAAGAAGTGATCCTGAAATTTCCGGGAATTCCATAGAAAGAGCTGAAATTGTAAACTTACATTTTTCCTTAAATTTTCTCAAACTGCCTGAACCAATTCAACATTAACCAAAGATCGACTTCCACTATGTTAGTCATTGTGCACTTGATCACATCCTTCATTGAACTGTCGGACTCATCTCCTTACCATTGAATCACTCATTTCACATTCTCTGTAAACCTGGCAGATCTGTCGAATGTTGATTGATTAAATGTTTGCGCATTCAGAAAACAGAATTAAAAATCTAATCTCACATGTGGCAGGATTTCAATCAACTTCGCCATTCTAAACAAGTACTATAAAGTCTAAACAACAAAGAGTGATGTCAAAATGGCATCATCTTCTTTTCCTTGACTCAGAGCAACTACCATGTATGTGCCAAACTGCGATCGCAGCGCTGCCGCAGTAAGAAATGCAAACAGAACTTACTTTCTGGATGTACCTCATAATTACACAAGCTACTAGATATTAAAAGTGAGTATTGATCAAACCAATTGCTCAAAGTCTCGTACTACTTCTTGTAATTTTGTTTGAATATAGTGGTTAATTATATTCAAACATAATATTTATGTTGAAATTTCATGATTCAAAATTAGTTTCTTCTAAAATAAGTTTTAAAAGTGACCGTTTTAGAAGTGAATATTAAAATTACCATTACCATTACGATATGTAAGTAATCTATGTATACATGAATTTGATATTTTCAATTTTTATAGTAAAAAATTGAATTTCACTAAAAAATACTATTTTTCTCCCTTTTCAAAGTAAGGTTTACACTAAATAAATTTAGCATTTTTTAAAAATTTAGTGTTATGGTAAATCGGATAAACTTTTACTATCCTGGGGCATAATAGGCTATGAAAGACCTAGGCCTGATAGACAGATTTTTATTAACATAACTTGTTGTGCTGATTGCATATTATAAAGTGTTACTTTTAAACAAAAATTTTACATCTTATTCTTCTTTGTGAATGGTAACTGATTTCAACAAAATAAAAATAAATGATGTACCTACATTCATTACACAATTTTTTTTCTACACATTAACACATAAAATTTACTATTTTATTGGCCTAAATTTATGTACATGTTTGGTTTTAGAACACCGAGCAGATAAAACTGTTGTGACAGAGTTGATTCTGACTCTAAGTAGTTTAATTGTTCGTAACGAGTTCTGTGCTAAGGTGGAGGAAGCTGGAGGCCTTAAATTCATACTCGATACTTTAACTGAATTCCCTGATAATGAGGTAAGTTTTTATTTATTCATTTTTTTTATTTTTTTTTTATATTTTCACAGATTAAATTAGATTGTATTTAGACTGAATTGTTCTTGATTTAGCATAATCAGGGATCTTGTTAACTGTGAATTCAGTCCTTTGATTAGGCGTTTGCTTATATCGTAGTCAGGATTTTCCCGCTATTTATGTTGATGCTCCTATTTGGCCCAATTAAATAAATATAACAGTAAATACTGTGCCAAGTATACCATGGTATCCTGGCACCCATCTCAGTTACACCATATTTAAGAAGGAGAGAGTGGACAGCACTAAGAAGCATTCTCACACAAGTTTACACAAAGACTGGATTTTTTAATTTGAAATGAGCCTCATAGAAATGATTTTAGTTAAAACCCATTAAAAATATATATATAGTGTGTCACCACTGTGACCCAAAATAAACATCTGTATAACAATAATAGACTGACCCGTTTATTGTATCAAGTAAAATTGTTTCTTTCCCCAGCTTTGAATTATTTTGAAGTAATCTTTACTGATATATAGATCAGTGTTATAAACTCACAGGGTAAGTGGGGGTAATTAATATTCATATTTATACTGTATATTCACAATTTATTTGCTATGTTTTATATTTTGTTGTTGAATTAATTTGAAACGTAATTTCAACACTTTACAGTTTATCAGTTTCCAAAATATAGCCAAAAACATAGTTTAACTCTAATATTTTCAAAATGTTTATTTCTACACAGATTTTAATAAAATTAATATATAAATATTATTTGATATTGGCTTTATCTATGAGAGACATCCAGAAAATTAAAAACAATTGCACATCACGTTAGATGTTGATCCCCCCCCACCATCACTGGCGGCGCCAATAAAAATCCCGCCAATTATGAAGTGAGTAATGGGATTCGTTTTCTGAATGCACAAAAAGTTCAGTCAATCAAAATTTTCAGGCAAATAACGCATGTGTACGGTGATAATACAATGAACGTGTCTTTAGTGAGGAAATGGTGCATAATCTTTAATCAAAGAAGAAATAGTGTGCACGAAGAAGACAGGTGTGAAAGACCATCACTCGTTAAAGATGAGTTGAAATAAAAAGTTGAAAAAAAAAATTCAGGAAAACCGGTTTCACTTTGAACTTCTTACGTGAATCTTTCCCACAAATTTCAAGATCTCTCCTGTATGAAATAGTGACAGAGCACTTTGGCTGTAAAAAAATGTGTGCTCAATAGGTACCAAAGCTTTTGTCTGAAGTTCACAAGACGAAACGGATAGGAGCAGCCCTTAAATTGTTGACCCAATATGACAATAATTGTAATTAATTCCTCGCCCACATTGTAACATGAGTTTTTTACAAAAACACCAGAATCCAAGCGTCAGTCTATGGAGTGGCACCACACAAACTCACCCTCAAAACCCAGAGAAGAAAAACCAAATCTCAACATGAGAAAATTGATGGCAACGGTTTTTTTGGAAACGAAAGGGTTTAATCCATGTGGAGTTTATACCAAGAGGAATAACAATAAACTCGGCCTATTGTGAAAATCTCAACGACTCAGGCGCATTATCCAAAACAAAAGACGTGAAATGTTGTCTGAAGAGTTGTTTTTAATTCACGATAACGCTCAACCTCATGCACAAACACAGCAAGAACTTCAACGTCTTAAGAGGGGAGACTCGTTCATTGCAATATCACCATACAAATGTATTATTTCCCTAAAATTTTTGATAGGCAGAATATTTTGTCCATTCAGAAAATGAATCCCACTTCACATTTGGCAGGATTTTTGATTGACGCCGCTATTTCGAAAGGTTACAAAACAAACAGGCGTGACTACACGACAACAAAATTTGGCTTATACTGAGATGGAGGAATGAACTAAGTATGCAATCGAGGCGGTGGGGGACTGACGCCAAACGTGATGATTAATTGTTCTTTACTTTCCGGATGACCCTCTAGTTTGTTACCTTGTCCCATAAATTTTTCAGTACCATATATAACTTCAAAATTAAATATTTAAACTTGTTAGCCAATTGAAATTTATAATTTAGTAGAGGTCTGTTTGGTTTTTAAGCCACTAAATTAAAATTTCACCCCAGTTGTTACTTAACTGGTATCTACTCAAATTCCTCAGTTTTTCTAGGTAAATTAAATTTTTTGTATCTAAATCTGGAAGATATTGTATCAACTGAGGCACAATGATGATTTTAAAAGTATCTACATCAATTTAAGAACCTAAATTTATATGACCAGGAAAGATTTCAAGTCATACTGCTTCTATGTGTTTGTTTTTTATGTTTATAAAATCTCAAATTAATAAAGAATATTTGCATTTATTTTACAGCAAATAACAAGAAATTGTTTACTTTTACTAAAAGGTCTTGCAGGGAATGATGATGTAAAAATTAAGATAATGCAAGCTGGATCTTCAAGTTTGATTTTGATGGCATTGGAAAAACATATGGTAAGAAATGGGTATTTGTATGAATTGATAATAAAGTAATAATTAAATTATTTAAATTAGAGAGAAAACTTGAACATATGCTTGGTTATAACCTTTCTTGTGGATAGAAGGTAAAGGATGAGTCTGGTGTATACTCAAAGCCACAATAATGAAGTAGAAAGCAAGAAATCAGACTAGTTGGAAAAATAGTAGAACTGATGGGGGCTGTAGAGTTTGTGGGAGGAGCAGACACTTGTTTCTCAGAAGCTGGTCTGAAAACTTTAACTGGTCTCTGACCAACAATGATAGACTTGTGAACAATTATCTATAGATCTAGTTTACTTTTCGATAAAGTGATAAGCAAGACTATTTCCTCCAAATAGTTTAAAACTCCTTTTTACATAATTCAGAGTTATTAATCCAGCAGTTTTATAACTAGAAACGGTGTGCAGGCATCCTTGGTGTATGTTTTAAAGTTATATAATATGATCATTATATAAAAGAACTTAATAGTATCTGAGAATTTGAACAATTTATGAATATTTATAAGGAAGGAAAAATTTGACAGTAATTTACTATAGAATAAGACAGAATTTACAAAAGTGGTGTAGAATAAACTTTGTCTGAACTATCTTATATATTTATAGTTGAGTATCTTGATTGACATTGACATATTATGTTGTTGTTTCCAATGGCAGACTATGTGAGAATCAACCCATGAGTCTCTTAGCATCCCAGTACAATTTAGGAAAATTCTTCGAAATCTGGTGCTCAGAACCAAGCCTGGGGCACCTCAAAAGATGTTCCCTATTCATTGGCTCCCCCGTTTGTCGGCACAACACACAGAGATCCTCTTCAAGTGGGCCGCCAAACAATCATGTCCTGTGCCAAGGCGTAGATATGCAACAGCCTCTTTCCTAGGCTTGTTCTTATTGTGTTGCCATTCGTTCTCTATGCACTTCCACCTCCTCTCACTTCTCAAGGCTCGTGCTTCCTTCAGAAATTCCTCTTGTGTTCCATTACTGATTAGTCTTCTAGCTGAATCCAAATTCAAGGATTTGTTCCAATGAAGCAGATTGGATCCCTTCTTAGCAAGGACATCGGCCATCTCATTCCCCATTACTCCCACGTGAGAAGGCACCCACTGGAAATGGATCGTCTTTCCATCTGTCTGATAGCAACTCTTGCTTCCCTAACAGTTCAAACGAAAGTTAACTTGTTTGAGGCTACAGTCTGGATGGCTGCCTTTGAGTCTACCAGGAAGACTATCTTACATAGTTTGGTGTGTCTACATAGTAATAGTTTCAGGGCTGTTGATATTGCCTCTACTTCAGCAACAAAGCTTGTTTTATGTTTTCCAACAGACACATAATGTGAAAAGAGTGTCGAATATATTCCTGCCCCTGCCCTATGATTACGGTCTCTCAAGGACCCATCTGTATAAATCCTGAGCCATTCATGTGGTGGAAATTTTTCTTCTATTGTAGATAAGGCTAACTGCTTCGATTCATTTGGGTAAGGAGGCAAAGTTACTTGCATCTGCAGCAAACCTTAAGCTGCACGTGCCTTCTGGGTGGTGCTAAATGAGTAACAGCGTTGGTACAACTGACACCCCAAGACCAACCCATTAACATATTATTGTGTATTTTTATCAGGGGTTTTTCTGTTTATGTATCTTGATATTTGTTTTGTATTTTAGAATAAATAAATGTATGTATTTCAGAAACCTTGACTCTGTGTATGATTTACCAACACACGATTCTAGTATTTCACAACCCTGAGTATATGTTCTCAAACAAACAAACGTTTCCTTAGACATTTAAATATATCTGTAAAACTGAGTAAAGCCTTTCAAGCAAAAGTAAATTCAAAAAGGAAACGTAAGCAATGAGGATTTGAATCATTACAAGTTACATACAAGGCCTACTTGTGCTATAGGTTAATAAAAAACACCAAAGTAGGTGGAATGCAAGACAGATCAAATACAGACTAAGAGAATGGCGAGAAGGCTCTAGAGAGACACTCAACATGTTGAACAAGGGCTACCTTTAGAATGGTGATGAGTCTGTTCAGAGCATACAGACATCTTAACATAATAGGTAATAGGGATGACCCATCTTGCGATAAGTGCGGAGAGATCAAGACCTTAACTCATTAATTTAAAAGAGTATTTTGGACATGAACTCATTCAGTGGGAGGTGTTCTGAGCTGTGGAAGTGGCCTATAATGATTTTTTGAGTTTGAACATCTTGGATATAATAAAAGTTTGACAAGGTAAGAGATTTTTGGTATGTAGGTATAAAAAAAACTCTAGCGGTCAACTGTACAGCGGTTTATTTGCTCCAAAATAAGTAATAATAAAATACAAGAAAAATGTATCAACCAATGTAGATTTTTTTACAAACTTTTATAATCCTTATAAAGTGAAAACAGGTAATGATTAGTAAGGAGCTGAAACAGCTCTGTTTTGTACAATCTTGGGTTTTCTTATACATTATTAAATTGATTGTTAGAATGTCATGTTTGTTTTGTTAGAAATATATACAAGGTAATTCAAATCAGGTGGTTAGTTTTCAAGTCCCACTTATTAACCTTAAAGCATTATTTAATATGTTTCCAGTTGTTTTAGCCTATACTATGTTCTTGTTTTTTGTAATGTATAATTTTATGGATCAAATATTATTAAGATATTCGTTTTTTAATTAACTCTTCCCACTATACCAACAATTAAGACTATACTATGTAGATTTACAAAATTTCAGCCTTTTAAAATATAATAAACCAACAAGACTAAAGACATCTTTACTTTCATTTTAGGTCAAAGAATAATCGTGAAGTTATTGATAAAAATGTAATTTTATTTTATTGGCAATTGGCTAAAACCAACAACATAACAAGTTGGCTCTACCAATAACTGGTAGAAGTTTATAATACCAGTTATTTGTTTAGATTTTGTATGGATAGGAGATGCAGGTTACCTTGGAAAGTGGTTCTTGATATTACCTAGTAGTACACAAATAAAAAATGCACAATAAAACATTAAACTTCTGAAGTATTTTGTAAACACTGTTCACACAGTAGAGAGTATAAATCTGTGTTGAGTGTTGAACCACAGTCGAATGTTTTATTTAAGCTCATACCTAATACCAGTTATTTATTAGTATTGAGTGTACTGTGGATGTTTTTCCAAATTTTAACTTTGACACAAGAACACAAGATCTCACAAAAACTACATTTTTCAATCAAACACGTATCAACAACAAAGTCGCCATCCTTAGTGATAAATGAGCTACAATAAGAAAACTTATAACTAAACCAGCACTACGCCAACCCTCGTATTTATACAAAACTAAAGGGGGCGTTATAGTTATTTAGATTGACGCTAGGCACTTGTTAACGCCTTAATATTAGAAAGTAGGTTTAGGCCACACCCTCTTTAGTATTGTATAAATACCGGGGTTGGCGCAGTGGTGCTGGTTTAGTTATAGTTTTGTTATTGTAGTTCATGTATCACTGAGGATGGCGACTTTGTCGTTGAAATGCGTTTGATTGAATAAACATAGTTTTTGTGAGATCTTGTGTTCAAGTTTTTGTTCTACATAATATTATCTCACAAGTCAAGCTCAATATTTATTTATTTGACACAAGACACAATGCTTCCTTTATTCAGAATTATTTTCTCTAAATCTTTACTCCAATACAATGATTCTTTTATTCATAAGGTGTAACAAATGACATTCTGGTACTGTGCCAGCCACCCTTGTTAACTGTACAGTAATTTGATTAAAAGATCTGATTTTCATCTTTGAAAAATCATGTTCACCTTCATATTAATTGAAGTAAGTAATTTAGTTTAAAATTCAAATCTTCAAAACTAATTTCACATAATTGTGTTCTATAGAAATCTGTGGGGGTGAGTATAGCTGCTCTCTCAGCAATCACAGTACTTGCTCTGCGCAGTCCATCAAACAGCATGACTATGTTTAATCAAGGTGCACCGGAAATAATCTTGCAAACTATGAAGTTTCATTCAAAGAATGCAAAAGTGCAGGTGATATTAACATTTTTCGTTTAATTAATATAATTTTATTTAATATTTTATTTATATAAAACAGATATTTCTTAATAACTGATACAAGTATATCAAAATTCTTATTTTTTGTGTTTTTTTTTTTTTTTTTTTCAAGAAGAATTCTACATTATCTCTGTTCCTTAGCTAAATATAAATGTAACAAAATATGTGTGCATTTAATATTAACAAATATATACTGTGCCTTAGAAATATAGAAAAAAGTGCCTTAGTATTTTTCAAAGTAGTCCCTTTTGGATCTCACACCTAATCCAAAAGTAAGTTTGATATGAACACAGTAGGCAATTTTGATACAATGTTAGAAAGAAATGTATTATTCTATATAAAGTGTGGAAGTTTTTTTGCAACTGCTAAATTATGAAAGTTAGATTAATAGAACTTCCCACCTTGGTTTTAGTATGTGGTTCTAAGAGTTCATGCCCTTTTTCACGGATTTTAAACGCTCGGTTGATGTCCCATCTTGGAGTCTGTCAACAATCTTTAATGTAAGCATATGTTGAGTTTGGTATCAAAATAAAGGTCTATTTAAAAAGAGATAAATGCTACAAATCCGGCTTCAAAAGGTTGACTATCTTGAGTAGTGCCGATTGAAATTATGAAATATCAAAACTGGGCAATAAACTTTTAACACATGCAATCATAACTTATTTTTCTTATAAGTTTATGTAAAAAACAAATAAGGTAAAGGGCATTAGTGTCAAAATGAAGTTTCCTAAAAAGAAAACACTTTTATGTGAAACAAAACAGAACTTTTTTTCTTATGTTTATAAAAAGTTAGTATACCTCAAAAAGATGCTCGAAATGCTCTCTAACTACATTTTGACAATATGCGAGCCTATGGAAAAAACCTCCGCAAGTGACTTTTCGCAGTGCCTTAGGTATAATTTTCCTTGACTCTTCCATTATGCGGTTTATCAGGTCTTCAGTGTTAACTGGTTTGGTTTTATAAACATTTTGTTTTAAGACACTCCAGAAAAAGATCTGTATTCATATCCGGAACCTTGCTGACTACGACCAATCCATTGGTTAGAAAACACTTGCTCTAAGAGTGTGTGTACCTCCCCAGCTTAATAAGCTGGCACCCCATCTTGCTGGATCTTTGTCCAAGAATATTGCGCACTGCTGGCAGAATTTCGTTGTTTAACAAAATCAGATAGGCACCACCATTCAAGTTCCCATTTATCACAAACGGCCCTACAATATTTAGTCAATTATTCTGGCCCAGTCATTCACTTTTTGAGGCCTTTGTTTATGAGATGCACTCATCCAGTGAGGATTATAGTCGATTCAGTAGAGACAATTGTGTCTACTGACGTGTCCATAGCATGAAGGTATCTTCTTCTGAAAACAACACTGAAGCTAAAAAATGTTGGTTTTCATCACATTTTCTCATCATTGCCTCGCAAAACTCTGTCCTTCGGTTAAAATCATCCTCTGCAAGCTCTTGCATCAGTGACACTTTATAAGGATGGTATTTACAACAATTGTGTAGAGTATTTAAAACAGACCTATGACTAATGTCATGATCTGCAGCAGCTTTTCTAGCTGAAGTATGAGGGTTTTCAATAAATGTTTGGATTACATCTAATGATTTGTCTTCAGTGCATGCAGATTTAGGCCTTCCTGGTCATTCCCAGTCTTTAATCATACTGGTTTCCTCAAAACTATTGACAGTCTTAAACACTAAACTTATTTATTGGAGGTCTGTCAGAAAAAGTATTACTAAATAGGTAAACTACTTTTTCATAGGTACTCTATTGCCGTATCCACGCATCATAATTTCTCTCAAACTAACTAAGAGACATTGTACTGAAAATTCCCACACAACTTAAAAACATAACTAATGATCAAATTTGAATAAATAAATGTAGAATTTATTTCGTCAAGTCACCAGGTCTGTAATCAACCAAAGTGATTACTTTCAAATTTCCTGAACATAACCAAGTTTGTACCAGACAGTGACACACTTCTGGATGTTTTGTCTGCAACCCCTTTGTTTTTATTATCAGAAAACAGTCCCACCGGTTGTTTGGCAATGTCTACTTGGTCTCTTCCCTACTGCTTGGAAGCAGGTAGTTACTGATAACACAGGTAATGCCTAATGAAATTAAAAAATTAATATTTGAAGAATTAAAGAAGTTGAATATATCACCAATACTCTTTTTATTAGAGCCTCCTACTTTGCAATATTAAAACCTTTTATTTGTTGCCACTTTCAAAATCTGAGACAGGAAAAAGAATATTGAAAGATGTTTGAGAAATAATCAGTAAAGAAGACAGGATAATCTTAGTTGTAAAAGATATTTCTTTCTGAAGTTGCACAATGATTTGATAGGAGTAATGCAACAATATGTCTTATACTTTAGGCGGAAAATGAAAATGCATTTACACAGAATTATAGATACCCCCTTTTTCCGTTATAAAAATACTGATAAGCCTAAGCGACATTATTTTGCTGTTATCATTTGCTCAAATTCAGTTGAATAAAAAGTAGTTTAACAAAATCTTTTGGACCGACAAAACTTTTAATGGCCATATCAGTATTCACGATTACAGGATATGGTCTTTAACAAACTCTCAATAATTCACTGATGAACTCAGTTCCTTAGGAATTAAGTGGTTAGGTTTCTCATGTATTTTTACAGCAGGACCATGTTTTTAGATATTCAAAATAGTTTTAACAATTAATTATAGAACAGCGTTATGACCATAACTACAAGAGCTTTACAAAGAAAACATCATATTTAATCAATATAATTTGTACTTCAGTTTGTTTTAAAGACATGTCAAAACTATGGTAAAACCATACAATTATTGTTTTGATGTAAATAATGTATAAAATTTAACCTCTAAAGAGCAATAAAGGATGTTGTTTAAAAATGGTCGTTAAAAACCTGTACAACAAATTTCATCAAAATCTGACAAGTTATTCAAACATTGTTTTGGGATAAACGGACAGATATATCTAAATTAAAATGGATCCTCAGATTTTGTTCTGGGGGTTATTAGTATAAAGTTGAGCTGTCATGGCCCTAACTGGGTAGGACTCCAATAGTTCCAAAAAGGAATTAGCTAAAATGTATAAAAAAAATATCTAAATCATTTATTTTTCAGAAAAATGGTTGCTGGGCTATCCGTAACATGGTATCTCGGAATCGACAGTTATCAGAAGATTTCTTAAAACTAGGGGCTGAAGAAATAATAAATGCAGTTCTTCGGCAACATCCAATATGTGAATCTGATGCCAAAGCTGCTCTCAGAGACCTAGGTTGTAAAGTAGAACTTAATGAACAATGGAAGGGGAAAGGCCATGGCAAAGTTGTCCAATGATTATGAAATTATGAAGTTATTTGTTATTTTTTCGACTAACTGTGATTTAACTTAGAAATATATTTTTTACTAGAACATTTTTAATTATGTTAAAAATAACTTAGTCAATGATGAAATAACAATAAAACCTTGTACGCTTTTGTTAAAATGATTTCCTCTCTTGTAAGCTTTAAATAAAACTACTATATTAATTGCAGCGATTTAAAGTATTTATTAATTAAATCTTAGTATATTTTATAAATTAATTTAAATATGATATTTTATCTTTTGTAAAGGTTATTATTTTATAAATAAAATATTAAAACAATGTTTTTTTAAATATTTTTCCTGCAACTTCTATAATTTACATAAACTGTCTAAATATTGTTTCAGATAAATTTTGTTTTATAAAGTAACTGCTTGTACAGCTTGGAACGGAAACCATTAAATATGTCCAATAACATGATTTAAGAGACCATCATCCATTTACGAATATGTGACCGATATCAAATAAATAGTACACAGATTTCCTCACACACCTATACAAAACAATACCAATCTAGTTCAAAATTTATAGGGTGTAGCGATCTTAGAATAATCGCCACATACTTCTTTAAAAAAATAATAAATAAAATAAACAATCTTCCACCAATTCAATTTGAACATTCCACTAATACAAGCAGTGTCGCCAAACCCTATCTGGCGGGCTTTATACAAACCACGGCACAGCTGTTTTCAAGATAAAGGATATACAACCAGTAGCCCAACCTGCGAGAACTTGACTTGACATTGAGCTACTATATGCCATCTGTATCGGTCATGTTTAGCAGTTTATTTATGTGCGTGTTAAAAGCTTGAAATGTTAAAAGTTTTAAGAGGAAATGCATTAGAATGATAAATGGTGTTATACATGTCGACAAGCTTCCTTCCTTGTCCTATTTCCAATGAGGTCCGGGCGGTAACTTACAAATACTTTGCCCGATCCTTGTTAAAGTATAAATTACAATAATGTGGTCAACTGAGTTAATTATCATATTATCTCTTGTGTATAAATTAATTCTGAACATGTTTTGTGCTTTTTTTGTTTTAATTCTTTTTTCTGTTTTAGTTTAAAATTAGTATCTACAAAATGTTGTTCTTTTAAATATTAATATGTAAAATTAATTCTGATTTACCTAAATGCTAACTATTTAACTAAAATATTACAAACAGTCATTGTAAAACAGCTTCAAAGTTATTGCAACTTGCCTTTTTTTTAACATGAATTTTAGAATCAATAAGTTATGTAAGAACTT
The DNA here is from genome assembly GCA_963513935.1 of Aphrophora alni. Classification (NCBI taxonomy): domain Eukaryota; kingdom Metazoa; phylum Arthropoda; class Insecta; order Hemiptera; family Aphrophoridae; genus Aphrophora; species Aphrophora alni. The sequence goes on along the minus strand of OY740770.1, from coordinate 130,788,730 downwards.
GTGTGCAAACTCTAATAATCTTGTATTTCGGCATTCTTGAACTGGTCCAACAATTGGGGAAATAGCATCGCCTACCCAGTCTAAAAAAAAATTAAGACGACCAGCAGTTCCATAAATCAGCCACGAATGTGCAATATTAACTTTTTTTTTTTAAGGAAAAAATCAAAGTGGCTATGTATAGATAATTGTAAATCAGAAAAAGGAACTCAAAACTCTTTTTGAATCATGTTTTAATTCTCAAACAGTGTCTTAATTGGTAATTTGTGATTGGATGGGATAGCTAGCATTTTTGACCCTACGACCCCAAAGGGGTTATTCCAAATTTAATATTTTTTTGGTGAGACGTCTCAAATATTTAAATTCTTTTATTACAAATTCTTAAATTATTAATTTTTCACTTAAATTCTTGAATTATTCAAGGATAAAATAAAGCAAAAGCTTAAAGTTTCAAATATTTTAATAATATAAATGAGCTACAATTTTATTGTTTCGCCTTGCGGCATCATCGGGCAACTGATGTTTCTTGAATTATTATTAAAGTTGGCCAACAAAACAAAACGAATATATATACAGTATTATTAATGATATTGTGAATGTATCTGTATTAAATAAAATTATATGTAATCTTATCTAAGTAAAACAAAAATAATTATTGTAATTTTAATTAAGTTTATATTTATTTATACAAAAGGGGAGAGTTTGTCTAATTTTTTTGGGGAGAGAATTTTTTAAAATTTAAGTTAATATTTTCTAATATGCAATTTTTTTTTTATTAAGGGCGCATCATTTTCTTCTTTTTCATTTAAGGACAAAAGCATACTTTTTTGGTTTTGACAAAGTAAACTATTAAATGGCACTGTCATATTAACACCACTCCTAACAGAGCATGGAGAAACCAAAGTCTATTTTAAATCAAATATATAATTAGAATATAGTCCAAGATGATGGTGCGCCCTGATATTGACAAGGTAAACTATTAAATGACAATGTAATAACAGTCGACACTACCAACAGATCATGGTGGCTTATATACTACCTTAAAAATACAATGAGTAATAATGCACAATAGCTCAGTCGGTATAATCTCTAGCTTCAAATGCAGACTTCATTGGTTGAATCCCACTGGGCAATAAATAGTTAAGGGTGTGATGTCCCAGAGCATGATGTTAGGGTGATTTTAAATATATCACTTGAAACTGACAAATTTTCTTTAACTTGCTTTGAAAACTGGTATTAGAATTATTATAAAATTGTAGATCCTGTACTTGCAAATCAGGGTTCGAATAGATGTGAAGACAAATTTATATTATTAAGCAATGTTTTGGTGGGGTGTAAATAAGGGGGGTATTTGTGCTATATGTGGGGTGGGGACGAATGTGGGGGTCATGGAATCTTGTGGCCCAGTCTATGGAAAAAAGTTGGGCCAACCCTGTGTACTTGTGCACACACACAGACGTGATCACACTCAAGGGAGAAAATAAAATATTATTTAAAAATTTTATTTATCAGATCATATAAATATATAACATTGTAACACACAACATTATTCAATTACTCTTAATTATATTTTAAATATATATTAATTAATAAAAACATTTATATAATAATGATAATAAATAATATTATTGAAAGAATGGAAAAAAAATTATACTTTTTCAGCTGTACTTTCATGATTTTATTAGGCACCTTATTAAACTCAACTCAGTATAAATATAATAAAACAGTTTAAGAAAATGGTGAAACTTAGATCTATACAGCTGAAAAATAAATATTACATTTCGGACTGAAAAACAACAATCGTGGATTTGTTTTAGATCGGTGAAAAATCAGTGGGAATACCCTACGTCTTTTAAAATTAAAATAAATTACAAATAAGATATTCATTTAAATATCTTAGCTTCTCAATGTACCTATGGTGGTCATAATTAATTATAAATAAATATTATTATAAACTATAAATGCATATATTCAATTAATATCTATTTAATTTAACTAATAACATACTAATCTAACCTGAATATAAATAATAAATGCATCCAATTTTATAAATTATAAGATTAAATTATTTTTTAATGATGTTCATGGTTAGCAAACATTTTTTTTGGTAAGTTGATTTTATAAGGTTTTCTTAAAACTATAACACAAATCTCAAGTCATCGTCAGTAGTTTAAAGTATGAAAAATAATTTAAAAATTTGAATACTATCAATTTTGCTATATTTTTATATAAACAACAATGGTTTGCTATGAGAAAATATGTATAGTAATTTTGTGTTGCTAAATAGGTTAGTCAGAAGCTAATATTTTTTATAAAACCTGCTTACAATGAAGTTTGTGACTCAGCTCTGGCAGGCCTCAAAATTTTATTCTTGGAAACCAATTTTACTTCTGTGCTTGTGTCAATGAATCAGCCCTACAGAGCTTCATGAAATGTATTAACTGCGACATGGACTGCGGTGTAAGTAATTTTAATATGGATCTATAAATTGAATCTATATAATGGCTAATTTATAATACTTTTCGATTGTAGGCGGCTGCTAATGAAAGATAAATCAGACCCATAGTACACATATTTTGTATTGTTTATACATCCTAATAAGTAGTAAAGTAAGAAAAGTAATCAAAAATCAAAGACTTTTTTTTTTCAAGATCAAGTCTTGTAAAGTACCCACCGCATTTGTTTTTTGTTGTAAATTCATTTTAATTATGTGTCATTCTAATTTAATTCTTTTAAATTGGCTGAAACATTTTCTATGGTGCTGGATTTGAACTATGTATTGGGTATATTCAGTTATCTTTATTTTAAAATGTTGCTCGTAGAATGTAATCTTTGTAATATTCTTTACATAAAAAATTCCCAATCTAACTTTCCTTTAAAATTAGGTCAAATTAACAATTTTAATTCTTTGTTCGTAATCTATAAACACAATTTTAAAAATGTGACTGAAGTTTAAGTTTTACACATTGTAGGTGTTGATTGCACAGAAAGTTCACACCTGGCCTATCTGCCTTGGGGTACCATCACATTAGGTTGGATAGTCGTGAGCCTACTGTATTTACTATAAGACTATATATTCCATAAACATGGGAAATGACAAAATATATATACATATATACAAAATGCCAGCTAATTTAAAATGAACACAGACCTTCAACTAACTCTGTTCACTGAGTGTTCCTTGAAGAAGCATACTACTATATTTTAAAAACAGGTTTTACCACTCTCCCTCCCATATTCTTACTTTCTTCCCATATCAGTATGCAATATATTGTACCCTGTTCTACTGTGTAGCCTTGCAGTATGTGATTGAACTTAAAGAATTAGTAAACACTAGATATTTAAATAAGATTTTAAAATAAGAATAAATAAAATATGAGTAATATAATTATTTTGTTGACTTTTTCAATAGAGGGTTCAACATGCTCTTCTGCTCCATGGAGTATCCATCGCTGTTATCCCTTTGTAAGTATTTCATTTTTAAATGTAGCTTACAATGGAGTTTAAACAAACCCATAATAACACAAACATGAGCAAGGCCTAATAATTTAATTGTGTTACCTTATTACAGTGAAACTTGAATTTAACCTTCATGAAGGATTTATCATTTCAGTTCATTAAAATTATCAGTTATGTAATGATTATTATTATTATCAATAATCAACTAGTTTTTGAGTATTTAACTGAATACCTATTTAACAATTATCAAAATGTGCTATTTTTTCAGGAACTTATCTTGTGTTAATTTCATACTTTAAACACATGACATTTTATATACATATGGGGATAATAAGTTATACATACATTTCTGGTTATATATCTAATATCATTATTTATATTTTTAAAAAGTTGTACACAAAATTGATTATTATTTAATATAGTGTACATATATTTACATACTTACAATTTTATTCTGTCATATTTCTATTTACGTATTTATTATATTACATTCTTAATTGACTTTAAAATGGTTGTAGTATACTGTTTTGTTTATAAGAAGTTAATTATATTTATTGTTTATTTTACATCTCAGTTCATGTATTTTATTCTTCTAATTTCATTTTGTTCGCAAATTTATTAATGTAAGTACGCTACACACATTTAACAAAATAAAATAAAAAATATTCTATTAAATGCTAAAAGTCAAATATGACCTATAACTAATACAGGATGGCACATGGTATAAAAACTGATATATTTGAAAAATACCATTTATATATATTAAATATTCGTATGAACATTTAATTACGCAAACTTTTAAAACTAGTTTATTACATTGACAAAAGATTTTTCGTATGGATTTGTGAGAACTCTACAGTTAGTGCTAAAAATAAATGACCACAAATTTAATTGTATTAATGGTTGCATTTTTTTACTAATTAACCACACATATAAGAGAACAAAAATAATCTGCCTTTGAAAAGAATAGCTGACTATCAAAAGCAATATTAATAGATTTTAATAAAAACAATCATTCAGAACATTTTCCACTAAACAGATGAAAAGCAAAGTCAAGTGAAACGACCGATTCTGTTTTTTGAATGTGAGGCACAGCTGTTTAAATTTCATTTAATGGTCACATCTAAAAAATAATTTGTTTTGTATGAGATGAAAAGTATTGCTTAAAAAAATATATTTTTGAAAATATCATTAGTGTCTGCAGAATCACAATCACCGCAAAATTTTTTTAAGAAAAGCCATATAGCAGAATGATATAGGTTTGTAGTTTTACCTCGTGTCTAATTCAGAACAAAACATGTCAGCCACAATTCAGAAAAATTAATTTGTAACAATTTACAAATTTTGGTTCTTTATAATGTGACCTATTTGCATTTTCAAGATATATCCCATTGGGAAAAGAACATAACATTCATGAAAACCACACAGTTACAGAAGGAAGTTGGATGAATAAATATCTAATCGTGTATTTATAGGCTAGACTTTTTTGAGCAAAACCAGCTCAATTTGTTATGTGGTGGCACTTGGAGGGAGGGCGGTTTGGCTTGGAGTGGTGAGGTTGTTCGTAACTCACTGTCTAGAAACGCACTGACGAAAGGACAGTGGAACACTAACTCACTCGCTTCCCCCACTACTAGAACCTGTTTACCCGATGAATGTCAAGCGCCACTACATACCAAATGACCTCTACTATGAGTGGTAGTATTCTAACATATTGCAAAATAACCATATCATAAAATTTGTCACTATTTTTTAAAACAAAATAGTTATTAATCAATAACTCCAATTTTAATAACAAGAAACATCAAATCATCCTAAATTACAATCTGTAGGTAAGCTAATTGCTACTGAAAATGATGATTTGGTCACTGAAATGTTTGCATATTGGTAAAATTCTCTCGTTGGTAAAATTCCAGTTTTTAAAATTAATTACTGATTTTGAATTATCTACAAGTTTTGTTTAATATAATTCTGTGACTATTGTTAATTCAAAATATGTCACATTGCAATTAATACTCTGAATTCTAAAACAAAGAGTTACCTCCACCCTAAGATTTATTATTACTCAAAACTCCAAAATGTGAATAGCTTAACCGAAAGTCCCATCAATTTAATTTATATTTATATTCGTTAAGGAGGTCTAGTCAAATTGAATTTGTACAATATTATAAAAAATAATAATGTACCCAGCTAGTATGTCAAATGATCGACATTATATGTCATCAACTGTATACCTTACTAAAGAAGAGTTTGCTGTCTACAACATATAATGATTCTACAATATATAGCCTAACTTCAGGAAATGAACAAAAAATTACAAATATATGTCACAATATACTTTACTTGCTGTCAGTATTTATTTATTTATTTATTTTTAATTTATAACTTCTGATATAAATTGAATATCAAGTTAGATTTAGAAACAAATTTGTTATGACCAATATGTCAAATATAAACACTATTTCAAACATTTTCATAATAGGAAAATTTAAAAAAAATTATCATGTACTGTATATCTTCATTAACTTTACAATAGACAAAATATTTTAATCTTATCGTGCCAAACACAATATCTATATTTGTATTGTGACTTAAGGAATAACAAAAATCTTTTATTTGTTGCTAATTAATTAAAATATTTACAAGTTTATGATATCAGTTATCTCTCATTATTATTGGGTGAAGAGATTGGTACATATCGGACAAAAATTCAAAACGATGTTCTGGATGTTGTAATCAATTAAAATAACTTTGTAAACCTTTGCTCTACAATTAAAAGAGCAAAAAAATTTAAACTTAATGATTTTTCTAGATATTAAAAATTACAAAACTTTGCTATTTTGAAAATGTACATAAAGTCTTAATTTTTTTATATACTAGTAAAGATTACATAAAACACGAATATACCAAATCTAAACTCAATATCTTATACATTTCCAATGTTAATTTTTTTTTTCCAGACAAAAACTCATAAAATGATGAATGGAAAACTTTTTTATGTTGCAATATATTCTAAAACAATTATTATTTACAATTTATGTGCCATCCTGTTAGTCATTAAACTACTTAAAATAATAAATATTGATTATAATATATAAAATACACTTACAATATATCATTATCTTATTAAATGCATAATCACAAAGGGTTATTGTCTACCTAATATATTTATTTACAGATTTTCTTCTTTTCTCGTATTATAATCTGAGCTTAACATGTGCTGATTTATTGAACATAGGTCTTCTTTATTCAATAAAAATCCTATATTAATAATTTCTTATATCTCAAAGAGGTAGTTTTCTATCAAAAACTGACTGTTTTCACAACACTTAATTTTTTCTATTTTATAAGGTCTATACAGTAAATTCCCTGACTTACGAACATTCAACTTACAAACTTTTGAAATACAGAGAAAACTTAGAGTGTATCTATTAACTGTATTTTTTAACTTAATTCAAAGTGTGGTAGTGGTTTCGGTTCTCCTGAGTGCTCACTGAACATTTATTGTTTAGTTGTTATAATTAAACTGTAAAGATTGTGAAAGAGTACTTAGCTCAGGAGTAATATAGAGGATAATTACAATGAAAAACAAAGTAGACATAATTAAAAGGAGCAAAGATGGGCCATATAGTTCCTGTATTTAAAATTAATCACTGTACAAATGTAAAAGATGAAATTAATTGTATATGTTAAAGTTTAAGGACCATAGAAAAAGGGTTTAAAAAATAAACCTAAAAAACTCATTTAGATAACTGTCTTATTTTGCTGTACAGTAATAGAAATAAATAATGCTGATCCACGAACATCCATAATGCTGTTTTTTTTTTTTTTATTTATGAAAACATTTAGTCAATGACTTACTATATTTATAAAACCAATTAAATCAAATGGGTCGTGATTAGGTTGCAAACCCCCATCCCATATAATATCTAAACAATAAAAATATTTATTAAATCTAAACATTTTTTGAAAATATTAATACGATTTCAAGTTTTATCTACATCCTTTTTAAACGAAAGAGAGATAAAAAAAAATACAGTGTATACCTGGTGATAACTAAGAAAGAATTGTGTGATGTGACATCATCGCTTAGATTGCAGACAGGTGTGCTCTTCCCTCTAATGGTAAAATAACATGGAACACTTGGCGTCTTGAATACTTAACTTGTTGCATAGCAACAGCCTATCTCTCTATTAGCTTGCAACCTGACAGAAGACATGCGAACTGCATAGTTTACACTTTACTATAAAGTGGACTACAGCAGCGAACCTTTGTTCATCCGGTTATTAACTCGAGTCGTCTGTTTCTATTTGTTTTCGGGGCTATGTGTGTTTTTTGAGTGGTTCGATCACTTTAAACCTTTATTGTTCATCCTATAACAAAAATATCAGGGATATTTTGACTTTAGTATTAGGTATTTGTTTTAAACGGCGTGGGAATAATTTTCACCTTGTTTGTCCGTAATAAATAAAACTCAGTAATCATATTTGTTCTTATACGAAGTTATGTACGTTTTTTGAGTGGTTTCAAGCAATGTTTTAAAGATTAAGATGTGGTTAAACTATTATTTAATGACAGTTTTGTTAGGATGATGAATTCTGTTGTAAAATTATTACAAAGACCTTTTAGTTTGCTGTCAAGTGAAGAAAAATGTGAAATTAAACGATTGCTTCTTCTAAATATTACTTTGAGATATTTTTTATTCATTTCTATATTAATTAGTTTTTATTTTTCTGTATAGACTCAAAGTTTTTTAATTTTTCTACTGCAACTGGTCATCTATTCTTTAGCTTCTGGTGTACCCCAAGATTCTAAAGTTTTAGAAACCAGGAAGAAGTTAGTGTAAAATTTTGTATTTTGTCTTTCGTTACAGGCCTTTCCATATTAATAGGTCTTCATTAATAATTTATTTTACTACAATCTTCTAAATGGTATTAAAAAAACACATTTTGTTATAACATTTGTTATAGCTGCAGGCCAAAACAAATCAAAGCTGTGTTTTTTTAAAATTCTTAGAATCTATGTCTGGACAAAATCTAACTAAATTCATCATTTTCGGCTCCCTTTCTTATCATATTTCTAAAATGCTTCTTCACCAGACCCCCCCCCCCATATTGTCTATTCTTTGACCTTAGTTGGAAAACCCATATTACATACGATAAATCTGTTAAGTATTCTTACTCAAATACTAATTTAAAATTCTATTGAATTATTATGCTTATTTTATCTTAATTTCAATTTAAACCAGAAAGTAGCAAAAAATACTTCCTTCTTTTATAAATCCTAACTACCTATAAGTTAAATGCTTCAACCTCTAATTATACTACTTAAGGAAGTGTTACTACTTTAAAGCTAATCTAATAATTGTATAGTAAATATTAGAGAGAGAGAGAACCTATAAAAAATAATGATTTTCAGTTGAGAATTCAAAATTGTACTTGCAGTCATGTTTCAGTCATATATCCAGAATAATAACTTTTTACTCAAACAAGTTATATCACTTCATGTGATAAACTGCAGCTAATACACCTTCAGTGATAATATCTGGAAGTGCACTTCTCTTAGGATTAGTTGACATAATAACTCGGAATACAGGTTGGTGGTCCAAATTCATTGAGCTTCTGAAAAACATTACACAAATTATATACATAATATGTTTCTTTAAAAAAAAGCTAAATAAAGAGCATGGTAAAATCATAACATACAAGCCCTATCGAGTCCCCACCAAGAACCGCTGAGAACACGTAGCAAGTCAATTGTTTTATTACATCATGTTTTCAGATCAGACAAATGACGAATCCAAGAGAGTCTGTAATCAAATAATAGGCCTAAAAATTTGGCAATAGTAGCTGTTTGTAGTTGTCTTTCATTAAGATATAGGAAAGGCTGTTAGTTCAGTCTATGACGACTAAAAGCAATGTATTGCATTCTTGAAGGAGAGAACTTAAATCCTGTCGATCCTAATTAAGACTGCAGTCTATTTATGATGAGTTGAAGGGCTGTTTTGGCAGTTGCTAAACCTCGAGTAGCCACAACAAGACCTGCACATTAGCAGCAATGCTGTTGATTGGTATAGCAAACAGGGTCACGTACAGCACATTATCCTGAGTGACACCTTCCTCTAAATAAAAACAATCCGACAACTTAGTTCCAACACACACTCTCCAATATCTGTTTCTAAGAAAGTTTTTTATAAAAGCAAGCATATTGCCATTTATACCCATGATTGTAAAGTATTCAGAATTCCTTTTCGCCAAGCCATATCATAGGCCTTTTCCAGGTCAAAAAAACTGTGACCCGTGTCTGATGCAATAAAAGGGCATCTTGTGTAGCAGACTCTAATGAAACCAGTTGATCAATATAAATATGAATGAACCTGTCAAAAACCACACTGTTCATTGCAAAATAACCAGTTACTCTCGGGGTACCAAATAAGACGCCGATTGACGATGTTATCTACCAGTTTGCAAATGGGTCGGTAACTACTGGGTTCAATTTTATCTTAACTAGGTTTTAGAAGAGGAATTCCTGTAACCTTCAACTAAGTATTGGGAAAACATTGCTCTATGAATATACAATTGTATATTCTAAGGAGAATCAACTTCCCCAAAGTTGGGAGATGTTTAACCATAGCTTAAACTATGTTGTCAGGGCCTGGAGTGGAATCCTGTCTCAAAAACATAGCAGACTCTAATTTCCGTAAGGAAAATGGGGTGTTTAATGGAGATTCATCCAATGGACCTACAGTGACAGGAACTGCTTCTCGAAACCATTTATAGAAATAAAAGGCATCACTGTAAGGAACAGTTGTTAGCAAATGATGAGTCCAAAACATTAGCAATATCATAATTATCTGTTTCAAAAATTCATCCCACTGTATGAGTCCCAATAAAGGAGCAGAAGGAGGAGGACTACAAACAGAACACAACTTTTTCCACACCGTTGATGTGAGTGTGGTTCTAGATATTATGGCAATGTACTGGCCCCAAGTTTCCTTCCTACTCTGCCTAAACACTCTGCATGCTTTGGCTTGTAGAATTTTATATTTGACCATATTTTGACATGTTGATTTCCTTAGAGCTTTACAGCGTAAGCGGAGAGCGTCACTAGATTCATCGTTCCACAATGAAACTGGTGGATGCAGTGGTCTCCTTAAAATTTCCAAAATATTGTTGTCCACTACTGTAACGATTGTTGAAGTAAAAGACCGTACTTCTTCGTTTATAGGAACACTATTATTATTATTAATAAGTTATACAAATTCATCAGTGAAATTTTCAATTTTTCTTTGCTCAAATTCTATCTGGGGAAGTGATTATTACTGTAAGAGAGATCAGAAAATGTAAGCTTCACAGAAGCGTGATCACTCTACTGTCATTTAGAAGAGACCACTCAAATTTAATGGCAAGATATTGGTTACAAAATGAGAAATCGACAGTTGTCTAACCACCTGTAGAAACTCCCAGATGAGTTGGTGAACCACCATTGAACAGAATCAAATCTAAATTGGATCGAATCCTGTCAATGTAGTTCCCTCTATACTGGCAATAGGGCTGCAGGTGTTTGATCCCTATTTATAGTGGTGAGCATTAAAATCTCCCACCAAAAGAAAACGGGGCAAGCATCTGTCTGATAAGGTCAACCAGTTCTACTTCTTCACACCTGTAATTAGGTGGCAGGTACATCACAGCAAATGGTCATTTTATATGGTGTAGAGATCATTATTGCTACTGCTCGCAATAAAATCCTAAGGTAAATAGACGTACTACTAATGGAGTTGTGGGAAAATATCGTCACTCCACGCTTAGCTCTGTCTGCAGTGATAAAATTAGTTCTGAAAACTGAAAATCCCATCAAACTAAAGGAGTAGGGTTACTGAGATGAGTCTATTGCAACAAAATGACTAAAATCATGTACAAGAATCTTGAGATCTTCAATATGACTTCTCACGTCATTAATCTTCCATTGTATCATGCTATTTAACTTTAAATATTTGGCCATATTTCATGATTAAGATATAAAAATAATAATGGATTTGTTAACAATTATCATTTAAAAAGAGTTTGGACATGCATTATTATTTCTAACTGCTAGGCTAGATTAATAAATACATTGTTTAATTTTAGTTTTAATTTGTGAAGTCTCAGGATTAAGCTTCATAGCAACTTCAACAACTGGAACGGTAGGTGTTAAAAGGTTGAGAGACTCCTGAGGTGTTTCGAAGAACCCACCCTTCCCTTATTTTTGTTTTGTAGAAACTTGGTGGTCACAATCCAATGGTGGACAACAGTATTCTTGTTCTGAACTTGAACAAAAGGCGATGATTTAGTCGATACTGATTGTAATTTTTGTTTAACTAGCTGTCCAGTTATCTATGGTAATATGATTCTCTTGAGTGGTGAAGGCGTGGATTTGGCTTTGGATGCATAGGTTTTGTTGATTTAGCACAAAGATCAACTTAAGAAGAAGAAGGGATGCTAATAAATGTACATCATTGGTCTGCTATTAAATGTTTAATCTGATCGGCAAGCATACGAACCATCTCACCCAGTTCCTTACACAATGAACATGTATTCAGAACTAGGGCTGATGTTGCACACTTGCATACCATTTTCTTATGGTAGGAGATAGAGCAGTTCTTTGTCAGTATACTTTTCTAGCTTCTATTTAGACACAATTACTAAAACTATCTACTCAACTTCATATTTTTGGAATTTTGGTGAAGGTGTGGGATGGTCACCATCACAGTTTGCATACTTTGCATCAATATTACACCCTTCATTTTTGTGGCCTTTTTGTCACATTGTCCATAAATTTCCTCTTAAAAATTGGCATTGGAAACAATGCCTTAGATTTGGAATGCAAAATCCATTAACAGTTAGGCTGTAGAATTCAGCAAACGCTCTCTCAGGAAGATTTGGATTAGCAAAAGTTCATATGAGAAACCTGTTGGTTTTATATCTCACCATTTTTGATGCAGAAAATTCGTTCAACATTGATAACATGCTGTTTGGGTTGGGGCAAAATTGTAAGCTAAGTGTTAGCTTCTTTAGTCCTATAAAATTTTTTAATATAGTGTTTTTTGTATTCAAGAGTTCAAGATTTAAAAGAAGAGAGGGTAGACATTTAAGACACTGAAATATTAACAAATACAAACAAAAATTATAATGTTCAGGCTCTGCCTTACATAATATGATTATGATTCTCATATAAACTTATTTAGATAAGCACTGATAATAATCAGCTGTTTAAAACAAATTGAATGATACCAATTTACCTTACAAGAATAAATAAATAATTAAATTATTTGTTGTATAGTATGTATTTGTGTGAAGGCTACTTTTCCTGCTTAATTTCTTTTATTATTGGTTTTATAATAGCTTAGGTTGGACTGGAAATTAACTTAGATGTTTAAAATGTTGAGAGATCATACTTAATACTATCAAATATTTCCTGGTAAAACACAACCTATCACAATTCAAAATCCCACTGTGCCGATAATTTAATTAAACATACATACATCTCAATATGACAATTGAAACTGTTACCGTACATGAATAAGAAAATGTAATAACCTTAAGTGTTTAGACAAAACAGAAACGTATTATAATAATGTTTAGACAGGATCATCTCAATATTCTAATCACCAAAATTGGTTTATCAGTCTAACCTCATACCTTATATACAAAGAATTTTTTTTTTTTTAAACCAAAAAAGAAAAAGCTTAACAGAAATTCCTGGTATCAACTCCGCAAATGTCCAAGAATCTTTTCTCTCTTTTCTTCATAGGTTGTTACAAATTAACCTGTTTTCCAAATAGATAATTTCTACGATTTACACTATTGACCGAAGGTACTTGGTAGAACTCCATTTTAATGAAAAAACACACACAATATTTAGTAAATTCTACAATTTTATTGAGTCTTGCCGACCATGGTTTCGCCAGCAACGGCATTTACAAGGCAGCTTAACAACGACTAAGGAAGATATTGAAAACTAACATATAATATTACAAAAAGAAGAACAGTTACTTAGCTAAGGGGAGGGAGTAGAAGGGTGCGGGAAACAGTTACTTAGCTAAGAGGGGGAGGGAGTAGAAGGGCGTAGGAAACACACGTTTCCTTATGACCACATGTTTCCCGCGCCCTTCTACTCCCTCCTCCTGAACTAAGTAACTGTTCTTCTTTTTCTAACATTATATGTTAGTTTTCAATATCTTCCTTAGTCTTTGTTAAGCTGAATTGTAAATGCCATTGCTGATGAAAACATGGTCGGCAAGACTCAATAAAATTGTAGAATTTACTAAATATTGTGTTTGTTTTTTCATTACATAATTTCTATCAGTGTTAAACTAAATAAATGTTTTGAGAAAATCATGTAAAAATAATTTAAAGTTTTTATGTGTTATTTGCAGATTCGTGACAGTTTAAAAAAAAAAGTTTGAATAGGTTTACAACAAATCTACATTTATAGACCTATATTACTAAATACATACTTTTTCATAACTGATGTTGTTGAAAGTCCTAAAAATGCCATAATTTGAGTTCGACTAGGTCCAAACTTAATCATGGTCTGGAGATATCTTTCTAAACCCAACCTCCGTTGTTCTAAAACTTTTGGCTGTGAACATCTCACTCTTTTTGGAGGGAATGCAGGTGTTGTAAAATTTTTTTTAAGCTATGAACCACAAAAAGTGTTAGTGCAAAATATCATATATTTTAAAATTCTTTGAACCCTTAGACTGTATTAAGACTTTAAATAATAAATTATATTAATGTCTTCCTAACTAAGACTTCTGTGTAATAATATATTTTTAAAAAATATGTTCCAGAAAAAGTAAGTTAGTTAAATAATAACACACTTGGTACTTTCACAAATACTTATTTCGCCATGTTGACCAAGTTTTTCCCCAAATGTTACTTAATATGTATGCTCCCTTTGAAAATGCTATAGGTGGTGAAACCTAGGGCAGCATGGCAAAATAAATATTTGTGGGGGTACTATATCCTGTTCACTCTCGGATTTCGGCTGGCGAAGGGTCGGTCGCACACACACACAAACACAGCCCTCACGCACACAAACGAGGGCATTGCCCTGGAGGGGATTAAGACCAGACATTGACCTGTGAATTTCTGAGAATTTGGGCTGGTGTTGGTGAGTGTACGTGCGTGAGTGGGACTGGGGCAGGTAGAGAGTGAACAAGGTATAAGTGTGTTATTATTGAATTATATTGGAATTCTACCAAGGACCCCTAGGTCCTTAGTAAGACAAGGCCTATAAGTTATTTAAAGTAGATTACTGGTAACTTTATTGTCATACAGATTTTTTTTTTTTTTACTTTACAATTTCCACATGTATGGTTCCTTCTTTTTGTATTTGTCTTTCACTAATTGAGTTGGTTTTATCTTTATTTAAAATTATAGTTTGAAACTTCCAAAATAAAATAATGAGCTCAAACAACGAATAATAATTGTTTGTTGAGCTACTTTTTTCTAGTGATTAACCAAAATGTAGGCCTAACTATGAAGACCTGTGTTACCATTTTAATGATTAAAAATATGTTAGCCTATTTAACCCTTTGAAGCATAGTGGTATTACAATGAAACCACCTTTGTTTTAGTTTCTATACCTATGCTGCACAGTGGTGCTAGTATGAAGCCTTTTTTCTAATGTGTATAGGGATGCAATCTAGTGGTGCAACTTTCAACTATTGCACTAGCTTCATTAATATCCCTGAAGAAGTGTTGTTTGTCAGAGCAGGTATTAGGTTCAGACCACGTTGTGAACTACTGCTAAGAATATTTGTTTGTGATACACAATTATTATTACTGGTAAGTACAAACACTTCATTTAGAGTAGAATAATGTTTATGTATGTAGTAAAATTAAAATATTGTTACTCTAGAATGTGGAAGATCTTTTATTAGGCTTTTTAGTGGTGGTTTCACCACATAACCACAATGCATGATTGGACGCCCAGTAATGAAAGTTAGACCCTATTGAAAAATCATTTATTTGTGTTTTTTACTAACAAATTATTTACAAAAATCTTATTTTTAATACTTTCTATTTTTTACATGTTTGGTTTTAGGTTATACCATTGTTCAATGGAGAAAATCATAGATACTTGGATACAGGAAACTGCAGACATCCCGTCAGATCCTGATTCGGATTATAATGAAGATGAGGCACTTTCAGATGTCACTGAAAATACAAGCAATATAACAGGAAACTATGTAGTTGAAGCGGATGGAAGTTTACAAATTGACTATTTGGGTTTGGCCCAACAAGGTGAGAACAATGACATTACAAATTTGATTCTAAACTATGACGATCTTCAAGTAATTGGTGAAGTAGAAACATCCGAGGCTAATGTAGCATTTGTAATTCAAAATGATCCCATGGACGTTCAATTTGACGAGGAATCTGAGCCACTGGCTCAAAGACTTTACAAAGAGGATATTATGTGGTTTAATAATTACTATTCGCCCAATCGATCTTACGATTTCAAAGAACAAACAGGCCCCCTAATAGACGCTTCAACCCCCATTTATGTGTTTTCAGCACTTTTCCCAGACGATCTAGTGGATACATTAGTATTTCAAACTAATATTTATGCCACTCAAAAAAGTGGAGGTGTACTCAGGTATCCAACCACCGGAAAAGAAATGAAAGTATTTTTAGGCCTAAATATACTAATGGGCATAAAGGAATCTCCTTCCTACCGAGATCATTGGTCTTCAGATGCAGACTTGAGAGATAATTATATATCTTCATTTATGTCTGTAAACAGATTCGGTTGGCTACTAACCCACTTGCATATCAACAATAATAGTAACATGCCTCCACGTGAGTCCCCAAATTATGATAAACTATACAAAATCCGGCCTTTACTAAACAAACTCACAGAAACCTACAAAGCATGTTATGCTCCATCTCGTTACCAATCAATCGACCAGAGTATGATACCGTTCAAAGGTCGTAGTGGAATCAAGCAGTATATGCCAGACAAACCCACTAAGCGTGGTTACAAAGTTTGGGTGAGGGCAGATGAAAAAGGTTATATTAGCCAATTTCAAATCTACGAAGGAAAGAGGGATGGAAAAGTTGAAAAAAATCTTGGACAAAGGGTAGTGACAGAGCTGACCGCAGACTTAGTAAATAAAGATTATGTTATCTTTTTTGATAATTTTTTCAACTCAGTGAACCTTATGATTTATTTACAGCAACATAAAATTCAAGCTTGTGGTACAACAAGGTCCGATCGGAAATTTTTCCCAAAAGAATGCTTGCCTGAAGGCAATTACATGAGTCATGGTGAGTATGCATTTATGTCAACAAGAACTGGAATATTGGCTTTGGTATGGAAGGACAAGAGAGGTATTTACTTTATCTCTAACTATCATAATCCTAATGACATCACAAAGGTAAACAGAAAGCAATCAAACGGAGAAATAAAATCTGTGCCGTGCCCTACATTAGTAAAGGACTACAATGCCCACATGGGTTATGTTGATAAAGCGGACATGTTGAAATCAACATACTCTATTGACAGAAAATCTAAAAAGTGGTGGCACCGAATTTTCTGGCACTTTCTAGACACCACAGTTGTAAATTCTTTTATAATTTTCTTATGTTTATCAGAAGGTAAACCGCTCACACTAAAAGATTTTAGAAGAAGCGTTTCAAGAGCTCTTGTTGGAGTGCCTCGTGGGGAAACAAGAGGAAAGAAAAGCTCATTGGGCCCAACAAATAATTTCAAACCGAAAGTTGCACAGGAACTACGGTTTACAGAAAATTCGCACATGCCAGTAAGAGTTACATCAAGACGCTGTGCTCAATGTTCAACAAAGGAAGACGTACATAGATCAAAGTGGGCGTGTGAAACATGTAGTGTAGCCCTCTGCCTCAGTGAACAAAAAAATTGTTTCCGAACCTATCATCAAAATGACTAAAAAAGACATTTCTTTTAAAATACCAGATGTTTGTAAATTATTTGAATTTTGTAAAAAAATAAATATAATTGAAAATGGTTTTTTAGTGACTATTTTTTTGCAAAGACCGTACAAGCACAGTGGTTTTACGGTGATACCACCCCCCCAAAAATGTATTTTATGAAGTGAAAATTTTGCAAAAAATTTATGTTGTATAAAATAGTGCTATGAATGAGAATATAACATAAAATTATTAAAAAAGTTATTTTTCGTAAAACATGCTTCAAAGGGTTAAGAATAAATTGTGTGCATTTAGATAAATTAGCCTAGGGTTAACACTTATAATAATTTTAAACAAGCACAAAAAGATAAATATTCATTGTATATTATTATTGGATTTTGTTATTAAAAATTATGAAATCATTAACCTTTTATTCAAACAATCAGTTCATATTTTTTGTCAGAAGAAAATTTTATAAGTCACAAAATGCATTATTTTAGTAGATAATAAGAAATATAAAAATACAAAATACAGCTCAGGTTATGAATTCCTACATTAATATTGATGACTATGTTCATCAAGTCAGTGAATGTTGTGATTGCTTGTTTCATTAAGTGACTATATATACATATTTTATTTATTTTCATGGGAAATAGGTATGGACCTAATAAAACAAATATTTTTTACCATGACAAATATATGTTTTAATAATAAACATCAAGGCGATAATGACTGCAATGTTTTTTTGCCTTAAAACCCCAATAAAAAATAATAATAAACATCGAAACAATTCACTTGACTAACATAAAACGTCCCTTCCGACAAAAATATGATCTAATTGTTTGAATACAAGGTAATTAGGTAACGATTTCATAATTTTTCATAGCAAAATCCGATGATAATGTACAATAGTTATTTGGGCCCTACCTCAAAAGTTTTAACGAAAAATGGTATTTATGCATTGAAAAAATGCTCACCCTAGATTTTAGTTGTTAATCATGCAAACTTAAACTAATTACCTTGTTTGTCATTAATCAGATATTTTTTAACACTGCTAAATAATTTCAAGCCTTAAAATCCATTAATATTGAAGAGACCTACACAAGGAATTTAGGCTTTTTTGAGTTATGACTAATGTTTACAACGACAACATGAGTTAAGTTTGTGAGTACATTACTAGTCTATGTTTTATTTTATACACTGTATTTTACATTAGTGTAAATCATGGCATTTAAATTATATAGGAAAACAGTCTGGGAAGGTAACTGTGGTAATTATCGGTTGTACATCGTACTCAGATTTTTCTATAAAAAGTATTTAACTTGTAATCAAATGATCAGATCATATTATTTGTCGGAGGAAATGTTTCGTCCTAAAATGCATTAGTTTAGTAGAAAATGAGATTTATAAACATATGAAATCCAGCTAGGCTATATAGGAATGCCAAAGTTAATAGTAATGACTATTTGATCAAGTTGCTGAATGTATGATCGCTTGTTTTATTAAGTCCGGCTAGGTGACTAGCCTATATAAATATTACGCATGCGTATTATAGCTTAATATTATGTGACCTTGTATGATTATTGAATCAAGTTTATTATCATAATGGTACATGCAAATTGTGTTTCTTTGCTGTTTGTAACATAAGTTCATATTATTTTCAATGTTAAATAATAATTACTTTATTAGGTCTGGTCAGGTGGCCCTATAGGTCTATATATATATATATATATATATATATATATATATATATATATATATATATATATATATATATATGGTTACCTAACCATACCTAGTATAGAAACTACAAGTCGGGGAAGGTCAATATAATATGTATATATATAGTATATTTACCACATCTTTAATTCCTTTACTAGGTCTGGCCAGGTCAATATATACACATATTGAGATCTACAGGTCAAGGAAGGTCTATATATTTATTATATATATATATATATATATATATATATATATTGACCTTCCTTGACCTGTAGTTCTTTAACTAGGTCGGTTAGGTACATGATTGACAGTAATTGACGACATCTAGTTTGAGAGTTCTGTAAACAGTTCTATTTTCTCACATGACACATAAACATCGAGCGATGAGACATTAAATAAATTCGTGAGTTGTCATATGTAGTAACATAAAGAGGCGAACTGACCTCAAAAGGCTCACAAATCATCATTTTAAATAGCTTGTTTTCGACAGAAATAATGGATTTTGGTCATTCAAAAGTGAAATGCATGTAAAAGGATGATATAATTCTTGCAAAAGGAGGTAGGAAGAACACGGGGTAAATGTCCAGTTAATACCATGTTGCGATTTAATATAGAAATATCATGAAATCGTGTTTTACATACCTCATTATAACAATTGGAACATCCTTAAACTGGGGAGACCCTTTTCAAGAATGAAAATCCAATATTTCTGTCTAAAATTGGCAATTTAAAAGTACGAAATCCTAGCTATTCTTGACTTATAAAACCTAAAACGCATAGGCTCATCCTCATTGTGTATTCTGATCATTGAATGTACACGTTTAAATTGCTTATTTTAGACAGAAATAATAGATTTCCATACTTGAAAATGGTCTTCCCAGCTTATGGATGATCCAATTGTTTGATAATGAGGTATGTAACACACGATTTCATAAAATTTCTATATTAAATCGCAAAGGGGTATCAACTGAACATGAATTTCCAACATTTATCTAGTAAATAGCAAGAGCAGGAACACTACATAATTACCTCAAAAATATGTCAGTTTCGACAAACAAGGTAAATAGTGTTTGCATGATTTTTAGTGACTAACATCTAGTAGGGTAAACTTCAATGGATAATCTTAAAATAAAACAAAACAAATTTTTTTTCTAACTTCTACAATTTATTGTGAGTCTTGCCGACCATGGTTTCGCCAGTAACGGCATTGACGAGGCAACAATACAGACTGATTGTATTGTTGCCTCGTCAATGCCGTTACTGGCGAAACCATGGTCGGCAAGACTCACAATAAACTGTAGAAGTTACAAATAAATTTGGTTTTGTTTTATTTTAAACATGGATTTCTACCAAGTACCATCAGTCAATTGTATCAATAGGATAATCTTAACTTGAAAAATCTCAAATCTTCACATACACTTACCTCTCTGTGTAAAGAATGAAAAGCACTATATCTTTTTTCCACTGTTTGGTGTAAGCAATCACTCATAACCTCAATAGTATAAACATAATGAGGTTTTGCATCCTGAATTAACCGATAACTAGGTATAAATATTTCACTCATTCTCTTTGAAAGATGAATAACTTTTGAAAAACACTAAGTCACTCTTATTCTATTCTTGATATACTATAGAAGTCCTTGACTGAAAAACTCCAATTTCTTTTGCTTTAATACTACCAACTACTACACAACACAAGTAACATTTAAAGTATATTATTTAACATTTGTTATTATTAGAGGAGGTTACTGTCACTGTCACTACTTACTAGTTACTAGTGAAATGGAATGAACAGAATGAACTTGATTACTTCTTCTTCTTCTCTACAGCTGAGCACTACTTTTTTCTTATGACATCTTTATTTGTGAATGAAACACAAACTCCAACCTGTGACTAGGCATATAGTATACTTGACAAATAATGCCTATATATTTTATATAACCACAATAGACAATAAAAAACGTTGATTTTCGTCTGTGCTATTAGTGTATCTGTATAGGCAATGAAATGGCACAGTAAGTAAATAAACTTTATAAGAACATATAAGGCGTTTAGTGAGTGGTTACAGAGGAGAACTTAATAATTGAGAGATATTTAACAACGTTTTTCTATAGGTTGAGTTATCTTGGTTTTAAGTTGTAAAATTACCATATTTCACTAAAATTAAATAAAAAAATGGCTAAGTTTCACCGTAGTTGAATGATTGAGGAGCTACCGAGGCATTTTATCGATGTGGTAATGCCATTATTAAATAGATATATAGTAGTTCAATACAATATAATAAATATTATACCTCAGGACTTCAATATAGATATTTTATAAATTCAATTGGTTGCTCATGTGATCCACTGAACATATAGTCCCATAAAGGTTGCGTTAGTTGTTCCGCTAAATTTCTAATGTACATCTCAGAGTATAGCCGATATACACATGCCATATTTTTATGTACTTTTGCAGTTTTGAATAGTCACATGTTTCCTTTTCCTTTATCAATCTACACTACAATCTACATGGCTTAAGTCTAAAGCTCACATGCTGTTGTTATGTTTACTGTCTAAATAAGTAAGGTTATTGTAATCAAATAAATGTTATGTGTTCTTTCTAAATTGAAGAGATAAAATAATAACTAGGTGAGATGGGCCTTGATTATTTTTGGCCTATGCCTAAATTAAAAAAAAAAAATTAATGTTTATTTTAATAATTTTGTAGGACATAACCTAAAATGTTATTATAGGACTAATCGCTAATTTCTCCTAAAACTTTAACTCACTTTAAATGTAAGCTTAATTTAAATAAGATTTGTTGCTAAGATCAATATGCCACTAGCAAAACTGTTAATTCATACTCATATTTATAAACTCAGAGACTAATATAAACAGGAACCGAAATCATGGCCAATTCATTGACACAAGAAACACACTTTTTGAAAATAACAGTTGAGCTATCATTAGTGTGAATATATGCGATTGATTTTCAGCAAAATGTAAATATAAGTAGTAGATCCTATTACATTAATCAATGGTGATACTTCTCTGGATTTCATCCATCATGTCGTAAGGCCGAACTTGAATATTATACCAAAAGTTTATAGAAAAATTTAAACAATCAATTCAGCATTCCTATAATATCAGTTCATTTTTCTATTATAGTTTTGATCAGAAATGTTACTGTACCAAAGAAACTTTGTCTTTGTTTCAATTATTACTCATTAAACAATCTTTATGTAATAATTATTATACTTGCAGACAACAAAGTTGTTTTCCTCAGGAGGAGATATTCTAAATGCATGAACAAATTACAAGGCTTTTTCTCTAAGATTTCTCATATTAGAATAGAATCAGAATTTAATTAAAATTTGTGTAGGCCTACTTAATTAAAAATATTGGTAATTATTTACTGTGACTGCAACCGGTCTTGTAGGCGATTTAAAAAAAAAATTATGTTCTACATACCTCATGTATTTAATAATGAAATCAGTTAGTCAACATGAGCTAACTTTTTCACTGATAAATCACGATTTGAAAAGTACAGAATTCAATGCGTTTATAGATTACCATAGTCAAGCAACATTGAGCGCGGTTAGTACTTGGATGGGTGACCACTTGGGACCGCACAACAATTCCTTTTTCTTTTTTTGTAAGGTAAAAATTCACTTACAAACCTATTTTAATGCCTAATTCACTTAATGGACCTTAAAAAATCAACTTTTTTTTTTCAAGAAAAAGTTAGCTTCATATTGAAAACAGCTATTCAATACAGACCTATGAATAAGGTATGTAGAACATGGTCAGTGGGCAGGTTGCTTCAAATGATGTCACAATGGTCTCCCTTAAATTTTTTGACATTCTATCTAGATCATCAGTGTTATGGATTTTACCAGTAAGCTTTCCAATTTTCTCTTCTAAGTCGTTTTTATTGGATAGGTTTTTCTAAGTCCAGTCCAGTATAGGATTCTTAATTAAAAGACACAGTCTCGAGTTAAGGTCACCAATCCTAAAGCTAATCTGTGATCTATGATTAGATAATGTGACTATTGACAAATATTGGTTCGTGTATTAACAATCATAAAATTAAATGAACATGCTTTTACGTATTTTTCCTATTTTAGCAAACCGATCCCAATTTTTGAAAGGGAGAGCCATTGGGGTTTTTTTTCAGTCTGAGAAAACTGATGACAGAATAAATCTATACAATTTCTTTAAATGAATTAGTTTTGATTTTGGTCTTACTTGTGCTTCCTTTCTTGTTTATTATTTCAACAAAAGTAGTCACGGGAATTTATTCTATATGTCATCAGTTTCCTCTTAGAATTCCATTTAAAATTATGTCACATGATGGGTAAAAATTAAAAATTGGCCCATCGGTTCTCCCTTCAAATATTGGGGCCTGTTTGGTAAAATAGGAAAAATACATAAAAGTGTGTTCATTTAGTGATATAAGTAATCTATTTTTAAAAAAGTAATCCTTATTTTATTTATTGATTAATATCCATGACAAATAGAAAACTCAAAATTCAACTTCTAGCGCCCAAAATTCTGGTTGAGATACCGTAGAGACTTTTTGAAGGGACTAAAATTTGTCTTTTTTATGTCCTTCAAAGTGATATGCCACAAGATGGGGTTACTATTTGAAAAAATTTAAGTTCCCCCCTTTAAAAAGGGGGCAAAAACATATTTACCCCATAAAACGTGAAAGGACTTACCCTATAAGGTTTGACGAAGGTTAGACGTTTTCACCTCTACTCATTCAAATATTATCTAGGTGTTGCAATACATCTTTTCCACTTTGTATATATACACTGTGAGTCAAAAGTATGGATACACCCTGTTAAATTTTAAATGGATAAAGATTGAAAAATGAAAGTCAGGACACCTTTCTAGGAAATAAAAGTGAACGTTTTAGTGACAATTACAACTTTGCCCATTTCCCCAAAATGGGATTTTTGTGGGGCAGCTCAAAATTTTTTAATGTAAAAACCCATTAAGTGACACCTCATTTTAAAGTCCTTGATTAAAGAAAAAGAACAGTGGAAACCAGAGCTTTCTATCTCAACCCAGTACAAAATGACAGCTCATTAAAATTTTCAGAACTTGGTTCTAATTTCTAATACTTGGGAAATTTACTGTTAATTGAAAACAATGAATTTGTGAAACATAAAATCAACAGCTAATAAAATTGTAATAGTGACAAAAAGTTCACTTTTATTTCCTAGAAAGGTGTTCTGAGTTTCATTTTTCTATATTTATCCATTTAAAATTTAACAGGATGTATCCATACTTTTGACTCACACTGTATATATATAAACTAGTTGCATAAAAAAGAAATGAAAATACGAAACACTTATTTCGGTTTATTAAAAAATTTTGTCAAAAGTATGATAGACCAAAAACAAAATATATAATATATCTTTTTGAACATCAGAGTATATTAAGTATTGGCCTAATAATAATAATCCTGTGGTACAACTCATAAAGGACTCACGCCTACTAGACTTTCAGTCGGGCAGAGTGTGATCAGCATATCAACATCCTGAAAACAGAATTTACTACCAATCATAGCTCCTAACTCTTCCCCATGGTGTTGGGTCAATACTGATATTTTCTGAACTCATAAGTCAATTGAAAGTGAAACTTTCATACTATGCGAGAGCACTAGCTACTAAACCACCCAGGGCCTATACTAGGGATTGACCAACATACTTAAATTGGTTTGAATTGTGGGTATAACTAATGACATTTCATTAATAATTAAATAATTTCAACTATTTTAAAATTGAAATATCCTCATAATGTTCTTCCCTTCTTTTCAGTGTAATCATGTCATCCTGGAAGAAAGCTTCAAAAATAAATCAAAAGACACATAGAGAGCGCCATCAACCAGAAAGCCGTGCACATTTAGGACTTTTAGAGAAAAAAAAAGATTATAAGAAAAGAGCAGATGATTATAATAAAAAACAAGCAGTACTTAAGAAACTTAAGTTACAAGCATTAAATAAAAGCCCAGATGAGTTTTATTTTCATATGGTAAATTCTAAGGTTATTAAGGGCCGTCATAAAGATAAAAAGAAAGATAAAGATAAGGACACTCCAGAACAAATGAAGTTAATGGAAAGTAAAGATTTAAATTATGTAGCGTTTAGAAGAACTATGGAAGCGAAAAAGATAACCAAATTGCAATCCGAGTTACATCTTGTTGATTCTGCTAATCAGATTAGGAACAATCATTTATTTTTTGTTGATTCGAAAGAAGAAGTTAAACACTTTGATTTGGCTAAACACTTAGACACTCATCCCGCACTTATACCTAGAAAAACTAACAGATTGAAGAAAGATGATTTGCAGAAAATGGTTTTGCCTAATATTGATGAACAAATGCTAAAGAAAATAGAATCTGATAAAAAGAAATCTTATTCAGAATTACAAAAGAGAATTGATCGTGAAAAAGAGTTAACTATTGTCCAAAACAAACTTGAAGTGAAGAAAAATCTTAAGAAAAAAATGGGTGTTAAACCAAAAAAAATAAAACATGCTACAAAGTTATCAGCAGCTGTTTACGAATGGCCGTATGTAAGAAAACGATAAGTGTATGATTTGTGATTTAAGATCACCTTTGTTAATAAAAACATTTTCATTTTCAGTATAATTTTTTGTTATTCCTAAAGATTCCTTTCTTAATTTTTTTAAATTCACAATATTAACAATGATTTTTCAATTAGAGCAAATAATTGAAAAATCATTTGGGCTCTCCATTCTTGACAATTAATTTTGTATTCTCACGCTTTTTCACAACTAATCTTTAAACAATTTTGTTTATAATCCTATGAGCACCTACTCTATAATAAACTTTAAAATTTTGAGTCAAACAGACTACTTTTTCTTGAGTTAATGTGTGACAAAAACAATTTTACACACAGTCGAACTGTTAAGATGTTTCTAGAATGGTTGAAAAGTCAAGAAACATCAAAGATTTAATATCAAGTTTTTTTTAAATAAACAAAACAAAAAATAAACCGATAAGCTTGAAATTTAAATAGACTATATTAAAAGTAAATATAAAAATTAAATGACAAATAGTATATAAAAATATCAACAATAAATATATAAACTTAAAAATTACAGCTGAACAACAATGATTACGCTCCAAAGAAAAACGAACAATCATATCAAAGACATATTCTTAATTATTGGATTTATTTTCGGAAAAACTCCATCTTTATAAACTATTTATGTTCTCATTTTAGTACATACTTTTTTTTAATGCTTTCTCTTTCATTTAGGCTGTAGTAATTTATATTATTTTTTAATTTTCTTAATACAAAAAGTATTGTGATTGTGAGAAAATTTGGTATTAAATCTTTGATGTACAATCTTGTTGAGCACTGTGGTGAAATTCACAATAATGATTTGAATTTACCCCTAACCACAATCACTGGAAACTCTAAAATAAAACACAATTATTTGATTAATTGTTCTTAGTTTATATTTTTCCACTAAATGCCCTGATGTACATTTTGATAAGATGGTTATTATCATCGAAGGGTCTTGCTTCTAAACTAAATCTAAACTTACATATCTACTAATGAAATAAAATTAATCCTAAAACTATAATAACCTTCAAGTTGAGAAAATTGAATTATAAAATAAACGAAAAATTTTAAATTATATTAATAGCAGAACAGTTTTGGAGAAAGTTATTGCAAATTAATCTAATTTACAAATTTTGATTCTACCCAACTCAGAAAATGTATTTAGCAAATTTTGGGTCATATAAAAATTTGGTTTTTAACAAACCTATGGTTTGAGTGAAGTCTCCTGGTCCTTTTGAGAGGTTGACGCTGGACATAGATGTGGAGAAATCTGGTTTCTTCCCAAGTTGGATGATCAAGGCTGTTGGTCTTCCTTTGTGACTTCCTAAGAACAGCAAAATTTCCATGTGATTTCTCCTGCAGCCTCGCTCTCCGACTTGTATTTCTTAGTCTTTTCAAATTCTTGTTTTTTTTTTAAAGAAAACTACGGACAATGTCTTTGTTAAAACTTATAACCTTGAAAATTACTCTTATTAAAATCTCGATAATTTCTTAAATTTTAATTATCTATTTTTCTTTTTTAAATAATTAATCTTCTTTCCTGACACTGTATTTAATATCAGGGAATTTACGACTTCTTTCGAAATCTGTACTTTTTACAATGCTTTACCCCGTAGTAACTTTACTAACTGTTGGGGGGTATCAAAATCTAGCATGTTTTTTCAAAATTTGTTCGGACAGCATAGCACTTTACTTATTTTTCAAAATTTCAAGCATTTTTTTTTCTTTTTGTAGTTTGTGCCAACATATTTATAGGAAATTTCTCCCTTGTTATACCATTTTTTAGTACCAACTATTCCCTGTTCCCCTCTTTTCTGCAGTTACAAGAATTTCTCATTTTTCCTCAGTCTTTGGTAAGTTTTTATTTAATTATTAATAATTACTTTAATATTTTCATTTTGTACCTTTTCTTAGTTAATTAAATTAAATTCATGAATCAATCATTCTAGTGTGGTTTTGATATTTGGCTCTACTATACGCTCTGCCATTTTTGAGCTGCTTAAGACCGCTCGCGAAATCTGACCTTTGTGCATACTATTAATATTTATTCATTGTTTACAATAAAGTCCCTTTATCTTCCTTAAGGAATGTTAGATTTTCCTGTAATCACGTTTTTCGTTTTCGTCTTACCACAATGCATCCCTGAAACTTTGAGTTGTTTTCGTAGAACATCGCGTTCTCTAGAAAATCATATATTCCTCGCAACTTATTGTCTCAGAAACTTCTGTATTATACCTTACATTATCGGACAAATTTACTAGCCACACTGTGATTTGCGTACATATCGTGGTTCACCAATTTTTGTACTACTAGACTCAGGTGAGCAACTTTTCTTTCTTTAGTTTAAAAAATTACTTTTCATTTACTTTATACAAGAATGAAAGATTTAAAAATACTCGCAATAAAGTCATCAAAAGTATGATTTGAGAAGCACATTTTGACAACTTCAAAAGTTGTTTTTTCCAAATTTAAATTTAACAAATTAGTTTCATTTTCGGCTAATTATTCTAAATCCAGGGAACAGTTTTATTGATTTCAGATTTACTAAAAGTTAACTTTTTAGCACAAATGTGCCTTTTTCTCAAAAAAATATAAAGCTACTTTCTTGATATTTTTACACATCTTTTGGCTTCCTTTTATCTAGCCGCCTAGAGAACTTTGGTAATCCATAAGAGGTCTTTATCCTCTTCTTTTCTCGCCATCATTCACCCCTTAGCACAATTGCCATCTTGTGACAGGCTAGCAGATCTTTGAAAGTGGGCAGGGGGTGTGATTCCCAAAGGCCTTACGAGTGGGGACATGGTTTCACATCCTCATGTTTGTTTTTTGACTGCTGGCTTGACCTTATCTTTGACTGCAGAAGAAGTGATAGTCAAGAGGGATTTCTTCCCGTACCTCTCTCCCACTTATGCACCATTCAGGTTCTTTTTATGACCATCAATTTTCATGGGAGGGGGATGTTGCCTCAACTTCTTTCGGTTCCCTTGTGAATGTCCTGTTCCTTGAATTTGAAACTTTAGGGGTATTTGATGGACATTGGTCTATTCACCATTGTTTCATTGTGTTTGAGTGTGTATGCACGTGCACAACCTGAATAGTACTTTATTCGAGAGAGTACAAAATTTTTAAAAAATAGAAATATTTTTAATTACATATACATGAAAAAGGTTAGCAATCAATAATTAATTAACATTACCAATTTCCAAAAAGTTGATGTTTCTACAACTAGATGATTGTCATCCTTATTTGCAATTGGCACCAGTTATGTGTTTTGTTAGAACAGGAGGGAGTGTGTTAATATTAGGTGTTGTTAGACTGTTATCTTTTAAGTTCATGAGTTTGGATTTGGTGGAATGAGATTTATTTAGAAGAGTACTATAAGATTTATATATTTTATAGTATTTATTTGTTGTGACACATTTAATCTAAACAGAATAGTTAACATCAGTAGAAACAGAAGAGCTATAGCATTAGATGTGTCTGGATATTTTGTCTTTCATTTGTTTATTATTTTGTATTATTGGATGGAATTTATTTGGAAAAATACCTCATACTATTTAAAGCTATATTATAATTTGTGATATATTTAACACTAAACCAAATACATAATAAAATTTTATGGGCAGGTATGTCATAGGCCTAACCTCAGGTGTGGCTTGACCAGATATAATATACTCAAAAGGGTTAAACAGTTAGCCATTTTTTATTTATTATTATGGATTTATGAAATGGGTTATTGCTATTTTGTATATTTAAGATTAATTTTAACTTTTACAATAGAAGTGTGGTGCTTCAAAAAAGCATATTATAGCAGTAAAACAAAGTGTTTATGATTGATACAAAAATAAGTTATGAGTGTCTACCTTTACCTTATTCAATAATAATAATATAAGTGTGTGTCTGTATTGCCAGTTAACATTAGTACAATTATATTTAAATATTAACGTTAAAATTTGTCATTTAGTTTAATAATCCCGCCTATAGTTATTCAGTTCTTTATGACGTCACCTACTCTCGTCGCGGAGGGGTCTTTGGGTTTCTCTTTTTATTAAGTTAATCTAAACAATAATCAAAAGCAAGACTTCAATGTCAATCAAACCTACTTTGGTTGTTTAATTTCATGCGATTCATTCAACCAAGTTGTTTTTCAATAGTTTTGTGACTTCTTTGAACACGAAAATTGAACTCCCCTATCTTTATTCATGCTTGCCAATATTGTTTAGTAAAAAGGGTCACTGCTGCGTTCTAAATATTTTATATTTTACTTGCCTATTGGTAAATTCAGAATATATCTATGTAGTCTAATTTAACACTGAGGCTACAAATTTTTACAACACAAAATTCTTGAGCCCCTAAAATCTGGAACCTCTTGCATGCTGAGTAACGGTTGCCATGAGACCAAATGGAGGCTACTAGGTCCTAAGATAAAATGTTCATATTTGAGATCATAATACAGCAACCCGTTTTGACCAACCTTGACACTGTCAGAGTATCGAGGACAATGCGGTCTTTACTTTATGTTGTTTTCTTCCTTTTTTTATAAGACGGTGTAAATAGTGTTTAATTTTATATAACAAGAAAAAATATCAATGGAAATCCAAAATTTCTAGTTGTTTCTAGAACCAATTAAAATTAATGAAATTTACAATTTTTTGTATCTCAAAATTGTTTGATATAGTTTGTTATATTCATTATTTCTAAACGAAAGCGTCTCTATAACCCAATGAAGCGCAGCAAATGACCTGCTCAATCGGAAGTTATATTATAATGAGTGAGGTAACTACTGACATTTTAAGCCGATTCAATCGGAGAACAGCAAAAGACTAATCCTTCACATTTTGTTTTTTTTCTTTGACTTTATGAACATTTCTTATATAATTAGTTTATGCAATCTCGTGATAATCATCTTAAAAAATTATTTAAAGTTTGCCTTTTTGAAATGTCTCTTCAAGACCAATAAGTTATCATTTAAAATTTGGTAGCACTGTATTGACGTGTTACATTTGCCATTGGCCAAAATTTTGTATTGGAAATTGGAAGGGAAGCATATTACTATTACGATTACGGTATCTGTTGTCAAAGGAAAGAGCAGAAGACGTGGTTAAACATGGTTGGTTGTTTACGTGATATATGTTGTTTCTACTTAATTTGTTGGATATCGAATTTACCATTCAGTGTGAAAGGTATATTGATTTATATACTGATAATATAATTTTCTTAAGTTAAAATAATTATATCTAAACAATCATTATGCCGAAGACTTTTCAACCTAACCTAATTTTTTTTGTTTTGTTAGCGTTAATATTAAGTTGTAGATTCATGCTGTTTCTGTAAAATAGGCTAATACTCCGAAGATTTCGATGCAGTTATTATACATACATATATATTTAAATAATAAGGTAAATATCTATTGTACATTATCATCGGGTTTTATTATTAAAAATCAAGACACAAAATACATTATTTTAGTAGACATTAAGATATAAAAGTATGAAGTCCAACAGGTTACTCCATAACTACATTTGTCAATGTCAATGTGTGATCACTTGTTGAATCTTACATTGCTCTTTGGGACCTAGTAAAGGTCTGGGACCTATATTATAGGTCTGGGAAGGTAACTATATATATATGGTTATATAGAACTAGTACTAGACCTAGTAAAGGAACTACAAGTCTAGGAAGGTTCATATACTAGGTCTGGTTAGGACAATATATATACATACAGTGACCTGCCGAGACGTAGTTTGCAGTTCGCATCAATATGAACTATGAACTCATACAGCGTAATGATATTTAACGGGCAATTGTTTACACCGAAGGTCACAGAATTTTTTTGCATTTTTTTTCATAAATATTATCGTAGGCTTTCTTAATTAGCCTAATATTTAACCTAATAACAGCTGGATTCCCTTGTTTTCAATGTGTTATTTGACAGTGAAAAATGCATTTTGGGACTTGAAAGTGTCATCCGACAAAAAATATGAAGTGATTGTTTGAATGCAAAGTAAATAGTAGTTAATGATTTCATAATTTATAATAATAAAATCTGATCATAATGTACAATAGATATTTACCAATAATAACTTAATTATCAAAAGTATTTAAATTTTATATTAGGGCTAGACCTAAGCAGTTTTAGTTCAACTTTTTATTTTTAAGCAGTAGTCTAGTAAGATCACAAATTAGGTCATTAAGAGTTTTCGTATACTGTATCTTGATCTTTTGTAAGAAACATTATTTTCTTTTTCTTTAAGTTTAAAAAATAGAATAATGAAAACAAAATTGATAATTATTCACCTTTTTAGTTTGGTAATATCTCGTCTTCGCATTTTTCTATAAAAAAAAATATTATGAAAACGTAAATTATTAACCTTGTAATCAAAGCATCAGATCATGTTATTTGTCGGAAGAAACGTTTCAAGTTCCAAAATTCATTTCTTCACTCTTACATAATACATAGAAAATAAGGGAATATAGGTGTTGTTTGGTTAAGGTCTAATAACGAAAGTCTACTATTGTCCAGTTAGTGTATGTCAGGTGGTGGTGGTTAGGTGGCTATATAATCACGAAATCTTGGACTATTTATTTTGGTTTAATATAATCTGATCTTTTTTTTACTACGGAAGACATTTTTCAAGTCTCAAAATCCATTAATTACTTAGCCAGACATACCTAATAAAGAAATTACAGTAATGTAACAAACAGCTTATAAATAAACATCGAGTGATAATACAGTCACTAACTTGACTCACGTAGTCATTACGTAAACATTGAACATTGAAACATTCCCTAACCTGACTACCTTACACATATACGTAATAACCTAAATCAGCCTGGATTTCTTGTGTTTAGAAGTGTCATTTTCTACAATATTAATGGATTTTAAGACTTTTGCCTTTCACTGTCAAAAAAATCTGATAAATTAAAAACAAGGTAAATAGTCTAAGATTTTATGATTTTTAATCACTAAAATCTGGAAAGAAGTTCACTACACAATAACCATACCATTATATGGAGTAGCTGGTACAGCTAAATTTGGTTAATTTTGTTTTAATTCCTTTACTACTTACCTTAGATCTGCAGAATAAATTATTTTTTCAATGCAGAATTCACTTTTCACCAAAAATCACATAGGTTTTAAATCACAATTTAAAAACTATGAAATATATGTAGATGTAGGAATAGGAATCACGTATGTTTTGATGCATGCACATTTGATTATTATTATCACAAATATGTTTTACAAACAACAGATTTGGCCAGGTGGCTATGTATATATATATATATATATATATATATATATATATATATATATATATATATATATGCAGTTGTGAGTAGTTACTTGAAATATTATTGTATTGTATAATTAAGAATTTAATTTAATGACAAATTTCAAAAGGATTGCTGGTGGTAAGTGACATAATAAACTGTTATTTAATAAGCATATCCAATATTTGCTCTACACCAATTGTAAAATACACATAGGTTATGAACTGGAGTATTTTTGGGAATGGCTGTAGCATGATAAGAGAAACATTATCTGGCATAATTTTTTTATTGTTGCAAGCGTGATAAATCTTTTTTAATACCTAGGAAGTAAAAAGTGAAGAGTGTGCATATATACAAACCAAATTAGATGAATGCACTATTTCGTTTTCTGTATTAGAATTTGACTATGGTCTGTAAATAATAATTTTGTTGTATAACTAGGTCGAGGAGCAGAATATGTAACATGTGGATCAGTGCTGAAATTATTGAACACTGATTATAAAGTACGTCTTCACTCACATGATGTAAAATATGGTACCGGCAGTGGGCAGCAATCTGTGACAGGAACAGAAGTGCAGGAGGATGTCAATTCTCATTGGTTAATCAAGGCAGAAACTAAGAAAGTTTGTAATCGTGGGTAAGAATTATTCTCTATATTTTTTGTAGGTCAATGATTTGTTTACAGTAACAACGAAAAAATGAGAAGAATATATTGGAAAGATCTTTGTTTCTTTGTTAGTAAAAAAACAACTAACATTTCCCACTACTTTTCAAATTTGAAATTTATAATTTATAAAATTACCTCAAACAAAAAGATT
The DNA here is from genome assembly GCA_963513935.1 of Aphrophora alni. Lineage (NCBI taxonomy): Eukaryota > Metazoa > Arthropoda > Insecta > Hemiptera > Aphrophoridae > Aphrophora > Aphrophora alni. The sequence goes on along the minus strand of OY740770.1, from coordinate 130,754,943 downwards.
GAACATATGGTAAGCCTCCACAAAAATGAGTGCAGCCTTTCAACGAACTTCATGAATCATGTCTACCGTTTGCTTTTTTTCCTTCTTTCCCTTGTACTGTATGTTTTTTTGAGAATGCTTTATGTTAGTAAAAAACAACCTCGATTTATGTACTAATTATATACTAATTTATGTACTTATGTACTAACCTCGATTTATCATGATGATAATTTTTTGGTCATAGAAAATGAAAATGACCAAATAGGCCAACATATACAAATAAGTTATGTAAATCCTAGGAAATTGCTGCCATTGAATTAATTACAGAATACAAGATTCTAGATATTACACAGTAAAGTCAGGGTGTTGACGTGCACTTTAATACGAATTTTATTTTACTCTGAAATAGGAATTACACAATAAGGAGAACAAAGAATCCTCAAACCATAAAAACTAAGACTGTTTAAATAATCCCGTTATGTTTATTATTTTACTTTAATATTATACATTTCGATCATATAGTCATCGTTCTCAGAGGGTTTATAGATCAATTGAATTATGTACATTAGGGTAATGTAACAAGCATAACTGGATTATTAAAACAGTCTTAGTTTTTGTTTTAGTAGTTTGGGGATTTTTTAAATAGGCTTTAAAAGTGGCTGTTTTAGAAATGAATATGGGTATTTCCAAATTCTTATTTTATTTTGTACATAACTTAAATGTTGCTTTTCAATTGTCAACTTTTATGGTGAAAAAGTGAACAGTATACTAAAATACTATTTTTTCTTAATAAAATAAGGTTTGCACTAAATGATTTTCAAAAAAAAAATGGTTATTTATTTTTATCCTCGGTGTTCTCTTGTTTTACCTAATTAAATTTAGTATGAAAGCCTATTGAAGTAAGATGATTGATAAATTTATTGTGTTAACACTAAATAATTAGTCGCCAACAAGTTACAATAGGCAACAACACATAATATACAAGAAGACACAATACAAGCACATAACAAACAAAGAATAGACAAGATAATAATAAACCAACAACAGACAACAAACACAATAGGAACCATTGATAATCCTTAAAATAAAAAATATGACATTACATATCAAATTAATAACTCTATATACTATTCTTTCAACATTTCTTTCTAAAATTAAAAATCTCTTCTAGTTTATTATACAAACATAACATGTTTTCAAATTTTTTGTATACTGTAAAAATTCAATTCTTTGATATCAATAAGCAAACTGTTAAACATTTTAATGCTGTTATATTTAGATCCCTTCCGATGTCTTTTAAGAATAATGTGGATATGTAGAAATTATGAGCATCATTAATTGAAAATTAATTGAGTATTTTTCCCTTTAAGATAACATTCAGGTTATTAGAAGTAATTAGCTGGTCTAGATAGAGATGTTACAGGGCAATTTTACCAACAAAGCAACTAACCTTGAAACAGGCCGGTTTTACAAAAAATAAAATAAAGAGAAAGTGCTTTTAAGTTTGCCAGTATCGTAGGCTTGTTTTTACCCAAACTAAATTCAAAATAACCATAAGCCTTGTATGGTTCATTATATATATATATATATATATATATATATATATATATATATATATATATATATATATATATATATATATAGTAATTAATTAAATATTTAAGTGTAGTTATTAAACATGTCTTGTGTTAATATACAGAGATGAACAAAATAGTTATGTTATTTTTATAAATTTTATATTTGTTTGTCTTAGCCTATAATAAATTTGATGTTTTAAAATTCTTTGTTTCAGTGAACCTATAAAATGTGGAAGTATGATAAGACTTATGCATTTGTCTACAAATAAAAATCTTCATTCACATCATTTTTCGTCTCCCTTGTCTGGTAATCAAGAAGTATCTGCTTATGGCACGAATGGTGAGTATTATAGCATATTTTAAATGTATTTTTATGTGTAGATAATAAAGTTGAATCAAATAATGTATCCTAGATCCAAAATACAAAAAATTGTATTCAAATGTAAAAAACGTAATGAGTTCATTTTCTTAATTATATTTTTTTTAGGGAGATATTAATTTTTTTAAAAGTAAACTTTATATAAAGTCACGGGTATTATGTATTTTTTTTTGTTATTTTTAAATGTAGTGAAACTCTATAAATAATTTGTCATTGATAAAAATTAACGGGAAAATATTAAATTCTTATCGGAGATGAGTAAAATAGGATTCTTTATATTTAGGTTTTTTATTACGTTATTTTTCCCAAAGTTGAATACACATATTTACAAAAATTTGAGCTTTGCAATATATAATTAGACCCATCAAAGCCCCCTATACAGATAGATTAATATTAACTTATATATTTTTCATTTCGTTCATAAGCCCATGGGTATTCTTTCCGATTACGACCAAAAATATATCTATATAACCAAACTACAATACTTTCTTGTTAAACCCACGAGGTCCTTGAGATCAGCACTCTTAAGAATATCAACCACTTCCAATTACGCTGAATCCCCATCAAGCAAATGTCTCATGCTCATACAAAATGTGTTTTGTCGTCTCTATTTCTTAAGATCAGAACTGACAGATAAATTGTTATACTAACCTTATTGAATTTAAATGGTTTCTCACTAGGAGTAAGTGAGAAGTTATCAGACCAATTGCTCGCTGTAAGTTCTGGCTGCTCAGTAAGTGATGCTTTAACTGAAAGACTTCCAAACCCTAAATTAATATGGAATCCTATCTCTTTGATTTTCTTTAATGACGGATAGAGTCACCTCAGCTATCGCCCATTTTTGAAATTTTATGATAACCTACTGAATCGCTCATTTTGGTTTTTAGTAAAAATATCTTTCCATCAGAAAATACCCTTCTCAATTATTAAAATAGGCAACTACAATCTGTGCTTTAAGAATATCTTTTCCTTCCAACAATCCTTAGCTACCAAAGTGGCTAGACTTCTAAAAGAAACATTTATCAAAGGTGAATTGACAAACTAAATTATATAAAAGATATTATCTCATTTATAAATGTATGGATGCTTTATTACTTAGGAGGGCTACTTCTATTATATAATACACATTATGAGTTCAAAATTACACAGAGTATTTTTTTCTAAAAACAGTTTTTCACTCAAAATTGAAAACGGTTACCATTTTCAAGATATCACTACGTTTAAAATTTAGGAGTCAACTTAAAAGTTATAATTAGAAGGCGATCATGGAATATATTGTTTAACACCATATTTTTTTTCTAGAAACAGTGTTGGAGCAAAATTGAAAAAGGTTTTACCGTTTTCGAGATATATCCTAATGTAACCTAAACTTACTGATATCTCGAAAATGGTAATACTTTTTTTTTCCGTTTTGATTCAACCACTGTTTTTAGGAAAGGAAGATGTTGTTAAATGGTATTTTACATGACCACTTTCGTATTAAGATTTTGAAGTTGACTCCTATATCTTGGACGAATAGTGATCCCATAAAATTCTCAAGCTCTTAAAAAATAAGCGTTTTTACATTTATAATGGGTGGTATTGGTTAAAAAAACAATCTAATATAAAATGTGCAAAAAATAGGGAGGAAGGGACTTTAAAACCACGCTGTATAATAAATTATTTTATAGATAAAAGTTAAAATTTAAAAAAAAACTATTTTTATTATGAAATTTAACTGTTTTACATTGTTTTTATTTTATTTGTATAAAATTTTATGTATTAGCTCTATTTCAGCTGAACAATTCAATATTTTAATGCTAATTTTCAATAGTTTGTTATATTTGGTTATATCTAAGTTGTTCTATATACATTGTTCTTAAAAAGAGATTGAGGGAGTGTTCAGTGCAGTAATAATGATAGAAGTAAGGGTTAATTGTGTTATTTTTAATATTACTGAAACATTATGTTATGTGGCTTTGACTCCATGTTCTTTCAATTAATTTATTCCACAAAATTCAACTAATTAAAAACAAAATTTTCCTGTTAACAAAAGAGAATACAATGTGATTGCAATGAGTTGTTGAAAGTAAATTGGTTGTAAAAAGCATGGCTTGAAATATAGCATTTTAAAATTTATTCAAGATGATGCACAGTACTGCTTTCGGTAACCTATTGCTAAAGAGCCATTAAGCAATGGCCACATCAGTACACTTCAGGATACAGTTTATCAGTGTACCATCGTAACCTAATTTGATTATCGTTATATGGCGTATTTACAATCAAAGCTAAAAACATAATTTTAAAAAAAATTTATTTTGTATGTTTAAAAAAAATAATAATAAGTACAGAATGTTGCATATTTTTATTGAATTTTTCTATTGATTTGTGGTATTTAATTGCTTCTTTGCAATAAAAGAAAAATGATGTGATAGTTTGATAACTAAATTCTCTTTCTGTGTGTGCGTAGGTGAAGGAGATACAGGAGATCACTGGATAGTAGTGTGTGATGGAGAGTTTTGGGAAAGGGAAGAAACAATCATGATGAAACATGTCGATACAGATATGTAAGTTATAGACTAGGCTGCATAACTTACACAGTATAGTTAGATTCAATTACAGACGTAGAACTTTAATTTATTATTTAAAAAAAATATTTTGTGTATTTATATAGGACATAACATAAAATATGTTCAGAAATTGAATTTTTGTTGTACTATAAAAGGTATGAGAAAAACCTATTGAAACTCATAAACATTTTATTTCTAGTATTTTATAGACGAAAAACTTCTTGGTTATAAAATAAGGAAGAAAAGAACATAAAATAAAGATTCCTAGCCCTGGACTATTTTAATAGCATGAATGCTGGAAAAGAACAGAGTTGGTCAAGAGAGACCCGATAGGAAATATGAAAGAGAGTGATCTAACTCAAGACTACTTGAAGGAAGGTGTAGATCAAACTAGGTTCCCTTGCGATTGCTATGCCCATGTTCACTATAATGAGCTCCTATAAATGCATATAAAGTGGCATAAGTTTTTGATCCCCTTGAGACCACTATTAAATGAGGTGAAAATGTTCCTTATATATTTTAATTTTTTGTGGAATTTATATATGTTCTTCCCAGATATTTCATACGCTTCTTATGAAACATAAGAGGACGATACAGATTTCAAGACCTTTTAATAATATTAAAACTTTTTTTTTTATTTATCAGCAACCAAGAGAGAATAATGTATATTATAACATACCGAAATAGAAAGCTCCAAAGGTCAGTACCCGGCAGGCCATAAATCGTCAAGACATGAAAGGATTGACGGACATAAAAAAAAATGTTTCAACAGGGAAACAACGCACCCAAACCGTCACACAAGATCCATCAAAATTAAGCTTTTAATACCGAAACAAATTGTAACAAGCCAATCAGAGCAAGTGAATCAGTTCAGAAATAACGTCCAAAAATTAAAACTAACCAATGGAAGAAGAGCATCATGACGCTGTTTTAAAAAGAGGAGAACTTATAAATAAGGGTAAAAGGCAGGACACGTGGTTCTTTTTAGGTATTTTGGTTCCGACGTCGTATTAGAAGGTTGTTCCGGGGAAGTGTTTCTCCTGATCGAAAGAGTTAAGTGTTTGTGAAGGACTTTGCCTATCCTATTCGTCGTTTTTCTTTTTTAATAGAACTGTTAAGTTTATAAAAGTCAATAAAAAGTTATCCGTCGTTTTAAAAACTAAAAGAATCGTCGTATTAAAGTATAAGAAGTCTTCGTGGTCGTTAAGTGAGATAAGTGTGAAGTTTAAGGAGTCATCGTCGTATTAAAATTAAATCAGTGAGAAGAAGTATCGCCGTAAGAATTAAAAGCATCATCGTCGCAAGAGTGAGTGAAGAAAGGTGTAACCCGCGATTGGGATCATCTACGGGAGAGGCAAACCATCCAACCATCACGCAATCTTCGAGAGAACCACGGAACGAGAACAACCCAAAAAAAAACTGGAAAGGAACACGTCAATTGATAAGTAGAACTTAAAGGACAATACATTTAATAAATTACCACCAAATTTTGTTTTTTGTAATAATAAAATAAATTATAGCCACCTAAGAACCAACGAACCCCAATAGAGATTTAAATTAAATTCAAGTAAATAACCTTCAGTTAGCCGGAGCAAATATTTTATAAAGCTAATTAAAATTAGAGTCAAAATTAAATACAAATTAAATTGATGCATTCTTAAATTCCTTGTTTTAGACTAAGTTGTTTAGGATAAGAATTTATAGTGAAGATGTACCTAGTTTAACCCGTAGTATAAAATTGTAGAATAAGATATTAATCAGTAATATTTTGAGCATCAAGGTAAAATTTATGTTTTAAATGATTAAAAATTAATATTTAAAAGAGTTAATTATTCAAAATGTTTAATTAAAATTGAGTTAAAATCCCACATGTTTTGAGTGTTATTATTTTAATCAATTGTCAAATAACTAACGAACTAATAACCAAATGAATCATAATAATATTAATAAATAGTAAAAGAAATATAGGAGAGTTTTCCTATATTTAAGCGACCAACGTGTAGCAAATAAATAATAATAATAAAAAAAAAGATAACGTCTTAAACGTTATATTTGGCGACCCAACAGGTGTGGCTATAATTAATTAAAATTAATTAATTAAATTGATAAATTGGTGGTATATTGAATAAGTTAAGAAAGACATTCAAACAAGTTTAAAAAGACAATTAATAAATTAAGTTCATGTTTAGAAAGGATAAGAAATTAAATATAAGCCAATTTAAGTTAAGAAGAAGTGATAGGTTAAGAAGTAAACAACCTAACAATAGTAGAATTAAAATGGCAACTAATGACCAAATTGAGTTAGGGAAAAACAGGGAAACTGATAACGAATTAGGTGTAGAAGGAGTTGAGAGTAGGGAATTAAATGTAGAATCTACGGGGGAACCAATGCAAATTAATAATGGGGAAACAGTAGACGAAATTAACGGGGGTAAACAAAATGAAAGGGTGTTGGGGACGGAGCCTAGTTTCAATATAGAATTATTAATGAGACAAATGATGGAACAAAATGCAAAACACGAAAAAGACGCGATTGAACGCGAAAAAGACGCGATTGAACGCGAAAAAGACGCGATTGAACGCGAGAAAGCCAATAAAGCAGAATCTATAGAAAGTATGAAAACGTTGTTAGAATCAAATAAGGCAGAGATAATCGGATCAGTTAACCTTAAAATTCAAGAGATAAGGGAAGAAATTAAATTAGCCAGTAAAGCCGTGGAGGAAAAATTAGAAAAATCTATAAAGGGGAAATGTTCAGCCATAGATAATAAGATAAGGACCGTCGATAGCAAAATTAACGAAGTGGGAGAGAAAATTCAAAATGTAGAAGTTCGGTTAGATCGGAAAATCGAAGAAAATAAACAGGGCACCCGGACACAAATTGTAGGACTAGAAATTAGGACCACAGATTTAGAGACAAAAATAAACGAAAATAGCTATGTCGAAATTCAAAATAAATATTCAGAGACAAATGACCAGGTTAGGGAATACGTAGAAAAAACAAAGGAGTTGCAGACAAGGATTACAGAAGTAAATACGCGTTTGAATAAAGTTAATAATGGAGAAGTGATAAAGGAGCCGGAAAATATGAGAAATATTAACTTTACAGGGAGGGAAAGATTTCCAATGCAATTTTTAAAAACCTTAAAAGAAATGAAAGAATATTATGGGGAAGAAAACGTAAATTGGATAGACAAATATTTAAAGGATGGCGCATTTATATGGTGGCAGTTGCATCGCGAAGATATCAAGAGTTTCAGTGAGTTCGAACACATATTTAAAGAAAAGTACTTTAACGAGATCATACAGGGGGAGATAAGAGATAGGTTAGAATTCGGAAGATATAAAGGACCAATTAATGAACAGACAGTAAGTTACGTAGAGAACATTCTATTGGAATCTGGATCCCTCGAGCCGCGTCTTACTGAGGTACAGTTAGTCCATAAAATTGCAAAGCATTTTCACCCAACAACGTTGGTCGCCGTTATTACGAGGGGTATTGCAACGAAGACCGAGTTCATAAAGTTAATAATGGAGTTCAAGAATGTGCCGTTACCACCTACCAACTTTAGGGAACCCCCCAATCGACAAGAATCTCCAAACAAAAACAACCATTATGAAAGCAGGGACAATAGAGACAGACATCCAGGTCACTGGACGACCGGGTATAATAAATTTAAAAACAGAGGACCGACATATTACGGGAAAAGAGAAACACAGAATGGTGAGGGGACTAGCCGACCAAAACAAGACAATTCACAATGACATCGGGGAAGGGGCAAACAACTCTTAAATAACACATAAAGATAAATAATAATAAAGTTTTTTTTAAATTCTAGATAAATAAATTTAAACAAAATAGAGATAGTCTTACGATAAATTGTTTTAAAAGGAAGGGTAGTGTATAAAAGAAAGGGCATTGTTCGGTTAACCATAATAGAAGTCAGTCTGTAGGTCAAATTCCTGGGGTTATTGTTAGTATAGAAAAGGTTGACACGGTCATAAATTTTAAGTTTAAAGAGACGATAGACAAATGTAAACAACCGATCGATAGGTTTTATGTTTAAAGGGTAGTTTGTAAATATTAAACGTTGTTAGAAAGATATGAATTTTAAAGTTAAGTAGGTAATTACATGATTAGATTAAGAAAACAAATATGTGTGAATTAATTAGTAAGTAATATAATAGTTGTAAAAGGAAATTAAGGGTGTATCAAATTTTAGAATTTTAATTAAATTGAAAATTTTAAAATTTTGGGGACTTATATAACATACCGAAATAGAAAGCTCCAAAGGTCAGTACCCGGCAGGCCATAAATCGTCAAGACATGAAAGGATTGACGGACATAAAAAAAAATGTTTCAACAGGGAAACAACGCACCCAAACCGTCACACAAGATCCATCAAAATTAAGCTTTTAATACCGAAACAAATTGTAACAAGCCAATCAGAGCAAGTGAATCAGTTCAGAAATAACGTCCAAAAATTAAAACTAACCAATGGAAGAAGAGCATCATGACGCTGTTTTAAAAAGAGGAGAACTTATAAATAAGGGTAAAAGGCAGGACACGTGGTTCTTTTTAGGTATTTTGGTTCCGACGTCGTATTAGAAGGTTGTTCCGGGGAAGTGTTTCTCCTGATCGAAAGAGTTAAGTGTTTGTGAAGGACTTTGCCTATCCTATTCGTCGTTTTTCTTTTTTAATAGAACTGTTAAGTTTATAAAAGTCAATAAAAAGTTATCCGTCGTTTTAAAAACTAAAAGAATCGTCGTATTAAAGTATAAGAAGTCTTCGTGGTCGTTAAGTGAGATAAGTGTGAAGTTTAAGGAGTCATCGTCGTATTAAAATTAAATCAGTGAGAAGAAGTATCGCCGTAAGAATTAAAAGCATCATCGTCGCAAGAGTGAGTGAAGAAAGGTGTAACCCGCGATTGGGATCATCTACGGGAGAGGCAAACCATCCAACCATCACGCAATCTTCGAGAGAACCACGGAACGAGAACAACCCAAAAAAAAACTGGAAAGGAACACGTCAATTGATAAGTAGAACTTAAAGGACAATACATTTAATAAATTACCACCAAATTTTGTTTTTTGTAATAATAAAATAAATTATAGCCACCTAAGAACCAACGAACCCCAATAGAGATTTAAATTAAATTCAAGTAAATAACCTTCAGTTAGCCGGAGCAAATATTTTATAAAGCTAATTAAAATTAGAGTCAAAATTAAATACAAATTAAATTGATGCATTCTTAAATTCCTTGTTTTAGACTAAGTTGTTTAGGATAAGAATTTATAGTGAAGATGTACCTAGTTTAACCCGTAGTATAAAATTGTAGAATAAGATATTAATCAGTAATATTTTGAGCATCAAGGTAAAATTTATGTTTTAAATGATTAAAAATTAATATTTAAAAGAGTTAATTATTCAAAATGTTTAATTAAAATTGAGTTAAAATCCCACATGTTTTGAGTGTTATTATTTTAATCAATTGTCAAATAACTAACGAACTAATAACCAAATGAATCATAATAATATTAATAAATAGTAAAAGAAATATAGGAGAGTTTTCCTATATTTAAGCGACCAACGTGTAGCAAATAAATAATAATAATAAAAAAAAAATATAACGTCTTAAACGTTATAATATTGTATAAGCCGTGTTCAATATAAAAATACATTGGTACAAAAACATAAAATTTATACTGGAAAAAGAAACAAAATATTCCAAATATTGAAGGACTGTTTCTTAATTTAAGTTTGCTAATCATACAAAATTTTAACTCCCGTTTTTTTACCTGATGTTTACATTTCATGGCCGCAGGAAACCGAAAAAGTGATTTTCATTATGGCGTCCATCCGTCGTCGCTAACGTCTATGTAAGTACTGATGGGTCCATTTGTCTGTGCGCGGCGGGGAAGAGGGGAGTGGTACTCGCTCATTTCCAAAAACATGTGGTCCCGCGCGGCGCAACGGACGTAGATTATTCACCTGTCTTCAATGTAGCTTCGAGTTGTTTGTAAACATCATGTTTCTATATGCACTACAAATCTTGTAAACTGTAATTATGTATCGCGAAAGGTATACAAACATAGTTGGGTGAGCGAGCCCTACTTTTACAGAACGGCTAGTAACATCAGAGCCGCGCGCACAGACAAATGGTCCCTTCAGTACGATAGGGGCAACAAAAATTAAGATAACAATATGAAATTGGATTTAGGGCACTAGAGTGTGCTCATGTAAAACCCTATTGAAATTCTGAAAAATCTAATTAATAATGTCAAAATGGTGGCTATTTTAAACAGTTTTGTATTCATATCTTTTGTTTTAATAAACTTGTTATATACTAAATTGGATAAAACATTGCAGATTTCAATTCTGTATGTTATGGTATAACCTTACCTTTCTACGATGACAAGTTGTTAAGTTGTATAGAAATCTGTATAGTTACGATATCTGATAAGACCATGTCACCGACACAAACATAGCAGGTTGAGGATTCTTCATACATGTATAGCTTTGAGGTCCACATTGACTTGAACGAAGAGTGGTGATTGTTTATTAATACATACACATTTAAGGAGAACAAGAATTCCCCGAACCATAAAAACCAAGAAACAAAACTAAGACTGATATTGTTTATTATTATATATTTATGTATATTTCAATGATAGTCATTCATAATCCTCAGAGATTTACAGCTAATCAGATACTTGTATTAAGTACTATTCTGTATCAGTATCATAGATAGTCAAATTGTTGGAACAACCACCTTTACTTTTAACCCATAACTTACAGTGTTGATTATTTAGTATTAAATTTATAATAATAATGATATACATTACTTAAATATTTATCAAATCATGTAAATATTTTTTTTTTGTTTGTTTAGGTATCTCTCAGTAACGAGTCAAACTTACGGTCGTCCTATCAATGGTCAGTTTGAAGTTGTTGGTGTACAGTGGCCGGGATCTAACCCTGTTCACTGGAAAGCAATGGAAGGACTGTTTATCCATCCAAGTGATTTTAATCCAAAGAAACAATCTCATATTGAACATACTGAACTGTAAAACGATACTTTTACAAGAAAATGTGAATTCATGCTTATTACCATAGTCAGTTGGTAAATAAAAAAAATAAAGCAAGTGATTTCGATAGAATTTTGATAACTGTGATCTTTGAAGAATCTATTATCCAGAAGAAAGATTCTTGCAATATGTACTTGTTTTTATTTAACTCGGACTGGACAGAATACGTTTCAATTTATGTTGAAGTAGCAGTTTATTTTAGTTTGTAAATTTGTTTTGAAAGCACATCACTAGATCACTGTATACAATTGTAAAATATGATGTTTGGTTTTGTAATTTTTCTACAGTTTGCCAATTTTTGTGATAGTGTATGTTGCAAGATTTATGAACTAATTGTAAGATGAAACCTACAATTGCAATTATATATGATTACCTTGTTTAAGTACTATTTATTTGATTAGTGTGACTTTGTTAATAAAAGTGCAAATATAAATTAGGTCTACTTAAATATTAGGGTGTTATGTTCCCAATGAATAGTCATAAGATAATTCTTTATCTAACCATATACATTAGAGATGTACCAAAATGATCAAATCAGCTTTTTCAGAATAGCTCTCTTTACTGAGCAGTTATTTCAAAGAGAGCTACTCTCTAAAAACTCCTGCTTTGAGAGAGCAAAACATGTGAGCAGAATTCGTGGACAGTTGCCAATTATTTCAACATCTGTGTTTGCTCTTCCCGCCAATTTAGATGTTATAGTTTTTGTTAGTTTAGTTATGTTTGGAATCGGCCTTAAAGTTTAAATTTCATTTTTATTTCAAGTAAATTTGTATTTACTTCATTTATTTTATTAAACTAAAGTCATTTATTATTTAACAAAAGTTTATTAAATACTGTGTTAAAGCTGTTAAGTATTTAATTTCTGTGGTCAGTTTCAATATTAGGTATCAAACTTAGGTTTGATGTTAGGTTTATAATAATTATAAACTTGACAAGTTGCGTGTTACAACTTTCTACGTCATATAATGTATAATTATTTGTGAAGAAACGTGATATTAAATAGTTTCTTCCATGTATATCTTATATAATACAATATAAGCTCATTGCAATATAATCAAATTTATATAACAATCAACTGTTAGGTGTTTATCACTAATAAAATAGCGTTTTTTACCCAATACTGACACTCTCATTTAATTTTAAATCCTATAATTTAGTAGATTTGAATATATTGTGTGCTACATTAATTGTAATGTGTATGTTTTTTAACTAAGAAAAAACAGTAAATTTTGATAACGTAATAGAATATATAATTAAAGAAACATGTAACAAAAGCCTGCTTGGGAGCGATAAAATGAGCAAATTGCTTTTGAGAACGACTTTCTTAAATACAAAGTAATAGCCTCGTTAATAAGTTTGCAACTGCTTGGGAGTGGAAGCAGTAAAATGATCAACTGCTTGAAAGCAGATTTCTCAGGACAGTTTTAAGTAATAACCTGCTTCGGCACATCTTTAATATATATCACATTGATGTTGTTCAAATGAGTATTGAGTTTTAAAACTTAGTTTTAACAGCGATGAAACACCTACTATCTGGATAAAGTTTAATACTAGATTTTAGAAAATTTAGCTGTAATCTATCCTGTTTTGGTCAGAGGAGGGTGGTGGGTTGGTCCAATTGCACCTCAGCCACAATAGACTTTTTGTAATAAAACTTCCATGACAATTGGGAAGAAAAGATGTGAAAGAGTGATGAGGAAAGGGTCCTGGGAGCAAAGTAGGGTGCATACATTTTTCTCTTTGGTTACCTTCCTTCGCGAGTCCTTCCAACCATTTCTCATAAATTTGTTTTTTTAACAGAAAAAACTTGTGGTCATTATCGCCCTAATAAAAAACAAACAAATATAAAGTAGAGAACCTTTCAAACACTTTAATAACACCTGGGTCGGACCTGATACGTAAGATGAAAAGAGGGGATCTAACCGAAGAAAGGTAGAAACCAAAGTAGATCCAACTAGGTACTTTGGGATTAACATATCCGTACTTACTATAAGTGATTTTTTGAGGCGTGCACATACTTAGTTTTGCATCATATGTCGAAGTTATCCTCTACATGGAAGGAATGTCTTTCTGAAGCCTTCATCGAAGCTCATAGAAGATTCTATAGATAGATTATCTCTGTTAGTATTGACTTGCCTTGTAAGGAAGTTATGTATTATTTGGCAGCAATAATAAAATAATCAGTTTTTGTATGGTTTAAAAAGTGTTTTCTTTTCACCGCTTTAAAATTAGGTATAATCATTACTGATATATGGATGAGAAGGATAAATCCAATGAAGTACAAGTTTTGTTTGTTACTCTACATACATTATTACCATGTTGTCGTGTATTCTAAACTTTATTTTAGTTTCTTACAGCAATTTTAGAAATACCACAACCAAATCACACAATAATTTTGTAGTACAATTTTGCAATAAAAATGAAATTTAACACTTAACCCTTTGACCGCCAATGTCCAATTGATTGGATGTTTGGTATTTTAATGAGAAATGCCAATGTTCGTTTGATTGGACATTCTGTAAATTATTGTTTACATATTGTTGTTGTTATAGCTAAACTTAAATATTTGAAATCTTGTAAAATGGTAAATAAAAGGCCAGTGTTAAATTTTAATTACATTAAAAAATATATGTAACTAGACTCGTAGCTAATTAGTAAAATAAAACAAATTAAAAGTTATTTAGACCTAATAGTGTGATAAAAACCAGTATTGTACATTTCAACCAGTGGTCAATCAATTAAAAAACTGCATGTTAATAATAAATATATACATTGTTTTTTTTTATTTATTATTATTTTTTATTAGATTAATATGATCGGAGATAATATTCTCCTTTTTTAGTTATACAGTACATAAAAATGTTATTTATATGTCAAATCATTTAAAATTATTATGTCATAAAGTTAACTATGCATAAAAAAATAAATTTTGTTTTTTTATACATTTTTATGCTTTATTTTTTTCATATTTATGGATATTTTACACATCTGTAATTTATGTACGATTGGAGAATAAACTTTTACGTTCTTCCAAAATTTTATCTAAATAGTTAGGAGGGATTGTAATATTTTTCTCTACAGTGTATACATACATATTGAACAGGGTTGTTTAAAAAGAATGAACCAATTTCATGACTCAATTTCTCCATTCAATAGAGCTGTCAAGAAATGAGTCACATGTCATTTGAAAGAGTAGGTTTCTAAGTTTTGAATAACTGCTGTAGCTAAGTTGATCTCTAGCCATACCCAAAATGGCAAATCAACAACAAAAAGCATTCTGCATTTTCGAGTTTGAGAAAACAATTTAGTAGTGATGGTGGAGTATAGTTTTTGAAGGTGATTCAACATTAATCCGCCATCTCTGAAAAATATTCAACGATGGTTTTGAAAGTTGGAAGAGAATAGGGTGACCCGAGTTTTAAAAGAACAAATGGAGAGAATTTGTTAAGTGTTTCATCGTAGCACAATGGAATTACACAAATCAAGCTAGCGTGTGCTAAAAAGAGAGTATAAATATGAACCATATAGACTGTAGCTCGTTCAGACACTTACTTAACACAAGAGGAAGCAAATGGAATTTTGTGAATTGATGCTGGAGATAATGGAAGACACAACATTTATTTCACATTATGTTTTTACTGATGAAGTTACCTTTAACTTAAGTGGCACAGTCAATCATCACATTGTACACATTTGGAGTTCGGAACCCCACATCAAATATTTGAGCATTATAGAAGTTCCTAAAGTGAACGAGTTTTGTGCAATGTAGAAAAACAATGTTTATGGTCCCACTTTCTTTCAAGGGAAACGCAATGACAACACAAATATGCTCAACATTCTAAATAACTGGTTATTTCCGTTATTTTAACCAGATTTAAATGACTTCAATTTACAACTAGATAAGAGGACTGCTTTGTTCACTTGATGGTATATGAGTTTTTAAAAATGAAAATGTATCCCAAGGATGATGGATTGGTCGAAAAAAGGTCCAAGACCTTGCTCTTTGTGGGTAACTTGAGTGATCTACAGACCTAACTGAATGTGATGTTTTTCTTGTGGGGATATGTAAAAGATCTTGTTCTTCATCCACAGCTACCCACTAATATCGGTGACCTTAAACATCAAAACAACAACTAAGTGAATTATGACTTGATGTTACGCTTTTGGGAAGATTCTCATAATACCTAGATGTTGTCTGAGCTGCTTTTGGTTTTTACATTGAACATCTGTAAAGGAAATAAAACCTGATTATGGGGTAGAATAATTGTGATTTGGTAGGATTTTTGTATTAATTTTCCTATAAATGACATTATAAAGTCAGTTAATTTTTTTTAATAACGCTGTATTATAACAATGTCATTGGTTAAATTTTACTCTGATGGATGTCTCCTAACTACGATTTTTGGATACATAGTTGACAATATATTCTTTTGATTTATTTACTATTTGGTTATCTGGGAAACTTTTTATTTTGTTTCCAGGAACTAATTTTTAGTAGAGAATCGAAATTGGTCTTGTTTACTTGCTAAATTAAAATCAACCTATTTTGAGGAAAGTTGCATTTGAATTATTGCAAAAAATATGGACAAACACAATAACTTGAAACTTGCACTCGAAAATGATCTTTATATGCTACTAAATTTAGTAGAAATTGTGCAAAAATGAAAAAAAAAAAAATTTATTCCCATATATTGGGTGTTCATTTTAAACACAACCTAGATGAGTTAAAGAATACAATATATTCATTTTTCGGAATATTTCTTTACAGTTATTGTAATATATATTTTAAGTAAAAAATATTGTTTTTAATACTGATACAAACAATAAGTCTTCAAAATGACTATTTTCACAAATACAAAGTTGTACTTTTCTTCGCATATTTCTAGCTACTCCTCCAGCCATAAGAACCAATTCCTACTATCAGATGAGTTGTTTTTGCTTAAAGTTTCACAATAATTTAACAATTAAATATAATTCTTTAAATAGCTCAATTAGAAATTATCCACTGGTGATAGATCAAATCCACTGGCTGCAATTATCTTTCAATAAATCTTTCATTAAAAAAGTCTTTACAAAAACAATTTTAAAGACCACATATAGAACTATTATAAAAGTTTTCAAAATCGTCATTTCTGAGTTAGCTGCATGTAATGTGACACTTTATTGATGCAACGGAATCCTTCCTTTAACATTGCAATGAACTGAATAAAAGTATCTTTATAGAGCTCTGTATTGAGCATGGAAAAAATAGGACCAATAATTTTCTGCCATGAAATAGAGGACTACATACCTTGTCAATTCTTGGCAGATATGAGCCAGTGGTGGGTGAGTGCTGAGAAGTCTGCAAACGGCATCAAACTTAAGTGACTCTAGTAGGGTCTCTTATACTACGGAGTTTGGAAACATCCAAAGTGACAGTCATTTGGTTTGAATTTCATACTGGCAGTGTTACACCATGTATTATTTGAACACAGTACATTTTATGTTGTAGCTTTCTGCAAGGTTAGATGACTTGAAAGGAACTGGAGTGGTGGCATGGGATCATTTTCACAGAAGTGTGATGTGCTTCTTTCTTACGAAAGAAGTGTTTTTCGTAAATTGGCATGACTCAAGAGGAGTCCAGACAGAGTTTCATACTTTTATAAATACGGTCAATTTTCTTAGCTTATTTTCTGAAAAAAAAAAAAAAGTTATGAATATTATTTAGGGGTTTTATAAAGTGTTAGTCACTGGATGTGAAGGTTAGTCCCTCTACCTTGTGATGGTAAACGTAATAACTATTCTTATAGTCAATTTGTAGGATTTGTTAAGTATAGTTTAATGTTACAACAGTACATGATGGAATTCCATGATAATGAAAATAATGAGACGATTATTCAATTCCACAAAACAGCTTTAATTGCGACATATGATTCGCCGTTAGGCATTTTCAAGCAACTAAATTGAAAACAAAACAATGTTTAGAAATCAATAGATCAATTAAAAAAACCATACTTCCAACTTAAATGAACAAATATATCTTAACTCATCACCACTATTGAGACCTATTGTGTAACCTTTGTTTTCTAAAACACCCTCACACCCATCCCACAGGATCATTGACCTTTCTTTTGTCATTTCTCAACCCATTTACTCTAACCTTTCCTTTTGTCTCACATTTTTAGTTTAGACTTGTTTTGTTTTCAATTTAGTTGCTTGAAAATGCCTAAGCGAATCATATGTCACAATTAAAGCTGTTTTGTGGAATTGAATAATCGTCTCATTATTTCCAGGATATGTTAAGTATTGATTTGTAAATAAACTGATATATATTTAAAGGTTTAGAATTTTTAGACAATTTTACTTTTAAAATATACAGGAAATTGAAATAATAGATCAAACAATACACAATCATCCCATGGAACAGAAAATGACAGTATCATAGCTTTGTGAATTGACTTTTGACTGACCCACTTTCCGTTTAGTATTTTATCTCAAAGGGTAAAAAAGTTCAATTATTAACAGTTTAATTTTTAAATACCGTACATAAACAAAATGAATATTGACAATCTTAACACAAACAACAGGAAGTAGAAGAGGTATATGTCCTCAGAATATCAAAACTTTTTAAATCATGTTCTGTGTAAGGCCTAACAGAAAACAATACCACAGTCTTCTTTAGAGCACACAACAAATTGAAAACTCTATTAACACCAAATAACAACAGAAAAGGGGCTTAAGTTATAAAACAGGGCTTAGAAGTGGGTATACAATGAATGTTTAAAATATTTTACATAGGACAAGGAGGCTGTTAATGAACATGCAGTGAAGAACAACAAATATTCCGTTCTTCCGTTAATTAAGCAGTTTTGCAGCTTATTTGGTTGATTATGACCACAGTTACAAAACAATTTATTAGTTCTGGTTTTAGAGTCATTTTGTAGTGACAGATTGATTGTTCTTTTTATTATAGATTTATCAGACATTTACCATCAACTGAGTATATAAAAACTAATACACAACATTTGACATTTCTTATGGCATCACATCTTTTACATTCAGTTTTTTTTTGCCATTCTCTGTGTCCTGTGTCTGGCTTTTTTTTTTCGGATCACGTTTGTATTGTTTTTACTGCTCAGGTCTAGCTTTAGGCCTGGGTTCTTTCTTAGCTTATAGATGTAGGTAGTTTTACTTTCCAACATGGTACAAGACTAGTAGGTTATAATGGTGTTTTTACTTTTGTGTTATAGGTTTATTACTTGATAATGAAAGTTGATTTATACTCTTGAAACAATGTGTATTAACTTTTATATACACAAATGATGGAAATTGTCCGATTAAACCATATTAATAAATATAAACAATTAAAAAGTATTAAGGTCATGATAGAAAGATCAATACATGGGTGTTGCTGAAGAATTTGAGGTTTATAAAGCTAAATGAGGAGAAGTAAGAATTTTTGTTCTAGATACTACACGGTACGTTACCAAGTCAGGTCTGTTGATCAATGTTTTTAGAATATTGTATATGTATTATAGTTGTATGTTTTTTCTAATGATTTCAGGTGACCTTAAGTGAATGATTTTTTTAAACCGTGGTAGTGAATACATTACACTACGCTAGTGGATCCCATGACAATTAAACAATACTGTATTTATTACCATTATTAATTAAATTTAAATTATACTTTATAAATATCAATATTGAAATATTTCAAATGGTAGGATTGGTGCACATTTCATGGTTTTGAAGTCTTGATCTTTTTGAAGTATGACTAAATACACTTTTTTTTCTTATTTAGGTGGTTGTAATCGACAATATTCCCATTATTTGACCTCCCCCTCTTCACATGCCTTATCCAACTCCAATATTGCGTGTTTGCCTCCCCTAACCAGTCATTTTTGATGTATCCTAAATTATAATAAATTTATAATTAATAAACCTAATTAAATAATAACAATTTAGACTTACCGGCAACACAGGAAAATAAATTTACTATTACACAAGTGGTTTATGACCAATGGTCTAAACGGGCATTTTGGTATCTCTACTTCATATTATTATAATAATTACAACTGTGCAGAACTAGTCACATATTTTGGTGGAGTTAGTCCAAAACACAATTCACTGTCCGAACGTTCCACACACTCTGCTCCTTCTACTAATCAGTTCTGCTTGAATCCACTGGAATAAGGTGGGTGAAACCTTATCCAATACCCTCTGGCATATTAGCGCCTAATAACAAAGGATAGACAACTCATGATACCTCTAAGTACATGGGAGGTGCCAAGGCTGGTGTATACGGTCATCACAAATGCTTCCAATCAATGTATGGTATGTGTTGCCAATACAAAAAAAAACAATATAAATAATATTATTATTATATTGTAATAATAACCTAACCTAACCTGTAATAGTTTTTATATGAATAAGGTATTAATAATAGCTTATAATATTTGAAGGCTCACTAATCTATAATAAGTAAACAATTTAGGCAGTATTTATTGATATCATTATTAAATTTATGAAGATAGACCTATTGAGATCTTTGCTTCACATTATATTTTGAATGATAGATTTGATAGTTTGTCAGGACATACTTTCAAATCTATAAAAATATTGAATGTAAATTCAACTGTATGATTTAATGTACAGTCGATTTGATGATTGAATTTGATCTTGTGTCCTAGGCTTTAGAGTAGTTCTGTAGCTGGGGTAGAACCTGCGACCAAAAACAAAATCTACAATGAATTCCATAACATTTGCATAAAGTTATTATTTTGTCGTAATGTGAAAAGCATTTCCCAGCCTGTTTTCTGTGTACTCAGAACATATTCATTTCCGGGATCTTGAAGGTAAGTATAAGCTCCCATTACAAGACTCTGGCAGATCCTAGCACTGATACAAGTCTGTAATCAAATAATTCATTGGGTTAAAAGTTAAGTTAATTATCTAATGTGGTTTCAAAACTGGGCAGTGGCAAGAATCAGTTGGCAGAGGGCAGCACTTCTAGCTTACAAAGGTTTGAGCTTGGTTGCTGGTTTTGTGTTCTTATAAATATGTGTTAAGCTATTTCTATTAGTTTAATGGGCTTAAAGAACACAAGATGAACAAATATTTAGTTATATTTTATTCATAACTCCTTGTGTACAAATTTTGCACTTTCGCACATTTGATATACAAAACACAGCATAAACAGACAAAAATAGCATCCAAAAAATTCAAATCTGGAGACATCAGTAAAAAATTTGTATAATATTTTAATGAACAAAATTAGGGTTTGAGTTTCTGACCTTAAAAATGGCATTCATGGTACATTCATAATTTGTTACTAAATACTCTTTAATCTGTACATATTACTTAAAAGAAGTTGTATGAAATACCGGTATGTGTTCTTTAACACTATAAGAGTTACATATAAACAAAACACTTAATAAGGAAATCAAAGTTTTCATTTTGGTCTCATTGTTGCTGCTTTCAAATTTTTATTTCAAAAAGAGTTTCTGGATAAATGGCCAAAATATCCCACATAGCAAATTATATCAAAATCGGTCCACATATTTAGGCCAAAGTCCATTGCACAATACAATAGATTGTCAAAACCCATTGCATAAATGGACAGACATTTGTCCAAAAATCACTTTCTTTGAGGAAATTAATATGGGTTTCCGTACTTATGTGAGAATTTATTATCAATATTTTTCAGACCTATCATATAACTGTCTCTGTTGTTTGTGAGAAAGTAAAATACATGTATACCTGATATATTTCAATTTTAAGTTGTCAGAAACATTAATTGATTAATTTAACGATTTAAAAATTGCAACAACAAAAACAATTAGTTATTTCAAAGTTAATTTTTTTAAATCCATGAGTTTTATATTTTTTTCTGTGAAAAAGCAGTTGATTTTTGTGCGTACCTATAATATATTTCGTATGTATGAAAAAGTAAAATATTAGTCCATCAAGATATTCCAGTTTTAAAATGTACCTCCAATCTAGTGAAATTTGGAACAACTATATTAGTTTATTACTGATAAATAGAGAACTTGTTAAATTTAAAAATTGATAAGAACATGCAAACATTATACTGTGGAAATGAGAAAAAGTTATGTCCATAAAAATACAGATTATTTTATCTTTACTGGGTTTTACATCCATCTAGCGGAAATGTTTAAAACTATCACTGTATTAAACAAAAGCTTTAACAACAGATATTACCTCCAAGCAAAATGCACGAGGATCACACAGTTGTCTTTCTTTCAGGCTTAACTGAGAATTACATATCAACTGAGAGCAAAAGGACATTTAACGTATTTACAGGAAGAAACAAAGTGAAACTGAAATGGCCTCTGGATCACTATGGAAAAGAAAGAAATGAGAAGGAGACGAGTTGGCAGTAATCTGTACTTTTGTTTATGAGAGGAGGCCACCTAGGTTGTTGATTATATCAGAGGCTTTATGCAAGAAACTATGCTTGTAAAGAGAACCAAGGTAGGTAGAGTAGATGGACAGACAAGTGAGAGAGCCCATGAGTAGTAAGATCAAGTCTATGAGAAAGAATATCTGGGCTCCTGAGAACTCCTGAGAAGTTATTACAGGAGAAAGTCAAGAGCATACATCAGGTTGTGTAAAACTATGTTTAAAACAAAATTGACAGCCTTGCTATTGCGGCACTGTTAACTCATCTATTAGTCGAAAGTAGTGAAGTGATGCACAAAAGGGCTAGAAGTCTGAGATATTACCAGATTGATACAGAGAGGATATCCAACCTTGACTCCTTCATGTATTGCACTCCTAAAGGTGCTGGAGGGGTTTCTATAGACGGGAATTCACCAGTTGTGTAGGAGAAATAGGTACCACAATAGATCTCTCAAAACCGTAGTGTAATTCACATCCATATCACAAGGGATTGTAAGCCAAGATGAAGGCTATTTATCAGGTTGAACAGAATAGATCTTAATTTGGTGATTGATCTATTAATGAGCACTGTGATCCAAATAGATATTTCAGCATAATATGTTAGAGGGGTGACAAATCATGTGTTGGATGCATGGAAAATGAGATATCAATAGGAGTGTTCCGGCTTTAACAGTTTAAAGACCTGTGGAACAGACATATAAGAATCTTCAAAACATGGATATTCCAGACCTGGGTTTGCAATTGCCACAGGTATGTTGTTCTTGATTAGGTAAGTGCTTAAAGTGTAGATGTAATGGAATCATGGAAGTCTAAATATGCTACGTTTTACTTGCTGCAAAGTAAATCATTCAATAATTTAATTATAAGTTTGGCCTTTGTAAACTTTGCAACTACATCAAGTCATTAGATTTTACCACTAAATGAATTATTGTGACCAGAAGTGTACAGAAATGTAAAGTTATAATAATTAACATAGAGAGGACAGTGGAAATTCAACAGTTTTCCAAACAATTAAGTAAAAAAGTTCTTATTTTTGTTTTCATACTGCGTCTTAATCCCTACTTCAAAAATCATTTTTAGATTTTCCAACCTGATTACATTGTTTGCAGTTTTTTGTTTACAAACAGTTGGAGTATAGTTATTGACAGTTACGATGTCACAATAGAATCAGTTCATAAATTTGTACATAATTTCATGATCATTGTTTTATTTGAAAATCATGTTTTGTATGAACCCTTTAAGTTTCTAATAGGTGTTTTAGTTTGGTTTTCATGAACTTCAATTACATTTTTAATGCCGTTGTAAGTTATTTTTACGTTCTTATATGTATGTAGTATAGAGTAAATTATACAAATGGTCCAAAATCAATTTTAAGATTTTTATAAAAATATCCATTTGAGAGACTCTAACTTGGACCTATAGTGATATTTGGATTGATGATTCTTACTATGCAGTGTTTATATGAGCTACAACCCAAACTGGTGGACTGATTTTGATTAAATTTGGTATATAAGCATATTTTCCTAGCATCTCGATGTTTGATGAACTTTAAATTGTTGAGTATCCCTGTTAACTAACTGTAAGACAAATTTCTATTTTACCGACAATTATTCTAATGAATTTCATTAATTTTTTCAAATGTAGGATTGATTCTATGATCTGTTTCTAGTTTCATGTCGTTATATTAGTATGTATATGGTTTTATTGTTAATGATTATTTTACCTTTGTACGTTGTGAACATTGTCGTAAAATATAACGGATTAATGCTCATCAAAGCTGATTAGATCATTCAATAAGAAGAGCTAATGAGAAGAAATAGGGGGCCGGAGTGGGAGGGGGGTAATAAATATTCAAAATTTCTCATACACCATGATTAGTACTTTCTCAATATGGAACACTTCAGTAGCACATCCTTACATAATTTTGTTGTTGATGTTTATAAGAGAGGACATCATCCCTTTATAAAAAAAAAGAAAAACGTATAACATGAAGACCCCCCTAGCCCTTGAATACTCTATTAGTGTCAGAGTCACAAGTGAACAAATATTAGTTCACATGATAGGAAAGATGAAAAGAGGGATTAACCTAAGACTATACGGAGAAGGGCGTAGATCCAGCTAGTGTTTTTTGGATTTGCCACACCTGTATTCACTATGAGTGAGCCCCTGAGGAATCTTTACGCTATTAATTGTCGATCATACAATTTACACACAGCATTGTTTTAATTTTAATTTTCTCTTTGAGGTCGCAAGATCACGAATAGCCTTTCTCCACTGTAACCTTAATTGATTGTAGGATTGTTTTTACTGATGACCGACGGTACTTGATAGAATTCCATGTTATACAAATAAAACACACACAAATTCTTTTGTTAAATTCTACAATTTATTGGTCTAGCCGACCACGGTTTCGCCAGTTACAGCATTGACGAGGCTTATACAAAGACAAAATTGATTGTAGGATATAGGTTATTTATGATATGACCCGATTAGAATTTCTTTCAGAGTCTTGCTAGGAGACTTATAAAATCCATTAGTATCTTCAGATCAACACTCCTAATGACTTCACGGTCATGAAAGGGATTATGCTAATTTTACATTGAGTAAACACTTTATACTCTCATAAAAAGAGTTCGTTCATGGGCACTTTTTAGAAACAGAACTGACAGACTTCTTGCTCCACCAAGCCCCATTATTTCTACATAGTAATCTTACTGACCAGTATCCAGTTAGGAAACCTATTGCCAGTTGTAAATCCTGCCTACTCTGTTGAAACGATCAGAGATTCTCAAAATTTAATTTGTAATGGGAAGATCATTAGGTTTCTCATAGGGTGATTGGTGAATTGACCCTATCTTTCGACTATACCTCAACAAAGAAAGTTAAAGAGATGGGATTCTGTAAATTAAAGTTTAGAAATGTTTCATTTAATGTTATTGCTAAATTAAAATTTATGTTACGGGATTCTATCTCTTTGACTTTCTTTGCTAAGGGACGGTCAAAAGATAGGGTTAATTCAGCAATCACCCATTGAGGAACTTTTCTGAAGATCTTTCACTTACAAATTAAATTTTGAAAATCTCTGATTGTTTCAACATAGTTAACATCACAACTAAAAAATTGGTAACTACAATGTATGTCCCTCACAACTCTCAGGTTGACTCTCTCATAAGGTTTTAGTGAAATACCTAGAGGCAAGACTCATTGAGCAGTCACACTTTAGGTTACAGATCTCTAAAGAGGTAGTTTAAAATTGAAGTCTAAATGATTCCATTATTCAATGACAGTTATCAATAGTTTTATATAGCTTATCATAGGCAAGCTACATTGGTTACCCTTAATAACACCTCAGTTACATTAAATTTTTTTTTTTTTTTAAGTTTTATACTTACTCAACTAAAAAATATATTTAATAATCAATAAATAATATGACTATTTCCAATTTCCACAACAAGACATTTTAACAACCAAGCCTCATTTAAAATCAGCACACAAACTGCTAAATATATATATGTATTTGTTTTTATGTATAAACCGTACAGAGATCTGTGAAAAGATATAAAACAAATTTAGACAAGAATCTTAGAGGTAATGGCAAAAACATCTACTAAGGAAGGTTGATGAGAATTTCTCAGAGAACAGTGAAAACATACTACTACGATAGGATAGGAAAGAACCTAATAAAGAACTGTGAAAACATAATTACTATATTAGGTTAGACAGAACCTTATAGAGAACGGTGCCATTATTGAAGCTGCAAGAACAAGTTTAGTTTATTTTATTTTATTGATTGCAACTGATGACATAGTCATTAAAACGTTGTCTATGTATTTCATGTGGAAATTGGGTTTTTTATTACCGTATTAGTTATTGATTACAAATTTAACAAGCTCAATCTGTGAACAAAAATTAGACCTGTGGTTTACAAAAGACGTTTCTGAAGGATATACAGTTTTACTTACTTGTAAAAGACAAATTTCGTTTTCAGCAAGCGATATCACTGAATAGTATCCAGATAAAACGTGACCTCCTGCCGTCAAATCTTGACTTTGTAAAATCATGTAAGTCATTGTTATAGCCAAGTCGAATATATACGCAGTGTAATGTGAATCTCCAAAGTCAAGAAGAGCACACACTTCCCATTCTCCTGCCTTGTTTTTAGTGCAAAGGATGTTCTGCTCATTTGCATCTCCGTGAATCATTCCTAAAAATAATAAACTCATTGTAATTACAGTCTTGACTTTTACAATTAAAATTAATGGCATACAGCTGGTATGTGATAGAACGACTTGCGTTAGATTGTACTGTATACCTAATCTTCCCACTTTTGTCAAGGCTCTCTCTAATAGAATTTAATAGATGATAACTTCACCCTATGGAGAACCTGACATTGATAACCTTCATAAGCTTTGATGATTGGTATCAATTAACTGGCATTCCAAAGCACTGCATTTCACTCCACATTGACGTTTGAGTGACCGAAAGTCCTTTCAAAGTGATAAAAAAGGAGGATGTCTTTGTATAGTCGTCCTGTACGTAAGTCTGATAGAGACGACAAAAAATAAAATAGGAACATGAAATTGGCTAGAGGGTACTATAGTGTGCTCATATAGAATCCTAATGAAGTTCAGAAAAATCGAAATGAAAATGTTAAAGTGGCGACCATTTTCAATTTTTGTTAAAAATATATCTTGTGTGTTCTTCAGCACATTAATTTATATACAAATTTTCAGATTTCAGTTCTATATAATGATACCAACTATAACTCTCTAACAATCTTCTATGATGACCAATAGTGAATTTATAGTTTAAAAAAAGGCAAATACAACTTTGACTTCTTCAGGAAATGTGATATTCCTATAGTTTGGAAATCCAGCAAGGCTGAGTCACCAACATGAGTGTAGCTATTGGAGGTTTAGTGTACAGCGTAGAGGCCTTCAAGGAAGCTTTGAGATAAGAAGCAAGTGGAGACATTTTTAATATATACATAGCTAGTGGATGCTTAGTGTACAGCGTAGAGGCCTTCAAGGAAGCTTTGAGATAAGAAGCAAGTGGAGACATTTTTAATATATACATAGCTAGTGGATGCTTAGTGTACAGCATAGAGGCCTTCAAGGAAGCTTTGAGATAAGAAGCAAGTGGAGACATTTTTAATATATACGTAGCTAGTGGAGGCTTAGTGTACAGCGTAGAGGCCTTCAAGGAAGCTTTGAGATAAGAAGCAAGTGGAGACATTTTTAATATATACATAGCTAGTGGATGCTTAGTGTACAGCGTAGAGGCCTTCAAGGAAGCTTTGAGATAAGAAGCAAGTGGAGACATTTTTAATATATACGTAGCTAGTGGAGGCTTAGTGTACAGCGTAGAGGCCTCCAAGGAAGCTTTGAGATAAGAAGCAAGTGGAGACATTTTTAATATATACGTAGCTAGTGGAGGCTTAGTGTACAGCGTAGAGGCCTCCAAGGAAGCTTTGAGATAAGAAGCAAGTGGAGACATTTTTAATATATACATAGCTAGTGGATGCTTAGTGTACAGCGTAGAGGCCTTCAAGGAAGCTTTGAGATAAGAAGCAAGTGGAGACATTTTTAATATATACGTAGCTAGTGGAGGCTTAGTGTACAGCGTAGAGGCCTCCAAGGAAGCTTTGAGATAAGAAGCAAGTGGAGACATTTTTAATATATACGTAGCTAGTGGAGGCTTAGTGTACAGCGTAGAGGCCTCCAAGGAAGCTTTGAGATAAGAAGCAAGTGGTGACATTTTTAATATATACGTAGCTAGTGGAGGTTTAGTGTACAGCGTAGAGGCCTCCAAGGAAGCTTTGAGATAAGAAGCAAGTGGAGACATTTTTAATATATACGTAGCTAGTGGAGGCTTAGTGTACAGCGTAGAGGCCTCCAAGGAAGCTTTGAGATAAGAAGCAAGTGGAGACATTTTTAATATATACGTAGCTAGTGGAGGCTTAGTGTACAGCGTAGAGGCCTCCAAGGAAGCTTTGAGATAAGAAGCAAGTGGAGACATTTTTAATATATACGTAGCTAGTAGAGGCTTAGTGTACAGCTTAGAGGCCCCCAAGGAAGCTTTGAGATAAGAAGCAAGTGGAGACTTTTTAATATATATGTAGCTAGTGGAGGCTTAGTGTACAGCTTAGAGGCCTCCAAGGAAGCTTTGAGATAAGAAGCAAGTGGAGACTTTTTAATATATACGTAGCTAGTGGAGGCTTAGTGTACAGCTTAGAGGCCTCCAAGGAAGCTTTGAGATAAGAAGCAAGTGGAGACTTTTTAATATATACGTAGCTAGTAGAGGCTTAGTGTACAGCATAGAGGCCCCCAAGGAAGCTTTGAGATAAGAAGCAAGTGGAGACTTTTTAATATATACGTAGCTAGTGGATGCTTAGTGTACAGCTTAGAGGCCCCCAAGGAAGCTTTGAGATAAGAAGCAAGTGGAGACTTTTTAATATATACGTAGCTAGTAGAGGCTTAGTGTACAGCTTAGAGGCCCCCAAGGAAGCTTTGAGATAAGAAGCAAGTGGAGACTTTTTAATATATACATAGCTAGTGGAGGCTTAGTGTACAGCTTAGAGGCCCCCAAGGAAGCTTTGAGATAAGAAACAAGTGGAGACTTTTTAATATATACATAGCTAGTGGAGGCTTAGTGTACAGCTTAGAGGCCCCCAAGGAAGCTTTGAGATAAGAAGCAAGTGGAGACTTTTTTAATATATACATAGCTAGTGGAGGCTTAGTGTACAGCTTAGAGGCCCCCAAGGAAGCTTTGAGATAAGAAGCAAGTGGAGACTTTTTTAATATATACATAGCTAGTGGAGGCTTAGTGTACAGCTTAGAGGCCTCCAAGGAAGCTTTGAGATAAGAAGCAAATGGAGACTTTTTAATATATACATAGCTAGTGGAGGCTTAGTGTACAGCTTAGAGGCCCCCAAGGAAGCTTTGAGATAAGAAGCAAGTGGAGACTTTTTTAATATATACATAGCTAGTGGAGGCTTAGTGTACAGCTTAGAGGCCCCCAAGGAAGCTTTGAGATAAGAAGCAAGTGGAGACTTTTTTAATATATACATAGCTAGTGGAGGCTTAGTGTACAGCTTAGAGGCCTCCAAGGAAGCTTTGAGATAAGAAGCAAGTGGAGACTTTTTAATATATACATAGCTAGTGGAGGCTTAGTGTACAGCTTAGAGGCCTCCAAGGAAGCTTTGAGATAAGAAGCAAGTGGAGACTTTTTAATATATACATAGCTAGTGGAGGCTTAGTGTACAGCTTAGAGGCCTCCAAGGAAGCTTTGAGATAAGAAGCAAGTGGAGACTTTTTAAATATATACACATTTATAGCCGACGTCAAGAAAGTAGTGATACAATTATGAGGATTAGAAATCCTGTGTAACAACTGTTATAAATAAACTTACCCAACTGGGTAAGACTCCTTGATCTACCAATACAATAACATTTCCTGAAGGTCTAAAAGACCAAATTTTGGGTGGTCTGCTTGTACATATACAAACCATATACAATGGATTTATTTGTTACCATTTTTATTCTATTTATTTTATTATAATATTTTCTATTGTCTGACTACAACGTTATCAAAATTCTCTCTGTAGTTTCTTAGAATTTTAAAGGTAAATAATCACACTATTACAATATGAAACAAGTTTTTATTTTTCATGCAGGTAAATAAACAATAATATGCAATATTATTAAACCAATTGTGTTTTTGGAGTATATTTCCTAATTAAATTTAAAATACAAAGAAACATACTAATCCTATATATTATTTCTGTTGTCAATATTCCTTTTATGCCTCTTACAAATCATAACAAGTGAGGAATCAAATGAAAGAGAATTTCCCGGAGAACTGAAGAACTGCAGTTACATCTCATAAATATTAATGATTTACTTCAAAAATGAGTTTAAAAAACAATAAAATAATATTCAATGATAACAGAGCTGATTAGGTTCATTACCTTCAATATTTCTGAACGAAGATAGATGACGTAGCCTCGACCAGTGTGAAACAATTTACTTATAACAGCTGATTAGGTCTATCAGTTATAATAATAATTTAATATAAAGATAGGTTAGGCTTAGACCAGCATGAAACATTTGCGAAGGAATTTTAAAATTAATTAAATTTTTACATAGAAATTTAGTTACCATAGCAACCAATAAATGATACTCTCTTGAAACAGCTGAAAATAAAACAAAGATGACAAACAGACGATAAGATAAGGCGACAACATGACAAACGTTGGCAGCGGAATGGAGCTGAGTCAATGTCTTTAGCAGCAGTTGTAGTTATGACATCACTTGCTTGTAACTTCCCTTCATACGTATTATGATTGTCCAGGTTACATATTACGGACTTTAAAACATATTAACTTAGTAACATTAATTATAGTTTAGTTATTGTAACTTGCGGATCACTGAAGATGACGAATTTGTTGTTGAAAAGCATTTATATATATAAACATACCAAGGGCGTACCCAGGATCAAAACTAGAGGGGGGCAAGCCATGGTCATTCAATATAAAACTGATTATTAAAATAGTTATTTCAAGAATTGTATTAAATTCTAGCAACAAAATGTATAATAAAGATTTATTTTTTGCTTCCAGGGGGGGGGGGCAGCTGCCCCCCTGCCCCTCGCTGGGTACGCCCATGAAACATACTATTGTGTTTAAGTTTAATTCTAACCAAATACTATTAATTATTTTGACTCACCAGATTTCAGTTTGTCTAGTTTTGTAAGAACTGTTTCCTCAAATTCTTTAACAACTTCTTTCACGACACTGACCTGTGTTTCATCTTTTAATCCATGAAGGAAGTTTAATATTTGTGGTACATTTTTTAACATCCATATTGAATTATGGTTGTCATAGGCTTTATGCTTAAAATTCTGTAACAAATCAATGAATGCATTTTGTTTTATTAAGAGAGATGACAGCAATTTTTGAAATTGAACTATTTCTTTAAAAAACTCGTGTCAATGAGCTCTGGTTGGTTTAGTAGCATATCACTCTTACTTGGTGTGCACTTGGTTATTGAGTAAAAGATATGAGCTAGGAAGTGAATTCTGGTTGGAAATGTTATTATTAAATGTTATTGACGGAAACGAAATGTGCAAACTAAACATTACCAGACTAAATGTCATCTAAACGCCCTTCAAAAATGGAAAACAATTGGTTCAATTTCTATTTCACTTAATGGATACCTAGAGTCAACTGTTGCATTTCACAAATTCAAACACATTTTCAATTAGTTTAATCAAGTATGGTGAGAAATACACAAATCAATTCACATTGACTATTTTAGTTAACAACATGATTGTAAAAATGAATTTGTTAAATCTTGGTTCTGTTTGAAAATTCACCTGCATTTATGGAAACTACACGGCCATATGATCTTAAGTGACGGCAGTTTAAATATTTGGCAATATTTATTACATATTATTGAAGTTTTAAAATATATTACAGTTACAGAGATCCCAAAAGTGGCCCAGTTAAAAAAGACACCCTGTATACTCTATATTATGTATATGTGAGAAAGTTAGTCATGAAACATTGCTTAAATCAGATTCAATGTGAACATACATGGTACCAACCAAATAACCAATGAGTATGCCCTACTATATTTTCAGTTTCAATGTTTAAACACACTCTACGCTTATAGCTAATTTACACCAACTGGTTCCACAAAATTTCAACGGTGAACCGACAAATAGAACAGAATATACCATTTTATAATCAAATATATCGTATATTAAACATAAGATCACAACTCAATGATATAAATAACTTATTTAACCTCTCTTTATATCTCAATAGCAATAAATTTGATATATAACATCAATTTATAGACACAGCACAGTAAAATTTATTTGGCAAAGTTTATTGTTATTATATGACTTTTATTTTATCTCAATTTTAATGACACTAGATCTGTCCTCCACGATAGTAATAAAATATGACCACTTACTTCCAACGTTCGATCCAATTCAGCAACAATCTTGCCAACATTGTAAAATAATTGATGAGAATATGGGACATCCTTCAGCATAATACCTTCCTGATAAGTAAGAAGACGCACCACATGTGATCTGTAAGACGATTTTTCTGCTGTAAATATATAATATCATTTTATTAAGTACATAGTTAATTGTAACAAGTTGATGGGTGCCATCATGGGTACTTACCTAGCCAAATCAATACAAACAGATCATATATGTCTCTAGAGTTTTGTAGGAAATTAGGAAATGAGAAATTGTAATGATGGATCAACAGGTGTTATTCAATAAGGTAAGTTTATTTAAAACAGTTGTTACACAGGTTTTCTGAACCTCGGAACTGTGTACATCATTATTTTCTTGTTATCGTGTTGGCCCTAATGGGCTATTAAAAATGATGCACTCTCTGCGCTCATGTTAATGCCTTGGCCCTTCTGGGTCTTTAACCTATACATACATGATGGAGCCTCAACTACTCCATTTGTGCCGGTGATTCGGTCCTTCCAGTTCATGTAACTATACAAATATCACATCTTCTTGGGAGGTCAGAGTATGAAAACTCAGTTATTTGTCATCATAGAGAGGTGGAGTTAGTATCATTGCATGTAGAATTGAAATCTGCAAATTTGTATCTAAATTCGTGTGTTATAAGTGGTATAACACATATGATATGAACAAAAAACTGTCTTAAATGACCAACATTTATCATTTTAAATTAAATTTTTCTGAGTTTTAATAGGGTTCTTTATAAGGACATGTTCCTATACTAAATTTCATGTTCCTATCTTAATTTTTGTAACTACTATCTTAAAGAATAAAATAAAGCTTAAAGTTTCAAAATATTTTAATAATATAAATGAGCTACAATTGTTTCGTCTTGCAGCATCTTCTGGCAACAGATAATTAACAGGCATTGACAACTATTTATACAAGCAACAGGAAACTGAAATACAATAGAGAAATCGGGAAAGGTAGGGGGGATGAACTAGCAGGTAGATGAAGGTTGATGAACTATGTTAAGGATGGGTTTTAGAAAAAAAAACTACTATCTTACTCACATATAGACAATAATGATGATAACAAAGAAAATGATGGCGACATCAACAACAATAACGTCAACACTGAAGGCCAGACTTGAGGCCATTAAGTGTGAAGATCAGTCAAAAAACTGAGGTTGAATTTTTGGGGATAAATCAGTTTTGAGACACATTAAAGGATATAGAAATTAAGAACTTGAAATTTGTTATAGAGGTATGAGCATATAAAACCCTATTGAAATTTATGAAAGTAGTATTAAAAAGGTTGAAATCGTGGTAATTTAAAACAGTATTTTATTCATATCTTGTGTATTATTCAACTTATAAGACACTCAATTAGATAAAAATTTGCAGATTTCAGTTCACTATGTAATGGTAAAATAACACAACATATCTGCCAAGAGAAATAGGGAAGTTATTGTCAAAAATATAATTTCTAACTCTGACCTCCCACGAAAGTGTGATATTCATATAGTTACGAGATCTGCGAGAGTTGAGTTACCAACACAAGTGTAGCTAGAAGAGGTTCTTTCACCTATGTACTGCTTCGTGGCTTTCAGGGCTGTGACAGTAACTCAAGACAAGCGAGTGGAGATTTTCTAACATATACACATTTACGAAGCCTGTTAGGACTAGCCAATGTCAAGAGAAAATATGAAGTTGAGAAAACTTTTGTAACAATTGTTTTAAACAAAAAATTATCCTAATGGGGAAAGACCTCTTGTTCTACCAATACAATTTAACATTTCCTTAAAGCCCCAGAAACCAACTTTTGAGCTATAACTTTAGAGGACCTGTTTGTACAGTTGAAAGGCTGGGTAAGTACTCATAATACTCAACAACATGTTGTATTATATAATAGAGAGGGCATGATCTACCAGTCGTAAGGTCCTTCAAACCTACCACTTCATTCAGAGAACTATATTTTACTATTTATCAAATCTACACGTTCTTTTGAAAAATCTCATCATATCAGGGAGATTGATATCTTGAAAGATCCAACATGTCTGTCTCAAACTCTTCATATGTTATTCCATACTATACCCCATACTGACTGCAACGAAATGCTCAGCTGTTTCCACTACATCTATATTTAGCTTGATTGACAGACATCTATTTAATGCATACCTAACATTAAACACACAAATCCTTTTTAAAAGCCTTATAAACCACCATCAGATCTTTGATTGTCTACAGTCTTTTTGCTGGAGTAAATTTATCTCACCAGATCTAACTCATACCTGTAGTTCTACTGATCTGCCTTGAAACTGTGAAAGCCGGTTGAGGACCTAAGTTGATGAACCCACCTTGACTAGCTAATATGCGTTTTTATTATCAGAAAATTCACAATTTCTTGTATGATCTCTTTAACCTTTGCTAATCTTATTAGCTCATCTTCATACTAAATTATTAATTTAGGTGTATTTGACTATCTAATACTATTACTTTTTCCTGAAAGAAATATCTATTCCAAACAGGTATATTCCAGGATTACATATGCCTCTGATTGGATTACAAACATCAACAGATATGCCAGTAGAGTACAACTGGATCTACACATTTTTTCATGTAGTATTGGGTTAGATTACTCTCATTCATCTTTCCTATCATGTTGCTCTAGACCATCTCTTTCTCTTTACCAACCTTGTGTTATTAGGGTATTCGAGGGATAAGGGTCTCTTATTATTTTATTTTAATATTCTTCACCTTAATGGAGAGCTTTTAAATAAAGCGTCTCTTATTAGTTTATTGTCTTTTCTTCCTTTTTTTTACTAGGCGGTGATAATTGAAAGATGTTTACCCTTTAAATAAGAAGTCACTTAAATCCTTTATCAGCTGTTTTAATACATTTCTTGCTGTACTAGACCAGTTTCTTAAAAAAAAAAAAAAAATTGATTAAGACTATTTGGATTTAGATTATACGTTTGTTAGAGTTTTAGAGGGGCCATATAGAATTTTGTTTACGATTTAGGTATATGTGTGGGGGAAGGTAAGGGGGGGGGAATTATAATATTCTGATATTGTAGTTATATACATACTTATTCATTTCTACAGGCTACTACATTTCACGTTTAGTTTGTATTGTTTATTTAAAATTAATGTAATGAATTCACGTTTAAAAAACATCGGGCTAGACTGTTGCTTAGAACACACAACAAAATATAAACATATAAAATTGAATTTATTTTAAAAGGAAACAAAAAAACTACCCCGAGAATAAATTTTTTTAAACAGTAATTTTTCTGTAAAGGTTATGTTTAGCGCGACTACATTTTCATTATGATTAGTAGTGCTGAAATTTACTGTACACACTATCAATTAAAAATATGAACAGTGTATAGTTCCATCCGTTCATAAAACATGTAACTAAACAGAAATGGAAAGGAACAATTCGTCTGCGATCCTTTTTGATCCTTTGTAATTGTACAGTTCAGCTTCGTACGAGAGAAATAGAGTGTTAAAGTGAAAGAGTGAGGAGTCATAAAACTTAAAAGGGGATGAGTTTGGGTGTGGAAAAGTAGTGACTTGGGAGTGCTTAGCGCCGGAGGCAGTTTGGGATAAAAGATTGAGGGTCAGACAATTTTAAAGAAAGTTTTTGAAGGCGCAACGTTTGATATTTAATAACTTTTTTTAAGAACGTTTTTTTAGACTCTAGGCCAAATACAACTCAATATTTTTATGAATACAAAATTGGAACAAAATTATAATTTATTTATTGTAATTTTGGATTAATTTACTCTAAATTAGCACTCTAATAATAAGGGAAAAAACGGTACAAAAAATTCCACAGACTTTCTCAGACACCCATTCGGAATCGAAATACTAATCAAGGGATAAAAATTAAACGATGAAACCAAATTAAAATGAATACAGTAAGGTTAGTTTTCAATTTTGGAATTTATTCATTAACGGTAATAATATAATATTTTTATTTACACACGGGTGTGTAAATCTACACATTTCATTAAAATTTGTTGAAATCGATTTAGCTGATTTTGAGAAATGACATCTTTTATAACAACTTCATGTTCTATCTACTTTATGCTCTATTCTACGTGCTCAACTAACGAAACCACATTTTTGGAATGACGGTAATAAATACGTTTTGTTTCGGTACTTACGTTTTATATTTTAGAAAACTTTAACAAAATCGTTTGATTAGATTTTGAATAATGAGAATCCTCCCTTGTTTTTATAGACGAAAAACGTCTTGGTTCTCATTGCCTTATAACAAAAAGAACATAAGAGCTCATAATAAAGATCACTAGCCCCAAATACACTAATAGCGTCAGTGTCGAAAGATAATAAGAGTTGGTCAAAAGAGACCTGATAGGAAAATCGAAAGGAAGATATTAATACAAGACTTCATCTGAAGAAAGGTGTAGATTCAGCTAGGTACCTCGGGATTGCCACATTAAAAATGAATTTCTGAGGGGATTTCAGTTATAGAAAAAATGCAAGAAAAACGT
Source organism: Aphrophora alni (assembly GCA_963513935.1). Lineage (NCBI taxonomy): Eukaryota > Metazoa > Arthropoda > Insecta > Hemiptera > Aphrophoridae > Aphrophora > Aphrophora alni. The sequence goes on along the minus strand of OY740770.1, from coordinate 130,718,455 downwards.
CCCACAATATGAGCAATTCGGTTATTGTCTGTGCCAAGGCTGCATGAAGAAATATGTAGATCCAACAATTAACTCCAGGAATGTCACACCTATACTGAGGTGAACTTACATTAAAATAAGTTAATCCTACCAACTGTAAATATCCTTATAATATTATTATTAATATGTTGAACCCTACCTTTCTCTTTCTTTATGTCTTCTACTGAATAATATTCACCATGAACATTTTTCTGAGGTTGAGGGACTGAGATTCCATTCCTACCTGAAACAATCCAAGATTAGATTAAGTTTGATCTATTTACTAACGCTCAATTAAATATATTTTTATTTTACAATGAAAGTTTACAAATTTTATAAAATAAATCACTCGTTTTCTTTCCATGCATAATATAAGTGTAAACATCGTCACTTTAAAAAAAACTAAACAAAGTGAACACTAACCTAGTTTAAAAAAAAATATATATATACAACACATATAGAGAGTAGCAATATTGGCGCGGAATTAACACAATTCCCAAACTGTACAGCACTAAAATTACTATTAAAATTATATAAAAGTTAACCATTTATATTTCCTTCAATTTTGTCTTTATTTCCTATCATTTTATTTTCCTACCCCTTTTCTCTTCTATTTATTATTTTTTAAAGAAAAACAATGATTACTTTGTGTGAGCACAAATAAGTTACTTCATAGTAGAACTCGAAAACTATAAGAAAAATCAATAAATGGTGCAAAAACAATGGTCAACCTTTCTCACTCACCGATCCCCAAAATAAAAACGAGCCAAAACTGATAATCACAAAAAATGTTAATTTGGTAGTAGTTAATCAAGAAGTGAAATACGAATTTGACAAAAAATTTATATATTTAAATAAGGTACCTAAAGACTGCACCATAAACACGTTCTCAGTTTAAATCATATTTGATTAAAATCGAGATTTTAATGATGGCAGTCAAAGTTCATTTTGGTTTTTTTAAAATTAGTCCTGAAACGTTGTATTATTTAATTAACATTTTTCAGAATGTCATGAATCTTCATAATTTACTAAATTGTGAACGAAATAGGTTGAACTGATTTTGAGAAATCACATATTATATAACAGCACCAAAGCTGATTTCGTGATTTTTTAGCAATACTCCATGAATTGAGAGATGGCGACCAATACATTTTACTTGGGTCATTAGAGGCTACATTCACTTGAGCAAAATTTGATCAAAATTGTTGTATTCGATTTTAGGAAAATCGTTATTATTATTATTTTTTTTTCGTATGGCAGCTAGCTCCAAGATTTTAAAACATGTTCTGAGATATGACTAAAATACGCTTAATAGCAAATTTAATTAAAATCAGCCCACACGTTTGAGCTACATATTAAAAGAAGACAGACAGACATAATTTAAGAACCACTTTTTTTGGATGCAAGGCCTTCAAAATGAAACGTATGTAAAAACTCGATATCATATAACTTTTTCTATACCTGTACTATAGATGTGTAAGAAAGTAAAATCAGAAAATTGTACAAAATATACTATTGAACATATCCTACAATATTTAAGTGTTATTCAAGATAAGTGTCAAATATTCCAGCTAACTTGTTTGATAGTCACTATTTTTAGTTATATATAATTTAGGAAACTTATATATTTGCAAACGTTTGTTAGCAGTTTGAATAATTAAAGCAGTTTTGAACGGTTTTGGAATATTGCAATATATAATTAGCATCTGTAAAAAAAAAAGCATTTACTGCAATATAAAATTTAAATATTGACTTTATAACAAATGAATGTTTAATCAGTTTTACATTTGTTTAATTTTGGGAAATTAAGACTTACTTTATCAGACTGCCTTATAATATATATTAATTTACATTGTCAGTTTAAAGTTGATTAGCTTAGATTATTTTTTGTTTTACGTTTGGAATAAAATGTTTCATTGTCGGGGATCACAATTATTGAAGGTATTTGTTCCCTTCTTACGACGATGTGGAATGATAGCAGATGAGCGTATTTAGAGTTATCTGTGATTGATAATAGATAAGGCTTTCATTAGTTTTAAGACGACTTATTCGATTTTGGGTTTTTTAATACCTTTGAATATGGTAGGATTTTTGACACGCTAAGAAGATAAGCTTCTAAAATTGGCATTTTAGGAAATAACTAGCAGTTTCTGTTGCTAAATAAATGAGTATCTACCAAGCTGATTCAACATTGATTAACATGTGTATATGGACAGTACAGTCTTTAGAGGGACGGCAACTAACATTATTAGCAATAAGGGTTTAACGAGATCTGCCTATTATTTGCTTTACATGTTTCCACAAGGATAGAATTGTACTTTGTATGAAATTCAAGCGAGATGTCTGATTTTGATTTTCCATAGGGTATGTTGATTATGACTTATATTCGGTGAATGTTTTTGAGAATTGAATGACTTCTGTGATGTCCACGTTTACTGCGAATCTCCGTTCTTTGAAGCACAGTTCTATTGTATCCAATTAACGTTGGATGTAGGTTGGAACAAATTGACAGTGAATCGGCGAAGAGTCACAGCGACATGAATAAGTTATTTTTGTGTACAGTACCGGAACAATGTGACGGGATTGGATCATTTCTATTTCTATTCCTTTCCATACAGATAGGAAACCACTTGTCAGCCTGATTTTACAGAAGATGTTGATGAAGGTTGGACTACAGTAGACTTGAGTAGACGGAATGTTTTTGTGTGTAGCGTTGTATACGTTGTTTAAACCAAGTAAAATTACAAACTTGTCTGATGACTGAGAGGTTTTTTGCCTTCAAACAACAAGGAAAAAAACCTTTGGAGTTATGGCGCCTGTGTCAATGGACGGCCGTTTTGTGGATACATGCGAGAAAGTGTAAAGTTATTGATATCAAACAGTGAAAGTACGACTAGACCCAACTAAATTAAGTGATATAATGAAATTTAGTTCGTACACAAAACAATTCTGTATTACTATCCCATGTTAGTAAAGGTTACTTATTATCTACTGCGTAGTAATTAATTCTCTCATTACAGCTGGCTTTGGTAAGCATTCGACGTAACTTCAAGAAAGTCATTCCAAGTAACTTTTCATTTTCTTGTGATGTCAGGAATTAAATTACAGTTTATTCTTATAAGGGAAACTGATAGTTAAAACTAACGATTTAAATATTAATTGTGTATTCAATTTTATTAAATAACCTTAAATTATACATATGAGTTTGTGATGGTAAAAAACACGATATTGCATGTGTCAGGTTAATGAAATGATTTATCTTTCGATTACAGTAATGATATTAATCTACAGATGAGAACTATATATATTTTACATTTTAAATATAATTAAATATATTTATTTTCACGTATAAGTAGTAAAGAAGAAGTTATCTAATTGATCAAGGAATCGATGTTTAGGTGTTCCTGGAAATGTCTGTTACACCCTCAGTTCATATAAGTTGGTTTTTCAATGTTTTCCGTGTGCAGGTCAAACGAATGTGCTGATTAAGATAAATTTGGAACTTGAATATATTTTTACCAAATAAAGAAGAGTTTTTACAATATTCCATATTTAAAATATACAATTCGAGCTGTAAAACAATTTAACTTATCTTATTGTCACATGAAACCAATCAAGTATCTAATGATATTCTTATCAGGACACTGTAGTCTTAGAATGCTCATATAATAAAGGTAAATCTTGGATATTCTATGTGCTAAAACCACATAAACGTGGGCTAAAGAATGAAACGTCTGGATATATAATATTTGAGGGCTTGTCTCTCACCGGCAAGAGGCTAAAACTGTTGGAATTCAATCTCTTTCCGACCTCAAACATGATGAACTATGTAAATGATTTTTAAAACACAGAAAAATCTGCTAAAACTAGAATCTGGGAACTCATTTATAGAATATGATGAATAAAATCGTGGTATCAAAAATTTCATAACCCCCTCCGAACTAATTAAAACTTTACCCGTGCAATTTAATTGGATGTTCGCGTGTTCTTATTGATTTAACCCATCCAGTCATGAATTTTGGTGTTTATTATAAAAAAATTTTGTTTGTAATATTTTGAAAGTGTTAATTTAATAAATATTTTGAAAACATTTTTTGACTACATAGGGGCCCTAAGGGCCTAAATATAGCATGTCCATTTAAATGGACATTATGACTCTATGTCATAATTTTCTTTTCAGATATTTCATCTGTCATTTCATTAGGAACATCAAATGCGTCTTCTAAGCTACATGACTCTCTTATCTCATCTAAAACAACAATAAAATTAATGATAGGCTATTACAATTTTGAAATGTGCATCATACTTTTTATTCTATGACAGAAATAATAATTTATGAATCTAGTAAAACTACAATTATTAGCCTTCCATTATTCCTTTGTAATTTATTCTGTTGTGTACAATTATTATATAAAATAGTAACATATTGTTTTTACCTATAAAGTTGAATACAATAGGCTAATGTAAAACTACTACAGTGGTAAAATGCTAGTTTATTTATAATAATCACCATATGACAAATTGCTATTGTTTCATTCAACTCCTCAACTGAAAAATTTTCCAAGTTTGAATCATCTAATAAATCTAAAATACGATTTTCCAACAAATGTTCAATCATTTTAATTTCATAAATTATAAAGGTACTGTTATTAAAACAAGCTTTGAAACAAAATACAAAAAAAGATGTCAAATATAACCTCACTTCACAATTTGAATACTTGAGTCACAATGTCCATATACGTGAACATACGATTTACACAAAATATTTCATAGCAATAAAATTACAATTTCTCATCAAATATAGTCAGTTATCAAATTTTGGTTATTAATAAACTCAAAAAATACCACAAACTCCTCAACAAATAGCATAACCATCCACAAACTTATAACAACAAACACATGGTAACCTCTAGTGCTGGTAAAACATTTACAGCTGACTATTACTGTAAATAAATAGTGCTTGCGATTCTTGGATAATGATTTAGAGTGCAGCACATGATAGATCTGTAAAATGAATGCCCATTTACATGGGCATTATGAGTCAAGCAACAGTTTTGATATATTTTTGAATTCTATCCTTTGTTATTCGATGTCCATTTTTATATGGACATATTGGACATCATGACTGAACGGGTTAAACTGTTTGACACTTTTAAAAGTTAATAATTTTACGTTCATAAGAGAGGTGAAAACAATCTTGGTATTATTTACAATAACACATTTACTTGGTCGAACCATATTGACTCTGTAATATTATGGTAAGTAAGAAGCTAAAGCCCACTAAACTGTGAAATCTTTCCTTGTCGAATCGCTGCTATTTCCTTTGTTTGATTATGATTGCTCAGTTTACAGTGAATTGTCAACTGAGCTGGGGGGTAACACTGCAGCGTGTCTAGAATATTACATTCATTTAGTATTTTCAAAAGAATGTTATCCCTTTAAATGGCCCAAACTTGAATTTCGCAGAAGGCAGTAAGTGTTTAATCTATTATTTCACATTTCAAAATTTATACATTCCCATTAAAAAAAATTTATGTTCAACCTACACGGTCTGGAAACGCGTTCTTCTTCGGCGTTTCTTGCTGGAGATTGTGGAACTCACTGTCCTTAACAATGAGTCAAAGTTCGAGCTTGTCGATATTTAAACAGAGGTTAGATTAGGTTAGGTTTCTTGCTGGAGATTGTGGAACTCACTGTCCTTAACAATGAGTCAAAGTTCGAGCTTGCCGATATTTAAACAGAGGTTAGATTAGGTTAGGTTTCTTGCTGGAGATTGTGGAACTCACTGTCCTTAACAATGAGTCAAAGTTCGAGCTTGTCGATATTTAAACAGAGGTTAGATTAGGTTAGGTTTCTTGCTGGAGATAGTGGAACTCACTGTCCTTAACAATGAGTCAAAGTTCGAGCTTGTCGATATTTAAACAGAGGTTAGATTAGGTTAGGTTTCTTGCTGGAGATTGTGGAACTCACTGTCCTTAACAATGAGTCAAAGTTCGAGTTTGCCGATATTTAAACTAGGTTAGGTTAGGTTAGGTTTTTTGCTGCAGATTTTGGAACTCACCGTCCTTAACAATGAGTCAAAGTTCGAGTTTGCCGATATTTAAACTAGGTTAGGTTTTTTGCTGCAGATTTTGGAACTCACCGTCCTTAACAATGAGTCAAAGTTCGAGTTTGCCGATATTTAAACTAGGTTAGGTTAGGTTTTTTGCTGCAGATTTTGGAACTCACCGTCCTTAACAATGAGTCAAAGTTCGATTTAAACAGAGGTTTGGGGTGTATTTACTGGAGGATAGTTACAGTTACATTCATTGGTGGAACTTAATTTGTATTTAATGTGCTACTTGGTTTTTCATGTCAAGTTTTTGATTGGTGAACTATTTCATTGTTCTTATGTGTATAAATATATCGTTAGTTTTTGGTTTTCAATTATCTTCTAGCTTCGTAATTGATTTTAGATTGCGATTGTCGATTCTTTTCTTATGAATGTATCACTTACTTTTTGTTTAGTTATTACTTGTAAGAGTTGTAATTTTTAAATTGTATTAATTAATGAGTTTAGTGGAAGTGGTTTCCTCGATTGTGACCAAATTAAATTTCTTTTTCTAATTTAACCTAATATCTAATTATCAGAAATTAACGATTACTTGCCTAAATGCTGCAGAATTTCGTTCTGACCTTCGATGTGATCAATATTCTTTGAATCTAAAGAATTTAATATCTTCAATACGTATCCATTTGGTTGTAGAACTGATATATGCGGATTTGACTGTATCGAGGCAGCCTGTAATGGAAACAGTTGTACATTACCAAGTTTGTAAACTAACCTTAGTTTATTGGAGTTACAACTTAAGATTTAAGCTGACTGTTAAACAAGTTTCAATAACTTGGGCTGAATTTATAAGCTATTTAGAATTCCCTCATGGAATGTACGGTACTAGACTTTATAGAATATGTACAGTTTCTTCAAGCAGTTGTAATTTTACAACGATTTTGTCTTGTCTCATTGTATTAACAATGTGTTTATTTTATAAATGGAATATACGAAAATGTACTTTAATTAGAGGAAGATCAATATATTTTTTAAACCTATTTACAAATAGTGTTTTATTACAATTTTAGTGCAATTTATATTTTTTGAGTTTAAGATTAGTGATTTAGGCCTAGTTATAGATTTTGTTGTTTGTTTGAGCGAGTTTTCTTGTTTAATTAAAAAAGTTACTTTGTTAATCCAACATCGTGAGATAAAGTAGTGAGCTACGATTTGTGTAATCAAGCTTAAAGGTTAGAAATCCGATTCTTTGCAGTAAATACCAAATTCATTATTTAAAATTTGGTGTATCGCGGTTGGTGTAGTAGCCAGAGTTCTCCCTTTATGTGTAAATGGTCCAAGTTTAAATATAATTTAAAAAATCTAAATTTTTCACCAGCTCTCACTAATTTGATTTTGACGAAATCGCTCAAAAGTTATATAGATGTGACATCACTCATTATTTTTCAAAAGAATCATTTAAGTTCTACAAAAAATCATCTTCTCTTAACTCTTCAGATATTATTAATAAATATTGAGATTTATTAAAACCCAGTTTCTTACAAATAATACTTTTACTTTAGTTTAAACAGGGTTTTAGATAGCTTCAACAGAGATCTTTAAAATAAGGGGTCTTTCGTCTTTCTAAGACAAATAGCACTTGAAATATACAGCTGTTCCGATACTTTTTTAACACCCTGTATTGTATTCAAGGCTTACTTCACTCTGGTCCAATGCATGTATAAATGTGATATGTGGTTGTTAAGTGTATCAAAACAGACTAATGACATCGTTATATGTGTCAAACCAAGTATACTCAAGTAACAAGATAGGGATTTGCATTTTGTATACCACCGTTTACTTGATAGGGAATGTTCTTTGAAAGTTAAAGCCAGGAACACTGAGCACAACGCTAGAATAAGTTTAGAGTAATCCTTCAAATTCATTTCTTTATATTTATTTTTCTAATAAACACAGTATTCAAAGTTTAGGGTAAATTTGGTAAACGTTTCAAAGTTTTTAGATTGGTCTTTATATTTTAAGGCCTTAAGAAACCTAACAAGTGATTTTCAATATGCTGTCCGTTCTCAAAGAACGTATAGAGGAATGTAGTGTGCACATATAGAAATTCACAAAATTCGTATAATGTCTAAATGGTGGGCATTTAAAACAGTTTTTTTGTTCAACTTATAGATAAAAATTTGCAGATTTTAATTCTGCATATAATGATACTAACCCCACAAATAGGAAGTTGTAGTTAAAAATGTAACTTCGAACTATGACCTCACAAGGAAATGTAATAATTGTAAAGTTACGAGGTCAGCCAGGGCGGAGTCACCGACACGAGCGTAGCGAGTGGTGATTTTTTTGTACATACACAACTACGTTGCCGTTAGGCCCTATGCGACTTTTCGAAATGTTATACACAATTACAAAGTTCAAAGAATCTGTGTAACAACTGTTTTAAACAAACTTACCCTACTGGATAAGATCCCTTGATCTACCAATACAATTTAACATTTCCTACAAGGTTCAAGAAATCAACTTTAAATAATTACATTTAGAGTATTTGTTAGTATGATAGTCTTGGGTAATTACAATAATGGCGCTATACACTTGTTTTTTAGTTTCTACAATCTATACGAGTATATAATACTGGAGGTGTGTACTCATTGATTGCTAGGACTTTCGTATAGCTTTATGTATGAGGCTTCAATTAGTTTACGTTTATATAAGTTTTTCCCCGGTGGTAACTTCACCTCTTTCCAATCAGAATTATTATTTTTTTATGTACGGCTATTTTGATATATACTTAAATGATGGCAAATGCCCGATTGAATCATATTAATAATCCATCATCATCCCATAACTTTAAACTCAGAATAAACTAGAGAAAGTATTGTGTATGCAAGAATTTAATGAGTTTTTATTAAAAATATGAAGTTTTAGTGTAGTATTAGTTAAAAAAATGAGTGTTATTTGAATTTGCTTTGGTATAATGGTGTCATTATTGTAATTAGTTAGAATATAGTTAAAGTTTAAGCATGTCTCTGCTATTAAGCTTTAAGCAAAAGCTTGAAGAGAAAATATTCATTTTTATAGGTTAAGTAATAATGGAAATGGTTCTATTTAACCCATCATTCCCTCCTTAATAAGAGTGACGTTGGGAAGAGTGACGTCACAGGGATTTAAATTACCTCGAGATTAAAGTATTGTTCCTTTAAAAATCTATTTTGTGTTATTTTAAATCATATAAAGTAGATTTAAATTATGTTATTTTGTTACTTGTAGTCTATTAAATTAATAATACAGAATTTCCAAGTGTGCAGTGTTTTAGGTATTAGGATCAGATCTGAAATAAAATTAAGGACAAGTTGACAATGACCAATCGCTGTTATTTTGTCCTGAACAATTTTCCTGTACAAATTTACTGAGAACAAAAAAAAAAAATATATTAAAATCACATTAAAGCCAGTTGAATACCATATGCTTCCAAAACTAGAACAATGACAAAAACTTAGAAAGATTGACTTATGTGGTGGGGAGGAATATTCTGAGAAGAATCTAGGGAGAAGTTCAAGTAGACGGAACATGGCGGATTAGAACAAATTCCGAGCTGTACAATTTATATGGAGTACCGGACATTGTTACAAAAGAAAGATCAAATGGGAAGGGCGTGTTCAATGAATGCAGGAGGATAGAGGAGTACATACAGAAGGTGTTCTTGGCCACGCCTGATGGCTGTACATGCGAAGGAGGACCTGAAGGTTAGGAGATGTAGAAGGCGAGGGGTTGGACAGAAAGTTATACTGGAGGTCAGAGCTCTGCAGCAGCTGTAGTGCCAAGGAGTCAGTGGCAAATAAATCAATCAAAATATTACGACAAACAAATGTTTAAAACAAAATGTTGACAATACATTTTGTAGGAATGAATTATGATTTTGTAATCTTGTTCAATAAATAATACTTTTGTTTTTTCTTTCATTTTGATGATAGAAATTTTCAAAACAAACTTAATCTTCAAGCGTTTATTTCTTTAATTTTTTTTTATCTTCGAGACTGAATTTGCACTAAATTATTCAAAATAAATACAAAATCAACAAGACTAGAATATAATTTATGAATTACGAACGCGGTTTTACAGTTGAAATAACACGATGAGGTTGTGCTAAATGTTTATTCAGGGTTCAACAACCATGGAAATAACGAATTCTTATCAACATATTTAAATAAACAAAATCAATACTCAATGTGCATCTCAGAGGATGCGATGATAATTTCATTTGAATTTATTTCGTTTGCCGATGTCGATTTTGGTGTTAAGACATAGAGTTCACCAATTGTTCGAAACTAATTATTGCAGGTTGATTTAGCTCCTAGGTAAGTAACTACGGGAAACCCGTATAAAAAAACCGTTTACATGCTGTCATTTAAAAATTTCAAAGCATGCTACATTTTGAATAAAAAATTCAACTATTACTCATCAACTTTTACGTTTGATTTAACACGTTTTTGTTTATGGTTACAACTGTATTTGTGATGTGTGTTTATGATTTATCTTCTAACATGTTTTTGACGTCATTCTCGTGAACTTTCGTGAAGATCTGAAGATGACAGTACTCTGTCGAAACTAGTAATCATTTATTAAAAGAGAAAATTTCAGACGGACAAATTAAGGTAAACTTTTAATATTACCAATTGATTATTGGTGAAGTTTTGTTTTTAACAATTTAGTTATTGGTAATAACGTTTAAATTTTTTATTGTGGAAAATACTTTGACATCTTTGAGCGGTGGTTTTAAAGTTGCGCCAAAATAAGCTGTAGGGCGTTGTAAGACGTAGGAAACAAATACTACAAAAATAGTTTTATGTAATTTTAAGTTCAGTTCCATTTTGAAATTATCCGTTTTAACGATTTTGTCCATTGTTGGTAAAATAAGCCTAGATCCCTATTTTGAACAAAATTAGATCATAATCGTCACCTCTGGATCATTATTAATGCACATATGAATTAAGTAAGACAAAACCAATGCCAAATAACACTAATGAATAGGATTGGTGGACATTTCATGGTTTGAGGTGTCAGGAAGATGAGGATGATTACAAGAAGCTAGAATGTGAAAACAACATAACTATATCTATACTGGTTTTGCTGATAGGATTGTCCAATAGATTTGTATATGAGGGTTTAATTAGTTTTCTTTTAAGGATAAAATAAAGCAATAAAGCTTAAAGTTTCAAAATATTTTAAAAATATAAATGAGCTGCAATTGTTTCGCCTTGCGGCATCATCGAGCAACTTTTCTTTTATATAAGTATTTTCCTTAGCATATTATCATAATCTTATCTTAGTTAAATTTATGAGTTTTATACAAAATATGTTCACCTATTTTTGATTTATCTGGTAGGACTAATTGCGAATGCTTTTGATGCTTTCTAATACTTATATTTATAGATCCTTTTTGTCTAGCCAATATGTTGCCTACCACATGACATTTTTTATGCACTAGGTTTAACACTTGATAACGGGAGTTGATTTATACTCCTGAAACGTCGTGTATTAATTTCCATATAGATAAATGATGGAAGTTGTCCAATCCAACCATATTAATAATATAAACAATCCACTAACTTACACAAGACTGTCATCACAATTATAATGCACGTATTAATATTGTCGTTATTAAAGTAACACTCAGTAAATACGTAACTTGCTATATTTTATAAGTACAAACTGTGCTGAATGAATGTGCTTTGTGTGAGACATTCCTCAGAGAAATTTGTGGGCGTCTATTTTAATCAAAACATACGACGTGGGTTTAAATACGAGTAGAAAGGAGAATTTACTACCATCCTTAGTAAATCAAGTCCTTTGAACGTGCATTCACTGTGAATTTAAAATATAACTTGAAACCTGTATTACAGTCCGTTTCACGTTGAATTGACAGTTTGTGTTTTATGGAGGGTCAAGGTAAATACAACAGGATTAAAAAATATATAAAAATGTGAGTGTTTTGAAAAGAAAATACCTTTTATATAATAGTACTAAACGACTAAAAACATCATCTAAATTAAACACTCTATAGCAAACATAAAAAATAGTGATTGTTTTGAAAAGCAAAAACTTTTATGTTACTACACGTCTAAAAACATCATCTAAAATAAAAACGACAGGTAAAGGAAATATATAAAAATGTGAGAGTTTTGAATAGAAAATACCTTTTATATATTAGTACTACTCGTCTAAAAACATCGTCCAAATTAAACACTGTATAACAAACATAAAAAAATGAGTGTTTTGAAAAGAAAAAATCTCTCATTTTATAGTGCTACAGGTCTAAAAACATCATCTAAAATAAAAACGACAGGTAAAGGAAATATGTAAAAATGTGAGTGTTTTGAATAGAAAATACCTTTTATATAATAGTACTACTCGTCTAAAAACATCGTCTAAATTAAACACTGTACTATAGGAAACATAAAAAATAGTGAGTGTTTTGAAAAGAAAAATCTCTTATATTATAGTGGTACAGTTCTAAAAACATCATCTAAAATAAAAACGACAGGTAAAGGAAATATATAAAAATGTGAGTGTTTTGAATAGAAAATACCTTTTATATATTAGTACTACTCGTCTAAAAACATCGTCCAAATTAAACACTGTATAGCAAACATAAAATTTTTTGAATGTTTTGAAAAGAAAAAAATCTCTCATTTTATAGTGCTACAGGTCTAAAAACATCATCTAAAATAAAGACGACAGGTAAAGGAAATATATAAAAATGTGAGTGTTTTGAATAGAAAATACCTTTTATATAATAGTACTACTCGTCTAAAAACACCGTCTAAATTAAACACTGTACTATAGGAAACATAAAAAATGTGAGTGTTTTGAATAGAAAAAAACTCTTATATTATAGTGCTACAGGTCTAAAAACATCATCTAAAATAAAAACGAAAGGTAAAGGAAATATATAAAAATGTGAGGGTTTTGAATAGAAAATTCCTTTTATAGTAGGTACTACTCCTCTAAAAACATCGTCTAAATTAAACACTCTATAGGAAACATAAAAAATTGCAAGTGTTTTGAAAAGAAAAAATCTCTTATATTATAGTTCTACAGGTCTAAAAACATCATCTAAAATACACACGACAGGTAAAGGAAATATATAAAAATGTGAGTGTTTTGAAAAGAAAATTCCTTTTATAGTACTACACGTCAAAAACATCGTATAAAATAAACACGACATTTATTGTAAATATATAAAACAGTAATTCCGCTTACAGAGTAAATCAAAATTTGCCCTTTCAATTAGCTTTTTGTGTTAATCATTATATAAAGGCCTTTATTGTTTAAATTGTTAGTGATGATTTGGAACATCGCCTTACACAGACAACAAATTTTTTTTTCCACTGTAACAATTTTTGAATAACATTTTATTTACATCTAAGTTAGTACTCAAATCCTACTAGGAACGCTGATGTTTTAGAATGGGGTAATACCTCAGACCTCAAGAAGGCTCACAAAGTAATATTTAAAAATCGGTTAAACATGATCTGTTAAATATAAATTTTCATTAAAATCGGTTGCATATTTGCTGAGGAGTGACAAAAGTTTTATTTAGCATTAAAGAAACTTCGTTTCTTTTATGATAGCAATGAAATCCGGCAGTTTTACAGTAACTGTTTCTGTTATATCAATCTTTAAACCGAAAATCCCAACACTGTGCACGACAGTAACTTTTGAAACAATATTAAAACTAATTGCAGTTCAGAAATGAAAGAACTTTAAGTTTACTCTATGTAACTTTATAAAGTTTAACGTTACCTTCAAATGTATATTTTTATCATCGTACCCATTCAGCTCCACTCCAGTAACACCTCTCAGTCCGTACAATGCCTCGGCCAACTTGACTGCTTCCTCTAAACTTAATTGTGGCTTTATTTGTTCTCCTGGAGTTAAAATTGGTGGAGTTTCTTCGATGCTCATCCTAAACAAAGATAACGTGTGCAATAGCTTTCTTAAACATTTGTATAGAAGCTGTAAACATGTTGAAACATGTAGTTAGATTTTATGTTTTTGACATTCTTTTAAGATATTAATTTAAGTTTTCTTTTTTAGTTTTAAACATTTCATAGTTTATTAAATTATTTTCTAAATTTTGTTTTAGTTGATAAAATATTATTCTAGAAATCTGTTAACTATTGTTAATTTTCTCACTTTGTTTCTAATTATATATTTGATTTTATTTGACCTTATTATTATTGTTATTACTCTATAATTATGTTTTGTCAATTTTAATACAAGGAATTTTGTTTTTCGTATTTATAATCATTTTATTATAATGTATATTAACGTTACTTTGTAATCTTAGATTCATTTTTTTATATATTTTTATAGAATTAAGTAGTAGAGAGATCCTAAATTTACCTCCTAAATGAAGACATTTATGTATGCAGAATATACAGAAAGTCTTTTTTAAATGGCCACCATTTCGATTTCTGAAACTATAACATTACAATAAACGGGGGATGTTACCTACATTTTCCTCTGTAATGAAATCGTGTATTTGAATTTTTACAAATAATTCGACAGCCATTTTCCATGGCAGCCAACAATAAACATTCTTACGAAAATGGGTTGAATTTGGATTTTAAACCTTTTTTTATTCTTTAGTATTTTTATATTCTTATTCGTTTACGAGGTATAAGCCCAAAAGTTTAATTAAAAATTCATGGGAATAAGAACCAATTTTTTAATAGTCTTGTTTTTAATTTGGTTATACATGTATTGTTTTATGATTACTGTTGAATTTAGGGTTTTATAACACACATAAATAGTCAATATTGTGTTTTATTGATTGATAGACTATTATTTTAACGTTTGTTATCTTAAAAATTACGTTAAATCTTTAAAAATAGTCCGGACAAACATGAAGACTAGTCTTACAGTTGATATTTAAAATGAAGAGCAACCATTAGTTCATACAAAACAATTTGAGATATTTTTTTTTTAAAATTGTGGTATGATTAATTTGAAAATAAGACCTCTCCTCGACTGAAGCATAAAGTTCTTTATAGAGTTAATTTTTTTGTAACGTACCTCCATAAAAAGAAATAATAAAAAATCAAGGTCGTGAGGTGTGGAGACTTTGCTGGCCAAGATATAGGTTCGTATATACTTAGCCATTGTTTAAGAGAAGTGATGTTAAAAACTGTGCAGGAAGCACCTATTATGAGCAGGTGCTCTGTCTTGCTTGCACATTAATTTCATCATGATATTAAATGTAAGGTCTTCAATGGAGTTTATAAAAAGATGTTCTAGAAATTCTACCTTGCTGCTGTTAAGTTTCCTTTATAAAACCCTAAATTCAACAGTATTCGTAAAATAATACATATAAAACTGAAATTAAAAAAAAAAAGATTATATAGAAATTGGTTCTCATGTATTTTAAACGGAACTTTATCGAACTTTCGGTACTTATTTCTCGTAAACGAGTAAGATTATAGTAAAATACACAAGAATAAAAAGTTTTAAAATCTCATTTAAAATACAAATTCAACATAAACAATGGGGTTTTATAAAAAATTTTAAAGTTCCCACCGTATTGGTCAAATACACCATTTTATTATAGAGGAAAAGTAGGCCCAATCTTAGAGTTTCACAGATCACAATGGTGGGCCAGGTTAGGTTAGGTTAGGTTAGATTAGGTTAGGTTAGGTTAGGTTGACACGATGTATTTTAAAAATTTCTCACGTTCAATATGAAAGTAATTTTATATTGTCCTTGTTTTTTTTTAAAATTAAAATTACTGAATAGTTTTTGAGAATTAATTCTTGATATTAAGACGTAGACGATGCGGTTAGCATATGGAGCACTCCACGCAATGTAGGAAATAAATGCCTTTTCAACAACCCTGAACCATTAATTTGGGTAAAATGGCGACCAAAATATTTTGAGAGGATACATCGTAACAAAGTTTTATCAAAATCATTTATGCAGATTTTTAAATATTCAAAATTTATAGTTTTTAAAATTTTGAACTCGATCAATTCTCTTTAAGTAATAGGTGTGTGAAAAAGTTTGTGCAATGTTTGTGTACAGTATTAAGTTACTTAATGTAATGTACTATATGTAAGTAACTAGTACACATAAATATTAACTACTGCAATATTAGAATGAGTTATGTTTATAGTCTGAACATTATCTGTAGAGTCAATGTTTGAGTTTCTTATCTTATATAAGCTTTTAAGTTTTTGACCTTTGTCAGTGTTTAGGATTGTTATTTTAGTTTCCAAAATAAACCAAGATAAGCTTTGTTTAAGGTTTATAACTTCTGAGAGAGATATTACAAATTGCTTTACTGTATTTTCTAACTGTAGAATACACTACATTTTGTTAATGAAGTGTTAAGATTATTTTTAAATTTGGGGATTTATCTATGTTGAAGTTGAATATTATGTGAGAAGGAAAACAAATAAACAATAAATGGTGAGGAATAAAAACTATCTTACTCACCTATCCCCAAATCGGCGCCAAAAATGTCAGTTCGGTTGTTTAAGAAAAAGATGAAAATAAAATATATTATAATATTTCAATAAGAGTCAAAACTTCTTTCCATTGTACGCTCTTAGCATAAATCGTAAATTATTAAAATCGAGTTTTTAATATGGGGTAAAAGTTCATTTTTGTTTTTACATAATTATTTTTCAAATATTTAAAATAATTTTTTATCTCAGCTGACAAAGTTATAATTAAAATGAGTATATTGATAAAAAGGACTTGAATGTAGCTAAAATATGCCCAAGTATCAAATTGGACCAAAAATCGCTTCATTCCTTTAGGCTGTAGAGGACTGCACAGACTACAAACTTTTTGACCTATTGCGTGGCTCTCTACAAGTCGTGGTAATGTAAAAACGAGACAATCCTACTCCCTTATAATAGAACTTGTATTTCCGGGGTGACACAATGTTTTCTTTATGTATAGTAGTGGATATAATTTAAACAGTAAATACATTTTGTAGGCGGTAAAAATTAATTGTAGTTCAGGTAGTTCAATATATTTTAGAGAGTAATGCGTCGCTATTTTAAATACAAAACCTATTTCCATTGATCGAATAGTAATTGGCGCTGGACTTCGTAGTTGTTTACATAAAAATTGAATCGGATCATCTAATGGTACTTCATCATTGACTCAAATCAAGGTTCTAATGTTTGTGATTAAAGTTAATTAAAAACAAATTGTTTTGTCATTTACTCTGTAACTGCAATTTTTGTCCACTTCAGATTTGCCATACTGGTTTGTGTATTTACTCTTCACATTGCAGCAAAAGTTAGCCAAAAATTCTAGATCCGATTTTGAGACATATTAGGAAGATGGTTAATTTATTCTTTTCTTTACCAATAACTACAGAACATGTATTTGTGAGGAAATGGTTGTTAACTAATATGTTTTCTTTAGTTGTTATACTGGTTTGTGTATTTACTCTTCACATTGCAGCAAAAGTTAGCCCAAAATTGTAGATCCGATTTTGAGACATATTAAGAAGATGGTTAATTTATTCTTTTCTTTACCAATAACTACAGAACCTGTATTTTGAGGAAATGGTTGTTAATTAATATGTTTTCTTTAGTTGTTATACTGGTTTGTGTATTTACTCTTCACATTGCAGCAAAAGTTAGCCAAAAATTCTAGATCCGATTTTGAGACATATTAAGAAGATGGTTAATTTATTCTTTTCTTTACCAATAACTACAGAACCTGTATTTTTGAGGAAATGGTTGTTAATTAATATGTTTTCTTTAGTTGCCATACTTGTTTTTGTATTTACTCTTCACATTGCAGCAATAGTTAGCCAAAAATTCTAGATCCGATTTTGAGACATATTAGGAAGATGGTTAATTTATTCTTTTCTTTACCAATAACTACAGAACCTGTATTTTTGAGGAAATGGTTGTTAATTAATATGTTTTCTTTAGTTGCCATACTTGTTTTTGTATTTACTCTTCACATTGCAGCAAAAGTTAGCCAAAAATTCTAGATCCGATTTTGAGACATATTAGGAAGAATGGTTAATTTATTCTTTTCTTTACCAATAACTACAGAACATGTATTTGTGAGGAAATGGTTGTTAATTAATATGTTTTCTTTAGATCCATAAGTGCTAAGTACAATTATATACAAATATTTACAATAATTTTGATAAAATCGAAACTTTGAATTGTAATCTTATGATAGATCACATCAAATTTAGTGATTTAAAAATGAAAAAAAGTCTTAAGATATAATATATCTAAAATACTCCCATATCAAAAATCTACAAAACAGGTGAAAATGTTTAAAGGGCAGTTCTATCTAAGGACTGACGGACTACGTTCCTTCTCCATTCGTACTCTAAAGTAAGAAATTAAAATTCAGCTGATTTTCTAGTGGAGCCATCTTGTTTGGCGAGGTGACAAGGGAGAGGTATTATATTATATTATGCTTTCATAAAACATAGTCTGAACCAAGTTATTGTTTTTACAAAGCTTTGTATTTACAAAAAAAATCTATTCGCCGAGTTTAATAGGTTTAACACACAACGGTTTATTTCCCCCCATAAACCCACGCTGTATGCCTGGAAGTTTGGTTATTTAAACTTAAATTAAAACAGAGAAAAATAAAATAACATTCCAAAAAGATTTAATAAAAGAACAAAGAAATTGTTTCTCTCCGAGTTTACAACATCTTATTTAATATTAAATGAAATATATTCAAGGAAACGTAAATAGTACCATATATTCCAAGTTTATTGGATATTTATATTTACGACATATAATTTACAAGGTTAGTTGCCTGCCTGTATTTGCTCGTGGGCGTCGCTCTCATCCGTCATCCTTTGTGTCTTTACAACTTCGCAGGATATATTTGATCCTGAGATGGATCGTCACTGCAAACATAACGCTGTAATGGATATGAAGTTTCAGTTTAATGTCACACAGCGGTGTAGCTGGATATATACTTATCCAAAAAAAGGCAAGCAGGTGCTAAAACCTTAGACTACGTAGCCATATGGAGACAGTTATTTATATAAAGTCCAAGTCATTTAAGCTAGGTAACAGCTACATATTAATTTCTTCAAATAAACATACTTATTCGTAATCAGAATAACTTTATTTGATTTTCTCTCTCTCTCCCCCCCTCCCTCCCTCCCCCCCCCTCTCTCTCTCTCTCTCTCTCTCCCTCCCTCTCTCTCTCTCTCTCTCTCTCTCTCTCTCTCTCTCTCTCTCTCTCTCTCTCTCTCTCTCTCTCTCTCTCTCTCTCTCTCTCTCTCTCTCTCTCTCTCTCTCTCTCTCTCTCTCTCTCTCTTTCTCTCTCTATAATATAATATTTCCAAAAATGAAATTTTAAAACTAGATCTCGAACTATCTCAAGGTCATTTTTTGTTACTACT
Organism: Aphrophora alni; assembly: GCA_963513935.1. Classification (NCBI taxonomy): domain Eukaryota; kingdom Metazoa; phylum Arthropoda; class Insecta; order Hemiptera; family Aphrophoridae; genus Aphrophora; species Aphrophora alni. Next base: position 130,698,974 of record OY740770.1, on the reverse strand, counting down.
ATATTTTTCCTACATTTGAGAAATACAAAAAATATAAATACTAAATTTGAAATATATAACATTTATCTGTGTAGACGGTTTGTGATTTATAGACTGATAGACAGACAGACAGACACGGGCGTGAAATTATAAGGGACCTATTGACCCTAAAAATTGTTTTCATCAAATATAATTTTTGTCTTTAAGTATATATACTTAAAGCACGTTAGCAAGGAGTTCACTGAGTTTACGTGTGTTTGAGGGGGTAAACTTGTGTTTAGTTTGTCTCTTCACTTCCTCTGTGATATCATTGGTCCCGGTTTTGTGCTGACGTTATTCAATTTCTGTTGCTCGGTTTTCTTCAATTCTTCTGAACCCAGTTAATCCATCTCAGTTTGTATCTGTATTATCCCCTTTCTCCACCAGAATGCGATATCCTAATATTACTCTCTGGCTCACTTTTTGCCATACGGGCTATACTGTCCAATTTATTTAAGCCCCATAGTTTCTTTACACATGACATAGAGCCACAAATTATTCTCGCAGACAACAATTAACATTATTCTTAAAATTTTTTCTTAGAATATGTTTAGCAATTTCTCATCCTTTTATAACAAAACAATTTAGGAAACCACGACGACAGAATTTTTCATAATATAAACTTCATTTTCCGACAATTTTCAAATTAAAACCTTTGGGGAGATAACCAATACATTTTCTAACAACCATTACTAGTTACGTTTTGTAAAATTTGATCAATATCGTTAGAACAGATTTTGTGAAATATATTTTTTGTTTTTATTATTTTAATGGGAGCTACTCCCTTAAAACTTTTGAGTTTATTTATGTGTTCACTCGTTTGGAACTCGTATATTGTTTTAATGTATAAAGATCATCTTCACATCAAAATAACCGAAAAACGCCTTCTAAAGTGTTATTTACGAATAGAAGACGCATGTTTACATTTTAATTTTAATAAAATTTAAGAGAAAAGTTTCACTTACTAGTGATTAAAATAATTTTTTTTTTTTATTTTTTTTTTTTTAGTGTTGAGATTATGTTTTTAACAGTTTTGCTTTTAAAATATTAATTCTCTGATTTCTCTACGTGGAAAACATGTTTTTTTTGGACATCATTATATACAGATTTAAAAACCATACAAAATGAGATATTGTGAGATATTATAAAACTATAATTTTAAAACCATTAAAAAAAAAATTGTAAATGTAACGTTTACTAACATACACAGATCTATTACAAAGTGTCTAACAAATAAAAGTTCAATTAAGTACAAAAAAATTCCCTTTAAATGTAATCAATCGACTGTTCATCCCACTTTAAGAGATTAATTGTGTTCTGTCTATTAAATAATCTATGGTGTTAAATTTAATCTCTGATCATATTGAATGGAGATAATTTTTTCTTTTAACACGTTTTGTAAAGTTAACCATTCATCTACCCATATTGATATTATACATCATGAATATCGTATATTATAGGCTTAATGTAAGATTTATTACATATTTATTACCGCAAAATGAAGGATCTTTAGGAATGTCTAGTATAGAAATTGCAGTTATTGCGTTCCTTCATGAAAAGTCCGATACACAAGAAAATCTGATATGGCCATCCCTCATATCTATAGTGAATTTTGGCACAGATTTTGTATCACTTTATTTGAAATAAGAGTAAGATAAATAATTATTTAAAAATATTTTTTTAACTTCATTTTTAAAACGGTCTAAAAAGTATAAAATAATTTCTTGTAGCGCATACAAATTCCTACCCTCATACAGATTGTCCTGAAAATTTGTGATTGTTAATTTTTAATAGCTATGCATATACTTGTAAGATTTAAAAGGAAAAACGTGGGAGCATGAAATAGATAATAGAACATTATCTCCATCTATTGAATTAGGAGCTACTTGGCCTCCATTAGGAATTTTGAGAGTTTTCTAATAAAAATTCACAATCACAAATTATCAGGTTAATCTGTATGGGGTTAGGAATCTGTATGGGGCTACGAGAAATTATTGTATACTTTATAGTCCGTTTTAAAAAGTGGTTAAAATTTGGTTTAAATTAAAATAATTTTTTACTGCTTTTTATTATTGTGTGTGTACAATTTTGCAATATATTTTAAACATCTTGATGAGATAATTAAATCTCCAATGATTAACAAAAACCATAATGTTGATACCACCGTTGGGTTCATTTCCCTCATTTTGTCAGTTGTGGCAATCTAGAATTTATCATGCAAACATTTCGTATGGAACCATGGAAATATCATCGTTGGACAGGAGTTCGATGTCCTTCCACTGATTTCGCAAGACTTGCAAATAGGTACCACCGAGTGGTCCTAAATACCCTACCATTTTTCATCCTTTTCAACTGGTAATTTAAATTATGTGTGCAGTGTTGTTCCACCAAGTCAATGCGCCAACTTTAACTGCTTTCTTACCATAGCAACGATTAACGGACAGACAAGAAAGTGAGTTCATATTGTATTGTCATCCATTTCTGAGCTATGATTAAAGTTTCAATTTTTTAACTCATCGGGAAGTTACTTTAAAATCGATTGCAAAATTGCGAACAGACAAACAGATAGACAAGAAAACGAGTTAATAAAAACGTGTTAAAAATGAGCTCCAGTTTGGTAAATTTTGGGTACTATTCCGAAATAAAAAAATCAAAAGTAAGATGGGCAGGTTATTTACTAAGTATATAGAAGAAAGAATATAAAGAAAATATCTCAGATGCAAAGGCAGGAGGAATGAGATCCGGAGGAAAACCCCCAAAAAGGTGTCTGATTGACTTTTAGACGGACCATGATATAAATGGATGATGATGTAGGCAAATGTTAGATAATAGACGTTTGTGGAGGAGTTTGTTGGAAGAGAGGCCTATAGACGATACAGTGCCAAAGATGTATGTATTATTTTAAGCAGTGTTCAAAAGTAAGCGATAGATTCAGATGGTTTAATAAAACTAAATCTAACAAAGTCTCAGACAAACTCTTTTCGTTTCATAGTTATTTGATAATGATGGATAATATAGTTTAGTCGGACATTTGACATCATCAAGAATTAATGAACATAACAAAATGCGAAGTTAAACTAATGGAAAACCAAAATAATCATAGATATTTGGCCCGAAAATTTAATTGGAAAGAGTGAAATATAATAAACTGAGAAAAAATTATAAAAATCAAAATTAAAAGCCACATAATATGTGAATCTATAGGACAAACCTATCAGCCAAACTTCTGTAGAAATTAGGACATTAAGGCTTCGGTTAATAAAAAACTGCATTAAAAATTCTTTACTTTAAATATGGATGTTTGTTGTTTAGATTCCCAAAGAGAATAAGGAATTATCACACAGTAAACTTTAAAAAATGAGGAGAAAAGGTCGTTCACCCCGACGATAAACAGTTAGGTCACTATGCTCTTGACACCACAACCTTCACCTGTCAATTGTTTACAGCTCTTTGTGTAGTGCAGTTCTGTATGTGGTGGTTTTTTTCTGTTCACGTTTGTATTTAGTTTTGATTTACCTTTAGGTATGGGTTCCTTTCTTGGGTGATAGTTTTATGTTTAGTTTACAACATAGTCTTAGGTTACAACTAAGTTGTGTTGGTATTGTTTTTTATGTTTTATGTTTAGATATACAGAAATGTCATTTTGATATTTATTTTAAATAAGATTTTTCTGAATTTGAATAGGGTTCTATATGATCACAGTTTGCTCCCCTATACAAAATGTCATGACCCTATCTAGTGGTTACGTAAACGACAATGATTCCTGAAACCATGAAATGTGAAGATCAGTTAACAATTTTACGGAAACCTCACGATTTATTTTTATCCATCACATCAATTTATGCTTATAAGTGAGAAAAACAAATATTGCAATTTTAAAATCCTGAGAAATTAATTATTTTTTGTCTGATTTCATCATCCATCCGATCTTCTCATATCTCGCTCTTTTTTGCATTGTAAAAGCCTCCAAAACTTCCACTTTATTCTCGTGATAATGCCGGCCCTTATATAAACTAAAAAATTGATTCCGTTTCTGTTATTATTTGCTCCGAAGGTTTATTTTATTAAAAAAAAAAAACTTGCTTATCTAGGAGTGGCTTGAAGCACACAATCTGGAGGAAGTTCTCAATTCGTTGATTGAACCCCCCCCCCACAACCCCCCCTAGAAATGATCAATTTCCTCTGTCCACGTTGAAAGCAAATGCAAAATGAAGGTCAGTAGTCAGTACAGATGAAATGTACATTCTTATGTAATACAAAATTTTCAATACTGGAGATTATTCTTGTATTGGATGCAGGTACGATATTGAATTCTGCAGAGTTAGTATGTTAATATTTGATGGATGGGTATACGTTTTTAAATATCTTATATTGAAAACAGTAAGTGCATGCCGTATAATTAATATTAATAGAAATTGGTTTTAAACAATTTGGTCAGGTGTAGCTCCTTTGTACTCGAATTGAATATACTAATACTATTTCCTCCGAAAATTTCGGTTAAACGCTGTCGAACCTTTAAACGTAAAAACATTATTGGTATCGCTTGATCCGGTTTAGAGAAATATTAATAATTTAAACAATCATTTTTGGAAGAGGAGAGAGAGAGTGAGAGCGCGCGCGTGTGTATGTGTGTGTGAGTGTGTTTATTTAGTTTTGTGAATGGGCGTGAAAGAAAATATAGCTTTTTTTGTGTACTGTTTACTTAATACATTGTCATATTTTGCTCAAAAATCAAAACCATTTTGGTTAACTCCTGTTTGATTGTACTTGCATTGAATCCCCAAAACAATTATTTTTCAAAATCGGGTGTAACGTTTTCGATGAAATTTGTTTCCTAAAACTCCCCCTCAATGATGTACACTTGCATAGTTTACTTCATAATTCTTATAAATATTAAAAGTTATTGTTAAAACTATATATTTAATTTAAACAAATACAAATTATTTTGAATATAGTTTCTAATTTAAAAGGTTAACGACTTACTTTTAAATACCAGCTAGTTGTATCTAAACAAACTTTATACTACGTAGATGATGATCTATTGCGTGGCCGTCTGTTCAAATTAACCCATAATTCTGTGTTGTTATAAATGAATATTTCCCGTTCCCCTCGGATGACGTCACTCTCAGAAGCAACCAATAAGACGAGTTCACTTACTTGATTAGACAAGGGTCTTTTGATTGTATTGTTATGTTTGGTGAGTGCCTATTTTTAGACGGATAACATGGAACTTTGAGACACACAATGCTGACTGACACGTTTCTCTATATAGCTTCCTAAGTATACAAACCTACAAATATAGCGCTAAAAACACTATTAAATTATCAGTATAACATATTGAACCAAATTTCTCACCTATGTATCCACAAAATCAAAAGAATGAAAAAATACTACTACTTTATTCTATTCACGAAGAACAAATTTATGTCCGAGATTTTTGAGGTTATATCCGCTTCAGTTTTTGGAATGATATCTGTCTGTAGTGGTCTACAGCTAATTTCAATTAAATTCTGTGTGGGCATATTTTAGTCATATCCAAACAACGTTCAGGATATTATACTTGGCTCAAAATAAGTAAAAAAGTTCATATGAACATATGTCCTAAAATGCTTAGTTTTCTATCTATGCTTTTTTAAAACATATTTTTGAAAATAAAATATATATCAAGTCCAAATTTGGTATACTTATTTTTCATGTGAGCTTTTATCAACGTACCAAAAACGAGGAATTTTTATAGGCTCTTTTCAAAATGGCGGCTGTTTAAAATTTTTATGTGAAATACATCAAAGTCCATTAACTACAAAACTTTTTAAATGGCCTTCATTTTGAAAACATCCAAAACAAAGTCCTGATTTTTGGTACACCGATAGAAAATCACATACAAAACATGTATACCAAATTTGGACTAAGTATCAAGTTTAGGTCCTTATTTAGTTATATAGTATGTCGTCCATCTTTTATTTTCAGTTTTTAAATGTCAAATACTGAACTGATATTTTGGAGACAATTAGTTTCGTTTAGTTTTTATTTGGTACTGAGAATAAGTGTGAGAGAAAGTTTGTGAAACGATTTTGTACCATTTATTTCTTTGCATCTTGGTTGAAACAACAATGTTTTATAACTTGTAACTTATTCAATAATAAGAAAGACTAACTAGTATCACGAACTTCCGGAAGTTTAGTCAATTTGCAAGAAATACTTTATAACAACGTGTTATCTCTTGACCTATAATCAAAATTAAAAAATAGTTATGACCCTGTTACAAACAAATTTAAGATATCCAATGGTCTTTAAGATATTCAACATTTTGAATGGCTGCCATTTTAAACATCTACAAGATAAAGTCTCATTTTTTTACATCGGTAAACGGTTTCGCAAAAAATACATTTACCAAACCTGGACTAGATAGCCCATCCCCAAAGTTATAAAGTTTGTTCTGGGGAAGTATTGTCACTGACATCCCAGCGTGTACACCTAGTGAAAGACATGATTGTTTTAATTAATTTTTGTGTTATTGTAAACATTTTAATGTGTGACGAGTTCTTCCGAGTGAACAATTAAACGGATATCTGATGATGGAATTACGACTCTGAAACATGTCATAATGTAGAAATCGACTGAAGTCACAAGACTATTAGGCCTACAAGTTAATTTATTATTATAAGATTTAATTGTAACTTGGAACCACAAAATTCATCTCAAATTATATTGGTAGATCAAGGGGGTAAAACCCAGTAGGATTAGTTTGTAAAACACAGGTTTTCTGAACATATTAATGGTATATAGCAATACTTTATTGACGTCAGCTAGTCTTTACCGAGTCTCGTAGATGTAGCCTATATATAAACTTTCTCCACTCCTGTCAGTGTCTTGTAGCTGTACGAGCTTCCACTCGTTACACTCGTGTTGTTGACACGTACTGTCCTAACTTCAATTTACAATGTCGCATTTTGTTGGATGATTAGAGTTCAAATTAAATTTTTGACAATAATTTCGCTGTTTACCATCATCGGAATTGGTATCATTATTTGCAGAATTGATATCTTCAAATTTAGATGTAATTTACTATTAGATGGAAAACTTAACTCGAACACAAGATCTCACATAAATTTTCTCCCTGATCTTATTATCGTCAATTCATATTTACGTTAAGGTCAGGCGAATCTTAAACGTGTTTTTGAAATTTTTTCGAAAAACTGACATTTAAAAAAATTGTTATTCTGAACATCTATAATAAAGTTGACTATCTGACAAGCTAGTTTGTGTGTTAACACCTTTAAAAATAGTAAAAAACAAAAGCTCTTTCCGTTTTGGTTAAATAACTATTTTTTATTGCAAATGAAAAATGTCAAAGAAATTAAGTTGTTTGTTGTAAAACATGTTTCAAAGTGATTTTTATTAATGTATTTTTGCTTAATTTTTTTTGTCTTTTCGCTATTTAAAAAAAAGTAACGGAAGAAACGCTATGAACTCTTACGTTTAAAAATTAGGCCTATTGTACTTCAGTAACAAAAAGTATTGTAACTTCAGCTGTCATTTAATAAGCACAATAAAATCCGGTAAGTAAAGATTTATCATGAACCGTTTCACACATAAAAAAGTTCATAAAAGTAACATTAAGTCAATTTGTTATGGAGTTTTTAAATGTCTATTGAATGATTAAACCATAAAAAAAAAAAATAGGTAAAATTAATAAAGGAAATTACTATTTATTAAAACCGTAAAAATAGCCTTTTATTGACAATTTTATAGAATTTTGAAGGTGATGCTAGACAAACTAGGTTGTCTAATAATCAGTATTATGTTTTTGTATGTTTTAAATAATAGCCTATATTAAAAAAAAATTAACCTTCCCGATTTTATATTTAAGGCACCTGAAAAAAAGTAAATAACTTTATTCATATCTACTTCTAGAGAAGAAGTCGTTTGTTAAACTATTTAGTAAAATAATTCAAAGAATGTGATGAAATTGGGAGTCTTGAATAGAATTTACCGAAAAAAAAACATTTAGCAAAAACATATTTATGACGAGTTAAGCTTTTTTAACCACATGATGATAAAAATCATGTTTACCTCTTTTGTACATAAGATAAAAATACACACAGTCCAGCTTCCTAAAACCGTTTATTTAATCTTTCTAAAGGATGTGTTGAAACTACATACCCATGCTCAGATTATTTATTAAATTACAAAACAAAGTTAAATGTTTATAAATAAAAAGACTAATTTTGTCCGTCTGTGTGACTTATATAATTTTAGTAATTTACTTACTTGTTTATGACGCGTTTCCGATCTTTCCCATCCTCAAATTCTCCCTCTATTGAGGTAGTTAATACATCAAAATAAATAAACAATCAACATAATACAAACACAAACACACGCACACAATAACACAATAATGTACAAGCTATAACTCAGCGTATGTACATCGTCGAATAAGTACAGTCACGAAAATTTAGTTAATAAATGGTCGTCAAAAAAACAAATAGGTTATTTACTTCTGTTATATGTTCAGTGATTTTTTTTATTATTTTTATATCAAAAGATAAAGTAAATAATCAATTTTGTATAGTAGATTGCCTAGTCTGACTTCTGTAACTGATATACCCATTCGTCTATGGACCGATTGGAGTAGTGGGGGGAAACACCTAGCTTAGTCTTGCAGTGAATTTTCTACTGTGAGTTTTGTGGTTATACAGTACATGCATTTCAAAAACATTTGTTTGTTGTGTTGTGATGGAAACGTCAGGAAGAAAGTTGGTGGGAGTAAAGTCCTTCCTAGTCAATCTCGTGAATAAATAATTTGAAATGCGTTTTACGGAACAAAATGCCGAGAACGGATTTAACGAAAGTACAAACCATCGTAACACAAACAAGTGGGATGTAAATAAAACATAAAGTTTGCCCAATAAAACAAAAAAGACAAACAGACGATAAGACGAGACGAGAATATAACAAACGTTGGTAGCGGAATAGAGCTGAGTCAATGTCTTTATCAGCAGTAGTAGTTATGAAATCACTTCTCCGTCCACCTGCAACTACTTCTAACTGGACTTAATGAAAGACAAGGCTACACTTAACGGACTGTGAGTTTTAATACGCATCTTCCTCGACAATTCTTAAGACGATTGTCGTCGAAGTAAGTGACATCTGTAATAGTTTGTTGATCACGCATTATTCTATAACACATGTTTACCTACGGAGAGCTAGATAAGAACAATAGAGTAAGATATATTACCTTTTTGATACACGTTTATACAATATAAACAAAAAAGACAATCTAAACAATGTTTGTAAGTTTATAACGAGGAAATATACTTGACACAAGGCAGTTACGCTGACATTAAAGGACGAAAAATATCCGTTCCTGTTTTCTGGGTACCCGAGTATTATTTCTGATTTGGTATATGTACAGTTGTTAAAACTCGATTATTTTTAATAACAGCAAACATTTAATGTATCACTAGATGTAGATTTTAATACTGCACAAAAAGATACATTCGTAGAAAGTTGTGGGAGTTATAAGTTTAAAAAATAAAAGTTTCTTGTACATCAATGTGATTAGAATAAAATGTAAACAGTAGTCGAATTGTTATACTTCCATTGAATGGGTCACCAGCCAACGAGCCCAACCAAAGGTGGAGGTGAAGTTTAGTTTCTCAGTTAAAACAATTATCATTCCAGGATTTATATACACTGATGTTTTCAGCATAATATCTTACTGCCACAGTGATCCCAATGAAACGAAAATTACAATCAGAATGTAAAGAAAAAGCCTCCTATAAAATATTGTAATTTTATTATTTCTTTCACAACACAACACAGCACAGCACAGGACAGCACAGCACAGCACAGGACAGGACCGCACAGCACAGGACAGCACAAAACAAAACAAAACAACACAACACAACACAACACAACACAACACAACACAACACAACACAACACAACACAACACAACGCAACGCAACGCAACGCAACGCAACGCAACGCAACGCAACGCAACGCAACGCAACGCAACGCAACGCAACGCAACGCAACGCAACGCAACGCAACGCAACGTAACGTAACGTAACGTAACGTAACGTAACGTAACGTAACATAACATAACATAACATAACATAACATAACATAACATAACATAACATAACATAACATAACATAACATAACATAACATAACGTATCATAACGTATCATAACGTAATATAATAAAATAATATAAATATATTACAATAAGTAAAGTGTAGTGTAGTGTAATGTATTGTAATTTAATATCCGATAGGATAACAGCATAACAGTTCTATTTTTCTGACATGGCATCAGTATCTAAATTTTTTAAGTACCGTACAGAAAAAGGAGGTTACTGGGTTATATAATACGACTTCTTTAAGGGATGAAGAAGAACGTAAATAGCTTTTGAAAATGGAATGCATCCGAAACGCGTCAGCAGAAGTTAAGGCAATATTAGTAGTGGCAGAAGAATGTATTGAAATTGATTAGTAAAATGTCATTCCAGAGATACCAGAAAATTTATATTTTTGGTTATAACGTGGTTTCGTAAATGGTTGTATAAGAAAGTTAGTGCAATGTTTTTGTATTGTTTATTATATCATAACTGAGTTATTTACTTGTGAATATATTCTGCAGATATTTAACAAAGGATTATTATTTCAACGCTCTCACATTTCAAAACAAGTAATAGCATTATCTTCACAAAATTAAACATTAAAATGTAATCCTCTCTAGGAAATTCAACAAAAACAACCCTGTGTATTGCCAAGTTGCTGTTATTACAAAAAGACGATTACTTTATTATATTGTTATTTTTTTTTCTCCGAAAAGAACACAGATTATAAATAATGACAAAAGCATTGCACAAACGTTTTTACTGTTACACATAAATACGATAAAACAACCAGTAATCATTAACCTACCCAAACCTTCAATGTCAATGTCCAAACATTTAATCATATGTTGTTGTGTCAGATGTTCAACTGTCAATCAGCTGATATTATTACACAATCAAATTTCTCGTGTTAAGCTTATGGGGACACTAGATAATGGGTCTGGTTTCAGGGTATATCACCCTTTTTCTAGGGTTTTCCTTTCCTTCTGTCTTCAGCGTTCTTTCGTCCTTTCTCTAGGGTCACGTTTCCATCTTTCCTCCAAGTTCCAGCAAACATCCTGTCTCTAGGGTAATGCATCTCTTCAGTTTCTATTGTGCAGCATACATCCAGTCTTTCAGAATTCATCTTGTCTCTAAAGTCTAGCATTCACCCAGTCCAGAAACCATAGATTCTGTCTATATCGTGTAACATCCATCTTATCTTTAAGTCTTCAGGGTTTAGCATCTTTCCTGTCTTCAGAGTTTTGAATCCATCCCGTCTACACGGCCTAGTTTCCTTCCTGTCTTCAAGGTCTAGTCGCAGTCATGCCTTTATGTTCCAGTATCTATCCTCTTTTCAGGGTTCAGAATTTGTCTTCAAGGTCTAATATCAATCCCGTCTTCAGAGTCCACCATCCATTGTGTCTTCAGGGTTCATAACTAATTATTTCTTCAACACTAAAGTTATAGCATACATTCTGTCTTCAGAGTCTAGAATCCGTCCGGTCTCTAGAGTCCAACTTTCATCTTATTTTCAGGGTTCAGAATCCACACTGTCTTCTGTTTATAGTATCTATCCTTCTTCCAGGATCCAGCATCAGTCAGATCTCCAGGGTCCTCCATCTTTACCTTCTTCATTGTGGAGCATTTATCAACTACTTGGGTTCAGAATTTATCCTACCTCAATAGTACAGCATCTAGCAGGACTCCAGAGTAAATTTAATTAGTTTTTATTGCATGTACGTGCATAAATATTCAACTGTAAAAAAAATCAAGCTACACAATAAATAAAGTGACAAAAGATTCATTTGGGTCGCACTGACAAGAGGCTAAAAAATAGCCCCGGACCCCCAAAACACACAATATATAAATGCAACATTATTACTACAATTAATATTTTACTATAACCAAGGACTTACGTTAAAAGTTTTAATCTTTAGCCAATACATACTGATTCGTCAGACAAAGACAGATTTAAATATTAGTAATGAAATAACATTCTGAGAAAATTTAATTTTTGTTTCGTTTTTGTGGGAGATACTCCAGTTTTTTTAAAATACATAATTGATACACAAAAACCACTTGGTACCTGTTTTAAACAAAATCGGTCTTCGATTCGTAAGAAATCAGTGTTGACAGATATGTTATCAATAATTTGATATGACACAAACATTCATAAATAAACGTACGATCGAGAGGAACGCCTTATTTTCTGTTTCACGTGGGACGGTAGTAGTTCAATATTTGATAGAAAGTATCTATTAATAAACACACACACAATTTATTTCTTCGTAAACTCGTAAAACAATGTTATAAATTTCCAAAGAAGATTACAAAATCTTTCGACCTGTAGTAGGAATCCATTTCCTTGGGTCCACTTCAAGGAGGCTGTCAGTGCCCATGCTGTCAAAGTCACATTCTCTGTCATATGTCTTATATTTTGATCCAATTTGCTCGTGACGTACTAAAAAGAGGACAATAGATACATAATTATAATAAATAATATTATTATATTGATTCACAAAGATTAATTTGAAGTGAACAAATTTTATCCTAAGGAGGAGAAATGTTTGGGGAACGTAAATTTAAGAATAATGGTTAAAGATTTTTTAGTAAAATGAGAAACAAATTTACTGAAAAGCATATTACAAAAATTTAAAGGAATCTATAGAATTTTATATTTGAGTTGGATTGAAGCATTGTAAAGATTTAAAATACTAAAATAAATTGTACTATTTCACATAAAACAAACTCTTAACTATAACAGTATACTAGTAGTGAACAATGGAAATCACTCTGAGGATTTCATTTATAAAGGGTATGGTTTTAGCAACCCCGAGGTACACTAACTTGAACTACAATTTCCTTGATCTAGTTTTTGGTAGGAGTCTCTTTTATCTTTTTAGATCTATCTTGTCCCATATCTTGGTTTCTTCCTACCCTAGCGCAATTAGAACTTTAGAGGGCTAAAGGTCTTTTTGTGTGCTCACTTTCTCTCTCTCTCTCTCTCTCTCTCTCTCTCTCTCTCTCTCTCTCTCTCTCTCTCTCTCTCTCTCTCTCTCTCTCTCTCTCTCTCTCTCTCTCTCTCTCTCTCTCTCTCTCTCTCTCTCTCTCTCTCTCTCTCTCACTCGCTCCTTTTACAGGTTTTGATGACCACGAGGTTTTCCTCTTCAAACGAGAAAGGAAACAAAACAGGAGATAACTCTCCTAGGATGTTTTAATAAATTGAAAAATTATTTTTGTAAACGGAATATGACTACTGAACTCCGTGTAACGTGCCAGCCAACAATATTTATAAATCAAGAAGTAAGAGTAAATAATACCACAGCTACAGTACACTTAAACAAAACGACACATACACACAGAATTATTCAAGTTAATTGTTTTATAGGTGGCATTCTACTTGCGATTATCATTTACTATTCATTGGAGTACAAAGGTGGTTTACATATTGATGACGTTTTTATCTGAAAACCTACCTTTAGCGGCAATTACTATAAATATAAGTTACGAACGAGTTATAAAGAACCCCTGTAAAAATAAATAAAAATAAAAATTGAGCTTTTTCTAAAACTTTCCCGCGGGAAGATTTTATCTGACTTGAAAGTGACTTTCTCGGCTTCTGAATTATCAACATCTCAAAGCCTCACTTACAACGAGTGCGGACTTGTCAATCCCGAGGCGCTCTAGCAGGATCTACACCTATTTTCATGTAGTCTTGGGTTACGTTCCTCTGTTTAATCATTCCCATCAGGTCTTTCTTGACTAACTATTATTATTTTCCAATCCAGACACATAAGAGTATTCAAGCGCTATGGACCTTCCTTGACTTTTCTTTCCTTCTTTTCTTTTAATAAAGGTGATAATGATTATAAGATCTTTAAACAACAAGGACAAAACCATTATCGAGTTTTGTGGGGTTACAGAAATGATAAATAAATAATTATTCACATAAGAGTTACAATGTTTTGTTTTCTCTGTATATTGATTCTAAAATTAATTACACCAATCAACAGAATGATAGTATTGGAGATCAGTTTTAATTTAATAAGAAGTGTTCACAAAGAACGATATATCGATTTTATTAAAACACTTCTGGAGCGAAATCCATTGTACATAAAACCACTGATGTAAAACGTTTTCTTATATCTGGAAGTCCGCCAAACTGATTTCCATGTAATTTGTGGAACTGCAAACCAAGCAATGAATGGTTAAACTTGTTTTTCGGATCACTGGAGATACTACGAATAGATTTCTCCTGAAATGGTTTGAAATAATACCATTGGAAATATGGTATAAAATATTAACGGTCGCGTAAACCTATCAAGGTTTATTAACGTAATCTAAACACTCCAAAGATATGTTATTTTGTAATTCCTTTGCAGCGAATTGTAACGGGAGATAAAATCGTAAGAAAGGATTCTAAACCAAAACAACTTTTTTACTTCTACAGATAAAAGTATTTCATGCAGGTTTCAGCATTAGATAATCGAAAGACTGAAAGTAGTTGTAAATTGTAGGACTAGTAGTCAGATATATAGAGCATTTCTAAAACCTCTGTGTGTTACCATAACCTTGTAGTAGTAATACTGATAATGAAGGTGAAATGCTCTGCGATTTTTAGTGATTTACTGTGGTCCAATACTTCTAAACTCCCGCCCCCAACTCCTTTTCCGCCTCAACTCCTTAAGGAATTGCAGTACATGAAAGGGATCAAGGGTAGCTCTACATCAATCTGGTAACCTCTCAGACTTCTTTGCTTTATTTCACCGCATTTGACTAATAGATGGTGTGGATTCCGCCATTTCCTATTATCCTTCTTAAGATGTTGCGTGGGTTTTAAATGCCCCGATAGAAACCGTGTCAGCGTTTTCAGTTTATTTAAATGTACCACTCATGCCTCTTCTAAGTAGATCGTCTATCCCGCCAGGTTGTCCTAGAGTCAGGAGCGGGTTGTTCCTTCTCCCGCGTTTCTGAAGTCATTATAAACTGTCCTCTCTTCTTTGTTAGGTGTCTATTCTATCAGATGCGATTCCTTCTCTGAGTGATCTTTCTCTACTAGCTTTATTATATCAGCTTTGTTGTGGAAATATGGACAAATCAGAAGAACCCCCCCCCACTTGGTGATAGTCATTACGTAGGCCGTACTCCAAGTTTTTAGCTGTGACATACCGCATAAATTATTTTACATTTCTCTCTCCATGTTTTCCCCACTACCCACTAGAGAAAGGGTGGTCCATCCGGTCAGATCCCTGCTTGGTCGGATAAGGATAAATACTGCGACAAGTCACCAATTGTCCTATAGGCTCCGGATGCTACACTTTTTGTTTGGTGCCATTCACCTCCTAAGCTCTAGTCGTTATATACGCAGGGTTGGGCTGAAAATAGAAGAAAGATAATACAAATTTGTTCTGAAATTTCCTAACGATTTGTACACGAGTTTGGTCTTAACTACTTAAGACTAACACAAACAAATAATTGATGCACAAATATTGTACAAAGTTTCTCAATCGCCCACCCCCAAAACCAGATAAAAATGAACCAAATTAAACGTAGTTTTTGAAAAATATTTATTATATTAAATGTGGGTTTAAATTATTTTCTGTTGCGCCATTAACATGTATTCACTGTAAATCGTATTTGATTAATTTGACGGCCGTTAAGGTTCATTATTTTTTAAAACGAAATATTAATTTATGCTCTGTTTTGCTCAACGGTTTGGATCATTAATAGCATATTTCACTGAAATTCGATTTAAATTGGCAAAATAATTTTGAAAAGTTACGTATTTTAACAACAGCATGGACGATATTTAGGTTCCCCCCCCGATAAATCACGAATCAGCATGGAAATATAGCCACCAATACGTTTTCTTAGTTCTTCAAACGCTACACTTAAGCAAAGTTTAATCAAAATCGTAGGAGATGATTAAGAGAAAATTATAAGTTTGTTTTTGTTGTTATGGCAGCTATCCACAATTTTTATTTAACAAAGATGGAAATAAAAAAAAGTCCTGACATATGGCCAGAACATCCTCAAATTTTATTACCAATAATTTTGGGTTGTGCTGTATCAGCAGCAGGATATTTAAACAAACTAATATTGATCTAAGCGTTGATAAAGTTACACATGTAGTTTATTTATAAAGTTGAAGAAGATTTCGAAAAGGAAGCTTACGTAGAAACCACTCCAAACTTATTTATCCTGTGTTTCCTTTCCTATTGAAATATTCATGTCGTGTTCAAAGGAAACGACCAAAAACTTTCAACATCTCAAAATATAGTAGGTTAAGCCTGTCTCTAATCCTGTTTTATTTGGAAGTTTGTTATAGACAGCAAAAACTGTGAAATCCTGGGTAGGTAGTGACGCAACCAAGTAATTAAAAAAATCGCCTGGAGCCAAATAATATTGATTAAATTTGATACCTTTTTAACCAGCAAAAACAAGCCAATTAGTGAGTAGAAAGTAACAGTCAAATGTAATGTGTGGGTACATGATTGAATATGAATGTTGGTGGATCCATTAATTTGTAGATGTATAATTTGATGACTGAGCTTTACGAGCATCTTTTTACTTCCTCATTTATACGTAGTTTTGTGATGGGTTATAAATACGACATGTAGTTTTCTTACAACTGTGTTCCAAACAGTGTTTTAGAATGATCTCTGTCCGTCGTAGCGTGATCTCTGTCCGTCGTAGCGTGATCTCTGTCTGTCGTAGTGATCTCTGTCCGCCGTAGCGTGATCTCTGTCCGTCGTAGCGTGATCTCTGTCCGTCGTAGCGTGATCTCTGTCCGTCGTAGCGTGATCTCTGTCTGTCGTAGCGTGATCTCTGTCCGCCGTAGCGTGATCTCTGTCTGCCGTAGCGTGATCTCTGTCTGTCGTAGTGTGATGCTGTACAGAATAAACGTGTGGACCGATTAAAATCAAATTTGAAATAGAGACAAATTTTAGCCTTATCCTAGGACTTTTTTAAAATACACAAATTTTGGTGAGAGCTGTCATTAAAAGAAAGAAAGAAAAAAGATTTTAAATACAAATTTGATCAATTTCGCTCAAGTTGTAAACGTATCGATGACCATCTCTCTGAATCATTTCGTTATATATGGATTAGTAAAAACACCTCGTAATATTTGTTCTTGTGAGAGATGTTTTGTTCAAGTGCACAGTAGATATGATATTTACTATTCTTTCTTGGTCTACGATATTCCAACGAAGTCTATCGTTAATATAATCAATAGTTTAGGTTTTTTTTTACTATCTACAGTATTAAGAAACATTTCAACTTACAGTTCCGTGTTTTGAATTTTCGACGTTTCAACACTTTTAAAATCATTCTAACAGTTGACCTGATTTCTCTGTCGCATGTATTATCATCACTTTCAAGATCAATTTGTCCATTAATGTCTTCCCATTTCCGGATATAATAATCCAAAGCGGAAGTTGCACTCTGGAAGATGTGTCCGTTATACATAAACATCTTGTTTCTGGAACATTCAAAATAAAATCTGTCAAATTGCGATTTAATATAGGGGTATTGCAAAACATTTTAGAACTTTTATGAAACTGCTGCCTTTATAAATTCCAGTGAAAGGTTGGGAATGCTTAATTAAAGAGTGTTACATTCCTCACCACGCGCAGTCATTTAGAATAAATTTTCATTTATATTTAAAATACGGAAAATTATAAAATTTAAAAGAAATTTTGCCTAAACGATAAAACAAAATGACGTTCTTACCAATCTATACAATTAGATGTTTAAAAACTTTGACAAAAATATTACACTAAATCTTCCACACAACCATCCAGAAAAATAAATAAATAAAGTTTGCTTCTATTATCCCAAAAATGTATCTATATTACATAAACGTAAAAAATAAAATATTTTACTTTAATACAGATTTCTGGTGATGTATTTCTTATTGGTGAAAACTCGATGAATCCGCTCACGGGTTAGTGCCATTCATCTTCACATTCAACTCAAAATTGAACAAAATACGTTCAGCAAATTAATTATAAATTCTGTCTTTTATTACAGCTTCAAGGAATAGTTGTTGTTTTTACCCAATTCCCAATCAGAATTTTTAAGAAGATGGCGACTTAAAATTGGTATCCTTGAGGGCAATGTTTAGCTCAAAATGGAATGAAAATTCCCTCGGCGTTACTTGGAGTTATGGTTTTAGTTAACTATGGAAAATATGGAGTCAGATGATATGTATTGCACTTGGTTACATAGAGCGAGTGAGTTTTGTAAAAACAAAAAACATTAAAAGGGCTAGCATGAATTTTTGACTGCCACACCCTTTTTATGTCTAGCATCTCTCTGTTTGAGTTATTAAAGCTGATAGGTCTAATCAATTGATTGATGCATCAAATTGTTTGGTTGCCATGGTAATAAAATTTGTACGTAAACTCCCAAATAAGGAGTTTTGTGAAGTTTTGAGAACCAACGTTACAACTTTAGAAAAAACTAACCATCAAAATTACAATAATATTTCAAGTGAAAAATATACGACCTAGACTGGGAATCGAACCCAGGACCTTTGGCTTTACGCGCCAATGCTCTACCAACTGAGCTATCCTAGTCGCCTCCCAGTACAGGGCGTAGACCTCTCACTTGACTTTTAGTTGCTGCAATTTTGAGTTTCCAATTATAAATCCAATTGTAAATTCAATATTTGCTAGTAAAAACGTATAAGCGGAAAAATCAAATAATTAAAAAATCATCAAAATTAGTCAAGGGAGAGCTTCTTTTGAATTGCTAAAATACGGTTATATTTTAAATTAACAGTTACTAGTAACATGTATATATTCTAAATAAAGCCGTATTCAGAAAACATTCTCATTAAGAATAAAACGAGTTGCTCATTTTTACATCAATGTAGCAGACTTACTGAGGGTAGTAAAAATTGGTTTACAAAAAATAAAACTCGTGTGAGTTTGTAAATGAATTTTAGATTATTAGTGAAGTCACGTTTAATCTCCACCAATGAAAACAAGGAATCTGACTAAATGTCAAACATAACAATATAAACAAAAAATCTATCCTATTAACCGGTGTTTTATCAATTGTACTTTGCTAGGGTATTCAAAATAAAAACGATATCTGTGCTTTGAACACAGGGTTTCCTAGACAATTGTAATAGAAACAAAAATGTTAACTGTCGAGAAACTGTAGACAATGTGGAAAAATTAATAATCAATTAAGAAATTACAATAAATGTAATGAAAATATTAATTATAAGTAATGGTATATATACCAAGTGTCCCAAAAGTCCCACCCCCCCTATTATTATTTTTATTAATGGAAATAGACAGATTTGCTTTGGGGAAAGTTTAGATATCCAAGTATCAAAATTTCAACCCTTACCCCCAAAATGGGGTAGTTTGGGGGTAAGTCCAAAACTTTAAATAGCAACCCCTATTGAGTGATACCTCATTTTAAAGGTCATATAAAAATAAGAACAATGGCGCAAACTAGAGGTCTCTAAGTTCATCCTACCCAACATAGCGACCAATCGAATTATATATAGAAGGGTGACTGGAAAATCGAGCGTGATGCTTTACAGATTTTTGTGATGACGTCGTGAGACGGGTCAGCTGTTGTAGATTCATAACAGACAAATACTATTTCAACTCACGTAAAGTCAAGTGAATGGGAAGACGGTATTACTGAATTTAAACCTTGGCTGTCCATCAAATTGATTTTCGTAACTTTAGTGGGAAGGAACAAAAAGTCATTTTTATTTTAACTAAGTTTTTAGCGACTGCTTAAAACGGTAAATAATTATAGTTAAGTTGATCATCACTACACCCTTATTAATTAAAGCCTTAACTAAGGCTATAAGAAAGTACTAAAATATACAGTATTTTAAAAATATAGGCCTAGGCTACGGTATATAAACTCATTTATTGCTTAAAAATTATATTAATTTATTTATTTATTGCGTTTTTAATCCATTAAGGTCGGTAAAGAGAGTATTTTCTATGGTAATTTAATTGAATACAGTTGGTTTTAGATGTGACATCATTGTAGCCTATATAAATATTTATTGATTATATTTGTAGTTTAGAACAAAAATGTTACAAATATAAACATTTATAGTATAATTCGTTGATTTTAATATTTTATAAATGAATTTGTATTTTCCTAAATATCTCTTTGGTATTTGCTTATTATGGTCATTATCATACACAATTTTTAATTAGTTATGAAAATCAACTTTTCATTGTTTGATTCACACACACTTTATTACCTAACATAGTAAAACCGTTACAAAATAGAAGGAAATACTATTTTCGGATCAAGAGCTAACAGTTGAGTATTCACTTTGGGCGAGTTGCTAATTTGAATTTTATCAATAAGGTGAGTTCTGAAAGCAGATTTGTATGAGTTTACTCAATATGGGAGACACTCAAGTTAAATTGCAAAGTGAGTAAAGTATAGTGAAGATACATAATGTATGATTAATATTACCAGTTGAATAAAGTACATATTATTTAAATATTTATGTTCCCTTATTTAATGACTGAAATAACAATCTATTCATTTTGTTGTGTAACTATATTTGAAAAGTTGTATCAAAATAATTAGTTATAACGTTTGCGTTCAACAATTAATTGCAAAAAATATGTTAAACAATATTTTTAAAACTAACCTTATTTATAAGTTTATCCAGATATAATTTGTTTCAGAATGAACAAAAATTATTCAAACATTTAGATTCATCATCGGAAATGAAGAAAAGTTGAATGTAAAAGATGTTTTTGACAACTTCTAGGTTATTTCAGTTCATCTCTTTGTAAACATCTGAACAATAAATCACAAGATATTGTTTCCTCTGTTGCCATGACGACTTGTATAGGAAATATAATTTTCTTTAGATTTAATACAAAGGAACATCTATTTTATAATTACTTGTTTTGTTTTATACCAAGTCGTTATGGAAGAACATTGACAGAAGAAGAGCAAGATTTTAAATTGATATTTATTGATTTAAAATAAATAATATTTTACATATAAAACATTTAGAAAAAGCTTAAAAACTACAGTTAATTAAGAAATACAATTTCGATTAACGCTCAGATAGTTGGAGTTATTGAAACCTCGTTTTCTTGCGATTTCTGTGAAAAGATTATCACTTTAGTTTGCCGTCTTTAAAAAATCACTTTTCCATATCCTCTCGCGGGACTAACTGGTTAACTAATTTCAAATTGAAAATAAGGTTATAATGGATCAGCTGGCATTAAGTTGGTTGTTATGGTAACGAGTGTTGGAATGGTTTAAATTTTCAAGAAACTGGCAGCTGATTTATAAATTACTTTAGGCTCAGAGTATTGAATATTTTTGTACGATCAGAACTTTCGACACACGTTAAAAATTTGTTTTTTCACGACTGTACCATTGTTACTATTATATGTGGACACCATTGTGATGTCTGATCAAATAGTGAACAGGTTTCAGCGATAATTACTTTTTGATTCCAACTCTCAGCCGAGACATCTTTGCTTTAATTATGAAGTAAATATTGCACGGATTATTGCATTAACTTTCTCATACAGACATACATAAAACTAAAGATAAAGTGAACAATAATATTTGGTGCCATCTTCTAATAGTACCAGTTTGAAAATAATAAGTCAATAAGTTAATTATGAACGCGTCTTATAAGATTGAATATTTAAAAAGACATCAGGAAATCCTGAGCGATAGAACTGAATCTACACCTTTTTTCACGTAATATTCAGTTAGATCCCGCTATTTTATCATCCTATAAGGTCTCGCTTAACCAACTTTTGTTACCTTCTGATCCTGCACTACAAGAGGCTAGTAGTCTTTATTTTATTTTATTCGTTTTTTTTTTATAAGGCAGTGATCACCAAGACCTTTTGTCCTTATATAATGCACATACATTCACATAAACAATAACCCATTTTAAAATTAACAACAATTTTTATACCCTTATTAACACATTTGTTTGTTTCATAATCCTATATATTTCATTTTTGTTAAATAGTTCCTGCACATTTGAAGATATTACATTTATTAAGACGACGTTAATGATTCTTTTTCACTTTTTGAGAAACGACGGAGAACTTTGTAAAAATGATGACTATTCATCTTTATGTTGGATCCTCTCGCGCTAGACAGGGCGAATCAGACAAGAAAGAAATATACCGGGTGTTCAAAAAGTCTGGAAACCCCTTAATATTTATTTTATTAATAAACGTAGAACAATGAAATTCTAGGATTACGTCCTCACTGTAGATACTGACTTTTGGTCATTTTAACTGTATTTTTTTCGCTTTGGGGGGACGTCCTGTGGAGGAAGTCTAAAAAAATCTTAAATGTAAGCATAGGTCGAATTATACCTCATTTTAAAGGTCTTTGTTAGAGGAACACATTGCCGCAATCCCGAATGAAAAAGAACCTTTCGTTTGGAAATGGCAGCCTCTTAAAGTTTGTTAACTTTACGTTGCGGAGATTAAGAGGCAGAAGTGAATACTCAACCGTGTTGGTTATGTTAGTGTTTTAGCTTTGAGATTTTCACAGCTGGAGAATTTCCTATCCATCCACACTCCAGCTGTGGATAAAAAATACAGCTATAATGACCAAAAAGTCAGTTTCTACAGTGAGGACGTAATCCTAGAATTTCATTGTTCTGCGTTTATTAATAAAATTACTACTAAGGGGTTTCCAGACTTTTTGAACACCCGGTATATGCGAGTTTCATTCGTTCTTGACGCACGCGCAATAGGTGATTCAGACGTCATCGGTACAGCTGTTTGATGTTAAATAAAATAAAGAAAATTAAATTGATGATTTTAAAATGTTAAATAAAAAAAAGGAATTAAAATTTCTTTTTTATAAAAAAAACAAGTTAATATAATATGGCTTCTATGCTAATAGTATATTTAAAGAAATTCATGAATATTTCATGAGTATTAAGGATGTTACTTTATACTACTAAAAAGACGTTGTCACTTCTGAAAACTAAAGCAATCAGAATGTTTCTGTGTGTGTTTTTTATATATTATGTAAACTTTCTTCATGGTTTTATTTCTTTTAACCCATATTTCTGTTGAACTTGTCATTATAATTCTTTATAGACTAGTACAGAGTTTTCAAACATAACTGAAATTTGCGACAGTACCATAAAACGTTATTAAGCTTTACTTAAAATTAAATTATTATAAAAATTTGGCTAATTTTGACCTCACCTTGTTTTTAATATTTACGGCTTTAAAACTAGCTCACTTAAAATGAAACATTGATTATGTGGTACATCCTATGAAAGCTTACAAAATGGCGAAGTTTTTAATTCGACTTGCCACCTTCTTGTATACAGAATGTGAAAGACAACAATAGTCCAATGATTTCTTAGTTTTTAGAAACTGTAGCAACTTTGCATGTGGAATCAGGAAACGAAGGTGTTTCTTTTGTTTAACCTTTAAAGGAATGGCTCATTCTTATTGGAAATTTCGCGTATAACAACAAAATGGTATAGTATGTTCAGTTACACCAAAGAACATACATAGATTTTTATGGAAAATTGAAATTAATTCATTATAGGACAATTTTGGGATTTGAACTTTTAAATATGCACCACTAAGTCACATTTACTTTCCAATTCAACCCAAAAAAATTGTCACACCGATGACTAATCCCCCTGTATGTTTAGACTTACTTCATTACAGTTGTTAATTATATTTAATAAATTGATGCGCAATTACTTCTGAGATACCATGTATGTGGTGAAAAATTCTTCTAATGTGTTTAATCAGTTTACATTTCTTGGTATAAAGTGTGGGAGTTCTCTTTCTCTCAATAGAGTGTGTGTAGTAACTGGAAATTGTGTATTAGACATTAGTTTATATATTTAAATTATATTTACTTAATAAAAATTATAGAATTGATGTAGTTTTCAATTGGAGTAATCTCAACAATGATCAGTAAATCATCAATTCCTCCTGGAACAAAAGCTTAAAATTTAAACAACAATTCTTCAACAATTTGAGCGGCGTGTTCTGTATTTAATGTTAAGATTAAAGAAGACATCTTTAATTACTTAAGTAACACAATATCCTTACGTTTCAGTGCGATTTTACTTTTGTTTCTTGTAAATCAAACACAACACAGGCGTACCGCTTACAGCATTCCCCGCGGCGACGATTTTATATACAATAAGTGGAAGTGGGAAAAGAGAGAAAACAAGTGGCTTTTAAGTGAAAAACACACAACTTTCAAGCTTGATGTTGGGATTCGGTAGTAATTGCATTATGAATTGGAGCGGATGAAGTGCTGGTTTAATTAAATATTTACTGAGCGATGTAATTTTAACAGATTAAAATTGTTTTTAGCCTTGTGATTTGACTCAGTGAGCAATTAGCTCCGGGACTGTAAATAATTTTTAAACTAAAAAATATAGAGCGATGAAACTTTAGAAATATATTTTGGTGTAAAAATTCACTATACCCTAAAATTGGTTTTTTTTGCAGGGCAACTGAAAATTTTCAAATGTAAAGACCATCGAGTAGTATAACATTTTAAAAGTCAACTATAGTAGAAAAAACTCCACTAACATCAGTCGTTATCTTACTGCAATCTAAAATTTTGTCTCCATATTATTATATTTACAGTTATTTGACAGTCCGTAATTTTTAATTTTATTAACTTAACGACATCTAGTTTGAACAGTTATTTTTTAATAAACAAGACTATTAATATTAGATATTATTTTATGGGGCTTTACATTTTAAAATTGTGAGTTCCCCCTCCCAAACCCAATTTAGGGTGGGATGAATTTACCTTATAACATCAAAAAATAATTGGGATTCGGATCTTGGAGTAATTTAATTATCACTTGCAGGGGTGGTGTGCAGGCTTAAATATTTACAGAGCAATGTAATTTTAATGGATTGAAATTTTTGTAGCTATGTGATTTTATTCTGTGGACAATGTGTGTTTTTACAATGGGAATAAGAAAAAAACAGGTTAAATAACTTTTAACTAGATTTACAAAAAGCTGAAACTTTAGAAATGTTTTTCGGTGTAACAAACTATTTTAGCACTATAAGGGTTTATATATATATATATACACATATATATATATATATATATATATATATATATATATATATATAAAATATTCACCCACAAAGGTTTTTTAGGGGTAAATCTAAATTTTTAAATGTAAAGTCCCATTGAGTAATTTATAATTTTAATGGAATTGTTTAGTAGAAAATACTTGCGCAAACTAGATGTTGCTATTTCACTCAAACTCAATTTTTTCCCTTTTATTATTTTAGTCAGTTGATTATGAAGTAAATTATAATTTTTGTATATTTAAACGGCCGAATTTTAGAATCGGAGTAACGCGTTTTTAGTTTGCTCCGATATTTTCTGTTATAAAGGCATTTGAAATGAGATATTATTCGATGGGGATATAAATTTGTGTATTTAAAATTACTCCCCCCAAATACAATTTGAGGGAAGGGGTGAATTTACGTAATAATGTCAAAAAATGATTTGTTTACAAGACAAAATGTCTAAAAAGTTCAGTTTTCTATCTTTCTAGTTTAAAATTTTTTTAAGCGTCCCAGAAATTTTTGATACGAGGAATTTTTTATTTCCACTTGAGATGGATTTAATAATAAGAAAGTTATTTTTCTTAAGTTTTTCCAGAAAGACTTATAAGATTCTTTCACTCTGAAAACCTTTCACTTATGTGCAGGGGGAATTTGCTTTAAAAATTATAAACGTCAAATTGAAATTGGTCCTTTACATTCAGATAAACAAAAAAAGCTTTTACTTGAGATTACAAGGTCACGTGTAACAAAGTCATTAAAATTAAAATTTAATATATTAAGCAAAATACATGAAGGACCCAACTAGAATTCCACAGACCACTTCTAGGCTTCATACGAACGTCTTAAAGTTCTTGTGATAAGCACCCCTAAATACTTTAGGGTCTACAACCCGCTCCAAGTATCTCGAGTCAAACAAAGACACACAAAGAGTGTTCTAGATTTTCTGTTCTGTAAGATCAGAACCAGTAGACGTCTCATTCTCCCAACTCTAATATTTTTTAAGTAATAATATTCATGTTTATTAAAATTTGGAATAAAATCAGTAAAGGCAATTTTGGGAAATTACATCTTTTATAACATTTCCAAAGTTGATTTCTTGGTTTATACCGAAAACTCACAATATGAAGTCGACTTTAAGAAATCTTAACTTTTTTCTTAGGGCAGGTACCCTCAAATTTTCCGTTATTAAAAAAACTTAAAATCCTGATACATGGACGAAATATGCAGGTACACCAAATATGATGTTTTTGGACTGTAGATCAGGCACAGACAGACGACAAACATCATTCCTAAATCTCAGAGGAACTCAAGACGGATATTTACATGAACAAACTAGAGACCGTGTGTATGTGACTCGAATACTTACATGGGATTTCAATAAAACTGTAATCAACCAGTGTTTTGCCTGGCTTCATATGCAACTAGTGATACACCACTGCAAAGCCAGTTATAATATAGGCGTAATTATTGAGCGATTGTTGTGTTAGTTTTTACACTAATTTACAATATTTGCTTAAGGTATACTTTTATTCAATATAATAAATAGGAAAGGCTCCAAATCACAACCCTTTAGGATTCTAAGATACAATTTGAATAAGATTTTTCGATGACAACACAAGAATTTTCCCAGCAACCTAAGATTGGATTCGTGTAATAATATATAAGCTCTTTAATTTAAAAACCAGGAACAGTAACAGAGGCCATCATAGTGTTGACTCAGCACTATCAATCAATTACCGCAGTGTTAGCTATTTCGTTTATTCAATCTTAGTAGTTAAAAGTTTTCTTTTTCTTGGAACAAACCCTGGATTTGTTTTGTTATTAATTTTAACTTTTAATTTCTGTACTCTGAATTTATAGTCAGAACCAATTAAATAAAGCCGTTAATCTACCTGCTGCCATTAACTTTAATGGGCGTGACCTCTAACCTTCAAGAATTGAGTTTTGTATTTCTATAAACGATTTATTTATAAGCGAATTAAAAATTTTGTTATTGGAATTTAAATCTAAATAATTTTACAAAACGGTCGTGCAAGCAAGAATATACCTGAAGTCATATGTAATTTTTAATACCACATTATGCTGTCATGCAACTTTTAATTTTGGAATGTGGAAGAATGGCCTCGTATTTTATGGGTTAGCTCGTCTTCCATAGGTTTCTGATGTTGGTTGCTATGTAATATAATAGATATAAATTAGTAAACTCATTTCAGTTACTTATTTTGCAGTTATTTTGGTTGTTATTTGCAGTTTCCTACTATATAGTATTGAATTATTTCGAAGAATTTGTGGAACTGAGGCATACAGTTCAAACAATAAATGTAGGAAACCTTATGGTTTAAGATCTCTTACTGTATGGTCTCGATTGAAACTATGACATACAAATTTTTATGAACGAAAATAATTTTAAGAAGAATCGGTGCAAAAAATTGCACCCCTAAATTAAAATCAGCTATCTAAGTAGTTTCATTACACTATTTACACGCAAGATAACGTGATAATTTGCAAATATAATCAATCATAACCTCTAAATGTAACGCGGCCAGTTTACTTATTGGGAAATATTAAATTGTATTCTTAGATCAAGAAGTCTTACCCAGTGTAAGTAGTATAAGGTAATTGTTTAAAACAGTTGTTAAATAGGTTTATAAACCTATGTATCGGGTCTTTCAAAAGTAAGTGACAATTTTAATTTACTACAGATAATTTATTTGTTGATAAATTACACATTTTGATTCTATATATACTCTTTAAAGATAGTCAAATTGTAACAAAATCCTTATTTGACATGTACCCTACGTATTGAAGATGGTAGCCATTCTGCTCCTGAACAGCATCAACCAAGTTATCGAGATTGATTGCTGCCACTTCTTGAACAATTAGATGCCTTCAGTTCGCGAAAGGTTGTTGGTTAAGCGATAAAGATTGTCTTGCGGGTAGTCCCAGAGGCTTCAAGTCGGGATATCTTGGAGACCAAGACAAAGTCTTCTATTTACACTGTCTTTCATAATAGTTTGAATTAGTCCGATTAGTATTTGTGCAGGTAACGACATAATATAAAACAAACAATAATAACAATAGAGTTGTAATATAATATTAATCACAAGTCACAGAGGATGAACAGTAACTTTAAACAAACTCCTTGCAATGTCAGCAATACATATTTTTGATTTAAATCAGCTGATTATTAAATCTCGAATATCCCTCAATAGATGTTTGTTTTTTTAATTTTTTTTTATTGAACTAAAAGTAACTGAGTTATATTGACACTTACTTTTGAAAGACTGTGTAAATCACTTCTTTCGTGAGGTCGACTAGATGTGTGTATTTATTACATCGCTTCGCTCGTGTCAGTGTCTTTGTTCTGGTTTGACACATTCGATTTCCCGCCCTACCGGACATCGTAACTATACGAATATATGTATTTTCATAGGAGTTCAGAGTTCGAAATTACATGTTTGACAATAAGTTTGTCTTTGTAGAGAGGTGGCGTTGATAGAATTGTTCGCATTTCTTCTTCTTCTGCTTCATTATTTTTCTCATTTTTTAATTTTTTTCATTAAATATTTTATTCAAATTTTTCATTTTTAATATTTGAAACTTTTTCATTTTTCGATGTTTTTCATTAAAAATCTCTCCTTCTCCTTCTCCTCCTCCTCCTCCTCCTCCTCCTCCTCCTCCTTCTTCTTCTTCTTCTTCTTCTTCTTCTTCTTCTTCTTCTTCTTCTTCTTCTTCTTCTTCTTCTTCTTCTTCTTCTTCTTCTTCTTCTTCTTCTTCTTCTTCTTCTGCTTCTGCTTCTTCTTCTTAATCTTCGTATTCGTTTCCTTCTTAATCATTTTTTCAAAACATTTTCTCTCTACCTCTTCTTTACTAAATTCTACAAATATGTATTTAAATTAGTTTGTTATAAGTTGAATAACATACGAGATATGAAGAAAAATCTCTTCATAATGTCCGCCATTTTGACCTTATTATTTCATATTTCTGATCAGTGTTCTATATGAGTAAAGTTTTATGTTTCTGTCATAATTATTGTCCCCGCAGACGTCAACGATATCGACAACGACGGATGGACAGAAAGTCGGTTTCCGGAAGTCATTAAACATGAAGATTATAAAAAAAACGGAAGCTGTATACAAAATGACGCTTATAGTTCTCTCTAGAAATAAGATAATAATAATAA
This sequence comes from Aphrophora alni, assembly GCA_963513935.1. Classification (NCBI taxonomy): domain Eukaryota; kingdom Metazoa; phylum Arthropoda; class Insecta; order Hemiptera; family Aphrophoridae; genus Aphrophora; species Aphrophora alni. The sequence goes on along the minus strand of OY740770.1, from coordinate 130,669,578 downwards.
TTTTTACAGAGAAATAACTAAAGATATTTTGTAAGATACATATTGTTTTTTATATTATTCAATTTAGTAATAGGAAATAGTCAACTCTACATTTTTTAAAATCTGGTTCTGACCATACCTTTAAACTTTTCAATCTCGTTTCTATATTTATTTAAACGTATAAATCTAAAGTACCTCCAAAGGCAAAAGCCAAATTGATTCCAAGATTCGAATCTGGCGGAACTCCGTTTAAATCAAAGTAAATTCAATTAAAATAGTGACATGTCCGAGATGCTATTTTAATTGAAAAACCTCTGTAGACGGAACTTGTGACGGCACATATCCACATGAGAGAAATTTCAAGATATTTAAACTGAATTTGTATTTGCTGAACTAAAAGTTGGGGATGTGTAATTACATTTTGTTTATACTATGGGCTTCATTGATGAAACTAAATGTGTGTCTAACTCTGTTGTTATTTTCAGGTTTATACTGTAATTGGTGTAATGTTCATTGTTTTCATATTTATATCATTAGTTTTAGTTTGTAATTTGTTTTCACATGCAATTGATAAATGTGAATATTCTTTTGTTATAAAAGTGTCACATAGTTTTAGTACAATTAGTATTTTTGAGTTTGTAATTTAAATTATATTAATTGATGTGTACAGTGTAAGGGGCTTCATAGCATCGACTGTGCCCAAATAAAGGCAACAATTCAAGTACAAAACGTTATCAAAATTCTCATGTTTTAGCTGTTGGGAACCGTAGAGACTATACTAATACAAAAACAGCTTGTATCTGCTTAATGGACCTTAAAACTGACATTTTCACTTTCAATTTTTAACTCATCAAAAAACATTTAATATAATAGGTATGTGTGAGAAACTAAAATCAAATGACACAATTAAAATACATTTCATTGCGTTGTTGCTACTGTTTAGCCTGTGTATAATGGAGTGAACTAATTTATTTTACGTGTCAATGATATCGTATATTAGAATTTTGAAGGTTACAGAAAGGTTACGTTTATGTTACATGATCTAATTGTGGCGCAACCAATATTGATGAATAAACTATAAACATCTTGATCAGGTTATATTCAGTCCGTTATGTAGTAGCTTGATGAAGCTTATTTAATCCATTAACTAATGAACTGTGGATACCTACAGGTAATGGGTATTATATTACAGCAAATCCATACCTTGGCAACACTAGCACAGTGTTTAGATATTACCATATTATTTATAAACATCTATAAATTGGAAACATTTACAAACGACATGGAATTTCACACAATTTATACTAAGAACCGAGTTTCATATATAGAAAACATTGATTACTTCTCATGTATACGTAGTATAAAAAAGTTATGTAATTTGTAAAATAATAAATTTAGAGTTTTTCCGGATATAACCATTTTGAGGTCTCCTGAGTTCAAAAAAGTAGTTTTTAAAAAATGGCGTCTGTCGTAAGAGACGGGAGAGTTAGACGTAAAGGAGAAAAAGGATAAGGGAAGAAAGGTGTAAGGGAAAAGTGTAGAGGGGGAGGGTAAAGGGAGGGGGTGGTGTAGTGGAGGAAGACAAAATGGGAAGAGAGATGTATAGGATAAAAAAAGTAAGGGGAATTGAGGTGGAGAGTAAGAGGGGGACTATAAGAGAAGTGCACTGTAAGAGGAGGAGAAGAGGAAGGGAATTGTAAAGGAGGACAGAAACAAGTGAATGGTATTAAATGAGATTTAGGGGAGGAAGGTTAGAAGGTAAAGAGATAGAGAAGGTATAGGAGGGAAGAGAAGAAGAGAGATTTAGAATAAATGATAGAACGAAGGAGGAGAGAGGAAGAGAAAAAGCATTGTAGGGGAAGAAATAGAACAAATAATTAAAAGGTGGTAGAAAAAATGAGGTGGGGAGTGAACGGAAGAGAGTAACGGAGAGAGAGAGAGAAAGAAAGAAAGAGAGAGAGAGAGAGAGAGATAGAGAGAGAGAGAGAGAGAGAGAGAGAGAGAGAGAGAGAGAGAGAGAGAGAGAGAGAGAGAGAGAGAGAGAGAGAGAGAGAGAGAGAAGCAACTCTATTTGGTTTTAGAGAAGCAACTCTGTTCATGTTTAAATATTGATTACGCTCTATTTATAGACGTACATTGCAAGACAGTTTAATTTAAAGAGACTGTACATATTCTCGTAATATTTCATTACGTCTTTCACTCATTGCGTTGTTTTTTTTTATCCTCCTGTATGATTAATGTATCGCCCTCCCCTCCCCATTTAAAAACGCACCTTAAGTAAGTAAACATGTTACGTAGGTGCGGGTTTACATCAAATATATTGTACGTAATTCAAAGGAACAAAATTTTAGAAAAAACTCTGATTATTTATTATTTGCATTCATGTTTGTTAATCCCCAAAGCTATTAATAGCTTTTAATCATTTAATTTATTTACGAAAATAAATGTATATACATTTTATTTGAGTCACACAATAAATTGACTGAAAACTCTTAGCTTAAATTTTGTAGTGATATGGCGAAGACATATTTTTATACGGAAAAGTGAGTGCAAAATTTATAAAACTTGATTAAAATACTGAATGACTACAGAAAGCGTCAAGAAATAAATCCACTTAAATTAAAAAGTCCATTATAAGAACATAAGAACATCAGATGTGGTTACTGTGATTTACTGAAACATATTAAACAGATGTGTGACTAGAATATGATTTATTGTAAATCTGCGTAAAAAACTATAGGCTATTATAAACTCGTATTATTAAAAAAACTTAAACATGAAAGTAATATAATGCAGTATATTATTTCCTTGCGCACATTTGATCCATTGTTCTAGTAGTTACGCACTCACATATACCAAGTTTATAGAAAGCTATGTTTTGGATTTGTCAAGTTTTTGTCGATTTATCAGTTTTAACATTCATTGGGTTAAAAAAATTGTTTCTTTGAATGATTTTTGTGTCTATTGTTTGTGGTATGTGCAGCGCTTTACAGTGCAATCAGTTTGACGACAAATACAAATTTGTTTTGCGCTCAAATGTTGGTCATACCTTGAGGTTTGTTTTAATAATTAAAAATCTGTGAGTAGCTACCACAAAAAAATTGGTTTTTCTCAAAATCGGCTCAACAATTTTGATCTAATTTTCCTCAAGTGTAACCATTAAGCACTCAAAAAACATAATGGTTTGTTATCGTTCTAATTATAGTGAAATATGTAGATTAATGTCTCTAAACACTCGTGCAAAATATTGTTTAGGAAAAATTGGCAAACCAAAATTAAATCTTGATTATTAAAAGCTCCATATTTAATTAAACACGATTTACTTTGAGGAGGTATTATAGCATAATCGAAGAACGTTAATATATACATATTTTTTTAAAGAGCTTATTTATGATTCATTTTGACATTTTGGGTGAAATCTAACCGAACTGATATTTTTGGTGACGAATAGTTTTTGTTGGTTTTTATTTTGTTTAACTGGTGAATGGGTGAGAAAGTTTGTACAAATTAATCGACGGTTTATTAAAGATAATGAGTGAAATAAATGCTAAAAGCAGACAGAGAGACAAATATTCCCAAAATGAATATTGTTGTTTTTAATTGTTTTAAAATATGGAGGACGATTACAACGTGATAATGAAATATTTTACCATCCAATGTCCTTACAGTATAATTGTAAGTTCAATGTAACATGTGCCCATTTATTTATATAACTAATTTCCAAGTCAGTTTCATTATTGTAATTCAGTTAACGCCAATCAACAAGTAATTACGTTCAGCCAATCGCAATATTGCCTGATTAATTCAACATACATATTGCTAATGACACAAGTCAATAGCAACCCACATCAATACGTTTTAACTCAGTCAGTTCTTACCATAGTTTATTTACTAGAAGTTATATTGGCTGAAAACCCAAGTTGTAATTATAATAATTTTGTCACAGATACGTAGCGTAGAGAAAGTTAAAAAGATGTTGAGGCTTTACGGATATATCCGTTTTGAGGTATCCTGACTCTCAGTGCTCTGTAGTTCAAACTCGTCGACCGATTTTAATCAAATTTGGTATGTGGGGATATATTGGTCACATCACCACAATTTATTAATTTATTTGATAACACTAAATATTTGTCTAGCTGTCATTAAAAACTATTACTCTCGCATTAAAAACGGTTGCAAAAATATAATCAATCATAGCCTAAGAGCCAAAACAAACCAATTGGATGCCATTACCTCAAAAAGTACGTGAACTATTGGTAAATACGTACCAATACTTTTTTTTTTTTTTTTTTTTTTTTTTTTTTTTTTTTTTTTTTCAGTATTACAATTAAAAAAATATATTATGGTTTAGAAAGTAGTAGCCAAAAACCAAATTGAACATTGTTCCTGTTTTTAAAAGTTTAATTTAAATCAAATACGTTTTACACTGAGGAGGAGTATGTGGCAGTGAAATAACTTTAGATCTTTTTAAATATTAAATATTTTTATAGACATGGCCTTCATGTTTAATTTTTAATTGATAACTGCCAACCTGACATTTTTACGATGAATAGTTTTGTTTTGAAAGTATTTCTATTGTAACTGAGAGTGCAAGATAGTTTGTGCAAGGCTTTTGCACTGTTCACTTAAAAGGAGAATGA